>OY757922.1:56256683-56486683 GCA_963585895.1 Sepioteuthis lessoniana
TAGCAAATTAGCACAAAAAGAGTAATGGAAAAGCTGGATCATGGGGAATCGTGTCGGAGATTGGATTTTGTATTATCAAATGGTATATGTACTGAGCAGAATGCGTCCTAGAAAATGAGATTTTCTGGGATTTTGAGATACAAACAGATCACCAAATTCTGGTCAGAAGAACTAACCTAGTAGTAATAAAAAAATAAGAGAACTTGACACCTAGCGGAATTTGCCGTTCCGGGACCACAGAGTGAAAATAAAAGAAGGTGAAAAGACACATTTTGAACCTTGCCAGAGAACTAAAAAACCTGCTAAACATGAGGATAACTGTGATACCAACGATTTGGAAAGAAGATTAGAACAATTGGAAATTAGAGGAAGAATCGAGACCATCTAAACTGTAGCATTGTTGAGATTGGCTAGAATACTCAAAAGAATCACGAAGATCTGAGGAGATTTGTTGTCATTGACACTCTTATGAAAGTCTAGTATTTAACGAATAGCAAATAATAATGATAATAATAATAAATGACATTATATATAGATTATATGTGTCAAGAAAAGAAGGAGGAAGAAAACTTGTCAGTATTGAAGATAGGGTCCATGCATCAATACAAGGATTCGAAGTCTAAATAAAAAGAGCAAAAAAGACTAATTGCAGCAATCAGAAACAGTATAGACTGCATAATGATTAACAGAACAACAACTAGGAAGCAGAAGTAGGAAGAAAAACAACTGTATGGATATTTCAAGTGACAACTCGACAAAATATCACACAAGAAGACCTGGACATGGCTAAGAAGGGGGAACTTTAAGAGAGAAAATGAATCTCTTCGGAAAGTTGCACAAAACAACACCAAAGGACTATGTTAAAGCGAAAAAAGACGCAACAGAATTGAAGGTATAGGTTCAGTGATAATAGAGACAAAAGGATTAATCACATAATAAGTGAATGCAGCAAACTAGCGCAAAAAAGAGTAAAAGACTAAGCGACTGGGTGGGGAAGGTAATCCATTCGAAATTACACTAGAAATTGAAACTTGACCATACAACTCAATGGTATGTGCACAACCGAGAATACATTATGGAGAATGAGACGCATAAAATCATCTGGAATTTTTAAATAGATACGGATCACTTAAAGCCCGGTCAGAAGATCAGACCTAGTGATAATAAACAAAAACAAAACAAAACAAAACAAAACAAAACAAAAAAACAAACAAAAACAAAACAAAAACAAAACAAAACAAAACAAAACAAGAGTTCATGCCGAATCGTGAACTTTGTCGTTCCGCAGATTACAGACTGAAAATCAATGAAAGTAAAAAGAGAGAAAAGTATTTGGACCTTGCCAGATAACTAAAAAAGTTATGGAACATAAAAGTGACAGTAATACCACTTATAATTAGTGCGCTCGGAACGGTTCCTAAACGTTTAGTAAGGGGAGCTAGTGGAGTTAGAAATCGGAGGACGAGCCAAGACCATTCAAAGTACAGTATTGTTAAGGTCGACCAGAATACTGAGAAGAGTCCTGGAGAGATGAGGAGACTTGGTGTCATTCAGACTCCAGAAAGAGACCATCAGCTAACCCTGGTGTAAAAAACTAGCAATAAGGATAATAATAATAATAACAATAATAATAATAATGATAATAATAATAAAATGTGCGGGAATTTAATGTTATTGAATACTATATAAGTTTAGAATTTAAACTGGTTATGTGATGGGTTATTCCACTTGTTTTTCTAAGAGGCAATATATATATATATATATATATATATATATATATATCAGTTGTGTGCATTCCTAAAAAGTGCAGTAAGCTTTGCTGTTCAAATGAAAATTATTATTCATATAATTTTAAAATATCTTTATCGTATTTAATATATTTATTTCAGTTGTGTCATAAAGTAATTTAGGGAGATTCAGTAAATTTATTACTTTTATGATGAACTCTTCAAGTTTGTCTGCAGACAATCACTTTTGAAAATCTCTACCTTTGATATGCAGAATTGACTTTGCAGTAATCTCTTGCCACAATAAAACATGACATTTCAAGATGCAATAAGCTTGAATTAAGAATACAGTGAATCAATATGATGAGCGTTCAGCTACAGTTAATTTAGTTAAATATTAAGTTGGCCAATACACACAGAATTTTATGCTTTTCATGCGTTACTTTTTGGTAACAAGTGTAATTCTTGAGAATATAGAATTGGGTGGTGATACGGAAAACGGGAAACCATTAGTTGTAATATAAAGTTTTGGATTTTAATTTCTATTTTATATCATATATAGTTAGAAAGACTGAAAAATAGATAGGAAGATGTATAAATATATGTATACATACATATTCATTATTAGAATGGCAGTTCATACCAGATTAAGATCGATTTTCAGACAACTAATCATTAAATCTGCGTCCAGACAATTGTGCAATTCTTGTCGAAGTTTTGTTATGTAAGCACGAAATCATTTTGTAAACTTTTTGTATATTTTATTGCTATTAGACAGTTGTATTTGGGATTAAGTGCGTCTCGTTATGTTCTGTAATTTTTTAGTTTTCAACATTATATATATATATATATAATTATTGTTGTACACACACACACACACACACGCGCGTGTGTGTGTATGTGTGTTTATACAGTGTTTCACAACTCTTGAAACAAACCAGCAGCCTCTTAAATCTTTCTTAATGACTCAATTCTCTTTCTTTTTTCAAGCTATTACTGGGAACTAGTTAACATTTTGATGTATTTAATCAAGTGTTGCAAAGTTATGTCTTGGACGATGGAGCAGAAGATCTTTTCTTCGAAGACATATTACGAAACTATGTTTTCAAGATTATTCAAGTAAGATACAAAAGGAAGTTCAATTTTAAAAAATTCCAAACAGGAGTTAGATTTTCTAGTTGGGCAAGAACTTTGAAGCTAATGGCACTTGTGACAATCATTTGGGCCTCCAATAACAATCCTAACACCACAGAATGTCACATGGGTTCAACAGTCAGTTGGTCAGAGTTTATCCAGATCTTTGCAACGGAGACAAGAGTTTGGAATTGTGGATATTAATAAAAATAAAATAAAATAAAAAATAAATTCAAAAAGTGTAGCGGTTCCCAGAATCCTCTGACGGGAAGCGAAATCCGCATATGCCTGAAAGATAGCCTTTCTGGCACCAAATAGAAATCCGAAAGGGTCCTTTTTTACTAGGCTGCTAGCAGCTAACGCATGTGCTGATTGGGGCTTGTGGCCTGATACTTAGCCATATCTGCTGCAAGTAAGCTGAACATATCTACTGGACTCAGGACAGACCTTCAAACTCACAATCCCCTGAAATGACTCTCAGTTAATAATCGTCTCTGGTAACATACCACACAATAGACACTTACCGGACATAACCATAAACTTCAAACTTTTACCACTGAAAATGACAAATACTTTTCAACACTTTGTCTGGGAAACGTGACTTATTTCTACTGGTTCAAGAAGACTATCCATGCCACAAAATAGTCATTAAAACCCTAAAATAAAGTTGGAAAGGTATCTTAGTCTCTTTCCTTCCTCCCTTCTGTAATTCTCTCGCAGTCTTCCACAAAGAAGCTAACAAATTAAATGGGGTAAGAAGAAGAACATAGGAATGAGATTCGTTAAATCCAAAATCAACGATCAAAACCACGATCATAGAGGTTTGTTGTATTATTTATAATAACACAACAAACCTCCATGCCCTAGAGAATCTCTGTATCCTCCGTTCGGCTTATTTTGATTAAGGATCTCAGTATTTATCTCTACCGGATCCAGGTCAAGTACCAACTAACCCAGATTAATGTGAAAACGAGGGTGGTCATGTGTCAATGGTTTTCGCAAAAGGTCAACGATGACGTGGAATTCTTGAATGTTGTCTGGTTTTCGAAAGAAGCTCACTTCTCTTTGAATGGTGATGTTAACTCCAAGAACTGTGTGTTTTGGAGAAGCGAGAACCCAACAGAATCGTTGGACGCTCTTAGCTTTAAAAAGTGTACGACACTTGTAATGTTAACATGGCATGACCACATCAAAAGTTTAGGGAGCATTGTATCAGCCATAAAGCTGAAGAGAAATGGGCACCTCACTCATCTGACATGAAACCTCCAGGTTTCTTCCTCTGGGAGTTCCACAAGAACAAAATCTACCAGGGCAAGCGTCGCAACATAGCCATCAGTGAGAAGATTAAAACGATCACCCAAGAAGATTGTTTTCAACAACTATACACACAGCATTCAACGGTGTTTTTAACTGGATAGCAAACATCTGGAGCATGTAGATATGCAACCCCATCACTATATATATATATATATATATAAATATATTTATATTTGATTTAAGTCTATTTGAAATTTTATTGGTAGGGCGTGATTTGTTTTTACTTGGTGATGGTACATTTTACAATACTGAGGAATTTTCAGCGGAGGAATCAGGAAAATTCTGGATTTCAATTTCTGTTAACATTCTGTTAGTATAAACCAGCTTATGCAAATATATAGTAGAATAGCATTACAAGATATGTATAATTTCTGGAAATATATATATATATATATATATATATATATATATGAATTGTTGGTACATGAAATTTAAAAAGATATATAGCTATTTTGGGTTATATATATAAGGTTCCGGACTTTTTTGTACCGACATTTAAAATTGTAGACACTTGAAAATTCAGTATGTCATTGCTATACATCTTATGAGATGACTGACCAATTTTTAGGATTTCAAGTTCAAATGAACAGCTACAGCAGCAATTGGAATACACCCTATTAAAGCCTGATTTTCACAGCTGGTGAATTTCAAAAATGTAATCTGGATGTGAGGACATTTTAGAAGAACGATATGCAATAAAATTCTGTTTTAAACTTGGAAAAAATGCCACAGAAACGTATGGAATGCTTCAGACTGCTTTTCGACCATCTTGCATGAATCGAGCATCAGTTTTTGAGTGGCATAAGAGCTTCAAGGAAGGCAGGGAGTCTGTGAGGAATGATGAGAGGTGTGGGAGGAGTAAGGAAGTCAATACACCAGAGTTGATTGGCCAAAGGGTTAGGGTTAGGGCTAGGGTTACTATGTTGAAGTTTTAAGGGAGTTCAGGAAGAGATTCAGTCGGAAGAGATTCCGTCGGAAGAGACCAGCACTCTTCAAATCGGATCAATGGCATTTCCAACAGGACAATGCACCAGTCAACAACTCCATCCTTGTCACAGACTATTTGACCATGATGGACATCAAGACAGTTCCTCACCCTCCCTATAGTCCAGACCTTGCTCCCTGTGACTTTTGCTTATTCCCTTAGATCACAGGTTGTCGTTATGAGACAATTGAGGAGATGAAAGAGACTGCGACGAAGGTCATTGACACGCTCACACAAGAGGACTTCCATGGGGCTTTCCAGAAGTTGTTGGAACGGTACAACAAGTACATTGCAGCCGGAGGAGATTACTTCGAAGGGAACTAGAGTTTCATGTGTGTATTATCAATAAAAGTGCCCATACAAAAAAGTCTGGAAACTTATTTAATGATCCTCGTATATATATATATATATATAACCCAAAATATTTTGTTGTTCATTCATCATTCTTTGGTTGTCCCATAACTGTCAGTTTCATGCATGCTTTTGAGGGGAGAGAAAGACTCTTCTTATTTAACGATTGCATTTTTTCTTAATCCCTTGATAGAATGCTCGAAACTGATATTTATGGTGCAAACAACGAAAAGTGAGTGACAGCAATTCTGTCAGTTTATTTCGCTCTCCCTTATTCACTGGTCGCTATTGAACGCATTTTGATTTTTTGAAATAACGCTATAACGCTATTTAAACATCTTTATTCATTTATATATATATATATATATATATATATATGATTTTCTTATAGGCATATTACACTGGTTTACAAAAATAAATTTTTGGTCTGAGGCAAGAATGGGGATAGTTGTTTTTTGTTAATTTGAGTGTGCTGAATTCAAATTTATAAATAATTTTGCTCTATCGCCTCTAGTTTTCTGGCTTTTAAATAGTCTCATTTTAGTATATACAGAGAATATATGTGCATATTTCAAGAGTTGCAGCAGCTTATAACAGATAAAACAGGGTAGATAAATAACACTGATTGAATCAATATACTTGGATGACACAATTACACAATTCATAGTACCACAGACAGTGAAAAGTGTGTTTTCTTAGAAGATCTGGTGTATTTTGCCTCCGGGATGTCACGCAAGAGCATCCAACAGAAATCTCCCATCATGTCGGGGTTCCATTTGCCTTGATAGTTGCTTTCCATCTTCGTAATGTCTTGGTGGAATCTTTCTCCATGCTCATCACTCACTGCTCCAAGGTTTGGCACGAAGAAGTTGAGGTGGGAATGGAGAAAATGAATCTTGAATGACATTCGGCACCCCATATCCTCGTAAGACTTTAGCAACTTCTCAATACAGGCTAGGTAATCTGGTACGCGTGTGTTACCAAGGAAGCCACTACAGACTGACTTGAATGCTTCCCAAGCTCTCAATTACTTTAAGTTAAGAAGCTCCTCAAAATCAGTATCCTTCAACACTTCTCGGATCTGAGGTCCGACAAAGATGCCCTCTTTGAGCTAAGCAGCACTAAGACCCGGGAACACAGTAGACAAGTGTTGGAAGGTAGTACCATTTATGTGCAACGACTTCACGAAATTCTTCATCAAACCAAGCTTGATGTGAAGAGGAGGAAGAAGCACCTTATCTATGTCCACCAGAGGATTCTCCTTGAGGCTGTGTTCACCGGGAAAAAAGTGCTTCTAGAGCCCCAGTCTTTCTGCTTGTAATGCTGGGATACAGCTCGACTATCCCAGAAACAGATAAAACGACAGTACTTTGTTAAGCCCGCTTGCATACCCATAAGAAGACGAATGACCTTATTTGTTCCGATTCCTGAAACTGGTGATCCTTACATCTTCCTGGACTAGGTTCCACTGTTTAAGCCGAGAAGCCAAGAGCTCTGACTGCTGTTTTGACAGATACAAATCACGAGCAAGACATTCAGGTCTTCTTGCGTGATCCAGGGTGGCTCATTGCCACTTGTTCCTGAATATGTAGACTCAATATCTTCAAAAGATATTGACTCGGCAGAATCCTCCCTTGAAGGCATTTCTTCATCTGATGAGGAAAGAAGATCCTTATTTACTGGAGGTGTGGGTACAGGAAGATCCTCTGAATGGGGAACGGGTCTCATAGCAGATCGAAGTTTGGGATATTTGATCTTTTTCCTAGAAGATGCATTGAAACCAGTTATATTAGTTGAACAAAAATAACAATCATCTGCGTGGTTTCGCGGCTCTCTCCAGACCATCGGGACTGCAAAGTTGAAAGCCGCTTTCTTGCCATTAAACCACGCAGTTAGTCCATTGTAGCAGGGTTTACAACAGATGTGTGGAGCCCAAGACTTGTCCTGATCACCAATTTTACAGACAAAATAGTGAAAGTAGGCGGTTCTGAGGAGGGAAGTAATGCTTCGACGCTGTGCAACTGTTGTGAAGTCCCCACACACGGAGCAGAAAGAATTGGCCTTGTTGAGGCATCCTCGACATTTTGACGTGATTGAAGCCATTGGAGAATCTGAAAATATAACAAAGTAAAACTAAATGTGCATTTGAAAATGTAATACGAATATTTAGTAACCAAAAGAAGTGTAACACCATGGTTGAGGGACACCAACCTCCTGCGCCGCCTGCGAGACAACCTCTTCCAATGACTGCCAGAGTGTGGATTGAGACCTGCTGCCTTAACTGTCAAAATATGATATATAGCTATATATATATATATATATATATATATATATATATATATATATATATATATATAATGTAATGCTATCACTTACATTTAGTGCATAATAACTAAAAAGTAAGCCATGAGTCTCACAATATTAGAATTAACCCTGAATTGATATATGCCTTTATGTACCGTATATGCACAAAATGAACACTATGCATATATAAAAAAATATAGAGGGGATGAGTAAAAACGGATTTCAAATTTGAATTCAGCACCCTGAAATTAGGTAAAAATGGGTATTTTTGTGCTTGCCTCAATTTCTTTGTAAACCAGGGTTATATTAAAGATGACAGAGAAGGGTTTGATGCTGAGTTTTTTTTACAGGCTTTTTCTTGTTGGCGTCGTCACAACGATGGATAAAGGCTATTTAGAAAATTTTAACTGCCTTAATCCAGTTTGTTAACGCATGAAAAGGTCAATTTAAAACTCAACACCAAATTTTTGTGTTAACTTCAAGAATATATATATATATATATTCATGACAGAAATTCTAAATTTTAAGTGAATATTATGAATCTATTGAAAAAATCTTTAGGTATTTCACCTTTTATTTAGTTTTAGTGGTTGTGGTAGCTATGTGTAAGGGAGAGGATGTAGTGTAACAAAAAAGTCGGAAGTTAGATTAAACGACAGGGAAATAAAAATGACACTTCCTGCGACGATTAAAGGATAGGGTAGAGGAAGAGAGGTAGGTATATATGATATAAAACACAAAAATATATAAACAGCAGAAGACATACAGATTGTATAGAGACATCAGCAGAAATCAGTTTTAAAGAAATCCTTTCTCAGAGTATATTCGTAAAAAAGCCAAGGTGTCTATAATGGATATATAATACTGATTTTCATGCTTCAAAAATCTAAATTTACTCATATATATATGAATAAATGGTACTTAATACCTCCTTGATTAACACTCAACATTATAAGGTACGTATCAAGGGTAAGGTGGAGCAATCCAGGGGAAGGAGTATCACCCTCCCCTACACTTCGGTGTAGTAGCTATTGAAAAGGGAGCCTTCGGGTTGCCCTCGACTGCAGTTGCCAACTTTACTTACTTTATATATATATATTTGAACAAAAGTGATGCAATAAATAGGAATATTTCTTTTATGTTATTTACTTTTTGATCGTTCCCTCCTAGTTTCAACCTTAGGTCATCGTCAAGAGAAAAAGTCTTTATTGAAAAAAAATAAAGGTTTTTTAGACATATATCGTCTTTTCAAATTTTATTACTTTTTACTTTTCATTTTGGCAGTTTGATGTCTTCTGTGGTATGTTTTCCTTTCATAACCTTTCTGTTTTGTTTATACTTGCGCTAAATTTTTATTTTTGGAATTACCAATATCTTTTGTCTCATTCAGTAAAATAATTCTATATTAGAAAAAGTCGATTCAATTTTCAACTCTTATTGAAGCTGTGTTAATAAGTGTGCCAACAATGTGGGCAATAAAGAAGTTCGTATGGTAAATCCATGTTCACAAATCCAAAGGGAAAGAAAAAAGGCAAATAAAGAGAAAAAGGGAGGAAATTCAGATTTGTTTTAAAAATTAAAATTACTTGCTGATTTCATGAATATATCGTCTCCTTGATCCGGAGTAAACGATGACATTTATTTGAATAAATTCGCTTATTCGAGAGATATTTAATGACCCATGGACGTTATCTAATGAAAGAAAATGGCTTTACCGTAAAAAGGTAAAGAGCAGACGATACCCTGCACAAACTATTACGGACGTAAATAACATAGCGCTTCTGGCAAATACACCTACCCAAGCCGAATTCCTGATGTATATTCTGGAGCAGGCAGTCGGTGGCATTGGCTTCCATGTGAATGTCGACAAAACGGAGTACATATGCTTTAATCAAAAAGGAGACACAGTGAAACTCGTGGACAAGTTCACCCACCCCGGAAGCAGCGTCTCACAACTGAAAATGATATTAATGAGATTAGCGAAGGGGTAGACAGCTATCGAGAGGTTATCGATCATAAGGAAATCAGACATCCGATAAAATAAAACGTAATTTTGTCCAAGCAGCGGTCATGTCAATTCTACTCTGTGGATGCATCACATAGAAGCTGACTAAGCGTATAGAGAAAAAGCTCGACGGTAATTGTACAAGAATGCTACAAGCGATATAGAGCAAAAAAGCATCTGTACGGTCACCTACCCCCTATCTCTAAAATCATCCAAATAAGATGAATAAACATGCAGGAAACTGTTGGAGATTTTAGGACGAACTTAAAAGCGATGTTCTCCTATGGACCCCTTCACATGGACGAGCAAGTACTGGAAGACCAACTAAAGCATTTACAACAGTTCTGTATGGACACAAGATGTTGTCTGGAAGACCTGCCAGAAGGGATGGATGATATAGAAGAAGGGCAAGAGAGAGAGAGAGAGAGAGAGAGAGAGAGAGAGAGAGAGAGAGAGAGAGAGAGAGAGGTCAGGGGAATCTGTGCTTGCAACCTGACAGGATGATGATGATGATGATGATGATGATGATATTTAATGGAGACTGAATGTTTACTTATTTATCAAAAATATTTTTATATCTTGTAATCTATTAATTCAATTGTGAAATAAAGCTGGGAGAACGTTTTTAAATGGGGAGATTTCACAGTTTTTGATAAAGGTCGTAAATATCCATAAAAGTTTGTGTTTGGATGGGGGGAATAAAAAGGTATTATTAGCATTTATTGAAGTGTGTAAAAGCCAGGCAGGAAGATGAACTCGTGGTTTTTTACGGAATCGGAAGAAAAGAAGGCGTTAGAAAAAGAAAAAAATCAAGGAAGGAAGAACGAAAGAAAGGAATAAAAAAGAAAGAAAAAGAGAAAAAAAAGAAAGCAAAAGAAAGAAAGAAAGAAAGAAAAAAGAGAGAGAGACACACACACACGCACTGAGAGAGAGAGAGAGAGAGAGAGAGAGAGAGAGAGAGAGAGAGAGAGAAAGAGAGAGAGAGAGGGAGAAAAATATCAAACAGGGAACGTTAAGAACGAAATGCTGTGTCTTAGAATTGAATAAAAGAAAAGAAGAGAAATAATTTGATTAGAACATTTATTTTAAATAGAAATAAAACATTTACGATAATTGCTGCAATGTCAGATGAAGGATCCAGATATAACCTTGTCGCACCCACTCCCGCCTTTCAGACTGTATTCATGCAGATAAAGGTTATCAATTATATTAACGATGACGAGAGTGTGTGAGTGCGTAAAAGACAAAGAGACGGAGAGAGGAAAGAATCGCAGTCGGAAAATTTGGCGCGAAAATCAAACATGATTAATTCCATCGTTTGGCCCCTTACTTGTGAAACACCTTTTTCAAGTGGCTGCGCAATAAAATGAAAGCATTTTATTGATTCAATATTCGCTGTGCCTTTTGAAATAACCACAGATTCTCACCGAGTCCTTCATCCAACGAGTTATACCTAACATTAGTTTAATCTGTCAAATGGTCAGAATAGCGGTACTCCCAATGAGAATCGAACTCATCTATCCTTGTAAATAGCCTTCTAGATTAGATGGTTAAACCTCGTTCAGTATTAGTCGCCTTGAAATCTATTCTAATATCAGTTACGGTAACTTCTAGTCAGTAATTTTCATTTCTATTATAAAATCAGTAATACATTTACAACGAGTTACTTAAAAAATCCAATGTAACTAACTAACAATATACACAGCACAGATTCCCTTGACTCTCATTCGTCATCCGTTCCTATCGGTCATCACTCTTGGTAAGTTCTCTCGACGGCACTCAGTGTCCATATAGAGTTCATAGACGTAAGTTTCTCTGGTTCTCCAATTGATGGGTCCATGTGTAGGAGTCCATGGAAAAAGTCGCTTATGAGTTCGCATATATATATTACTTTCAAATAAATACAACTATTTTTGGTTTACAAAATGAAAATTATGACGCCACTATAAAAAAACAAAAACAAAACAAAACAAAACAAAACAAAAAAAAAACAAACTGTGCTAATAATTGCAGATAAATAGTGCCTTATACAAAAATATCTTAAAGCCAACCTAATAATACCAGGTTTTTATTATTTTTAGTCCAACATTGTACAATCAAAACAGATAGGTGATATTTATTAACAAAATTTGCTGCACATAAACTTTGCAATAGAGATACAAGTACATCGGCGTCCAAAAATAAGACATAATAAAATTCTGGTATCATTGGTTTAGAAGAAAATTAACTTCTTATAAAAATTTGATAGGTGTATATTTTTTATGAGAAACACTATACATTCAATGATTATATGAATGAGAATTCTGAGGTTATAGTAACACTCGATATTACTCTAAGCTACTCTAAGCGCATGCATCCAAGAGAGAGAGAGAGAGAGAGAGAGAGAGAGAGAGAGAGAGAGAGAGAGAGATTCATTAAGTAGATTACACTACTTAATCGTTCTCTCTCTATATAAAATCACTTTCTTTTTTCTTTCTCTTTCTCACTATAACTTTCTATACTCCAGTTTTCTCCCTTTGCTGCATCACTTTATGTTCTTTTTCTCCCTTTTCGATTTTCTTCTAGCATATTCTCTCTTTGTTTTTTTCCCCTTTCAACCAGTGCACGTGTGCCTTCTCAATATACCCAACATCATATAAAATTCATGAGCGGGTAGAGTTCCTGATCCATATATAAATAACTCATGATTTATGACTGATATTATGATATATATATATATATATATATATACTATAATACCAGTCATAAATCTATCTTTATATATATTACGCGATGCAATTGATGCAGCTTTGATTTTGAGATATGATAAAAATTGGCAAAAAAACATGAATGGCGCAGAGGTTGTTTCACAAAACTGAAAAACTTTGAGGTATAGAGGTTGAACACCGAATTCAATTACAGACTTTGTTGCTCATAGTAAGCATTGTTAATCAGTAAAAAAACGCTTGATAAACAGTTACTGGCCCCTAATCCATCGTTCACAATGTGAGAATCCACTCTCTTCCCCCCTCTCTCTCTCCCTCTATATATATATATATATATAATAGTCTTCTTCTATCAGTGAAACTTACATTACTTCCAGACAATTAACTAGTCCTTTCTTTATTCTCAATACATTTTTATCGAAAAATAGTAAGCAAAGCGTTTTTCATACATTAAAATGTTATAGCTCTTCTGAAGAATTGAGCACTCCAAGTAGCCGATAACATATATGTAGAAAATTATGCGTAAAAAATTCCTTCACGTACGCTGAGATTGACGTTGGTTCTGGGGTAAGATGGTTGAATGACGTAAAGTAGGACGGTTTTCGATCCCATCATCTCACGGGTCTAGCCACATTGAAGAGTTGGGATACAACGAAACAGTCTATCTGTGCATGATAGGAGCTCGTAGTGTATTAGTTATCGTCGTAGGAAATGGTCACGGCTACCCGAGTTCAATTTCTGGACGAAGCTGTCCACATTTCATATAGAGTTAATACCAGTGGGAAAGGTATAAATATGATTATTCTCCCTCCAGCTATGGGTAAATAGTTGGGCAGGTTGAGCTCTTTAACCTTGGTATGGCAACCGGTCGAGCAGTAGGTAAACTTTGAATTCAAACTTCTTAAACTTGATTAAAAAGATGACCTAGTGTCGCATTCAGATCGTGCGGAGGGGTTGGGTATATATATATATACTGATAAAATAGAGCGCTATATTTTTAAATAGTGCTCAATACTGACATTGACAGAGCGTGTAGATTTAAGTTAGGGTAATGTAGACAGTACAATAAAAACCCCGGAAGAAACGAAGGAAAATATTCATTTAAACAAATTCACAAACTCACATAAAACAAACTGCACAAAGCAAAATATTCAAAAGAAATACACTAAAACTTAGCTACAGTTGCACTGAAAACGTACTACAAACAATAAAAGAGCATAAACAGAAAATATAAATTACATCGCCCCACCGCCAAAAAAAACAAAAACAAAAAACAAAATCAAAAGACAACGAACAAACAGCAAAACAAAAAAAAAAATAAAAAAATAAACAAAAAACAAAACAAAATAAAAACATTTGTGATTGCAAACGAATGTTGTATACCAAGCCACTGGAAAATCAATATATAGGTGAAACAGAGAAACTACACACGTGAAACATTATTCAACTGTAAAAAAATGAGAATACAGCACCATACTTTCTAGAGATATTTGGGATCTCAAAAATCAAATCAAAATACACCAGAATTAACGTGGAAATTAAGAAAAATACAATGACACCTTAAAACATTACAACCTTAGCTTAGAAAAAAAAATAGACACGATAACCTTCACAGAACAAAGCAAATTCCTAAATAAGCGATTAGAACTCATATGCAAATGAAAACACAAAAACATATTTCTATAAACAAACTAACAAATAAATGAATAAATAAAAATAAAGATGTGAAAAAAAAAAGAACAAATAAATAAAATAAATAAATAAATGAATAAATTAGCAAAATAAATAAGTGCTAAAAAATTAAAAATGAACAGAGAAATATATACCAAAATATAGAAATAAAAGAGAAAAATAGATGCAATGAATTGATTTAGGCTGAAAGGTGACAAGTGGATGAACTGATAAAACTAGAAAAATTGGCAAATGTTAGCAGAGGTAGGAAAATAAGATTAAGATTAATGATAATTGGAAAACTGTAAACCAAACATAGAGTAGATAAATTAACAAATGACAACGGTTACAAGATATAGCCCTATAGCAAGATAAAAGCAAACCCTAGACACAGCATACAACATATAAAAAGATACCAACTATAACCCAAAGACACTTGGTCTGAGGAACGCACAGACGGTAAAGTAACAATTACCGTGTACTGTTGACTCTTTGTCTATACTATTATATATATATATATATATATATATAGTTTGCTGTATTTATAAATAGAGTTCAATGGTGGTGATAGAGATCTAAGTTAAATGTGATTTTGCCAATGCGATTATCAAACTGTCAGTTACCAAGCACCTTTGTCTCTGTATCTACGCTACCCTAATATATATATATATATATATATATATATATATATATATATATATATATATATATATATATATATGCATTATTTTTGTATTAAATCAATAAATTTCATATTCATTTCAGTGCCAATTTCGTTTTTTAAGAATTCGTTATAATTATCTACGAGTAAAAAAATAAAGAACATTTACTCTCTAAATATGTCAGTTTTTATACCTTGAGAAATCGGATTTTTTAAGGTGATTGCTCATGCAAACATCACATTATTATTATAATTATTTTACTCCAAGAGAGTTTTTCGCATTAGCGTTAGCAGATGGTCTTTCATTGGAGTTTGAGTGACAGCAAGTCTCCAGGACTCTTTTCAGTATTCTGGCTGATCTCAATAACGCTGTAGTTTGGACAGTCTCCATCCCTCCCGTTATTTCCAAGTCATCCAGTCCTTGCACTAATCCTTTGTAACTGTACTGAGACCACCAATTACAATTGGTATAGTCGTCACTTTCAAGTTCCAAAGTTTCAATTCCCTAGTAAGGTCCAAGTATTTATCCTTTTTTTCGTTTTCTTTCACTTTTTCTCTGCGGTCGGCCAATACAGCAAAGTCCACAATTTTGTAAGTTCTCTTTTTTTGGTGATTATAATAAGGTCTGGTAGTCTAGCCGAGATAAAGTGATCTGTTTGTATCTAAAATCCCAGAGAAGTTTGTGTGTCTCATTTTCCAGGACAGATTCTAGGTTGGCATATACCATTTGTTCCAACGGCCAAATTTAAATTTCTTGCACAATTCCCAGTGGGTCACCTTGCCCACCTAGTCGTGTCTTGTCTCATTCTTTCTGTGCTAATTTGCTGCATTCGCGTATTATGTGATTGATCGTTTCGTCTCTTTCACCACATAACCTACATCTGTAGTTAGGTCGCGTCTGTCTATTCTCGCTTTGATATGGTTGGTCCTTATGGCGTTGTTTTGTGCTTCTATAAGAAGAGATTCAGTTTCTCTCGTAAGGTTTCCCTTTCTTATCCACGTCCACGTTTTCTTATGAGAAATGTCTCTTGTTAGTGGCTTAAAACGTTCATAGAATTGTTTTTCGTCCCACTTTTTTCTAGTTATTTCCGTTCGGCTGATTCTCCTGTCGTCAGTATTTTTTCTGGTGACTGTAATCAGTCTTCTTCTGCACTCTTCTATGTCGTCTTCGAGTTATTGCATCGATGCGTCAACGTTGTCTTCAGTAGTGGTAACCCTTCTATGCCTGGTCATTAGTTTTCTTGTTCTGTGTTCCATTTGTTTGAGTTCTTCTCTGGTCCACCTCAGGAATGGTCCCGAGTATCTTACGAGGGAGACAGCACAGCTATATATCCCTTTTGACAAGGTTCTTGCAATAGAGTTTTGTCTCGAATAGCTTTCTTGTTCTTCTGAGATACTCTTTTTTAAATTTTTTTCTTTCATTTCAGCTTGTTTGGTGGTGTCAGATTCCAATATTTTCAAGTATTTGTTGGTCTCCTTTTCTCCAAGCGTTCTGATTTTTTCTTGATTTGGTAGTTCGACTCCCTCCGTCATGTGTCGTTTTCCACTCTTCGTTACTAACAAGGTGCATTTTTCGATGCCAAATTCCATTCCTATATCTTGACTGTATATTCTCACTGTCTGTATAAGGGTTTCCAGTTCTTTTTCGTTTTTCGCAAACAGTTTGATGTCGTCCATTTACATCAAGTGGTTGATATTTTCTTGTGATTTACTGAGTTTGTATCAGGCTGTGCATTTCCTAAGGATGTGATTGAGTAATATCATCGCTATTAAAAAAGTAGTAATGGTGATAGTGCATCTCCCTGGAATATGCCTCTTTGGATTCTTACCTCTTCTAAGCTTTTTCCTCGTGCTGTCAATTTCGCTCTCCAGATTTCCATGATCTTCTCGATAAACTGTACGACTTGGTCGGGTATTTTATACATTTTGAGACGGTATAGTATCCAGCTTTGGGGGATCATATCGTAAGCTTGTTTGTAGTTAATACAGGCAATAGCTATGTTTTTCCGACTAGTTTTACTTTCGTTGAGGATTTGTTGATCTATATATAGTAGTTCTCCTGTGCCTCTGGTTCTCTTATGGCATCCTTTCTTTTCCTCGGGAAAGATTCAATGAGTAGTAGATCTCCTTCCTAATTTGTGCCGTTAGTATTTTCCACATTATCGGTAGGCACATTATGGGTCTGTATTTATTTGGGGCGGTTCTTTTGAGGGGGTCTTTTTGGATTAGAATGGTCTTCCCTTTGGTCATCCATTCGAGTATCTCAGTTTTCTGTATGCATTTATTCATTTCGGTCGCAAGTCTGTCGTGGATGGAGGTTAATTTTTAAAACCAAAATCCGTGTATGCCATCAAGGCGAGGGGTTTTCCAGTTTGATATTTTTTAAGTGTTGCTAGCGTCGAGGTGTATTTTCATCTGAGGACCCTCTTCGAGCATTCGCAATTCTGTTTCCATGTTCTTTATCCATTCGGCTTTTTTGTTATGATCTTTCCGTTCCCATATTTTGCTCCAAAATCGTTTGCTTTTTTCGTATCCGGTTGTTGGTATGACTTCGCCTATTCTCCTCCTCAATTGTTGGTAGAATTTTCTTTCGTTGTTTTGGAAAATCCTGTTTTGTCTATATTGTTTGGTCCGGTCTCGGTATCTTTTCAGTCTTCCTTCTTTCGCCTGTATTTTTGATTAGTTTCCTCAAGTTTAATTTTTCGTTCTAGTTGCCATGCTTTTTCAATTTCGACCGAATATATTTTAATGTTCCGTTTTAGTATTTCTACTTGTCGTAGTCTTTTTATCTGTGATTTTAGTTTCCATTCGGGTTTTGAATTTTTGTCTGTAGTCTACAGGGAGGGCCCGATTTTTTCACAGATTAATTTTGCTCTTGCCTATATTAAATCGTTTAATTCCCTGATGTCGTTTGTCGGGATAATTGTCAATAAGTCGTTCAATTTCTCGGTTTCCGACTTAACTTTTCACCAGTCTTGGTTCCTGAGAGAAAGCAATGTGGTTTTCTTTTCAGACATGATTCTTTTAATGATATTTACATTCATTTTTTCCTCTCGGGTCAATGTTTGCGTCTGTGTGTTTGCGGTGTATCAGTCATTGTCATGTAGTGTTTGGTTAGGAGTTTGCGTCTTTCCTTGTCTCGGTTACTGCATTAGGGGTCTGTTGATGTGCTTGCCTATATATTTGTGGATGGATTTTCAGTATTTCAGGATCAGAAAACTAACTATTCTTTGTTATTGTCCCAACCTGGTCAGCAAGTCTTTGGTTTGTTGTCTTAAATCTAGTGAATTCTGTCTAGATTTCAATCATTCTTTTTCTATACACTTTTTTGTTGGGTTGCTCCTAAAATAACAGTATTGTGCTTGTTTGTTATCTTTCCAAGTTCATTTTCTACGCTGTAGTCTTTCGTTCATCGTTTGTGTACCAGAAAGAAGAACCATTTGTGTACCTGGAAGAAGAACAGCCAACATTCGCAGGATGCCGTCGCATCCTCCATTATCGCTATTAAGGGAGCAACTGCCGATCATGGCACCCAAACCTGTTGTCTGGACCCCATGTTGAATTATGTTTCAATTTGTCATTTTTCATGGGTAGTATATTGTGGCTATACCAGACCCAGGGGTTGTTAATAATCTGTGCGCCCGATACTGATGAGACCGAGAACAGTTATGTACAGCGGGTCACAACCCTGCAAAAAAACAAACAAAAAAACAAACTTAGTTAAAGTTCACAGACCGGCTATTTTATACTTTACCTCTTACAATAAGTACCTGAGCTAGTTTCAGGTATTCCTGTATCACCTTTTTGTTTTTATACTTACTACCGTAATTTGAGACTTTGTTTCTACTGAGTCTGGTCCTTTCAGAGTAAAGACTAGGGTCTTTATATATCTTACCGGTTTCATTGAGGACGGTATTTGTTCTTGATTTGCGCTTTTAGACTATCCCAGATACATTACTTTTTCATCTATCGTAAGAAGGCACTCGTAAACGATATAGAATTTATCGCAGAAAATTTAAGCGTTCAAATCTAATTCATGCTTTCGAAAGAGTTTAGCTGAAAAAAATTCTGGAAAAAATGTTCTCATTTAAATCCCAAAAGATTTCACGAGCAACAAAATCTATTATGCATTTTAAATTAAAGACAATTTTCAGCAACCGGTTCTTTTTCCTTTCCCATTGCAGTTAGTACACAGCGAAGATTTGTTTCTTATACCTACTCGTCAGGTATTCGAGTCTATGCGGTTCCAATTATTATTTAATGTTCAGCTTTACTTTTGTTTCTTACAATCCTTTACTGGGTCTTTACCCAAGACCAAGGGTGATGGAAAGTAGTGATCAAATGTATTTTGTGTTTTTTGCTGCCTCTTTTGATGTTATTTTTCACTTATATTTATCGAAATGAGCAATTCCACAAAGTGCAAGTTTTTATGTTTCATTTAGGCAGGTACTGCAAAGTATCTTGTTAATATGTTTATCTGTCCAGTATATCTCTTTATCATACCAAGGGCTCCCGATGTAACCGGAATTTTTTTCAATTTCGGTTTCCAGATCTTTGTATTTATTTATTTTCATATTTAACTGATCTGTTATCATTTTTTGGCCCTGAAATATCAATAAGAAGGCACCGCTTTTCTTTTAACGTCTTTAACCACTATATCTGGTCTTTTTTTAAAAATCAGTCTGGAGAGCAAAATCCCGGAAAATAGTAACTTCTTTGGTTTTGTTATATAATTAAGGAATGATTTTTTATATCAATCATTTTTCGTTGATTATATTTTATTATTTAGTTTGGTAAGGTTTTGAACTAGTCAGTGTTTCTTAGTTCAGGTGCATAGAGAGATGGTGCAGTCTTACGCCCGCGCGGAAAGGATATGACAATCATCATCTGTCATAATAAACACCCCAAACAGGAAATGGGACTTAACTATATCAGAATTTCTAATT
The DNA here is from genome assembly GCA_963585895.1 of Sepioteuthis lessoniana. Classification (NCBI taxonomy): domain Eukaryota; kingdom Metazoa; phylum Mollusca; class Cephalopoda; order Myopsida; family Loliginidae; genus Sepioteuthis; species Sepioteuthis lessoniana. Next base: position 56,276,490 of record OY757922.1, read on the forward strand.
TTTTGAGCGTATTGTTATTTAATTCATTTATTTCTTGTGCTTTTATTTATTTAAAAAAAAAGTTTTTTACTGTTTCTCTTGCTTGATCTTTTATATCTATTTCTTTGAATGTGTTTAACAAATTTACTGCTTTGTTTACAAATTGAATATTTCATCTTTTGTTTTTCGTGTGTGTTTACACACAGTAGCATCCAATGTATTGTCGTGTTTAAGTATTTCTTTAATTTTCTAGTGGTTGTTTTGTTGGTCAAGTCTTGTTGGATTAAGCCTCTTCCACTATTTTCTCCTTTATATCTACTCAAGTGTGATGCATTTTGTGGCAGGTTATTATTTCCCAAACGTTAGCATCCATCTTTTTATTTCAGCAAACGTCTAGTTTATTATATTAAAACATGTCATTACTGGTATCGCCTGGGTATTAATTGCTATAACTTCATTTCTTACATTCAATTCTGTTTTTTCATATGGCTCTTATTCTCCTATAGAATTTCATTCTTATTTTTTCATTATTTATAGTTTGATTGATGCAATTCGTTTCTCATGTACATATGAATTACTATTCCTAAATATTAATAGGTTTTATTGTGTTTTGGCACTAATTTCTATGTTTTTATCTGGAGCGATGGTTTTAGACTTTACTTGCGAGCCTTTCTTAAATATGACTTTGGCACATTTTCCAGACAAATTTTATCACTATATCGTCAGTAAATATTTTCACAGTGCTTAGTAGACATTCTAAATCGTTATTATTATTGACATATAACTTTAGATCGTCCTAATAGAATTGGTAGTTTATTTTTATTTGTAATTTTATATTCAGTATGAGTTTTTAACTTCTATGAATAGGGACAGAGACACACAAAAAAGAAGAGGTGTATTTGAGTCAACGTGGAAGTTTCCTTTGGGATGTTCAGATTATTAGTTTTGAGCATGCGTTTTTCATGAATTAATTTGAGGTTAGAATGTTGATATTTTTAAAACGTTTAAAACATTTAGAATCCATTTGTTGTATGTCCAAGCCATGTCTAGATTTTTCTGTTTGGATTGATAATTCTCCATGATCATCTCGTTTATGAGGAGCTGATCTTTGCTTTCATATGATCTTTTTTGCATCCCTTTTCTTTTAAAGGGAAGATTTCCTTACATTCTGTGAATTTGATATCTTTTGAATTGATGTTATCATTTTATGTTGTTAATCGGTAGTTTTTTTTGAATTTGCTGTTTTCTTTGTTTTCGGGAATTGGTATTTACTCCTTCTGTTAGCCAATCGGACATTTTTTTCAGTTTTTTAAAATTATTTTCTAAATAATTGTCGACATTAGTGGAGGATGGTTGGTTGCGCCAAAAGTTTGTTATTTTATCTATTCCAGGTGACTTCCATTTATGTGTGCGTTTAAGTATATTTATAATCTTTTTTTGTAATACCGTTGTACATTTGTGGTTCATTATTTTTGATAAGTGTCTTTTATATTCTTAATCCACCTAGACCTTTTAACATATGATTTCTCATGGTTCCATATATCACCCCAAAATGATTTCAAATCTTCAATCATTAGGGTTTCCTTTACATTTATTGACTCGCTTCCTATTACTCGATATAACGTTTTTGGGTTTTCTTGAAATATTTTATTTCTAAAGAATTTTGTTCATTTTTCATATATTCAGATATGATGCATTTTCTTCGATGCATTTTTTGCTTCAGCTTTATTTCTTTAAATTTTTCTTGCTCTCCTAGTTTTTACGTTGACATCCCAACTAATTTCATCAAGTATGAATATTTCTCCTCTGTATCCGTTAATTTCTTTTTGGATCCTTAATTTGGGTTGTTTAAAGCTATTTTAATAAAGTGTTTTACTTGCTTTCTTATTGTAAAAGTCACATATTTTATTTAAAAGCGTAAGATTTGGTTTAAAGTCTTGTAGAAGATCTTTTATGGGAAAGTTTGCCATTTTAATTTGCATCAGGTTATTTTGGCATTCTAAAAATTTTCTAAAGGTGCTCTGCCTTGCATTAGTTACTTTAGCAAGTTCTATGATCATATTTTGTTTCATTTTGTCAATTTTGATTTTTATGAAGTCTGGGTTTTCTATTTGAGGTCGACTATACTCTAATTTGTGATATTGATGTTCTGTTTCTGGAGTTTTCATACAATCATTGCTTGATCGTTTCAATGTATTATCTGTTTCATTATTTGCTGCGTGTTACACTTACTTGCGTTGGATATCATCAATTACCTATTCTTTGATATTAAATTTTTCTGTAAAACGGTTGCTTTTAATGATGTTGTTAGATATTGACCAGAAGATCCCTTTGGCGTGCCGCATAAATTGCGTCGGTGACATAACAGGATATATACCTTTTTCGAAAGTAAAGAAAACGTAGGTGTTTCCTCAGCGAAAGTGCCGCATAAGTTGTGTCAGTGCTATGCGAGACAGGAGGTGTGACCATAAGGATTGCGTGGACGTCCGGGAAATGATATAAACCATGGATGATTTCGACTAAGAGAGAACAAAGAAGACCGACAGAAGAGCTACAAGATGTTACGTCACTCGACTCAGAGAGTTAGAGAAAAGCCTAAGCTGCACGAGAATCGAGAAGCGAGGATAAACTAAAATCATTCGGTACCTAGAGATGGCTCTCTACGAGACCCATGAAAGCAGAGGAACGAGGAGAAGCTAAGATGATGTGATGCCTTGAGATGGCTCTATGCCAGACTTGCGAAAGTAGAGAAGTGAGGAGAAACAGATGAGTCACTGCCTTGAGGTGGCCCTGTACTTTTCTCGCGAAAGCAGAATGAAGTAGAAAGGCAAAGAGGTTTCACAGAAGAACCGCACTGTCACTCTTGTGTGTTTGGATCTTGGTTGTCTTCGACTCTCTTTCACTCTACCGATGCACATATTTCGGATAACAAAAGGAAAAGAAAAGAAGCAGATTATATTTTCGTGCATCAGCTTCTTACATTCGCTCATTTTCTAGGATTTAAGAGTGTATCTGTACATTTAATCATTTCTTGTCATCCGCAGCAGTTTCGATGAGTTACATTTCTTCCTGATGAAGAAAGAAGTTACTTACCAAGTAACAGAAACTCACCAAAAAGTGAGCGGAGAGAAAACGCTCCTTTAGCCATTCTTATTTCCACCGAGCAGTTTTAACTCCATGCTTGTTTTGGGGTCATCAGGAGAGAATGCGCACCGTTTCGGGGCCTTCCTCTCGACGGTTTTATTTGCACGTAAGGCGTTTCATACTTTTGCTTCTATTACGCCGATTGATTCCAATTTGTCCCAGAAATTGGTACAGGGTGCCTGCAACAAAGCCTCTTGCTCCGATCTCCACAGCTTTAACGGTAACATTATACCCTTCCTTTTCCAGTTCTTTTTTGAGATCTTCATATTTGCTCGTTTTGCAATCGTGGCTTTGTTCTAGTCAGCTCTCAAATGGTATTGTTAATTCTACCAGGATGACCTTTGAGTTCTTCGAAAATAGAACAATGCCTGGTCGCAGACCCTTATTAGATATTATTTTCGGGTAATCATTACGCCCGCCAGGGAGGTCTGCAGATACCTTCCAATTATTATCTAATCCAAGAAGATTTTGACCGGGTATAGCTCGGTGGTAAATCGATTTCTTTGAACCGACATATATTTTGGCCCCTTCTGTAACAAATTTCTGGGTTGACTTATTTGATTCAGGCTTCATCAAGTTCCGTATAACTCTGGCCAGCTTGTCCAATACACTGTTGTGTCTCCAAGTGTATCTTCCGTTAGCAAAGCTGTCTTACAGGAACTGAGGACGTGTTCCAATGTTTGAGGTTTCTCATTACACAGGGGACAGGTTGGATCGCTTTCTTTCTTCATTTGACAAGGTTGCTCTTTAACGGAAGCCGGTCATATGTAGAACGTATTAAAAAACTCAATTTGAGTGGAGCCATTTGCCAAATATCATTCCAAGTAATAGATCTTTGCAGTGCCTCCTCCCAGCTTGTCCATTGACCTTGTTGGGCCTGTTGTACTCCTTTTATGAGTCTTTTGTTATCCTCTTCGTTTCTTACTTCCTGAATGACCATGTCGCGGCGATCTTTACCATTAGCTTGTGACCACCATTTCTTTTCATTCACTCCTAAACCTTGTCTCCCTGTTTGAGTGAGACCAATTACTTCCTTGAAAGCAAGGTTTTCCTTGGCACTTATTATAGTGTCTTTGACTTTCCACTTTCTTCCTGTTTTTAACGTAGGGTTTAAGGATTTGATCACTTTCTCATTGGAGTCATCTCGCATCATTTGAAGTCTAACTTTACCGGATTTGAATTCCCCCATAATCGATTTCAGTGGCAATTTCAGTTTTGCTTGTCTGCAGTACATTTGCAACATTACACAAACCTGGAGGTAACCCCAACCATTTTCGAGTATATTTATTTATCTTTGCCTCCATCTTCTCAACTGCACTCGTCGAAATTTCTTATACAAGGAGGGGCCACAATACCATTTGGATAAATACATACTGAAGGCACCATACTTTATATTTCCCTTGCAGGGGACAGCGATCGGTCTTAAGTAGCCCTTCTTGTAAAGTTTTGGATGACTCTTTTACTTGGTTAGTATCTTTAATAGACTCATTATACCAACGTCCCAGGCTTTTTACTGGCAGATCAGACACAGTAGGGATTCTTTGACCATCTATTTCAAAATTAACATTTTGATTTAACTTCCATCTCCTTAGGGAGAGACTTCTGGACTTTTGGGGTTTAAATTTCATTCTACACCAGATAATCAGCTCATCCATAAAGCTTATTAGCTTCCGTGTTGTAGATTCTTTGGATGATAAAATTGTCGTGTCATCCATGAAGGCTTTCATTGGTGGCATTTGACAGCCTCTACCAAGTTCAACAAAATTTGATTTGCTCTCTGTTGCTTTAAGAAGCAGCTGTATTGATAAGACGAAAAGTACAGGTGAGACTGTACATCTCATTGCAATTCCAACCTCAAGTCGAGTCCAGTTTGTTGTAAAATCTTTGTGGTGAATCGCATGCGGAATCCATCGAAGTAAGTGCCTTGCATACTGGATATTTCCGCAGGAACATGGTACATTTGAAGAGACAAATGTATCATTTGGTGATGTACCGATCCATAGGCATTAGCCAAATCCAACCAAATGACATCCAAATCTTTTTTGCTATCTTTAGCTTTTTGAATAGCTTCCCAAATCATGTTCCCATGTTTCAAACAACCAGCTATTCCGGGAATACCTCCCTTCTGTACAAAGGTATCGATATACACATTTGTGAGAAGGTATTTGGTTAGTCTTGATGCCAAAACCACGAAAAATATCTTTCCTTCTACGTTGAGGAGAGAGATTGGTCGAAATTGGTTGATGTCCTTCGAATTCTGTTCTTTGGGTATGTATACCCCGTCAGCTATCATCCACTAGTCGTTGATATGACGGTTTTTCCATGCCAACTTTAGGTAAGCATGTAGCCACTTTAGAACATTGGGACATTTTTTATATAGCAGAAAAGGTATTCCATTCGAGCCAGGAGTAGATTTGTTTCTGCTTTTACTCATTATACGTCTTATTTCATCGCGTGTGGGAGGCTTCATATCGACCTCCACTTTAGGATCGGCTGGCAAAATCAGGTTGCTATTATTTCCTGGGGGAATATGTCGTCTGGGGTCAGAGTACATATCTTTTAGATATTTTTCCAGAAGATTTTTCTCTGTTTTGAGCACGCCCAATTTCGGTTTATCAAATATGTTCCTTGCATATTTGTATGGTTCTTGGAAAAAACGCCCTTGCTCTTTCCTTCGTTCCACTCGTCTCTTTCTCTGGTCTTCCGCCCTGCTGAAAGCGTTGTGTTTTTCTTTGAGGCCTTGCCAAATCTTGAGCAAACCCTCCTTTTCATCAAAATTGGCTAAACGGGGTTGCCTTTTTAGGTTTTTCTCCTTGTTCCTGAGATCCTTCTTTGACGTCTATTCTCTCTGGCTGGTGGCTTATTAATTGTTTCTTTTGCACCAAAGATTTCCTTACAGACCTCGTAGATGACAGGACCGCTTTCGTTTAGTTGCTGGTTATATTTCTTCTTTCCCAGCTTTTTATCAAGTGTCTTGCTTATGGCATAATCAAGCATACTCCGAGCTTCAGAGTCACGCTCTGGCGGAAATTTGATTCTTGGCAATTTGGGTTGCGTCTCATCCTTCGATCCAACAGCTTGTATATCCTCAGCATTGTGGTTTGCTTCCTGGCTTTGGTTTTCCGACGTCTTATCTGCGTTGACAGAGCGCTGCTCCTGAGTCACTATCTGAGAAGCACAACCTATTTTTGTTTTATGAATCTTCAATAATTTTAGGGAGTTGAATTTCCGACCGCAAACAAATGAAAAGTCCGTACGGTTTTCTTTAATCGTAATCCTTTTTTCGTTCAGTGATCGTTGTCGTTTGTTCCGTTTGGATCCATCATTAATTGCATTAAAAGATGCTTTTTTTTTCATTGTACATTTTTTAGAATCCTCTTTTGACCATTTTTCTTGTGTTTTAATTTGTATTGGTTGTAGAGAAGAACTTGGTAGGTCAGGGTTGGGACTATTCCAGTACTGATGACTACCGAAGTAAACTGAGGATTTTCTTCTAGTTAATGCTTTTTTAAAAATCCAATCTAGTTTATCATTGAGAGATGGAGTCGTTTTTTTCCGTGGTAAAACCGAAGCGGAGTGTGCCATTTTCATATATAGTTTTGGAGCATTTTATTCTTACTACCAAGAGGTGTTTTTGTTTTGCTGACAACATCTACAGAAAAATATTCTATTATCATATTTACTGATAATCCATAAAGAAAGAATTTATGTTTTGTTATAAATTACATTTTAAATTTATGCGTTTCGAATTCAAAGGAAGCTTCGAAATAAAAAAAATGTTTAAATGTTCCAATGAACTTAACCATATAAGTATAGTTCACTCAGGAAGATTAGAGAGAATAACATTCAAAATAAGTTTAACGTTATAATTCTATGTTAAATAATATTAAATGCTATTTTTTTATTTTGTTATTCTTCTTTGCTTTGTCCATTATTATTTTTTTATTTATTCTTGAAAATTTCCACACTTACACATAATAAACTCATCCCTTTTGGATTACTTTGTTTTTCTACTTTCTTCACACACTCACAAAAAAAGAAAAACAAGAAAATAAACTGATATATAAAAAATAAATTATTAAAAAAAGAAAAAATGCAAACAAATATGCTGATACTACTGCAACTTCGAAGAATTCTAAATTATTTTCTTTTCGAACAGGCAGTGTTTTGCTTTGATTAATAAGTATGATATTTACACACACACACACACACACACACACACACACACACACACACACACACACACACACACACACACACACACACACACACACACACACACACACACACACGAACTTTGTAAATTTTAGGTAATTTTATCATTATTCAGTTTTGATATATATATATATATATATATATATATATATATATATATATATATATATATATATATTGTTAAGATGCTTTCTCAGTATTATAAAAATTATGAACAGCAATAGCATTAAACTTTAACAACTTTCCTCGTATGGATAACCACATTAGTAAAAACAAATAAATGAATAAAACTGTAACTGAAAATTTGGAATCTGTAGAGAGACAAATATTTGTCTTCCTTGGTTTGGGCCATAGATTCTCCCGTCACGTATTCGTTTGTCACATGAGAATTTAAACCCCTAATTTTTTTTTGTCTTCGTTCTTCGAAGGTTTTTGATTTTTTTTATTGCTCACTGAACAAAATGGATACGTTGTTTGCCATTTTGGCGAGGTACTTTGTCCCCGTGAAAAAAAAGACGATATTTACGTTTCGCTTGTTTATACTTTTTGTCATGCAGTATGTCTGATTAATTTGTTCTAGGACACGTGCTAATTGTTGTAGCATTACTTATATTGTTATATATAACCATTAAATGTTTATATGATTATATCTCGTTTTTCCTTTCTGTTTATTCAGTGTTAGTGTACCAATGGATATATTAATGCTATCATTGGAATTTGGTGACAAGGAAATGATTAAACATCCTTCTAAACAGCCAAAAAGGCGACCAATACTGATCGCCCATTTTATAATGCTAATAATGATTAAAAGTAATTCTTTTGAATCAAATTTGAATGATTATTATAATTAAAAGCAACATAAATTCATGAATTAAAAATTATGCATTAGAATTATGCATAATGATTGTTAGAATATATCAAATTGTAATAAATTATTAATAATGATATTTACTAATAATATTAGAATTAAAAAATAATTTACGATGAATATTTACATTAATACCCGTTAGGCTAATAGACATTTTAAGTTTCTTCGGAGTTTTGTAAAATACATCACAACGGATTCTTTCCTTATTCTATTTTCACTTTTCCCTATGGACCACTTTTCCTACTTAGTTATGCCTAGTTTGTTACATTGGTTTATCATGTGGTTTTCCCTTTCTTAGCCATGTCCACATCATTATTGTTATTCACTCCTTGCAAAGTTTTCACACCAGCTTTAGCTGGTGGTATTTCTAAGAAATCTGAGTGATCTGGATGATATCGATACTTCTTTTGATTTCCAATTTTTCTTGTCCTATTTCTAAGTCTTTGAGAACCTTTCCAAGTGCACCAACAATAACTGGTATCATGCGTCATAGCTTTTTTTTAGCTCTCTGGCAAGGTCCAGATATTTGTTTCTCTTTTTTTTTATTTTTATTTTCACCCTGTGATCGTAACAACGAAATCCAAGGACGGCAAGTTATTTTTTTCTTTTTAATTGGCACTAGGTTTGGTCTTCTGACCAGTCTCTGGTGATCTGTTTGTATCCCAAAAAATTTTATGACTTATTGTCTAGTACGGATTCTGGTTTGTACACATACCATTTTATAGTATAGTCAAATTTCAATTTCTTGCACGATTTCCAGTGGATCATCTTCTTTACCAAGTCGCGCTTAGACTTGTACTCTTTTGGTGTTAGTTTGCAGGATTTGCTTATAATATGCTTAACCGTTTCATCTCTGCCTCCACATTTCCTACATTTGCTATTCTGCTGCGTATTATCAATGGAGTTATTTTGTGTTGCTATCAAAAGAGATTCAGTTTCTCTTTTGAGGTTTCCCTTTCCCTAAAATAGATAAGACCAACAATATTGTAAATGTAGACTATGTGGTGATACAGACGAAATGATCAATCATATAATAAGCAAATGCAGTAAATTAGCGCAAAAAGAGTATAAAAATGGACACGACCCGGTGTGCAAGTTAATCCACTGGGAATTGTCCAAATTTTTTAATTTGACCATAGGAACAAGCACGGTCCGGAATCCGTCCCGGAGAATGAGACTCACAAACTTTTCTGGGATTTTGAGATACAAACCGATCACTTAATCTCGGCCAGACGACCAGTCCTCGTGTTTGACACAAAAAAAAGAAAAAGAGAACCTGTCGGCGGACCACTGAGTAGAAATAAAAGAAACCGAAAAGAGAGGTAAATATCTAGACATGACTAGAGAACTAAACCCCCCCCCAAAAAAAAAAAACCTAAGGAGCACGAAGGTGACGGTGATACCAATTGTACTTGGTGCACATGGAACAATTCCCGAAAGATTGTTATAGAGACAGGAAGATTTGGAAATAAGAAGACAAATGGAGACAACTTAGACAACAACATTATTAAGATCGGCCAGAATACTGAGAAGAGTCCTATCGACTTGAGGAGACTTGCTGTCATTCAAACTCCGGAGAGAAACCATCAGCTAACGCTGGTGTGTAAAACCTTCAAAGGAGTGAAAATAATAATAAGTTGTATTGGAATTTATCGGACACATATAGTATACCCGAAGAGCACCAATCACAATACTCTTAGAGGTCACATAAACTCCCAATGAAACCCTAATATAATTACCGAATTCTCAGATTTGGTCTTTGTTTGCCTCTACCGGCTCAGCATTAACATCTGACTGTTGTTCTCTGTGGTTTGCTTTCTTGTGACGGGCCTAAGACGGCTGAGAGAAAGCTACTCCTCACTACCAACTTTGCCACGCCGTGACCCTTAGAAATCCGTGTGGGTGATAAACACAAAACCTCAAAGAGGAAACCACCGATCAGTAGTTAAAAGGACGCATTTCAAACTTCCCAGCAAAGTCCGTAGAAGCACGTTATCTGCAAAACATTTCCTTTTATTTTTTCTTCATTAATTGAAGTTGAATAAAATATGTACTTTTTTTCTCTGGATTCTTCAAGATAGATTCATTTTAAAATCTTAAGTCTTTACGCGCAAAATATGAATAGAAGGCCCAAAACGAATTTCTTGTAATTTAAACAAAATTTCTAGTGATTTCAAATCCAAAATAATTCATTAACGGGAAATAAAAATCGGGATAAAAAGAAAATCTATGCTAATCTCGACTTTGTAAAAATAATTTTTTTCAGTCTATTCGAGTTGATGAAGCTGAGAGAATTTGTGGAATGTTGTCATTATTTCATTGGAAATTTTTGCTTTTCAGAAATTTTGGTTTTTCTTTCAAGAAACTTTAGTTTTCTTTACCAGAAATATTAGTTTTCTTCACAAGTAAGCTGAGTTTCTTAATCATAAATATTGGTTTTCTTTGGCAGAAATTTTCGTTTTCTTCTACACTAACACTGCTTTTTTGCACTGGTGTCTTCGTTTTTCCTCTACCAGAAACGTTGTTTTTCTTAACCAGAAATTTGGCTTTTCTTAACGAAAACCTTTGGTTTTCTTTAACACAACATTTGGTTGTTTCACTTGTAACTTAGGTTTTCTTTGCCAGAGATTTGGGTTTTCTTCGTGAGAAACGTTAGCTTTCTTTATCAGAAACTTTGGTTTTCCTTACCAGAAATATTTTTTCTTCGTCAGTGATATCTTTTTTTTCGCTTATAACTTTGGTTTCCTTTGACATGAACTTTGCTTTTCTTTGTTAGTTACAAAGTTTTTCTTTACCAGAAACTGCTTTTCTTCATAAGAAACTTTAGCTTTCTTTATTAGAAACATTCGTTTTCTTTACGAGTAACTTTGGTTTTCTGTATCAGAAACCTTTGTTTTCTTCACCTGAAATATTGGTTTTCTTCGTAGCATTGTTTTTTTCACTTTTAAGTTTGGTTTTCTTCACCAGAAACTTGTTTTTTCTAAACTAGAAACTTTGTCTATTCTTTACAAGAAACTTTATTTATCTTTACAAGAAAATTTTGCTTTCTTCACAAAAAATTAGGTTTTTCTTTATTAGAAACTTTACTTTCCCTTAACCCGAATATTTGGTTTTTCCTAGCCAGGAACTGTAGTTTCTTGACAAGAACATTTGTTTATTTTTGATTTGGAACTTTGGTTTTCTTCATGAGAAACTTTAGGTTTCTTAATCAGAAAATTTAGTTTTCCTCAGAAAAAGTTTTTATTTTAAAAAATTTTTAAAAATTTTTTACTGTTTTTTTTACCTGAAACTTTGGTTTTCTTCCCTAGAAATGTTGGGTTTTTTTTAACCCGAAATTTGGTTTTTGTGACCAGAAACTTTGTTTTTTCCTCAGAAGCATTTGTTTTTTATTGGAAGCTTTGACATTCCTGACCAGAAATATGGGTTTTCTTTCTCAGGAACTTTATTTTTCTTCACCAGAACCATTCTTTTTTTTTTACCAGAACTTTTGATTTTTCATCACCAGATATCTTGATTTTCTTCACCAGAAACTTCAGTTTTCTTCATCAGATCCTTGGTTTTTACACAGTTTTTTTTCACCAGTGACTTTGGTTTTCTTTATCAGAAACTTTGGGTTTTTTTCTACCTAATACTTATTTTCTATATGAGAAGGTTTGATTTCTCTTTGTCCGAATACTTGATTTTATTCACCAGAAACTTTGGTCTACTTTCTGATGTTAAACTCGTGTCACTTATTCCATTTCCTATGACGATAACCGTTACACTTAGCATGCTTCAATTGTCAATTGAAGCGTTCTAAGTGTAATGTAGATGGAAAAATGTCCGAAATATGCTAATATTCTTTTTAGTAAGATTTCATTCACTAGCGATAAGTTTCTTCCTTTTCATGTTGTGACTTGAATGTGAAGTCGGGAGTTACCTTTACTAGTGACTATGAAAATTTGTTGAGTATTGGGACCTCTCTCGCTTAAGAAATTACCCCTAAAAAACCCAGATAGACAATGAAAAATTTAACCATTTTTTTATTATAGCAACGGATGTTAAATGAAAATTTAATGGCCTGATGCACACATTACTGGTTGATATTTGATAGAAAGATTAAAAACCGCAATCCTTCTTTTGAAAATGAGTTATTTATGATATGGAATGATTGTTACAAACAATTATAACATGATCTTTGTCAATCATCTGTTGAAAGCATGACCAGACGCTGTCAGGCAACGGTTGATGCTAATGGATATCCCACCAAATATTAAGAGTTATAAATTTTCCTAATTTGTCAAAAACCATATCGATTCTCTTGATGCCTTTTTTATGTTGTCTATTTTTGTCTAATTCAGTTTCTTGCAGAAATGCAAATTATAGAAGCGGATATTCCTTTTAAATATGCACATCTCATGCATAGAATCCAAATTGAGTTCCTCCCGATTGATACCTTTTTGGCATAACTTCTTGGACCAACCTAATCCTTTGGTAATACAAAGTAGATGTGAATTTTGTTATTTCGTCGGGTAATGGGTTATATTTCTTATTGTAGCTGTATTAGTTTAAGCTTAGAATCTGTTAGATTAATGATTTCTGTAGAAGTCTGTTTTCACTCGATTTTCTGCCCCTTTTCTTTGTTGGATTGCTTTTTGAAAATCCCAGTAAATCTGAGTATTACACAATCATTCCTATCATCTGGGCCATATTAAATATTTTCGACCCCTGCGAGATCATTATCCAGGTAATCGATATTTTCTTTTCTCTCCAACAAACATACATCTTCCAATTCTGCTACAGGAATTTTGTATGCGATTTTTCTTGTTGAGGTATAATCCCTTATTTATTTGTAGTTGATAACATCTTTTACTAATCTGCTAATATTCATTAAACAATCTGCCAATATTCATTAAACAATCTGCCAATATTCATTAAACCTTAGTCGAGGGTGACCCGAAGGCTCCCTTTTCAATAGCTACAACATCGAGATGTAGGGGAGGGCGCTACTCCTTTCTCTGGATTGCTCCACTTTACCCTTGATCCTAACCTTATAATGCTGAGTGCTAAGCAAGGAGGCATCAAGTACTATTTTTTGAGTCTTTGGTATGACTCTACCTTAAATAATCTGCCAATATAAAATAAAATGTCCATCAGTATTTCGAACCATTTAACCAATCTGAATGAAATACTGTATATTAATTGGAATTTATTAAACTTACCTTCAACAGGCATACAGACCTCAAATTGATAATTGCTATTCCTATGAAGCCCTCATCTATGTACTGAAGAAAACCATCAATACTTAAGTTCTGTGATCGAGCTGGAACCGGTGGTTTAAGTGTGATTCAATCTCTAATTCCATTTATTAGTTTATAGCTTATATCGAGAATTTGAATGATTTAAAAAATGACGTCTAGCCCAAAAGGAGACATTAAAGATTATTTTATGTTAGGAATTTTTAGTAATAAAACATTGAAAACAATTTTATAAAATAAATAAAAAGACTAATATTAATTTAATTGATAAAGAAGACATTTTATATGATTTATTTACTCAAGTATTTATATTTATTTTAATAAATGTATTTTCCTTCGTAAAAATGCTTTGATTTGGTTTCATCGGCTTTTGAAATATATATTTTTTCAAATGATTGCTTCTCTCTATTAAAAAAGATTCTTCGCCATAGATGTTGAATTAAAGGATAAAAAAATCTATACCTCTCAAAATGCATGATATTCGTAAGTAAATATTTTCAAATTCTAAATTAAAATAATCTACGAAAAAATGCTACGACTACCATTACTACTACTACTACTACTACTACTACTACTTAAGTCTCATTGACAGTGCGAAGTTTCTTGGCTCATCATTCATCCTAATCACCCTAAACTGATGTAAGTCTTTGCCCGTCTGTTAATAATGGTACGTCCATTTGTAAGAGTCCATAAGAGAACGTCGCTCGTAAATTCGTCTCTGTTTCTCCAGCAGTTCCCAGTATGCGAGAGTAGCCGTACTGCTACTGTTTTGTTGGGTGTTGCTTCCTGAATTTATTCAAAACAGAACGTAGAATTCTTATATAGTTCCTATCTAGCTTTTTAGCGTCCATGCAGTGCATCTATACAGTTGTATTAATAATCACAGTTTGGAAGAAATCTCATTTTATTTTGATGGAGAGAACAGATTTCCATAGAATCGATAATTTGTCAATAGCATTTCACACTTTTGCTTGGCGTGAGTCGACATCACTTTCAGTAGATGAGATATTGCTGCAGAGGTATTTGAACTTGTCTACGAATTTTAGAGGCCTGCCATTTAAATTGTAGATGGCTTTTGTTTAAAACATGAGATCTTTTACTTGCGTTCATATAGAGGTAATTCCTCCCGCTGCTTGCTCCAGACAATGCAGCAGGAATTCACCTTAGGCAGGTATATTTACGAGAAGTGCTAGATCATCTGCGTAGTCTGCGTAGACCATAGTTTCTGCTGGATATCGTCTGTGTCTTACCATTTTTAGTGTAATGTCATTTTTTAAATTAGATTTATCGATGTTCCAACAAATTAGTCGAGGTAGATCATAAATATATATATATAGCACTAGTGCATCTACTTGCAAGACTCTTGTGTCAATATCAAAGAAGTCGGTGTCAGCATCAGATGAGCAAACCATTGCTTCCGTGTTTTTGCGGATCATCATTATAGTTGTAATAGTTTCTTTGGAGAAACCATATGTATTTAATTTTTGCTCCATCTTTCCTCTGAGTATGGCGTCAAATGCTTTAAAGAATTCTACGTAGTGTGCCTCGAGCTTTTTTGTACGTACTCTTTCGGTGATTCGACTGATAGTAACTGTGAAGTTGTTGATCGATTTCCCCGAAAACCATTTTAATTTTTCCTCAGCATTTTCTCAATTTCTGATTAGATACAATTGAGAAGCATAACAAAATAAACCTAAGCGGTAATAGCAGTAAGGGTTATGTCTCTTAGTGATTCAGTTGTTGTCTTTCTTGAGAAAGGGAAGGTTATAAACTTTTGTCTATGTTTTGTTTATGGACTGCGTTGCAATTGAAGAAGTATATCAACAAATTTTCTTGCCTTCAGGGAATATTTCGTTGAGGACTGCAGCTTTTCTGCTTTTAATTTTTTTCAGTACTGCATCAAGTTCTTCCTCTGTAAATAATCCTAGTTTGATGTTTAGTTGGCTATAATAAAATTTTTCGGTACATTTATCTGTGAGTTCCGGAGAGTTTCCGAGATGATTCTTAAAATGTTCTTTCCACTATTGTAATCTTTCTTCTTGGCTGGCAGATTTTAGTTTTATTCTTGAGATGCTCTTCTTTCTGCTCATTTCCTTTACTGTGTACCATGTTAATCGTGATTGTCTATATATCGAATTTCTGATCTTATCAATTTGGCCTTAAATATATTTTATTTATTCTGTTTGGTATGTGTTAGTTCTCTCTAGAATTTCTTAAGTTTCTGCGCACTGGCATTTGTAGCGTTTCTTTGATTAAGTAAGAATACTTTTTTCATGCCACCCCGTTTTTCTCTGCTAACTCAATATTTGTTGTTTGGTTTTGCTGCTATGTACTTGGCTGAACTATACATTTTTTAAATTACCCGGCTTTGGCTGGGCCATCTGGCATTTGTGCCGGATGGGGTATCGAAATTAATGGTAGACTGGCGGCCGAAAGGCACCTGGATTCGGCTGGGCCACATTCGGGTGGGCAAGCTGCAAAATTGACACCTTTGTCCCCTATGTATAGCACTAGACCTTGCTGTCTAGTTTAAGCTATAACCAGGCATCCGTGCCTGGACCCAAATTTGGGTCCAAGACCAGCTTGGCTCATTAGGCCCACATTGCACAAAGTGGGTCGATAAGCAGCACAGACCAGCAGGGTTCGAGCCTCGGCTCGTGCCCGACCTTCCCCTCCCCTCCTCCCACTATAATCGGCCTTCGGGTCATTGACCTTGTGTCAAGCCCTGTCTGGTGGGAGGCAGTGGCAAATACATACATTTTTGAAATTAGCAATTAAAAAATGACCCATTTAATATGAAAAACCATGTTAGGATAAAAATTATATCATTTTGAACAAGGCGATTTACTTGTAAAATTATTACCAAAATTAGGGTTTCCATTAAATTGAAATATTGTGATTCGGAAAGTTCAACATTTTGACGAATCTAAACATGAAATTAAATAAATTTCTGTCAATCTCGAATTTGGAACTTGGCGATATTGTAATTGTGATATTTCAACATTTGATTAAACACAAAACAACACCTTTGAAGATTTACCTTGGATTACACGTTTTACAAATTGGTGATGTAGAAATGACTTATTTTTTAAAATTTGAAAGCCCCAATTATCAATGCATTTCGATTAATTTCAAATATTGTGATAAAGTGATTTCAACCGTGTGATGAAACTCAAGATGGTATAAAATACTTTTGTGGTTGTTTCCTCGACAATAAAAGTTAATTTATTCGTTCATCTTCTATCGTAACAATGTCATCAGGAGTATCAGTATAAGCAACATTTTATGAAGAAGAATATGGCGCCATTAGAATTGACGTTTGAGTTAATTTCGTGTCACTATGCTTCACTTATCACATCTTTTTAATTAGCAACATGTAAAGAAACAAAACAGCATTGCTGGGGTATTCATCAGAAAAGGACGTGATATTTACCTTGGCTCATATTACAGAAATCTTTGTGGTATAAATTTGTGATATAAATCGTAAAGTTAATAATGTTCAAAAGATTTGACACCCGGGCCGCACCGGGTAAATCTGCTAGTACAATGAACATTTTAGTAATACATTGATGCTACTTTATATCATTTCACCAATGTTTATTTTTTTTACCAGAAAAGTCAAAATACAATTTGTAACTTTTTTTTAAAAATCTTCCTATTAAGTGTCTAATTTCAATTTTATTTTTTATCATTACATTTCATCAAAATTTTGTTTGATAATTATTTTTGTCAGCGAATTCAAAGCATAATGATTAACCAGTCAGTCTTTTTCGTAGACTTTTTACTTTTAATTTTTTCAAAAAAACAAAATGAAGGTATTTAATTAAATATATTTTTGCCAAAAAAAAAAAAGAAGAAAAAAAAAAGAATGACACGTCTTTGATTGTTTTTTTTTTTTTTCAGATTGTTGCCATGACATTATTACGTTTCTCGACTATAGAATAGGCCAGGTGATTTATTATGGAAAACAAGCCAGCAATCTGAAAGGCCAGAGTGGTAAAACGTTAACGGAAATGACATTTTTAGCAAAAAGATTGGCTGACCACTTTTAGATTATAATTTAAATTTGTTTTTATCAGTCGTTGTTGTTCGTCTATCTCAAGACATGCAAAAATTTTGATGAGAACAAATAAAAAAGGTTAGAGCGACTGTAAATGGTTCTTTTTTGATTTTGAAAAGTGAGCAATTTGTTGATTAGGCTTATGAAGCATATTAATCTGATGGATTTATTCCTACGTAAATTAACAATGTTTTATTGTATTTATTTGTTTATTTTTTCAAACAAAAATTAAAATAATCTCGATAAATCCACCTTTTAAATTACTAAAGATAAGTTTCTCTTTTGAAATCGAGAAAGAAAAAGAAAGAATGAAGAGAACAAAAAAGGGAAAAAAATCTGAAAAGAAGCAGAAGACTGGAAAAGAATGAAAAAAAAAGATAAAGGAACAAATAAAGATGATCAAGAAAGAATAAAGAAAATAGAAAAGAAAAAAGGAAAAGAAACTGAAAGGAAACAATTCAGCAAAATAAAAAAAAATGAGAGAGAAAAAGAAAAAAGAAAGGAGAAGAATAGAAAAAGGAGGAAGAAGATCAGAAGAAAAACAAAAAGAAAAGTTTAAAGAAAGAGAAAACAAAAAGTAAGTTTCAAAAGAAGATAAAGATAGAAAAGAGGGGAAAATGATGAATTTAAAAATATTAAAAAGAAAGAATTGAGATGAAGAATATAAAAATTTTCCCCAGGGTTTAGAATAAGACAGTTTGCTTTTTAATTAATTCAGTATTCGGTGCTACTTCTATGAAATTGAAATCAACAGCAGACAATAAAAAAACAGTTAAACAATTACCAATGTCTCCTTCAGGAAAAAAAGATTCTCTTGGGAAGATGTTTTTCACCCCCGCCACTACTAACACACACATAATGTATACATAAATAGAAAATTTTCCACCCTGTTTATATATATATATATATATATATATATATATAGAGAGAGAGAGAGAGAGAGAGAGAGAGAAAGAGAGAGAGAGAGAGAGAGAGAGAAAGAGAGGAGATATTTTTACACACACACACACACACACACACACACACACACACACACACACACACACACACACACATGAACATTGAACAAAGATTTCATACCCGAAGACATTTTTTGCAGAATTTTGAACAGCAATTTTCCCTGTAGAAAGTTCGATTTATGTCATTAATCGCAAAGAATGATATCATGTTGAAAAATAAATATTTGCTATGTAAAATAAATACTTTCTTCATCAGTAGGATACGAATATATTGATGTACCTACGTGTACACATACATATGCACAAACACAATAAGCTCGATTAAACAGCTAAAAAAAATCTAATACGAAATAACGTTTCCCCAACCGACTCTAAAATAGAATAAAACTAATTATATATTATTCCAAATTCAATACAACTAACCTTGTCATCTCTTATAACTTCTTTCTCTCGACTAGTCATCTCAGTACGACCAATTTAAATATGCACTAGGAGAATGTTTCTCCAGTAAAATGTCCCTTTATTGATCAGACTAAAACGACTCTTTCAAGACGCTTTAAGACTCTACCTACCCAACACAAATTCCATCTCTCAACACCTTAAAAACATCCGTGTCCCATCTCTGAGTACCAAAATATTTTAACTGAAAACACCTCCGTATTACACAAAGAAAAAAAATCTAAATTCTTGAAGCTTTCTATATAAAGATTAAGAAACCTTTCTTAAACAAGATCAATTTCGAAAGTAGCAGCCCCTTCTGAAATGCCGTTAACATTTTCCCACCAAATCTTCCTCTTACCCCCCCAGTAAAGTTATTCTCTTTTGTAAATGCCCCCTTGTTCTTCCTCCTCCGCTTCAAATACGACGCATCATTATGTTTGACACTTCAAATTTTCGTTCCTTTGAAGATGGCTCCAGCTGAGGCCGAATGTACTTGGGAAAATATGGCGGCATTTTAAATTCATTCCATTCAGATATCAAATGACTCATCCGAAGACTTGAATATGAGCAGAAGTAAAGTATCTGGCTTATTCAATGAAAATACTGACCACCCACCCACATATATATATATATATATATATATATATATATATATATATATATATATATATATATATATATATAGTAAGTATTTCCTCTAGCACATTAAGTTTATTAAATCAGTTTAGAAAATTAACATGAATTCACATATTCCGCTATTCACCGCCATCGCAAAAAGCTAGGACAAAAAAAGTAAAAGAAAAAAAAAAAGAAAAAGAAAAAATCCATCGTCATCATCAACAAACAATGTTGTTTTCTTTTTGCCGTGAAAAATTACTGGGCAATGTGGCAAGTACTTTCGGTAAAGAATAAAGAGCAACACGTTTTTATTACGAACTGATTAAGAAGACAAATTATATATATATATATATATATATATATATATATATATATATATATATATATATATATGTATACGTTTTAAAATCTTTCAGTCCTGTAAAATCATCGATAAAAACAGATAAATTTTTATTAATAAACACTTTCTTTGCGTTACTGTCAGTTCGAACAAGATATTTTCTCAAACTCCTTTGAGAGTTTTTCACATCAGCGTTTGTCGATGGTTTCTGGAGTTTAATTGACGGCAAGTCACCTCAAGTCTCAAAGACTCTTCTCAGTATTCTGGCCGATCACAATGATATTGTAGTTTGGATGGTCTCCACTCGTCTTCTTATCTCCAAGCCCTCCAGTCCTTGTACCAATCAATTGGTGACTGCACCAAGCGCACCAATTACAATTGGTATCACCGCCATTTTCATGTTCTATATTCTTTTTAGTTCTCTAACAAGGTCTCGGTACTTAGCTTTCGTTTCGCTTTCTTTCAATCTGGATAGCAAAGTTCACGATTAGGCAAGTTCTTTTTTCTGTTGACTAGCTATAGGTCTGGTCGTCTGGCCGAGATTAGGTGATCTGTTTGTATCTCAAATCCCAGAAGAGTTTGTGCGTCTCATTTTCCAGAACAGATTCTGGTTTGTGCATATACCATTTGTTCGTATGGTTAAATTTAAATTTCTTGCACCCTTCCCAGTAGATCACCTAGCCCACTTAGTCGTGTCTAATCTTATACTCTATTATTATTATTATTATTATTATTATTATTATTATTATTATTATTATTTCTTTATTTTTATTGATATACTAGCTGTCCTGTATATCCACTATTTTTAGTGCTTTTTTCCCATTGTTTGATGTTTTTCTTAAATTTCTTAAAAATAGTGGAGTTGATAGCCAAAGAAATCTTTGGCAAAGAGATAAAAAACGATGAAAATGAACTCTGACAGAAGAAATATCATCTAGTTGAAACTGTCAATAACACAAAGAAAATGTTTGTGAATGAAATTCATATTTATCGACAATTTTACAGGCGTTTAAGATTTTAAAACGTATACGTGGCTCCATCTCTAGGGTAATACAAATTCTTTAGTATTGTAACGAAATAAAACTACAGTTTAGTTGTTTTAATAAATTTGTATATATATATATATATATATATATATATATATATATATATATATATATATATATATTTACACTAGCAAAAATTACGGGATGTCCACTTGCTTTTTAATTTACAGTAAATAACCTAATTATAGACTATACACAAAACATATTTTCTTTAATATCTGAAGATTCTGGTTTCATAAAAAAACTCCTTGAGTAAACTAGGTTTAATTGTTTAAATTTAATAGAACAATTTTTTCAAATCAATGCAGAAAAAAATTAATGGAATAACCCAATGTCGAGTAAAAAATATGGAATGATCTAGCTTGCTTTCTTAAAACAAATAGCGGAAGCCTTGATATTAATATGTCTTCAGTTAAAGTCAAATCTTACAGACTTCAACAAACGAGTGGGTATACCTAATTAAAAAAAAAACATTGCTCCAACAAAATAAATGCCAAATGAAACATTGAAAAGGATTGTAAAAGTCATTCAAAAGGTAATCCGCAATAGAGTGTGACGAAAGACGTTGGTTGTTGTCAGTCAAATGTTAAAGAAATGGTGTGTTTAAAAAAGGAAAACGTACTGGTAGACTCCGAAAGATATCAAAGCGTCGGGATAGAAAACTCACACAATTTGCCTTAAAATAGAAAATGCGAAAAACAAATGAGTTGAAACAGAATATGATGTTTGTGAGAGAAATCAACTGAATGTAACGATATCCATACCGATAAAGTCAAATGAAAACCCGCACTAAAACACAAACTGAAGAAAATGAGGTGGGCGAAAAAGAAACAATTATAGCATGTGTCCATATGCTATAATTATTTCAATGAAAGTGATATTCAGTGGTCAATTAAGAATTTGTATAAGGTAAGTTGATGAAGAAGGAACTTTTCTCGAGTGTCGTTCAAATGAAATATGATGATGAATGCCAGAAGAAAACAAATATATTTTCCAAGTCATTCATGATATGGAGGGGAATGTTAATTTAGGGAACACGGAAGTAGCAATCATTACCTCAACAATCAATGCACATAGAAATCCTGGATCATATTTTCATTTTATCAATAGAAAAATGGTTGTTGTTTGAAGCGGAAGTGAATGAAGTCCTTTTTCAGGATAATAAAGCATCTTGTCACAGAGCAAACGGGATTAAAGCTTTTCTCCAGCAAAGGCAAAATTATTGACAGTGGCAGTGAACTGTCAGGATTTAAATACAATTGTAAATTTATAATAGAAATAAAATAAAACAACGGTTTAAAAGAAGGTTGCATTCACCGTAGGTCAATTAATAGCCATTAGGGCAAGTTGGAAACAATTTGATAAAAAATATTGCTTTAAATTTGTGAAATCCATCCTTGAAAGGATTAAGGCTCTTATAAAACTCAGAGAGGCAACATCGTATTGATTCAAGCTTTTTGTCAATGTTTTCGATAATTTTTTCCTCGTTATTGTGTTATTCTATAATATATTCCTCTGCATCGTTTTGAAATAATTTACTCTAGTTTGTTAAAAAAATTGTTCGAAGGCAAAATGTTCAGTTATTAAATGAAGATGTTTTGTGTCTCAACAGTTTATTTATACCTAAATAAGAAAAAAAAACAAACTATTCTAAACATCTTAAAAATACGAAGGCAGCGTATTCATAATGTTCCAATTTTTTTCCTCCGTTTTAATTAAATAATATTTCATTTTTATAAAAGTATTTCACACTAAAAATTGTTGAAATGCATTAAGTAAGGAAAGGAATTTTATTTCACAGAAAAATTGCAAAATTGAAAATAAAATTAATTTTAAATCTTAACTGATTCAATTTTTTTCTATGATTTTATTTAAAAAAATTAAAATAATGACTTAAAAATTATAGATTTATCGTAAATTTATAGTTTTACGAAGACGTAAGTAGCGAAAATAATCTTTAGAAAAAAAGTAAATTACGTAGATATGTTATACTAAACTTTGAGAATCACGTGAAATTAAGTTTCATTCAAGAATTGAATATTAAATAGAACAAAAACGAAACGTACCTAACTGTCAAGAAATGTTTTCGCGGGAAAAAAAATCAAACCAAAACAAAATCTGATGTTGTTTGAAGCAGAAGTGAGTATCGGTTACAGGAAAAAAAAATAACTCACAATATTTTGTTTTTGGGCCAATTTTAGCATGGCTATGGATTCATGATACGATAGGAATATAGATTGAAAAGTGGTCTTCCGTGCCAAAATCAATTTTATTAACTTGATTATAATGGAGATTTGAATCTGTTTGTTACCGAAATTACCTCACTATCGACGTCACAATATCTGTAGATATTTATGACACATTCCTCATGATTGTAATTTCATTTAAATCTCAATAATTTAAATAAAAAAATATCATATCAATAATGTTGGCCTTATCTACAAACTAATAACTTGCAATTATATTTATATATGAAACTAAATTGAGATTTACTGGGTGAACGGAAGGTTAATTTGCATTTTTATCTAAAAAATTTGATTTTAATATTTTTTTTAGTTTTATTGATTTCTAATTGTTTGATTTATTTAGAATAAATGAACAAATATCTCGTCAATAAATCTTAAAAGAAATCCATTAAGAAAAAAAAAACTATAATTTCATTCTTTATGATCTAATTTAGTTTAAATTGTTAAATTAGGAAAATTCATTGATGAAAACCGGGAGTGATGGGAAGAGCTGGCATCCAAGCTATTCTTTTTGATTGTTTCAAACAATTTGATTTTAAATAATATCAAATGCTATTTTTTGCTTTGGTCATTATTAATATATTTTAGATATTCCCCCCCCACACAAAATAAGTAAGTCATTAAAATAAGGAAATAACTGTTACTGTTTCCTTAATCTTTCTAATTTAATGTATTATCTTATTAAATTAAAACATAAGTACTTGCGCCTGGTGGATGTTGTATATTTTTGTTAGTATTTAGAATTGTGAATATATCTTTCAACTGGCAAATTTTGACAAATCACTAATTGAAATAAATTAGCAAACTCAGAAATTTACCATTTACACATTTAGCACCCCCTCTATAAAATACAACACAAAACAAAAGACAAATATCTTTATCATCATCATCCTCACCATCATCATCATCATTGATAATTTTAGAATATTTTGTAAACACTTAGTCACTGTTAATTATGTCTAATTCATACTTAGACTCGAGAGCTTCATTTCTACAAATCAAGTGTAACGTTTGTGAAAGTTTTTTGAAGTTATCATTCGTATCAAAGAAAAAAAAAAGAGTCCGGCTTTTCTTTTTAAGTGTTGTTCTCTAAGTTTTATCACTGGAAAAAAACTAAAAAATTCTATTTTAAACTCTTCACAGTTATTTAAAATATTTTAAAGATATTAAAATTTAATGAAAACAAAATTTTGTTGCTTTTCCCTCTTTATTTTTTTCAAGAGATATTCAAGAATTTGGTGCAAAAGTTCAGGTTTTTTAAGTTGAGGGGACAAAATCAAAGTTATAATCATTTGTAGGAGTCTTACTACAATACGACTTATCTTAGGATTATATCAGTAACTTTGAACGACAAAGATATTTCATTAAAAAGAAAAATATCTAAATTAAAATGAAATAACAACTTATATACAAAGTTTATTAAAATGACATCACCTCATTTGATCCACCATTTTGTTCTACAACTCTTTGGTATATTTCAGATAAATTCTGAGCTGTTCAATCTACATTAATGGTTTGAATTTATTATCTTTTGTTTGAGGTAATCCAAACCATCATGCATGGAAGATACGATATTTCTGCTGAATTTTACGAAATTTATCAAAGTACATGGAACTCGTATGTCCAAGTACATATGTAGCGTATACTTCTTTCATAGACGTTATGGCTTTTATCTTTTTTCTTTGTTTTTTGTGTAGTTCGACTTGTCTGCGGAACATCACATTGGAATTTTGTTTCATCAAAATTTTTTTCATTGTAGTCGTCAAGAATGGAATTTTACGTAAATTATGTTGGGTTTCATAAGCTCAAATGGTGCTTTTACATTTCTTTTATCTTTTTATAGAATGATTTTATAATCACTGATCTAATGTCTAAATCCAAAGTAAATTAGAACGAAAAAAAAGAAAGAAAAGAAATTATTATCAAAACTGTAAACACCATTTACTGGGCTAAAAGATGATATTCTTCATCATCTTTTTTATAACTGGTTTATGCTTTTGATTCATTTAAACTTTAAGTGACTTTTAGCGCGACCCCCCCCCGTATATATATATATATATGATTATTAAAAAAGCCAAATTCTGGTCTTTATTAAGTGATTACCCATGACATCAACTGCTATACCTAAAATACATGAACTTCCAGAAACTCAAAGCTGAAATTGCATGCAATGCACCTCATAGAATAACCCTATTTTTAGCCAAAATATTAACTCCTATTTAAGATAGGTACCTTCATTAGTTCACATGTTAATAATTCTTGTGTTTACTCAATAAAATAAACAATATAAACACAAAAAATAAATCTTTAACCAGTGTTGACATAAAATCA
Source organism: Sepioteuthis lessoniana (assembly GCA_963585895.1). NCBI lineage: Eukaryota > Metazoa > Mollusca > Cephalopoda > Myopsida > Loliginidae > Sepioteuthis > Sepioteuthis lessoniana. Next base: position 56,301,974 of record OY757922.1, read on the forward strand.
TTATATATTAGTATTTCTGTTTGTAAATGAATTAAACGTTTAGAAAATTATCTTAAGAAAACTAATACCATTACCAATTAACAAAATTATCAAAATCCTCTAATAAAAATATCCATTTCATAATACCAAAATTTATATCATAATACCAAAATCAAAAAATTGAATAATAAAAGGTTTTACTTTAGAGCAGTCAGAATTTGTAGTCTCAAATATTTAAAAGATGAAATCTTTTGTATAGATAATTACTTTGTTAAATTTCAATATCTGAAATATTTTATACAATGAGCTAAAACAATAGCTTTTAAAATTCACAAACGAAAAATTTCCCAAACAATTCCAATTCCAGTTTTTTCCAATAATAATTGATATATTATTTAACTAAATAATTAAACTACACACATCATCGTAGAAAATCTAAACCATCTTGGTATGTAAATATTTAAAAATTCTTCTTAAACAATTAGGAACATAGTTAATAATAAGAACCAGAAACATATCAAATCTGAAGCGGTTGTATATTCAATCGCGTGTAAAAGTTGTGATAAAAACTATATTGGTGAAACTTCAAAATTGATCAAAAAACGAACACATCCGAAATTTCAAAATGAGTGACGACAAAAATTTAGAAACCAAAGATTTTGTTTTAAAGATTTTAAAATGTTAGTTTTATATCAACTAACATTTTAGAATCTTTAAAACTAAAATAATAAACAACACAGAAACAATGTTGAATTTCGCATTAATACTAATTGTAATACTATCAGACAAAAGTTCGTTGTTTCCAACTTATTTCCTTATTTAGATAAATTAGTTCTAAATAGTTATGATATACCTTATTTAAATTAGTTTTTATAAATTATTGATGAATCATATTTACTTCCAGTTGTTTCGATATGATTTCTAGCCAAAATATTTTCTGATCTAGATTTTTTTCAAACCACAAGAAAGATGCTATTTTATTTAATATAGAAATATGTATAAGTGTGTAGGTTTTGTAGTAAGTTATGTAAATCATTAATGTTGATCCATGAGCATTTCCAAAATATGAAACAGTCATTTCAGTATCTTTTCCACGATCTGTTTTTATATTGTTGCTGTATTTTTACTTTTGATTTCATATACATATTTCTGTAAGTATGCTAAAGTTAGGGTTGGGTACGTTGGTGCCACTTTATTCCCATCGTTGTTCCTTAAGTTTGGATGTAATTTTAGTTGTCTAATTGGAAAGAGTTATTATTTACGATTAGTTCTACGATTAGACCAGTGTTAAATTTTGTTAAATTTTGGGTGCAATGCTTCTTGGTATTTTCCTATCCAGAATTCAAGGAAGATATTACCATATAGATTTGTGGCGTCAAATGTAACTATGAATGTATTGGGTTCAATTTTTTGTAGCATGGCGTTTAAAAAGTGAATGTCATCTCTAATATAGCTTTTTATCTTATATAGGAATGGTTCTAATTAAATGTCAATGTTTGCTGTCTATTGGTGGGCTACAATAGGCCTGTTACTGTAGGTCTAAATTTGAGATCTATGAGGATTTGGAATTTCTATGTCTTAGATTATTTTTTTCAGTTTTCTTATCTTGTTGTTATCCTTAGGGTAGTCTGTGTAGTTTCATCTTCCGTTTTGAAAGATAATCATAGAAGGAAAATCCTATATCTTCGAAGCCCCAAAACGGCATGCCGGGGGATAAGGGGGTTATACCAATCCCATGAATATTAATCAGAAAGTGAACGTAATATATATATATATATATATATATATATATATATATATATATTCCTGTGGAAAAGAATGTTATGTTTTCACTCAAAAGAACTGAATTCCATAATTTTGAGTGGGACAACGGAATTGATTCATAAATCTACTGGCTGGTGCATTATTTTCATCGCTTATTTATAAGATTGATGTTGGCACGAAATTACATTAAAAAGTTGATGATCAATTTATGATTCTAACTATTCTATGTATTTTAAAAATATTCGAAAGAAAAGATTTCTTAAATTATTTCGATTGTTGATCCTTCAAATTTCCGCGGCCCGTCAAATATTGTTGTCTACGAATATCAAACAAGTTTTTAAACGAACGCGCAAGCGCCGATTGATCAATAAATGCAAAAATATAGATAAAAAAATTACATTATTTCGAGTCTATTTTTGCACAAATATTAACAATCTTTTTTTCTCCCCCCCCACACAGATGAACAGACTGAGATAGATAATCCACAAGAACTAAATGTTCGATTATGAAATGGTTTCCTGGCTAAATAACTCGGAAACTTGAACAAGATAAAAGAAATAATTGTTAATTTCGAGAAATCTTCGTTTTTATTATCTTGTACATTTGTTTTCAGTTATCTCTTTATCTCTTCACCTTTTTTATAACATTGGCTTCTTGGTCACATTTAAGATTTTTGGGTATAAAGAATACAACGCCATCATATTAACTGTGAGTGTAAATTAAATGCCATATAAGTGAAATAAAATCTTATATCACAAATATTTTCAATATCATGTGGATATAATGATATATTTGTTATCCTCTTTGAACTTTCATGAAGATCCAAAACCTTTCAAGATTTCCAAGTTTACTCTATGGCTACACAGATTAGGGCAGAAATAGCCATGTTTTAGGCAGATGCCAATCTGGGATAGAATTTGTCCCTGGGCTTTATTTGCTGTCATAATATATTTTCTATCCTTCTCGTTTGACCTCTTTAAAGATTTTCAACTTTGCTTCATGGCTACATAGAGCTGGACATGTGAAAACATGTCCAGCACTTTGTAGCCATGTGATAGTTTTTGTGTCCAAATAACTAATTACATTTTGCTATTACAATAGTACATCAGCATACTAGAAAATGGGTAATGTTCGATCTACTTGCAAATGAGTAATTTAATGAGAATGACGTTCATTTTTTTACATTTTCAAATGGGATTTGTATTTCATGTCTTAATTTCATTAGATGGGATTTTTTAAAATTTATATACAAAAGTGGTCCGACCTTACCCAAGTACCAACCACATCATGAAGAAAGTATTATAAATATTATCTATATGACATCCCATGACAAACGTGAAACCAGCCAACTCCTAAAAGTAAGAATTAAATAAAATTTTAAAACTAATATGTAAGGTGAGTTTAAGATTTGTTGTGGCTAACCATGTAGTAATGAGAAAAAGGAAGAAGGTGACAGAGTGGCTAACAAACTGGACTGCGTCATCGTAGTAAGTGAGTTCGAACTCCAGTCACTTTATTACGTACACTTTCGGACGTTTGGCCTTGGGAAAAATATGAACCCCATTATCTATCCAACCATAGTTTATATTGTATCATTACTGTCTCCTTCTACAACGTTGTTTTTGACCTTTAATAACCAATGAATGGTGATAAGAAACCGAAACCGAAATTAAAAAAAGACAGACACCGATTTTCATAGAAAAATGTTGTTTAAAAATTAGATTAAGAGTAACATTGACCAACAGGATGCCTGAAGGAAGCAGCTTATATAAATTAGATATGAACACAGCCCCTTCAACACGGGCAATATGTGATACAAGGTCAATTACTATTTTCAAGCGATAAAAAATCCTATTTGCTTTTGAATTCCAATGGACATTGAAATCCAGGTGCCATCATTTGAATTCCCCACTAGAATAAGGTTGGAGGCTGCAAGAAACTTCGGAAATACTAGAGTGAGTCGAAAGTTTTACAGTATCTTTTGATAACATGAGAAACAATTCGGCTTCTCCGGATTCTTTTGAAGGTGACGAAACACACTGGACTGTGAGATGATGAGTTCGCCTGATACTCTCCGAATGCTGCTCACTTGATTTGTCTCTATGGCTTAGAGAACTGCCTTGTAATCTACAGTTTTACGCCAACCTGACATTCCCTGTTCATTGAGATTTTTATAATCTGAGTGAAATTTCATGAACCATGAGTTTACTGAACTGTGATTCACTGCGTATTCACCGACAAATACTTTTCGTTGCTTCCAAAACGTTTTGGCCCAGTTCAAACTCGTAAAGCATAAGTTCCCGAATTAGACAAGATTGCACGTTCATCAGACGGGTTTTCAAATCACACAGGGAGTGAAACAATATGTCAGTGCATCAAGTACCACGATACTAACAACCACAGCAGGTATTCTGTCACAGTTTGAACTGCTTCAGTCAAGTGATATACGCGCCGTAAACTAGCACGATGCAACAGCAGAGCGAAGTTGAGGTTTTTCCTTGCTCTCTTAATGATTTTGACATTTTAGTTTCATCTTTTTTTTTTTGGCAAGGAGTATTTTGTTCATGACATCTCACTTTTTTCAAGACAAATCCACAAGTTTATAGAAGATAGGTTATGAAAGATATTATCGATAATAAACTTATATCATTATGAATGGTAACTGTTTAAATCAGGGGTTTCAAATATGCAGCCAGCCAACTGATTTTATGTTGAATGCGACATAACAATTTTCATGACTAATAGTATCGTAAAACTTGGTAATTTGTTCATCGCCGTTGACCATGTTTCTCTTCAGAGATGAGTAGAAATCCTTTCATATTTCAGTCGCTTTCACTTCCAGATCAAAAGCTGAAAAGTAGAAATAATCCAATTCTATATACACTTAAAAACATTCTTAATAAGAATGTTTATAACATCTACATTTGCTCCTTCTCCAGACCTGTTGGAGGTGGGGGGGAGGCTAAGATTATAAAAAAATTACTCCAAGAGCAGAATATGAGGAAATTTTATCCTAACGTGTGAAGCAGTAGGTTTGACAACTGACATTGAAGTGGAGGATGTAGTTGAAATTACAGACCCGCCAAAAAAGAACACGAGGAATGAGAGAAAAAGATTTGTCAATTTATATTTGTATGGAGAAGATATACCGGATAGGCCCGAAAACATACACAAAAACAACACCATAGAAAATGTTTAAATAAATAGAAATCATATATTCTATTTCTTTAGATGTGGTAAACCTTTGAATTTTACTTTTGTTTCTCTGTTTTAATAATACTTAAAGTATAATTCATTTATCCATTGATGACAATAAAATGAAAAAAATGGAATTCATCAAAAGTGAGATGCGGGAGGATTAATTTCCACCAATTATAATGCTAATCAGCAATACAGCTGATCGGCCGCTATTTTTTTTGGGGGGGTCATCGAAAAGAATTTGCATGTTATTGCGAGATGTGTTAATTAGTACAAAATGTTGGAAGAGAAATTTTCTGTTTCAAATTTTCCTTGGTTCCGTTTTTACCTTCTTTTTCTGCTTTCAGTTTTGTAATTCGTAATGGCCATTTCAGTCCATGAATTTTTGAACCCTGGTCTTAATAAAAAAAAAAAGATAAAAATAAATATTTAAAAATTAATAAAAATAATTGCTATATCATGGTTTATGCGACGAGGGAAAAAAAGCAGCGACAATAGAAAAAGAAAGACAATTTTAAGATGAGAAGAAATTATGAATATAAACATGTCTAGCGGCATTGGATAATGGAAAAATAAGATAAGAAAGCACATAAATGCAGGCGTTTCCTAAACCAAGTCCATTAAGACTGAGGCATCCTGCTGCCGCTCAGGGAAACAAATAGAATAAAGAGAAAAGCCATAACATCTACATCGACGGTTTCAGAAGTGCATTTACTTTAGCAGTTATCATCGTAGGAAATGGAATCGGTGACGGGAGTTCAAATCCTGGATGAAGCCGTTTGCATTTCATTTCGCGTTAATGCCCAAGGCATGAATCTAACTATTCATTCCGGCTTTGAATCAATAGTCGAGCGGACTCGTTATTTAGCTTTGATACGGTATCAGTCTCGGAGAAATTTTGAATTCAAACTAGTTTTACTCAGTGTAAAAAAATTGACCTTGTAGCACATCCTGCCTGTGGTAGAGAAGTCAGCTAAATTTTGATGCAATTTTACTAGAAATTCTTATATATGCATAAACTGCAGACATAAAAATATCTAGCAAAGCCATAGCCACCATAAAAAGTTTTGTGAACGCTCACTTCCTAAATCGGTCGTCTGACCAATTACTGTATGTAGCCGTGAAGTACAGTCCGCTGACTGTCTCCTTCTATCCAGAGAATTGACCAAACGTGTATAAAGGAATCAAAGGTCTTACAAAAATCATCAACGTAAAAGCATTGAAAATATTCAACGTTATTTTACTTAAATATACATATATATATATCTTACATATGCTTTACTTACATATATATATATATATATATATATATATATATATATATATATATATATATGTGTGTGTGTGCTAATCGGAGAATTTAATTTTGATTTATAAGCATTATAAACCAGTTTATAGTTATTTCTATTTTTTAAACATTGTATGAATAGTAGCTTTTATCTGATCCTCTAAATTTCTTTATATTTACATTTTTCGGTCCAACACTTCATGATACACACACACACACACACACACACACATATATATATATATATATATATATATTTATTTGTGTGTGTATGTGCAAGTGTTTGAGTATGTGTGCAAGTGCACGTGCGTGTGTATGTGCGAGAGAGAGAGAGAGAAAAGATAGAAAGAAAGAGAGAATGTACATATGTGTGTGAGTATGCGTACGTATTCACACATGCATGCCTTATTAGAACTGCATACATTGTAGTTGTTGTTGTTGTTCTTCTTCTTCTTCAACGTCAACGCTGATTTTAATAGTGCTTTGGTCTAGATGGCCTCGTTTCTTTCGCTGATTTCCAGTACCTTCAGTCTTATTTTCAAGACCCTGGGTACCGTTCGAAGTGCTCTAAGTACAATTGGTACCACCGTCACCTTCTTCTTCCTCAGTTTTTCAGTTCTTTTAGCAAGGTTTATCTATTTTTATCTGTTTATCTATTTTTTGGTTTCATTCATTTTCACTAAGTGATCAAATGCGCCAGCAGAATCTATTAGATGACAAATTCTTTTTTTTCTCGTTAATCAACACTAGGTCTGTTCGTCTGGCTGAGATTTGGTGATCTGTTTGTATCTCAAAATCCTAGAGAATTTCGCCAATTTGCCCCATACAGTTGTTTTTCTTCCCATTTCTGTTACTTAGTTTTAATGTTTTTGTTTGTACGTTTGTTGCAAATACTGTTATTAGCAGCTATAATTAATCATTGTTTGTTTTTTTTAAATGTAGTCCTTGAGGCCTTGTCTTAATGCGTCTACACAATTCTCAATGCTGTTGAGTCCTAAAACTCCTTCTTTTCTTGACACTCTGATAGTCTATCTATGCCATCTCTCGAGGGTAAGGCCTTGTGCATTGCCTTCAATTTTTTTGTCATTTGGTCCATTTGTTCCTTTCTTATCCATTTTGGTCTTGAGTATCTTACAAAGGAGACTGCCAGTTATTTATTTTTTTGATGAGATTTCTGCTGCAGAGCTTGGTTATGAGAAGCTTCCTCGTTTTTCTGAGCTACTCTTTCCTTTCCTTCTTTATTTGATGGTATTAGCTTCCAGTATTCCTTAATATATGCAGTTTTCCTTCTTGCTAAGCGTTTTAAATCTTTTTTGATTTTGTAGTTCTATTCCTTCCGCTGATTCTCTTTTCCCGTTTTCAATATGAGCATGGCACATTTTTTGAAATGCCAAATTCCATTCCTTCATCCTATCGGAATATATTGTTTGTATCAGAGTTTCAAGTGCCTTTTCATTTTTTGTAAATACCTTTATATCATTCATGTACATAAGGTGGTTAGTCTTTTCTCGTGATTTTGTAAATTTGTAGCCCCTCTACATTTCTGAAGTACGTACTTAAGTGGCATTATTTCTATAACAAATAGCAGTGGTCAGAGTGCATCTTTCTGGAAGATGCCTTTTCAGATTTTAACCTCCTTAACGTATTGTCCTTCCGCTGACAACCCTCCAGTTTTCTACACCATTTGAAATGAAGTTTATGATATGATGTCGAGTATTTATTTTTTATAGTCCTTTTTGTTGTTAATCCATGTCATGGCTACATATTTCCGCCTTTTGGTTAATTTGAGGATGTACTGGTCATTTATAGTAGGTCATTTGTTTCTCGTGTTCTATTGCAGCATTCAATTTTTCTTCTAGAAATTGTCCGCAGCGTGTAACCAAGTCATAGATTTCTTTGCTTATATGTGCGGTCAGACTTTCCCCCATAATATGTAGTATTATCGGTCTATAGTTGCTTTTGGAGTCTATCTGAATCAGGGTAGTTATCATTTTTGTTATTCATTCGGGTATAATTGCTTTTTCTAGGCATGTACTTATTATCGTTATTTACTCTTAGAGAGTTTTTCACAACAACGTTACCTGGTGGTTTCTCACTGGATTTTGAGTGACAGCAAGTCTCCTCAAGTCTCCAGGACTCTTCTAAGTAATCTGGCCGATCTTAATAATGCTGTAGTTTGAATGGCTTCTACTTGTGCTCTTATTTTCAAGTTTTCCTGTCCCTTTACAAATCTTTTGGGAATTTTCCCAAGTGTACTAACCACAACTAGCATCACCGTCACCTTCATGGGTTGCGTAGTCAGATACACGAATATGGCCATGTGTGAAATGGACATATAATGTTCATAACGATAGAACATAGGAATCTCGGAATTCGAAAACACGTAATGACTTCTTGTTCAGGTACGAAACCTTTTTATTAACTTTGAGTTAAAGGTTTCGACCTTTAACTCAAAGTTAAGGAGGAGAGACACAATCTTCTATGCTGTCTTATTCATTTGGCCCCCATCTCGAGCGGCCCCCCGTAGGGTGCAAGTTCGCCTCGCGTCTGCGAGCTCCAAAAGTCGATCCTTCTCGTTTGGCGTCTAGTACCCAACTCTTTAACTTTGTTCAAATCTCCACAAACCTCTGCGCGCTTCCGGTGCGTGACGTCACTCGCACTCCGTCACCCGTTTTGTCTCGGAGTATTGTGACATCTGAGTGACACCTCCATCCGCCCGCGCGTACCCGCGTTAACACCTGCCTCAATGTTGCACCCAACTAACCCATGTGCTGAGCCGAAAGGTTCTCAGCCTAATTAAACTCAAAGAAATGAACCGAAATCTCTCGGCTATTATATAACACATGTTCCATAGTTCTTTTTTAGTTCTCTTGCAAAGACTTGGTACTTATCTCTCTTTTTATTTCTATTTTCATTTTATGGTCCGTGAAATAATATATTTCGACTGGTGCTTAACAAAGGTTCTAAAGAAATGTTATTTGTTCAAAATTGAAACATGAACAAACAAAAGCTGAGTTAAGGTGTTTATGTAAAATAACAGGCATTTTTAACCAAAATATTGCGCAGTTCAGGCTTGCCACTGACTGTTCAAACATTCCAATCAAAAGTCAGCAATTTGTCAAAACAAAATAACACGTACGTACGCTGTCAATTCCTAAACAAAAAATTGTTATTTGAAATTTATAACCCAAAATGAATGTATATTTCAGAAATATCGATAAACAGGAAAAATTACAATGCCGTTTTTTTCAAGAGATCACAACATAGTAGTATTAGGATTCTTATTATTGGACCAATCAGAGGTGATTGTTTCCGGGGTGGAGGGGAGCCATCTATAAAGTGTTCAACAAGAGAGAGAGAGAGAGAGAGAGAGAGAGAGAGAGAGAGAGATGCAGACCAAGCCGAGGCGAAAGAATTATTTCCAAATACCTAATCAGGAAAACTGCCAAAAAACATCCAAGTTCCTGAATGCAATATCACCATTGACTAATACGCAGAATAGCACTAGGTGAAGTATCCACTGTCTCCTCTTCACAAAACAAAGATGTTATTTGATGTTGTGTATAATTGTTGCACACTTGTGTTTCAATAATTTTTACTTTTTTTACAGAGACATTTTCTTGCCTTTTTGAGTTGTCGATGCTCGGCAATTTCTTCAGGTTGGCAGCCAACCACACTCAATAAAATGAACTATAACGAAATTGCACCAATTCCCGGTTTTGTAGAAACGTAAAAAAAAAACCTTTGACGAAGCATCTATCCGAAGTTAAATGTGGTAGTCACGTTACTAGACAAAGATAACCTCATCAAGTCCCGTGACTAGCATAGGACCGCAGTTTACTAGAACAGCAAAATCCATTATTCGGCAAGTTTTCTTTTTTTTCCTTTTTGATTATCACTTGGTCTGGTCGTCTGGCCGAGATTAGGTGATCTGTTTGTATCTCAAAATCTCAGAGAAGTTTGTACGTACTATTTTCCAGAACGGATTCCGGGTTGTGCATATGCTATTTGTTTAAATGGTCAAATTAAAATTTTTTGCACCACTCCGAACAGATTAACTTTCCTAGCAAGTCTTATCTAGTGTTATACTCATTTTGTGTTTAATCTACTTCATTCGCTGATTATGTGATTCATCGTTTTGTCTCTATCAAAACACCGCTTACATTTACTAATTTCTGGTGTCTTGTTTATTCTTGCTTTAACATAGTTGGTCCTTATAGCATTGTTTTGCGCTGCTATCTGAAGAGATTCAGTTTCTCTCTGAAGGTTTCTCTTTCTTAGCCATGTCCAAGTCTTCTCGTGAGATTTGGTTTGTTTGTTCCATAAAATGTTCATACAATTGATTTTCTTCTCATTTTTGTTTTCTGGTAATTTTTGTTCCGTTGATGCTTATATTGTTTGTGTTTCTAGTCGCTGAAATCAGTTTTTCTTTCCTCCTTTTTATGTAGACTTCATGTCGTCTTATCGATGTATCAGTGCTATTTTCAATGCTGGCGAGTCCTCTTCCTTCTTTTCTTGACACAGATTTCTATATCATCTCTAGGATGTAAGGCCTTATGCATCATCATGAGTTTTTTGTTCTATGGTCCATTTTTTGAAGATCTTTCCTCGTCCAATTCAAGAATGGTTCTAAGTATCTTACGAGGGAGAAGTCCCGGTATTTATCCTTTTGATGAGATTTCTGCTATGTAGTTTGGTTTCGAGTAGTTTTCTCCTTCTTCTGAGGTATTCCTTTTTTAATATTTTCTTTTATCTCCGCTTGTTTGATGGTGTCCGCTTCCAGTATTTCCAAGTATTTGTAAGTTTCCTTTTCTCAGAACGTTCTGATTTTTCCTTGATTCGGCAGTTCTATTCTTTCCGTCATTTTTCGTTTTCTGCTTTTCATTATAAACATGGTACATTTTTCTATGCAAAATTCCATCCCTATATCGTCATTGTATATCCTCACTGGCTATATTAGGGTTTCTAATTCTTTTCATCTTTGGCGAGCAGTTTGATGTCGTTCATATACTTTAAGAGGTTGATCTTTTCTTGCAAATTATGAAGTTTGTATCCGCCTGTGCATTTCCTAAGTTTGTGGCATCATCGCTATAACAAATAGTAATGATAATAACGCGTCAGCCTGGAAGATCCCTCTCAGGATTTTCACTTTGGCTAAGCTTTTTTCTTCTGTTTTCACCAATTATTATTATTATTATTATTATTATTATTATTTACTCATTAGAGTTTTTCACATCAGTGTAAGCTGGCGGTCTTTCACTGGAGATTGAGTGACAGCAAGTCTCCTCAAGTCTCCAGGACTCTTCTCAGTATTCTGACCGTTTTCAATAATGCTGTTGTTTGGTTGGTCTCCACTCGGCCGCCAACTTCCAAATCCCCCAGGCCCTTATATAATCCTTTAGTTACCGTGCCAAAAGTACCAATCACAATTGGTATAATTGTCACATTATTATTATTATTATTATTATTATTATTATTATTATTATTATTATTATTATTATTATTATCATCTTAGTGAATTTTTCACACCGGCGTTGTTTTTTTTTTATTGGAGTCTTTGTGACTACAAATCTCCTCAGGTCTCCAGGACAATTCTGTATATTGTGGTCGATATTTACAATTCTGTGTATTGTGGGCTTACACTGGAATCTAAGAGATAGCAAGTCTTCTTAGGTCTCCAGGACTCTTCTGAGTATTTTGGCCAACCCCACCAATACTGGACTATGAATGTTTTTCATTCTTCCTTGGTTTCCAACTATTTCAGTCTTTATTCCCATCATTTAGGGATCGTTTCAAATGAAACAACTACAATTGTTATCAAAATCACCCACAGGATTAGGTTTAGGGTTCCATAGTTTTATCAAGATCTCTTGCAAGGTCAAAGTATTTGTCTGTGTTTTCATTTTCTTTTATTTTTACTCTGTGGTTCGCTCGAACGGCAAAATTCACTAGAGGATAAGTTCTCTTGTTTTGGTCTTCTGGTCGTGATTAAGTGATCTCAGAACCCCAGAAAACCTTTTACTTTTCATTTTCGAGGGCGGATTCTGTTTTTCGCATATACCATTTGGTATATGGTCAAAATTCATTCTCTTGCACAATTTCCAATGCAAGTTTTTCACATCTATTTTGATTTATGTTTTTTACTTAAATCTCAACGACAGCAAATGTTTTCAGGTCTTTATCACTCTTCTTAGTATTTTCCAAAAATCTGTAAAGGAATCTGATTGAACTGGAGATCAGAATGAGAATCGATACCGTTTATATCACAGCAAATGCTTTTAGAATACATAAAAGAATTTTGGAAATCTGAGGAGACTCGCAGTTACTTAGACTTTAATGACCCCTCAAAGAAAGTAACTTGCAAGGAGTAAAATATGAAAAACATGTTGATTTAACATCAAATTCACTTCGATGCCTTTTAAAATGGTTTTCTTCTTTTAAACCTGACTGGTTTATTCGCTGCATATTGAATTGCTTTTATAATTTGGTCATGATTAGTGAATATGAACAGCAGAAATCATGTTATAAACCATAATCATCTGTGCGTGTTACAAACTGAAATAAGTTAGCAAACTTGAAATTATTCAGGAGGTTTTATTTTAACGCTCTTATTAATTACATTTTTCTCAAGTTTTATTCCCATTTTATCACCTTATTTATTAATCTTGCGTAAATTGACACTATCCTCCTCCTCCTCCTCCTCCTCCTCGTCATAGGCCACTGATTAGCATAGAAATGTGCCATTTTTTCGTATTGAGACCATTTGTAGACCTATACGAAAGAAGAGATTAAAATGCTTCCAGTATGTGAATTATGTCGAATTGCGTACAAAAAAGTGATTAACAACCAAGTTGATGAATTTCAATGTGGTGATTTCCTTTTGCTTCGTTGAACGTTAATAATGTTCAAAAACATCTTTAGTTAAACTTGGTTTGTATATCTGTTCAGTGAGAAAGTTCCCGCACAAAACATCACAAACTACTTTTTATACGTTTGATAATTTGCAACGCTTTCATAAAATACAAAATCTTTTTTACACTTAAATCGCATTTACCTTCTTTTATTGTAAGAAACATGATAAAAGCTTCATCATCATCATCATCATGGTGTAGAGGTTATCGTCGTAGGAATTGGACACGGCGACACGAGTTCAAATCCTGGACGAGACTGATTGCATTTCACATAGCCCTAATACCCTTGGGAAATGTATGAATCCAATTATTCTCCCTCCAGCTATGGGTAAATAGTAGGACAGACTAGGTTCTTCAGCCTTGGTGAGGCAACTAGTCTAGGAGAAGGAAAACTCTGAATTCAAACCTGTTAAACTCCGCTTAAAAATTGACCTTGTGTCATATCCTGCCCGAGCGGAGGGGTTGGGTAAATAGGATCATCATCATCATCATAATAATAATAATGCACCAATTTTAACGATAATGTGCCAATTTCTTTGTATAGATAAAATCAATCAAGAAAGTTGCACGAAGGAAGAGACTGAAATGTTGGAGGAAACCTATAAATTAATTCTACTATATCATAACGTTTAGGAAAATATATTGATTGATTGATTAATTGATTGATTGATTTTAACCGTATGTCAACTGGTCTGAAGTTATTTTATGACGAGATGGTCGGGAATTGCATAAATGGTACGTTTTAAATTTTTTGTGTAGTTGTTTCTTACGAGGTTTTATGAGCATAATACATATAATTTGCAAACATATCTATTTAACATATAAATAAGAACCCTAACAGGTACTACCACTCCGGGTCAGAGTGGATTTAGAAGTAATGATAATGGAGTTCTCCACACTCTACAGGTCTCTAAACCCGGAGCCTTGCCATCACATGAGGTTTAGTGCCATACACAGGACACCTTTTTTGGGTGGGGGGTTACCTCTCTGTAGAGGATACAGTCAGAGAATTTTAAGCCCAGTTGATCGAGCAGTAAAACATATTGGGTACATCTTACTTTATATTAACATATGAATTCATTGTATTGCATCAGATTAAAATTTGCAATTTTTTTGTATTTGTATATGGGAATTTGTTGCATTTGTGTATGGGAATTTGTTGCATTTGTGTATGGGAATTTGTTGCATTTGTGCATGGGAATTTTAAAGTAATTTTCAAAAAACATTGCAGAATTGAAAAGAAAAGATTAGGATTGATTGATTGATTTTAACCGCACGTAAACTCTTAAAGAGTTATTCTATTTCTTGAGGTTTTACAATCGCATCCATAATACATCTTTTTCATTTTTTGTGTTATTGTATGAAAAAAGTATTTTTTTGATTCACTTATACGATATCACGATTTCGAATCAAATACAAATAACGGGCACACAGATATATGATTTCAAGTATTCCTATCTAATACTAATATTTATATAGTTTCAATTTCTATTTAATAATAGTCATTAGCTTCTACAAAATTATGATATTTCAAGTAACAAATAATAACCCTTAGTAAACAAACTTCAAATATCTATTCTTGATATAAATAATCTATTAAGTATACTTATCGAATACAAATGATTTTTGACCCATAGATAGGAACCTAACAGGTACTATATATATATATATATATATATATATATATATATATATGTGTGTGTGTGTTTGTATGTAGCGTCCTATGTATGTTACTACGTTGTGCAAAATTAACGTTTATGGTTCTAATGTCAATTTGTAAGCATAAAAATGTCAACAAACAAAAGAGATATATTTTCGCTGATTGAAAATAATTAAGCGACTTTGAAATTAATTTTTAAAGGAACTCTGGAGAAATGAAAACGAAAATTTTGAGGATAAATTAAAATAAATCAATAAACTACTCTAATCTATTTCATTGTTTTACTCATTGCATTAAGTTAGGTTCGAAATTAGATAACATGTGGATTGATTTATCTATGATTCCAATTTGTAAAGAAATATTTTTACAATGGAGAAAGAAAAAAAAAATTCCTTAATTATTATGTATTTGGATCCTTTAAATTTTTATGTGGGAAATCCTATTTTATCGTCTGCAAGACCGAGAACTCAAAAAACTCCAGCGTCTAATATAGGAGAACTGATTGGTCCAGAACGCAAAAATACAAATTCGAAAATTAAAGATAATTGATATTAATTTTGCCCCCTAAATTATCTCTTTTTTAGTATGGAAATCAGTTGATTTTCACACTCTTCAAATATTCAGAACTGGAGCCTCATCATCAGATGCAGTTTAGTATCACAACCAGGATACAGCCTTTTAGAGGGGGGATTCCGCCTCCGCAAGGGATACTGTTAGCGTATTCTTAGCCATGCCAAATACATTATTAGGAAAAAAGCTCTTGGCCCCTTTCTTCGAAAAGTAAAGCAAACAGATATCTATTTTTGATGAAATTGTTCTCAGACCTTTTGACAAGCCTCCACTTGTTTCTACTGAAAGGGAAGTCGAAGAGACTATTTTAAATAACACAAGTTGTAATTAAGTTGTAGGTAATGTAATAAATTTGTTTTGGAAAAAGTTTGGTTTCTTTTTTAACACACCTAGCAAACTGATTAGCAGACATAAATTCTGTTTCTTCCAAAATAAATTTCCCCATTTCTCCCTGTCATATTCTACCAAGAGTCCATGGAGATTCCATGGCGATTTTGATAAAAGAAAATCTCGGATATTCTGTAAACTCAATTATTTTTCCAGAAAATGAAAAAGCCACGTCAGATAATGGTGAAACCTTCAGAAATCGCTGTGAATTCATATAGATAAAAAAGACGACTCTGGTGACATTCTATTATTTGTTTCGGCTTTCATCTCACCTGCTTTATTCTCAACTCTTTGTACGCGGCTTTAAAATCAACTTCTTTCATTCTTTCTTTTTTCTTATATATATATATATATATATATATATATATATATATATATGTATGTGTGTGTGTTAGCTAAAAGTTTAATCTCAGATCTTATATCAGGTCACGAACAAAACGAAACACTATTAATATCTACAAAGGTTACAGGGTCAAGACAAAGTTATCTTGTTTGCAGAAAAAAACAAAAAGACCAAACCAAACCAAACAAAACAAATTTTGTCATACAAGCTGATAAATCAATTGATATATATATATATATATATATATATATATATATATATATATATATATATATATATATATGTGTGTGTGTGTTTGTGTGTGTGTCTGTGTCTGTGTCAGTGTGTGTCATTAAACTTAATTCAGTGGTAAATAATAATCAGATTGATCGAATATTATTCTGTGAGAATCCATACTCGTGTCTCGGAAGCCTGTATTAACATGATATGGATTTGTAAATTATTTGTTAACACATTACATACATTAAGATGCTCGCATACATACACACGTTTATATTCGTTTTATTCATTTTGTTTGTGCCAATGTATTTTTGTTGGTCTCTCTCTGACCAATTACCGCAATCAGTAACAGCAATATCAAAAGAAATGATTTAAGAACAAACAGAAAAATAACAATAAAAATCTTGAAAACAAAAATGGGAAGAAAAACAACTGTATAGATACTTCCGGCGACAAACTAAGGAAATTGCACTCGAGATGACTTGGATATCATTAAAAGTGGGGCGGGAAGTAATTGAATCTCTATGAATAGCTGCACAAAAGTACCAAAAGGACTATATATATATATATATATATATATATATATATATATATATATATATATATATATATATATATATATATATATATCAAAGCGAAAAAATGACCCTGGAGAAAAGTGTGTATAGTTTATATGATAAGATGAAATGGTTTATCACATAAGAAAATGCAGCAAACTGATATAAAAGAATACATGAGCAAACACGACTGGGTTGGAAAGGTGATCCTCTGGTAATTATGCAAGAGATCTAAAGTTGATCGATGCTGACAAATGGTACCCCTCCTAGAATAGGAGACTCATAATAATTAGAGATACAAATGGATAAACTAATCCCGGCCAAAAGACAAGACGCAGTATTACATTCTTGAAATAAACAAGAGAAGAACTCCGAGAAATGAATCTGAGGACAAGAAAGTTGATGATGATGCACAAGATCTTACATCCGAGAGACGCCAGAGACAAACTATAAGTGTCAAGAAAAGAAAGAAGAGGACACGACATTGAATGTAGCTTGGATGCATTGAAACTTCGAAGCTTCCATTGAAAAGAGCAAAGAAAGATGAATTACAGCGGTTAGTAACAGCAGTGATAAGATAAGGACGAACAGAAGAACAGTAACTAGGACACAGAAAGGGAAAGAAAATAACTGTATGGATATTTCGAACCATAAACTGGCAAAATCTCACACGGGAAATCCTGGACAAACGAAAGAGAAACCTTAAGTGAAAAACCGAACCTCTTCTGATAGCAGCACAAGACAACGCCACAAGGATAAATTAAAGTCAAAATCGATTATAGAAAACAAAATAGTAAGTGTATATTATGTAGTGATAGAGAAGAAAATATTAATCACATAATAAGCGAGTGTTGAAAACTAACCCAAAAAGATTATAAGAGATTATGGGAGATCCACTGGGAATTGTGCAAGAAATTGAAATTTCATCATACTACAAAGTGGTACATGCACAAACAAGAATCTGTCTAAGAAAATGGGACGCTTAAAATTCTCTGCAACTACACAAGTAGATCTAATCCCGGTCAGAAGACCAGACCTAGCGCTAATTAACAAAATCAAAGAAAAGAAACAGGGTACCTGCCGAATATTGGGCCTTCCCGTCCCGGCAGACCACAGATGGAAAATAAAAAAAAGCGAAATAAGAAATCGGTGGATCAAGAAAGTGATGTTGACATCAACTGTAATAAGTGCTTGGAACGGTCCTCAATGTTTTGGAAAGTGGTTTGAAAGATTTGTAAATTGTTTGACGAATCAAGATCATTCAAACTATAGCGTTGCTGAGACCGACCAGAGTACTGAGAAGGGTTCTGGAGACCTGAGAAGAATTGCTGTCACTCAGACTCCAGTAAAAGACCACAAGGGAAAAGTGGCATAAAAAGCTCTTAAGAGGTAAAATAATAACAAAATCACTTATCTGATGCTCAAGCCATTTTAAAGCAAAGTCGGGAGTTAGGTGATATTTTTAAAAAAATATAGATCTGGGAAAAACTAGAGGTAAATCTATAGTATGAAAATCTTTAGAGATAAACAAATGCAAAGCCTTCAGAGGATAATTTTATTTAATGAATTATTTACCAACGTTAAACGTTTCGTTTTTTATACCTTCATTAGGATGTGTGAGTAATTAAATGAAACGAAAAAGCTGAGAAAGTTTTAAAACATTCTATTTCCGTTGGTAGCATTCTTTTTCAAATTTGTGTGATGCAATTAGAGTTCCAAAATCTATTTGAAAAAATCCATATCTATCTATCTATCTATCTATCTATCTATCTATCTATGTTGTTATTTATATTATTTGTTCACATCTATAAACATCCCATGATATATCTATCAGTCTTTGTTAATGTTAACTTTATTCTTTCTATAGTTGTCTGTTTAATTCGACTGTTTATCAATCAATCACTCTGAATATATATAAACGATGAAACCGAATTATTTTTAAAAAGTGATATTATAAGTTCCACCACATTTTTTATTTGTCGATTTTTTTATTTGCCGCAGTTATAATAAACGAATGGATTTTTCTCAAAATGTAAATTTTGGAACACTAATTACATCACACAAATTTGAAAAAAAATGTTACCAACGGAAAGAAAATATTTTAAAACTTTCTCATATTTTTTGCTTCATTTAGTAAATTAACGTCTTGATGAAGGTCTAAAAACTGAAAGGTTTAAGGTTGGCAAATATTTCAGTTAATAAAATCATCCTCAGAAGAAATATATTTTTTCTTCTTTATATATTTTCATATATATATATATATATATATATATATATATATATATATATATATATATATATATATATATATCCTGTATTTCTCTATAATTGTAATTTTAATGTATTCATATGGAACAGTTAATTATGACAAAAAGAAAGTTCTTAGCGACTTCTCCACAATTATTAGGAAATTTTAAAAGTATATTTAAACTTTGCTCTTCATTTTCTTTTCATTGTAGTACGTCATTTATTCGCCTTAGGAAAGAATCAGAACATTGTACTAAATTTTCTTTTTGTGATTGTAATGGTCACAGATAAAAGTAATTTTTGAGTTGATAAAAATGACATTGATAATTGAATTAGAAGGAAATGAAAAGATGCTCTAAACGGAATCTGCTGGCCATAAATATTCTTTGTGTTTGGTAGTGATGACCAATGAGAAAATTTTATTACGGGTTGCTGGAATATTAAAACTTCCTATTGTACAAAGCCACCTGACTGTTTTGAATGACCAATTGTATTAGAAGCAAGAAAGACGATCAGTTGTTTCCTTACATAAAGACGTCTGTACTTAAATTTGTCCGTGTAATTCAGAGGATAATCATGAAACTAAGGAAGATATTCTACATGTGACATATTATCCAGACTAGAGATTTATAACAGCTAAGTGGTGACACTTTTGTGTGTCACCAATAATATTTAATAATCAACTTAATTTAAAGAATAAATTTTTAATCAAACTACAGATACACAATAACATTTTTAAAAATAAAAATAAGAATTTGTGTAGTGTAAAGTAAGTACACACGAGCATTTTTTAAAATAAAAAGTTAATTTTCTTTTGAATTTTCTGTATGAAGATTTTGTTATTATTTCCCTCCTTGTGAGTTTTTCACATTAGTTTTAAGTGGTGGTCTTTTTGCTGATGTTTGAGTGATAGCAAGTCTTCTCAGATCTCCAAGACTATTCTCAGTATTCTAGCAGATCTTAATGTTGTGTACTGTATGTTTCGATTTTTTGCCTGATCTCCAATTCCTCCACTCTCTTCGGTAAGCTTTAGAAACTCTTCCAAGGACACCTTCACATTCCTCAGTTTTTTTCTGCTCTCTAGCAAGATCCAAGTACTTGTACATCTTTTTGATTTCCTTTATTTTCACTCTGTCGGTGGTCGGAACGGCAAAATCAACGAAATGTCAATTTTTTCTTGTTAATTAATACGAAGTTTGATCTTTTGGCCAGTGATCCGATTGTCCCAGAAATTTATATGCATCTTATATGCAAGGATGGATTCTGATTTTGCATATTTAGTAGCATGGTCAAATTTAAGTACTGTCCCAATTTCCTGTAAATTCCTTTTGTGCTTGTTTGCTGAATTCGCTTATTATATGATTTACTATTTTATCCCTGTCTCCACAAATCTACACTTTCTGTTGCGTATTTTCAAAATTCGCTTTGAGATTATTGTGCTGCTATTAAAAGAGATTCAGTTTATCTCATGAAGTTTCTTTACTCATATCTTGGAAATTTGGTAGGCATTCTCCACAATTTGTGGCTTGATGTATCTACACAGTTGATTTTCATCCAATTTTTGTTTTCTGGTTTTGTTATTTTTGTTTATTCTTATGTTGTCAATGCTGTTTCTGGTTTTTGCTGTAATTCATCTTTCTTGGTCATTTTTAATCTCTCCCTCGATTCTTTGAATCTACAATGTCCCCAATGCTGATTAGTATTCTTTTTTCCTTCCTTGACACATATCTATCAATGTTATCTCTAAGTTATAAGGACTTGTGCATCGTCATCAATTTCTTTGTCCTTTAGTCGATTTGTCTAAGTTCCTCACTTGTTCATTTTAAAGATGTTCGAGAATATCTTACCAGGGAGACTATCTAGGTGTTTTTTTCTTTGATGAGATTTTGACTGCAGTGCTTGGTTTTTCAGAAGTGTTCTTGTTTTTCATATATTATCTTTTTTTACCTTTTCTTTCATCTCTGATTTTTTAATGGATATGCTTCAAGTATTGCCAAGACTTTGTAATATTTTCTCGAATTGTTCTGGTACTTGTCTGATTTACTTGTTTTATCCCACCCTTTGTTTCCCTTTTCCACTTTTCATTATGAGCATAACACATTTTTCAATGCCAAATTCCATTTCTATATTTTGGCTGCATATTCTGATAATTTGTTTCAGAGTTTTTAGTTTTTTTTCATTTTTGACAAATATCTAGACATCATCCATATACATAAAATGGTTTATATTTTCTTGCGATTTTATAAATTTGTAGCCTCTTGTGTATTTTCTGAGCGGTACCATTGCTTTAACGAAAAGGATTGGAAAGAATTAGTCTCCTTGGAAGATGTCTCTCTGGATTTTCACCTCTTCTGGGATTTTTCCCCCAGTTGTTAATTTCACTTTCTCCTTTTTCATGTCTTTTGTGATGAAGTTTATGATTTTGTTGGATATTTTGTACATTTTCAGATATTCTAATCCAAGTTTTCAGGGCCATATTATTGGCCATTTTGTTGTCATCTAATGCCATGGCTTCATTTTACCGCCTTGTTTTATCCTCCTTGGAGATGTACTGATTTATAAAAAGTAGATCATCTGTTTTTTTGTTTCCTTCTGGCATCTTTTCCATTCCGGAAATAGTCCGTGGCATCCAAGAAAGTCATATATTTCTTCTTTTATCTGTGCGGCTAGGATTTTTCACATCGTAGGTAAACATGTCATCGATCAATAATTTCTGGCATAGTTTCTTTATGCAGATCCCTCCGGATTAGGGTAGTTTTCTCTTTCGTCATCCATTCAAGATGCTTGCTTCTTCAAGGCATTTCCTCAGTTGCTTCGGAAATCTATCATGGATGGACGTGAATGTTTAAAACCAGAATTCATGTTTTCTATAATGGCCTGGTGTTTTTTCATTTGGTTCTTTCTTTGATGTATCTCTTAGTGAGTCTGGGTGTATATCGGCCTAGGGACTTTTTCATCCATTCGGTTTTTCTGTTATGTTCTTTCTGTTCTCATGAATTGCTCCAGAATTTCCAGTATTTCTTTTGAATCCAGTTGTTCCTGCTTTTTTTATGCTTTCTCCACTGTTGGTAGAATTTTCTTTCGTTATTTTGGAAGGGTCTGTTTAGCTTCTATTGATTGATTCTGTCCGGCATTGTTTGAGTCTTTCTTCTTTCACCAATATTTTTGGTTTATTTCTTTCTGTTGCATTTTCAGTCTTCACTGCTCTATTCTTTTTTCAGGATTTTAATTCTATTGTGTCGTTGTGTATTTGTTCACCCTTAATGCTCTCGCTTGTTCTCGCAAAATGCCTTCAAATGTAGTGGATTATATTTTTGTAATCTTCTCTACTCTGTTATACTTACATTACAAATCAAACCCTCCACTAAATACATGAAAACCTTTTGGAATTTTAAAAAGTAAATTAGCTAAAATCATGCCCAGGAATTCCATTAATAAAGAATACAATTTTGTGGCCATATATTTTCTGCCATCCTTGAATTAAAAAGAAAAACGTATGAAAATTGACGGCCATATTCTTAGCCGTCCTTAAGTTGAACAAAAAAACGGATAAAATTTGAAAGACATATACTCCTGGCCATTCTTGAGTTAAAAGGAAACATGGATAAAATAGATATTTTCTGATTTATTGTAAGATTTTGTTTTGAAAAACTGTGTAAAAATTTTCACTAAATCTGAAAAAATTCTTAAAAAAATCCTTTTATAGTAGAGAATTCAATACACAAATTTCAAATTTGCAAATGTCTGTAGTGGAAATAAAAACAATTTCATATCAATCTATTATAATTTGCTTTTTTTTCAGAGAAAATGAGAAATAGAATCTGTAAGATGAGAAAATAAAACCATTTTTCATGTTGTTCTCTTCTACATAAATCAAAATAATTTAATTTCTTAGAAAATATTCAGATACGTTTTGATTAAATATTACTATAATTCAACAAATATCTTTTGTTTGTCTCTCACGGTATAACTCAAGGAAGACTTGAAGTATGGCTATTAAATTTTCTCTGGTAAATAATGGGGACTCGATGTTTGTTTTTGGCGAACTGGCTTATGAAAATTTCAAAACTTTTTTTTAATGAGTTTCAGTTTACGTGACTTTAAAGTTGTAGTCTTGGAAATGTTGTCAAGTACAAAGAGGTCGTCACTTGATTTTGGTTGCCAAAGAACAAACACGTTAATTCAGTTGGATTCCAACGTTTATTAATATGTTTGTAATTCAGGTCAGCCAAACAGTCTTTTATGGAAGGGAATTTTTGCATCTTATAAGAGTGTAACGACCCGAACCCAAGTATTTCATCAAATTTTAAAATAGGAAAAGACCGATGTGTTTCATGATATCTAAAAATAACTTTTCTCAATTTTGCTGCCAACAGCTAGTGATTCTTAATATTAGTTATTCTTCCTATTTCAGTTGTCAACTGGAATAACCCAGAAATTAGACATTCCAGCTGTTTAACCGAAAATATCAGTCCCAAATTTCCATTAGTCAAAATAATGGGTAAATAATAATACATTAATCATTACGCATAATTTGCTAAATTCACACTACCTTTGTGACAAGAGAAATATCAAAACCCTAAAAAGGGGTTTCTAAAACGTGAACTTAGATTGTTGTTTTTCTTCAGCGTAAAGGTTGAACTGCGTCACTTCCTTAACATCAGTAGCCAAGGTTATGGTTATTGTTTATACATCATCATAATAGGCAAAGATGAGATACACTACACCTTAATTATGAACAAGGTTAAAGTTGCATCAAAGAAATTGATTGCCATTCCAAGGTTAGATCTCTCGGCTACATTGGTCTCTTTTTACTGTTAATAATGTACAAATGAAAGAATTGGAAATTAATCATGATCGAGTACTTTTGGACTGACTCTAAAGTAGTCCTTGGCAACATCAACAACGAAGCTGGAAAGTTTCATGTCTTCGTAGCAAACTGTGTCTAAAAAATTTGGCAACTCACCTACCCAGAACCTACCCTGCTGATCCTGTTGAGGCCTAAAGATTGAAGAGCTTGTTTACTTTAACTGGCTCACAGGACCCGAGGTTTGATGGGAAAAGAAGATAGTTCCACATAGACTAAACCCTGAACTGCTTGTGAGAGACCCAGAAGTCAAGACAGTTCAAATTATGAAGACCGGGATTTTCAAACCTGTGGATCTTACAGGCTTACTCCCAAGATTCTCAAAATGGTCCGACCCAGAGAATATAACTTGTAGAATCCAACGACTGACCAAGAACCTCTAAGTGTTGAAGAAAAGAGAGCCGTACTCGCTCTTATTAGATTCGTACAGTAAGACACCTTTAATGAGAAATTGAATATTCTGAGACAAAATCCAGCAAACCTCTTTCGTAAAAATCAGCTCAACCAGCTCAACCCATTCGTCCAAGAAGGCGTAATGAGAGTAGGGGAGGCTGAAGAAAGGCATCGGTTCCTCTCGATCTGCGACATTCAATTATTCTTCCAAGAAGTATTTGTATCTCACATATCATCTGTCATGAAAAAACACAATAGCAGGTTAGAGGACAGACATGGAATAAACAAAGGGCCTGTGGTTATTGGATTCTTGGTGATTGAAGGGCTGTAACCTTGCACATAAAACAGTGTCATGTGCAGGAGTGTTCGCAGACCTCTAGAAAAACAACAGATGACAGATTTTCCCAGTGATGGCATTGGTCCTTCACCAGCATTTGCTTATTGTGGTATGGATTGTTTTGGTCTATTTTACTTCAAGCACGGTCGCAAGGAACATAAATGATATAGTCTCTTTTTTTCATGTCTGTGTTATTGAGCAGTCCGCATAGAGATGTTAGAAGAAATGACATGACGACCGATGCATTCATCACTACCGCAAAATGTTTAATTGCCATTCGTGGAATACATAGACACATACAGTTAGATAAGGGATCTAATTTTATAGAAGCAAAAAATGAATTGGGATGAGCCCTAAAAGAAGTAAACAATAAGAGAGTTACGGCCTATTTGACAAATAAGCAATGTGATCTCAGTTTGAACGCACCGGACTCAAGTTATACTTATAGGAAAGATAGATCCAAACAAAGAACAGTTCTGGCGCACAAAATATCAGAAGCTTGGATGACACGTCCCTAGGATCATTTCTTTATGAAGCCATGTTGATTATAAACAACAACCCGTATACTGAACAATATTTACAACTTTACAAGCATTGAGCCTCAAACACTGAATCAGTTTAATACCTGTCAGAATTTTGGAACTGATGGAGGAAGGAATATGTTACCAACATTTCACTTAGACAAACCTGTCCGATTTCAAGACGGAACATATGAGTTGTTGACATCATGATTGTGAAGGAAGAAGAGCTGCTGCGTAATGAGTGGAAACTGACCAAGGTTTTCGAACCTTATATGGATAGTGTTGGACTAGTTTGATGATTGGAAACCGCTTCAACAAAACGTTGAAGGCCCATACTATGAGTTTTTTTAAGCCCCTTACTATCCATTTACAGCCTATGACTGATGATGTTGTCACTGTAATATCATCCATGTATGCTCTCAATGGAGGCTGCCGTATGCCGGACCCCGACACTCCACTTCCGCTGACTTGATTATCATATTCATCGCAAGGGAGAAGAGAGTGGCTGAGATCGTGCATCCGGTTATAATTCCCCTCTCTAGCCTGTGCCAGTCCGATGTCTTGGTACCCGACGTAACTCTCAGATTGAAGTTATTGTAATAATCTAAGATAAGGTTACTGAGGGAACTTGGAACCTGATATCTGCGGAGTGTCTCTTCGACCACTTTATGCGGGATTGAACCGTACGCGTTTGCCAGGTCTAGCCATAGCACCGCTAAATTTCCATTGTTTTCTCTAGCTTCACGTATAAGCTACGATACCACGCCAGTATGTTCAATGCAACCTGGCATTCCAGAGACACCTCATTTCTGTACTGAAGTATCAATGTACTCGTTCATTATTAGGAACTTAGATAGGCGCTTCGACAGAACGCTGAAGAATATTTTCCCTTCTGTATTTAGTAGCGATATTATCCTGAATTGATCGATTTCTTTTGACTTTTCCTCTTTTGGGATCCACACACCTTCGGCTTGTCTCCACTGATCCGCAACTCTCCCTCTCCTCCAGATTGTCCGCAATACTTTCCGTAATAAGTTTAGAATGCCAGGACATCGTTTATAAACTGTGTACGGAACTCCATTCGGACCCGGAGCTGCGCTTGTCCTAGCTGCCTTAATCACTTCTTGAATTTCCTTCCATGTTGGAGGTTTATCATTAAATTCAACACTTGGTTGTTCTGGACTAATCAAGGAGTTTATGTTACCGAGTTCCACGTCTCTGCTTGGATCACTGAAGGTGTTACTCAGGTGGGCGTTTATTTCTTCCTCTGGGCTTTCCAACATACCACTTCTCTTATCACCGAGTAACTTACGAGCAAATCCGAATGGATTTGCTATGAAATTTGTCCTCTTCCTGACTCTCTCATCTCCCCTCCGTCTATGCCATTCTGCTCTTCGTATGGCTTTAATTTTCGCTCGTAATAGACCCCTGATTTCTTCAAGGGCTGGCCAAACCTCAGGTCCTGCGGCTACATGTTGTTTCTTCAGGGATCTGAGCTCCCCTCTGATCTTTTTGTTCTTTTCTGCCTTCCGATTCATTTTATAAGTAACCTTTGGCTGTCTTGGTTCTTTATACCCAAATCTTTCCGCAGCAAAATTAGTGATTATTACTGTGAGTAAATCTATCCGAGCCTCTATGTTTCCTTTTGAAGATAGACGTACGATTTCGCAAAATTCTGCCAATCCCCTATGCTGTTCGAAGGGGGCCATTTGATATTTGTTGTCGTTGATGTCGGTTTAGGGGCGACATTTGTGTGGAGAGACTGGGTACTGTGGTGTACTTCCTGACCCTGCTTCTCCTGCGTCTGATCAGGATCTTGTCCTGTGCGTTGCTCCTGTCTCCCCTTAATCAGACACTTCATATGACCCTGGTGAATCTTTAATCCTCGCAAATTCTTGCAGGTTTTACCGCACACGCATTTCGAGTTAATAATCCTTTGGCCGGTCGATTCCATTTCCTGTATGTCCATCCTATTGGGGACCCCATTCTCCCCCACCCTCTCGGGACCCCCTGGGGGTATTTTCCTGTGTGAATATCCGTAGCGTGTATTTAGGGTATCTCTTCGCGGAGATCGCAATTAGGGGTACTATCCCGTCTTGCCCCGATTGCCGTCTTCCCAGCTGCCAAACTGTCTCTCCAGTTCGTCACCAAATCTTTTCTTTGGTTGTCATCCGTTCTTTCTCGGTCGTCACTGGTTACTCCAGACTTGTATTTATATCATACATAGATTGTGAACTATGTATGTTACCCAAAATTACAGTCTTTGTGTAGATGAAAGATGACTAGAAATTATCCTTGATTTCTTAATAAATGTTTACAACAAACATAGAATAGTAAATATTGTTTATTGTTCTTGAAATGTATTTGCATAGGTTATTTATTTTCGTCAGGGAGGCGTATTCGTTACTTCGAGGATTTCTGGTGTTAAAAGAGGAGTATTGTCCTTTAAAGTTTTGAACAACGGTTAACGTCGAAGGATAAGTTCGTCGATTAGCGTCGACATTCGTCTATTTGAAACTGATTTGATAGCAGTTTACATGAACGTGAATAAGGGAAAAGAATAAGAGCAACAAGTGGATACGAAAATAACAAGTGGTAAAAAAGGCTGGTTGAAAACACAGTAATGGTGAACATATTCACTGCCCATCCTGGAATAGCTTTTTATTGCTCATGGACAATAAGGCAACAAATTTTTACGATGTAAAATAAAGTAAAAAATTACAAACATTAGTATGATGCGTTAGCTTCATCTTCTAAGTGAGACTGTGGTCCTATGCTAGTCACGGAGCCCAATGTGGTGTGACTATTGTGTTCGTGACTACCACATTTTGGTTGTTTGCTTTGTCAAATCCTTCTGTGCCCACGCTGTGTTTGAAAGATCCACGGAGTTGGGTTGACACAATTCAGCTGGATCTTCTTCTGACGGTCAGGTAATATGAGTGGCTAGATTGTCAAGCAACCCAAAGAATAGAGAAAACCCGTTAACAACGACAAAAAATCGTTTTTATTGAAACACGTTTGTGAGACAATAAATAACAAACAAACGAGGTTTGCTTTCCTGGCAAACGGAAGAAGAAAGAATATCGAGAGAGGAAGAGTGGCGATGAGGTGCGGTTAGAGTAACACTAACGTCTCTAAAGTCTGGGACTTTGAAATTTTTAACGTCTGAAGGTTGTTCGGAATACTTCGAGTCTAGAATGGAAGAGATGCTTCTTTGGCAGTCTTGAGTTTCTTCTTGGTCTCTTTTTCTTATTCTCTCTGAGGATTCATTTAATTATCCCCTTTTTATTGATCAATATCTGGACTAAAAATGGTTTCTGATTGATTGTCCAATAAGAGACAATTAGAAGTCGTATTCCCATTGGTCAGCCATTCCTAGTTCAGGATTATATCTTACAGGTATAGGGAAAACCCTTTTTAGATGCCTTTTTAGATGAACAATAGGAACAGGTTTAGAGCAATGGGACTGAACAAAAAAATTCTCAGTCTCACCTGACTGGATGAGGCATGCCCAGCTCACCTTCATTTAGGGTGGAACAAAATTAAATCTCCCTTTTGACAATGACCTTCAAGATAAGGACTTGAAAAATATATTTTACGAAATGACCCGTTTCATCATTGTGATTGATGAAGTTAGTTGACATCCGAAAAATTGAATAAATTTGCTAACCTTTAAAATCAAAAACAATTGTCTCGCACTTAACTGACCTTTAGAATTAAAAACGATTGTCTCTCACTTAACTGACCTTTAGGAACGATCAACTAGCTTTTTCGGTCAATATAAGCCTTGAAAAAAAAAAAGATGAATATTTTGTTTTTTTTTTGTTTTTGATATATATATATATATATATATATATATATATATATTAATCAGAATATATTACATGAATTCTAATTTTTACATATTAATTAAGTACTCAACCGCACGTCGTGTCAAAAGACCAGTGTGCTGTTATATGATTTGCTAAACTCACGCTTACCTTTGTAATAAGGGAAATATTATGGCCTCTAAAAATGGGATTCTAAAACGCGAACTTGAATTATTCTTTTTATTTTGTGTAGCTTCACTAACATATGTTTCAATAAATACGTAGTTCAAATCCACATATTGACTTAAAGTTATCAATATAATATCATGGGTAAAAAATCAATGTAAGCAGTAGGAAGAAAATAATATAATCTTTACAATTTTTTCATCTGTGTATCTGTCAAAGCATAACACAAATTGGGCAAGAACTAAGAACCTTAAATTTTCTGCGGTCACGAATTGAAATTCGGGCTGTGATTTTAGCATGTTAGCTTTGGAAAATTTCAAGACTTAAGTTTAGGACAAGAGGTAGAATTTATTTATTATTCATTCTATGTATTTACCCAACTATCCCACCACGGACAGAATGTGACACAATGTTAATTTTTACGAGTATTACCTTTGGTCTGAATAAAGAGCTTTCGTTCTCCTAGACCAGTTGTAATAATAAGGGTAAAAATCCCAATCTACTAATACCAAGGGGATAATTCACACACACACACACACACACACACACACACACACACACACACACACACACACACACATATATATATAATGTAAGTGGAAGAAAAACTGATATATATATATATATATATATATATATATATATATATATTCATATTCCTATTGCATTTCCTATGATCTACTTTTTTATTCAAATCTACAAATATCAAAATCCAGGAAAATTAGCATTTTACCAAGAATCAATTCTCTCATTGCTGAATTTGGTATCGTTGGAACGGTATTTGTATGGATATTACAATGATACGGGTGAATAATTGGTATAGGAATATTACAGTGCAAACCTTGAGAGGTACTATTTACCAACCCCTCCGCTCGGGCAGGATATGACATAAGGTCAATTTTTAAGCGGAGTTTAACAGGTTTTGAATTCAGAGTTTTCCTTCTCCTAGACTAGTTGCCTCACCAAGGCTGAAGAACCTAGTCCGTCCTACTATTTACCCATAGCTGAGAGGTGAGTATTTTCTAAATTTTTATAAAATGTTTCCAGTGATCAAAGTAATTTTTTGATGAATCTAATTTCTATCCAAGTCAATGAAATAGAATTTGTACAGTATAACCATTTTTTTCATCATACAACGTGTGAAAGCACGTGCGATACCCTGCCCTCATCAGCCGCCAACCAAGTAGCTCAAGGCGGTACTGCCGCTCCGAGCGCTACCAAGCAGCTTTTGCCACCGGACAGGGTATTTAAAAGAAATATATATCAATATATACGCCAGATATATACGCCAGATCAACTAAAAGCAGACATTACATTGGACGTTCGTTCATCTTCATTTTAGTGCAGTTTGTGATTTAAAAAAACGTTTACTTTTGG
The DNA here is from genome assembly GCA_963585895.1 of Sepioteuthis lessoniana. Taxonomy (NCBI): domain Eukaryota; kingdom Metazoa; phylum Mollusca; class Cephalopoda; order Myopsida; family Loliginidae; genus Sepioteuthis; species Sepioteuthis lessoniana. The sequence goes on from OY757922.1 coordinate 56,332,587, forward strand.
GCGTTGATGTCATAGCAACCGTTTCTTGATTTTGCGTAATCACACGGGAATGGTGGTTCCGCGTGCATTTCATTCATGCTGGAATCCCTTCTATATCCGTCATCTATTCGGTTCGTTTTCCTTCAATTTTATCTTTTTTTATGCGTTACTGCACAAAAGCACTCGAGACAAACGTCATATATAATTCTGCTGAAAGATGTTATTTGTAGATCAATGGGGCCCTTAAGATGGGTGGTGAGTAAAATTAAAGTTCCTGGTCTAAGTTTGTCCAAGTAGCCATCTGATTACCCTTCTGAATATCTCCAGGACGATGACGCTCAGCAATGGGCTCGTGAATACTGTGGGGGTAATCATGGGTAAGCCCATCATTCGATTTCGAGGTGCCCGTGGTGTAGTCGTTATCGTCGTAGGAAATGGACACGGCGACACGAGTTCAAATCCTGGACGAGACTGATTGCATTTCACATAGCACTAATACCCCTGGGAAAGGTATGAATCCAATTATTCTCCCTCCAGCTATGGGTAAATAGTAGGAAAGACTAGGTTCTTCAGCCTTGGTTAGGCAACTAGTCTAGGAGAAGGAAAACTCTGAATTCAAACCTGTTAAACTCCGCTTAAAAACTGACCTTGTGTCATATCCTGCCCGTGTGGAGGAGTTGGTAAATAGTATCATTCGATTTACATTCTCCTGTAGAAGAATTACGTTGCTTGTACCAGCGCGCATTGTGGATTCGTGACCCTCGCAAGTGGTTAAATTTTCTGCCACAATCACCCGTTGTAGCCGGATACATATCCAGATCATTACCATATGAGCAAGTATGATGGGTGATATATTCTCCCTCCCTGCTACAGACACCCTGAGGGCATTTTCCTTTCATTGCACTATCCATATTTGTTAAATTCCTGTCTTTCCAGGATGTCACTCCAACTTTCTGAAGAGTCACTTTGTCTTTCCAAAGAGTCATCTTGCTTTCCAGAGAGTCTTGGTGTTCAAATTTTCATCCGGTAAGAGAATTACGTTGTTAATGTATTCTAAAATTACTCGGTCTGATAAATTCATTGATAATGTAATGACGTCATTGATGACATAATATAGACGAAACGTATTAACTTTTTGACAAATCTCAGGAGGATCACCAAAAGATCTTGGAGAATCTGGCGTAATTCTAGTATCTTTTGAAAAGTAATTGTTGGAAAATAATGCAGATACCTTTTATTATGAATCATTGTAGAAAAAATGTTACAGAACAAAATATGGATTTTGAAAATTTTATTACCTGGGATCAACCTTATTTTTCTATAAATTTTGATCTACTCAAATTTGTACACTATAGTCATAATCCTCTCCCTCATGACTTTATCAAATTATATATATATATATATGAAAGTAAATATGGATAAAATCCGACAGTATGAAGGTAGCAGGAAAAAATATAATCCAAATAGGTGAATATATCATGATGTGAAGTCGACGTTAACGTTTCGGTTATAATAACCATCATCAGGACTTGGATATAAAATAGTTCACAATATCGATGGGTGATTGCTGAGATGACAGGAGCAAATGAGAAATATACAACGAAAAGATAGTGCATGTTTATCTATCTATCTTTTCGTTGTATATTTCTCATTTGCTCCTGTCATCTCAGCAATCACCCATCGATATTGTGAACTATCTTATATCCAAGTCCTGGTGATGGTTATTATAACCGAAACGTTAACGTCGACTTCACATCATGATATATTCACCTATTTGGATTATATTTTTCCTGCTACCTTCATATATATATATATATATAAAGTTTGATGAAGTCATCAATGACGTAATTAAAACACAATAACGTAATTGATGATGTAATATAGGACTGATTTTCCCAAAGCACAGATATAGTAAAAAAAAAAGTAACAACAACAACAACAACAACAACAACAACAAAAAACAGATAAACAAACAGCCCCCAACCACCAAAATAAAATGAACCTAGTTGCGCAGGATCAAATCTTATTTACAAAAACATAATAGGTACTTAGCAATTCCGTATGTTGTGCCACATCCACTCTAAGAATTTAAGAATTGGATATTATGAAGGATACACTCTCCAATGCTGTTATTGGCATCTCTGATATCTCAAGTTTGACAATTTCCAGCACTTCTCTTGACATTTTGGAAGTGCAATTTATTTAATACGTTTTTACATCATCATGTCGAAAATTGTGTCATCAGTATGTCTTAGGATGGATTCACAGCATGATGAATATGTAATGTGATAATCAGAGTGTCAGCATCTTCCAAGGCTTCGAAAATATCAACTCTATGTTCACGTTGGTTCTCTCTAAAGAATGGGACGAGCATAGCATTTTCCTATTATTTTTGAGAAACATTTCTTGTGATATATTCACTTATATTTTAGGTCAACAGTAACTGTTTGAGGAACTTTTATCCTTAAATTGTATTCAATTGATGCAATACAGAACCTTCCTATTCCTTCAAAGAAAACCAATAGCAAATGAAATCCTCCAAGGCGAACAACAATGCAATTTCAAATGCTTTTATGAAATGCGGTTGGTCTGATGTGATGCAGCGTGTTTATATCTTAAGTTGTTGAGCTCGTCGTACTACAAATAGTAAAGTTGAAAGGATTCAAGATTGGTCTGTAGAATTTATGTTGGTGACTGGAAGAAAGTTAATATTAAATTTTCCAGGGTGATCCCCAGTTATTTACCCTAGCATAAAACCAGACCAATGAGGCTGCTGTTTCTTGAAAAAGAATCTTATTTGCTAGATGACATCAATTTTTCTTAACCGTATTTATATTACCAGAAAGACTTAGATCACTGTCTTAACCTGTTTGTAATTCTAGAAAGACTTAGATCTTCGGCTTAACCAGTTTAGATGAACAGAAAGATTTAAATCTTTGTCATAACCTGTTTGTATTTGATCTTTGATACTGGTGGGTTTGATCGAAGCTGCACGTCCTTCGTTGATGAGGACATCTTTAGACTTTGTTATCTTTTAAAGTTTTCTTTTTTCTTGGAATTTTTGGGGATCATAGTATGATCTTTTCATTGATGCTGCAATAATCCCCATACCATAGAAAATGTTTTTTTTTTTTCATCTTCTGTTTTATTCATTTGGATTCACGACAGATAATGGGTATAATCATATTTCACATATAATCACTAAATTTAGCGTGGTTATAGCTCCTTCTCCTGTGTTTTGAGAAAGAATAATACATTACATCATCAATTACGTCGTTACGTTATCAATGAACTCATAATGCCATTTAGGGTGACATCATAACATCGGTGAATTTTTTTAGATATTAATTTGATGTATATGATGTATATAATGAGTATTGTGACCCGAGGTTAATAGATCGAAGAAATTCAGATTTAGGAAAAATAAAGTTGATCACTTGAAACAAGCTGCAGAAATTTTGTTTTTAAATAATGAAAAATACCTACACAGTATTTTTTCACTGGGATTCACGATTGAAAATTATTATCATTGTAATTCACTCATAATTACCTTTTCAAAGGTGTCAAATTCAGCTGCTAGGTTTGTGGTTTTATTTTTACAAAAATGTTATAAAATAAGAAAATTTTGGGGAGCATGAAACCCCAAGGAGCACTTGCTAGCGACATTCACCGACCCAGACACGCTGTACAATAACAACAACAACAACAACCATACATCAACAGGCACGCAACAATTACCAAAATACAATTATTCGCTATATGAAAACCTTCTTAAAACCAGCTGAAATGAATGATGTATTTACAATGAAAAACGTATATATACATGAAAATGCGATGGGTAAGGGGAGAAAATCCCCCAAAATAATTTGGTAAAAACAAGGATAAACCTTGTTTGGTTACCCTCCCGTCCTCCCGTCAATGATGTGGAGAGTCGACAAGTCAAACTATCCCTATAGGGGAGTGGGTCTAATCTAATGGGGAAAAAGTAACGCAGGGAAGGGTGCGGTGAGGAAAAGGGTAGCATGGATTACAGTAATGTGGGTCCAAGATCCTAAAACTATCACTATAAAAAGACCTTGTGTTAAGTCCTGTCTGGTGGAAGGCAGAGACAAATATCATAATATTTAGGAGGAAACTATTGTCATTGCTAACAAATAGTTTGAGTAGATCATGATTTATAGAAACTGTGCAAAAAAAAAGACAAAACAAAATCAACAAAAATACCCCCCCTCATTTGAGTCTATAACTTTTTGCCCCAAAGATTTATTATGGTGGCATAGCACCATTGTAATCCACATCGAATTATCTTTCTAATCATTTTAAATTTATATTTGAGAGCTTTAATTCTAGGTTCACTTGTTTTTTGGGTAATTCTGTACTATTAGCAAAACTATCGATTCCTGACGAATAGAGACTTGAACATTTTTAATCCGTCTTTCCTGATTTCTGCAGATCATTTCCCCTATTATGTCTTCAGTTTTTTCTTTGCACAATAACATTGAGTTCTGCACGAAATATCAGATAATCAATGAATGAAGGAGTTCTAAGAATCGAAGCGTAAAGTCTAATACATATTAAGATCAGCTTATCACGCCAATATCCAGCCAATAACAATCTCATCGATGTTGCTTGCTTTGCTTGGTAAATTAACTTTGAAAAGAAGAACTAAAAAAAAGTTGAGATTTTTGTTTTATTTTTTTAAGAAGTCGTCCGACTTATTCCTTTCTCACTAAACTACAATACGAACAACTCAATATCCGTCGAATTTAACGCCATGTCCTGAGTTCGTGACGAAATTAACGTAAAGTGAAACACTCACAAGTCTGAAATATACAAGATCCAATAACGCTATTGAAACTTTAACGACTGACGCCGGAGGCGAACTCTTTACCATTTCAGCAACGAAGTTGGTCTCTTCAGGTTCTCAATCAAAAGCGATTAAAAGCGTGGGAAAAACAACAAAGAATAAAAAACAAAACAGAAAACAAAGAAAAACAAAATAAACGAAGGAATATTCAATAGAGATCCATCTTATAACCCCGCCAAAAAACAAAACAAAAAAAAACGGATCCAAAAATTTTGACATTTCTTTCAATTCCATTGAATCGTTTATTTTTCTTACGTCGTTAGTTTCGCAGTTTTCTATTTTAATGGCATGTGAACTTGTCAAGTGTTATTTTATGCCAAGAGATTAGAGGATTGCATTCATTGTAAATTCATATTTATATTTTTTGTGTAGTTGTTTCTAAATAGTTTTTTCAGTTATATGATATCAAATATTCTTATCTGTTACAAAAAATCATATGGTTTTAAGTAATTATTTCCATTTAATAATAATAATTTGTTTGAACGTAGTTATGTGGTTTCAAGTAACTAATAATAATAATCTTCAATAAACAATTGTAGATTCAAATAACTACTCTCAGTAAAAATCATTTACAGTCTTTTACATCAAATATTCCTATTGAATACGAATAATTTTCAAGTCGATCTATTTGACTCAAAATTGGAATCCTAATATTGAGAACCTAGGAGTAACAGCAATGAAAGGGTGTCTCCCCAATTCATAGATCTTCACCATCAAATATAGTTTTGTGTCATACCTAGGAAGTTCTTTTTTGGGGGGAGAGTTATACCCTTCAGCAGACAGTCTGCGTATTCTATACCTCGCCGACAGGATAAGGATTATATTCTGTAACGGTACATATTGACAAACGCACATGCTTATGCATATACACACATCCACACATTATTAATTATGGAGGTGCCCGTGGTGTAATGGTTATCGTCATAGGTAATGGACACGGCGACACGAGTTCAAATCTTGGACGAGACTGTTTGCATTTCACATAGCACTAATACCCTTGGGAAAGGTATGAATCCAATTATTCTCCCTCCAGCTATGGGTAGATAGTAGGACAGACTAGGTTCTTCAGCCTTGGTGAGGCAACTAGTCTAGGAGAAGGAAAACTCTGTATTCAAACCTGTTAAACTCCGCTTAAAAATTGACCTTGTGTCATATCCTACCCGAGCGGAGGGGTTGGTAAATAGGATTATTAATTTCTAAGATTTCGTATTTATAGAATATGAAAAAGTCATTGTTTTTATTTTAACCTTTATGACTTTGATGTCGGCAGCGAGAAGTCTGCTTGTATCTGTGACAGGGTCAACGGTTCAATCAGCTGAAGGGCGTATGAAAGGATCAAAATGACATCACTAGCTTAGGGTATCACTGAGGGCCACCCCCCTTGTCACCTTCACCATATACAGTCCGGTTTAACATTTAGTGCTAGATTTTAAAGTCCAAAGGAACTGTGAGATATGAGCGTGGCACTCTGTCTATAGAAAGATGGATTAGAAGTGAAGTTTCTGGACAGTGTGGAAAGCCCTGAGGTAATCCAATGATAACCTGATGACCCGTAAATTAGCTTGCTGAATAAAACTAAACTCTTTTCAAAATCAACATTGAAATTGATGGACAGTTGTAGAAGAATAAGAATGTTGACTAATTCAACCTCAGTTTGCCATAAGACCACTAAATTGTACCGAGTCAGTAGTATTTAAGAATATTTAAAGAATAGCTCCCGAGAAAAGTTTGCTTGTAATTAGTTTATTACACTAAGACAGAGTATCGTTTAAGTTGAATTATATTTACTTAAATACTACCTATATTTACCTTTATTAGATGCACTTGTTAGTTGGAAATGCAAGTTATCACTTACGTTTTTTTATCATTATAATTTCTCACCTTACGAGTTCTTCACACCAGCGTTAACAGATGGTTTCTCTCTTGAGTCTGAGTGACATTAAGTCTCTATTGGACTCCAGGACTCTTCTCAGTATTCTAGCCGGTCTTAACAATGATGTAGTCTGGATAGTATCGATTCCTCCTCCAGTTGCCAACTCTTTCAGGGTCCTTTCTAAGTATTTCCACTGGTTTCTTAGTTCTCTTGCAATGTCCAATTATTTGTCACTTTTTGTTTTCTTTGATTTTCACACTGTAAAATTAACAATGCGGCAAGCTCTTTGGTCTTCTGGACGAGATTAGGGGATTTTTTTTGTATCTTAAAATCCCAGAGAATTTTATGCGTTTCATTCTCCAGGACAGATTCTGGTTTGTGCATATACTGTTTGATAGTATGGTTAAATTTCAATTTCTTGCATAATTGCCAGTGGGTCACCTTCCCCAAGACTTATACCCCTTTTGCTCTAGTTTGTTACATTCCTTTATTATTATTATTATTATTATTATTATTATTATTATTATTATTATTATTATTATTATTATTATTCACACCTTTGAGAGTTTTTCATGCCAGCGTTAGCTGGTAGTTTCTCACTGGAGTTTGAGTGACAGCAAGTTACTTCAAGTCGTCAGGACTCTTCTCAGATCTTAATCCTGTTGTCTGGATGGTTTCCACTTGTCCTCTTATTTCCAAATCATACAGTCCCTTTACCAATCCTTTGGGAATTGTTCCAAATGCACCAACCGAAATTGGTATCACCGTCACTTTCATGTTCCATTTTTTTTAGTTTTCTTGCTAGGTCTTGGTACTTATCGCTTTTGCTTTCTTTTATTTTTACTCTCTGGTTGGCTGAGACGGTAAAGTCTACTATTTCGGTAGGTTTTTTTTGTCACCAAATACTTGGTTTGATCGTCTGGCAGAGACTAGGTTATCCATTTGTATGTCAAAATCATAGAGAATTTTGTGCGTCTCATTTTCCAGGACAGATTATAGGTTGCGCAAACATCATTTGTTCGAATGGTCAAATTAAAATGTTTTGCACGATTCTCAGTGGATTACCTTCCCCACCCAGTCGTGTCTAGTCTTATACTCTTTTTGTGCTAATTTACTGCTTTCGCTTATTATATGATTGAAAGTTTCGTCTCTCTCACCATATAACCTACACTTGCTATTTTGTTGCATCTTGTCTATTTTTGCTTTAACATAGTTGGGCCTTTATGGCGTTGTTTCATGCTGCCATTAGAAGGGATTGGGTTTCTTTCTAAAGGCTTCCTTTTCTCAGCAATGTCCAAGTCAGTTATTTGTTGCTTAAATGTTTTGTTTTCTTGTTATAGTAGTTCTGTCGATCCTTGTGTTGTTTGTTTTTCTGGACACTATAATCAGTCTTTATTTCCTCTTTTAAATGTAGTTTTCGAGTCTTTGTATCGATGTATCGACGGTATCTTCAATGCTGGTGAGTCCTCTTCCTCCTTCTTTTTCTTGACACAAATAGCCTGTCTGTATCATCTATGGGATGTGATACATTATGCATAGTCATTAATTTTCTTGTTTTCTGGTTCATTTGTTGAAGTTCTACTCTCGTCCACTTTAAGAATGGTTCCGATTATTTGACGAGATGATCAATACAGGTGTTTATCCTTTTGATGAGATTTCTCCTAAATACTCTTTTCTTTCATCTCCACTTGTTTGATGGTGTCTTTTTCTAGAATTCCCAAGTATTTGTAAATTCACTTTTCTCCGAACATTCCGATATTTTCTTGATTTGATAGTTCAGTTCCTTCCGTCATTTGCTGTTTTCCGCTTTTCCTTATTAGCATGCACATTTTTCTATGCCAATTTTTTTTCTACGGAAAAATTGTTTTATTTCCTTGTCATGTTTTGTCTGTGTTGTTTTATTGTGTTTCGATATCTTTTTAGTCTTTCTTCTTTCGACAGAATCTTCTGATTTATTTCATCGAGTTTCAAGTTTGTTTTAATTGATGTGCTGCTTTTCTCTTTCATCTCAACATATTCCGGGGTTTTTCTTCTGTCTTAGCATTTTTTACTTGTAGTCGTAGATTTCTTATCTGTGTTTCCAGTCTAATTTCCCATCCATATTTTGAGTTTCTGTTCGTGTTCTTGGGGAACAAAGATTTTTATCACGAACTAATTTCACTCTTGCATGGATTAGTTCGTTTAATTCCGTGACGTTGCTCGTTGAGATATGTGTAAATAATTCGTTTATTTTTTCAGTTTCTGCCTTGATTGTTTTCCATTCTTGGTTTCTTAGTGATGGTAATTTAGTCGTATTTTCAGACATAATTCTCTTGGTAATGTCTACATTCGTTTTTCTTTCTCCTTGTGTTAGCCACTGTTCTGTGTGATTTATGCGTGAAGTATTTCAGTTGTTATTACTTTGCGTTTCAGTTCGGTTAGAGTGTTCTTTTTTTAAAAAGTATTTGGTGTGTTGATCATTGTATTAATGTCATGTTGGTCTATTTCAAATATTTCAAACTCAGACAATCAACCTTTCTTTATCATCGTCCTAACTTGGTCAGCGATTCTTTGGCTTGTCTGAAATCTTGTGCATTCTTACCAGATTTCTAACATTCTTTTTCTATACCCTCTTTGTATAGGGTTTCTCTTAAAATAATAGTAAAGTGCAAGTTAGTGGTCTTCCATTACCATTATTATTATCATTTTACTCCCTGTGAGATTTCACACGATTCACAGTCTTCTGTCTGGGATTCGGTGATCCGTTTGTATTTCAAAATCCCAGAGAATTATATGCGTCTCATTTTCTCGGACGGATTCTGGTTTGTGCATATATCATTTGAGAGTATGGTCCAAATTTTATCTCTTTCACAATTACCCGTTGATCACCTTCCCCTCTTAGTCATGCCTTGTATTTCTTTTGTGCAATCTTGCTGCTTTTACTTAGAATGTGTTTTACCATCTTATCTCTGCGCATAAACTATAATTGCTATTCTGTTGTTATTAATTTTTGTTTGATATTTGATAAAATTAATCCTTATAGCGTTATTTTGTGCTATTTCTTTTTTGATGTTTCCCCAACTTAGCTCTGTACTGGTTATCTTGTGTAGCATTTTGTCGCTTAAAGTATCCATATAATTGTTTTCTGCCAATTTCTCTTTTCTACTTTTTGTTGTTTTCCTGTTTCTTCTTGTGGCTGATGTAATTTATCTTTCCTTGTTCTCTTTAATGTATACGTCGGGTTCTTGAATTGTTGCATCAATGCAATCATTGATGCAGGTGAGTCTCCTTCTTCCTTCTTTTTTTTGACACATTAACTTCTCTATGCCATCTTTTGGATCGGCATCAATTTCCAGGTTCAATTGTTTATGTTCCTTCCTAGTTCATTTTAAGAATGATCCTAAGTATCTTACAAGAGAGACTACGTTGGTGTTTATTTCTTTGATGAAATTTCTGCTGCAAAGCTTGATTTCGAGAAGCTTTTTTGTTCCTTTGAGGTACAGTTATGGGTAAATAGAAGGGCAGACTGAGTCCTTTAGCCGTGGCAAGACAACCATTTTAAGAGACCCCCTCAGCTATACTCCTCTTTAAAATTGACCTTATGCTGTGCACTGCTCGTAGTAGAAAGGACTGGGTGAATATATACAAAAGTTAGATTGGCGTAACATCATCATGAAAAAAAAAAATTCGTAGTTTGAAGTAGAATATTTTTATTCTTCAATAATCGATGAAATCGTGAACGAAGCCATGAACTTCGCTTAGTTGCAAAATATCATACAAGGAAACGGTCTGGATTACGAATTAAGAAATCAATTTTTGTAGTGTTCATTTAGAGTTTCGACGAAGAGGAAGTATGCAAATTTATATACTTTCTAAAATAGACAAAAAAAAAAAGAAAAAGAAAAAGAAAAACACTTTAATTTGTACGAGGATAATGGTTTTATATAACATCTGAAATAACGAGAAAGAAGATAATAAAGTTTGTTAAAGAGGAAAAATTTTTCATCGATATGTTGAAAGAAATTAATGTTTTGCATGTTACATTTTTGGATTAATCTCTTGGTATTAACCATAAACAACTTTCTCTCGGAAATAAATAGCCATCGACGTTGCATTCTGGGGAAAATTACTGTAATTACCATAAAAGCCTGGTTCATGTGGACCATTTAATTTGAACTTTTCTAGCACGGAAAAAGACATTTGGTCATTGTTGGATTTGCCTGTTTGGAACTTTAGCCTTTCTGAATTTCATACTGAACTGGATTGTATAAACTTTATTGACTCGGGACTTGATACCATTTGTGAGTCAAGTAGAGCTTAAACCCTTTCGTAAGTTTATTACTATTTGATATGTCACATCTTCCAACAACATTTAATCTCGAAAAGAAAAAAATAAATTCAGCCTATAGAGAAAGCCTGTTAATATTCTAATTTATTTAAATATTTCCTCAAATTATCCTGCATTTGTTTTAGAACAGGTACCTGTGTTTGTTTTTAGTGTATTCGTTTATTAACTGGTATTTCTCTCAGCCAAAGGTGAAATATGAAACGTCATTTGTTACGATAACGTAAAATTTGATTTTAATGAAAATATTTCAATAAATCTCAGAGATGTAGAAATAATAATTAATATCTAGTTAACCTTTTATTACTTAACGCATTAAAAACCAAAGAAAGAAAAAAAGTTGTTAAATTTGATTAATAAACATTTTCTCAAAATTTGCATACTGCATAAAACATTCAGTAGAAATGCAATAAAATTATCTACAGATATATAGGCAATATATGCAGAATTATTCAAAAACATAATCACAAAATGCTAGTAAAATATTGATGACGAGGCACAAGGCCTAATAGGCCATAAATGATGTAGGTAGACTCTATGTAACAAGAAGAACACTCTCCAATGTGTAGACAGGGCAACTAAGAGGCTCGAAAAATATCCAAGCAAGAGCAAAGTAAGAATGATTACAGCAGTTCATAATAATAGAAACGCATTGGCAAAGATACAAATGAAACAAAAACTGCAATTATAGAAGAAAGAACAAGTGCTCTTTAGAAGCTTAATGTTTAATCTGGTATACCAAGCCCCAGTAAAAATTGATTATAGAAATGACTTACTTTATATAGCTGCAACTAAAAGAAGGATTCTTCAACCAGAGGTTTTCATTAAAAAATAGGCGTTACGCCAATGATACTATGCTGCTTAAATCTATAGGGGACATAAAGTTGAATGATCAATACTGAAGAAAGCCTATGCTTACAATGATGGATCAAAGCAATGTAGACTATGCATTAAATATTGAATTACTTAATTCATACAAACGTTAAAATAAAAGAAATCAACAACTAACATGCTGTCAAAGGTAACACTATTGTTACCTTACCAAAACTCTTCAGTTCGTCTCTGATTCATTATTATGATTATGATATTAATTTACTATTTCGAATTTATTACCATATATTTCGACAAATTTATGTGAAATCAGCCGAAAAAAATAGAACGATGACTTCATGAAATATAAGAATGCTTGGAAGGTAGTAACGTATTTTACTGCTGAGAATTATGTTATTGTTGAGCTAGTTAAATAGTATTGCGTCTATAGTAATCAACGGATATACACTGAAAAACAAACCTAAGAAAAGATATAATCATGAATTCTTCCTATTGACCTACAAGTTTTCATTTCAGTTCCTCGAACATTTCATAAGTGACAGAACATTCACAAACTAGCTGAAAACGGTCTCTCAAATTTTTCTTTTTACCAACCAATTTCTTTTAGCGTGTAATTAAAAATTTACCTGCCTGTATGGTTGCAGTGGTTGAAAATGAAGGCGATTAAAGTTATGGTGATAATATTTAAATTTAACTTTCAACTAAGCTTGACTTGAAAATCTCTTTTACCGCCCTTCATTAAAAAAAAATCCCCCAAATATAAATTTACTGAATTTTCTACGTTTTTACTGAAGTTGATACATATAACTTTGAATTACGCTCTCAATTTGTTTTATATCTTCTTTGATAAAATAGAATACTTCTAAACAATAATATTTAAATCTTGGCAACATTTGATAACCTTGCTTTGTTGCTGGAGGTAGTTACAAGAATTTACGCATTTAGGGTCTCAAATATCTAAGAATTTCCAAGATCTTGTTGTGAGAAACGAAAGAGGCATAATTATTTATTTACAATACCCACCAGTTATGATAGGAACACCCTGAGAAATAGGAATATTTTCCTGCAATATTTATGTGACTGTCTCGTCGTGCAGCCAATATGGTGTTTGCCATCTACTGTCATTGGTCAAAGGTAAAAACGTATCTAGCATCAGTGAATCGTCGTTTTATTCTTTAAATTGTATTTAGCTGAACGTTATCCAATCTATTTGGCTTTGGTTATGTTATACTCATGTCATACTATGAGGAGAAATAATTAATTCATAACTCTGTGCTACTATATTTATGTTTGATAAGATAGCACGGGATGAATATTAGTCTCGACGTCTTCATTTGGAAGATAACACAAAAAAATGCTGGACACTTCTCAAAGATTAATCTTTTGGTAATTCTATGCTTTAAAATCTTATTTCTTCTAGCAAATATATACTCTAAAAATGTTTCAAATAAATATTAATATCCGATGGTATCGTTTCTTTTACAAGTATTACAATAGAGATACATTTTCAATTATATTTCATGTTTACTGAGGCATTTTAAGACGGATGAGTCTGATCTATCCATGAAAAACGTGTTTGTTTGCAAACAAATCAAATAAAATCAATGCACTGTAGATGTGTACATGCTACTGAATCAGCTTTAGAAACATGGCAGCTTCCATGTTGCAGCAACATACTTTGTCTGTAATCAACTGATGATGGAAATTTGCTGTCGAGACAACCAAACATAAATTCTAGGTTATTCATGAAACTGAAGTGGGGTAGCCGATGAATTTTGTATTGGTGATGATTCAGACATGTTTGAATTTGATTTATTACTATTCTTAAAGTAGTTATAGTTACAATATATACTGAATTTTTCGGTAATTTTATTTAACTCCACTTTTATGAAAATAAACAAAACGTGCAATTTATGTATAACCATAAAAAATCAAAAAGTCAGCTCCCGCTAAAAGACCTAAAAAGAATTATCCTGCCCCTCACTGTAAGCTAAGGTGGGCAGAATATATGGAAAAGCAATTAAAATGCCTGACCTGAAATATGAATAAAAGCAATTACATCTTTAACTATTCACTTGCGGATTGCAAATGATTGAAGAAATAGAAATGCACTTAAAGTAAAGTAGAAACACAAATGATTGTGAATTTGATAAGAGCAAAGGGGTCCGTGGATTTTAACTAAGTTACAACATAATTAATTATCTTTGAAGTGCAAGTATACCCTTTTTTCATTTATTTTTTGTATTTTTTCCTTGAAGAATACCAGGTAACATCTGTGACAGCTGCACGGATAATGATAAACTACTTGGTCTGGTAAGGCAACATGATACTAACCATGAAAAATGGGACTCACATGACAGTTCTGAGTGTCATTATCGGCAGGTGTTCCCTTGATAGCAAACAGTACCCAGCGAATGTTGGCTATTCTAATTTCTGGTACACAAACAATGACCAGAGTAACTTCTCAACTGAAAGACTCCAACGGAAAAATGGACAAGAGAAAATAGCAAAATGTAATCCACTGTTATTTTAAGAGCAATCCAGCGCAAAATAGGCATCGGAAAAGAATGATAGAAATCTCGGAAGTCTTCGCCCACTTTAATACAAGTAAAAGTCTTATTGACTAAGGTAGAATGACTTTAAAGAAATGATGGTCTTCTGACCAATAGATACAAGATATATTTGTACAGGTCACTCGGGAAGAATATAAACGAGAGACAATACAATAAAACAATACAGAACCTAGCACTGAAGTAAATGAGCTAATTTGAGCAAAAGCAAAACTAATCTGAGATTAAATTGGTAAAGTGAAAAGGAAGGAAATAATGGGATGAAAAGACCAAAACAAAACTATTTCCGGGAGTATGCCGCAGGTAAACAAAAGGGATAGGTGATTTACTATAACATAGATCAGAAGGTTAAAACGAGGAGGATGGATGACTACAAAGCACCCTATAATATGGTCCTGAAAACTTACAATGTAAGAAAAGTCACAAACTTAATAATAAATGCCATGAAAAACTGGAAAATGGAATTAGCTGGAGGATAAACTCTGGCGGAGGTGAAAATGCAGAGGCATTTTCAGGAAGATTAACTCTCACCAGAACTATATTTAATTGCAAATTAAAGGGATTTACTACTCGTTGATAAGCCGCAGAACAGAAGGGACGCAGCAAGGGGACAAGGGGAACCGGAGACCTACTATATACTACTATCAACACATCCTCTAGGAGAGCAAAATAAGACGAAGAAAATGTAGCTATGACATGGGTTAATTTAAAAAAGGCATACGATATGGTCACGCAAAGATAGATAATAGACTGTCTTAAACTGTACAAGATATCCGACGAAGTCATAAAGTTTATCGTGAAAACCATGAAAAAGCTCGAGAGTCGAACTGACAGCATGAGGATAAAGCTTAGCTGAGGTGAAAATCCAGAGGGGTATATTCCAGAGAGACACATTATCACCATTACTATTTGCAATAGGGATGATGCCAATCAATTATATACTTAGAAATGCACAGGCGGGTACAAACTTCAAAAATCACAAGAAAAGATCAATCACCGAATATACATGGACACCATCAGATTGTTTGCCAAAAATGAAAAAGAATTGGAAACCCTAATACCAGCTGTGAGAATATACAGTCAGGACACAGGAATGGAACAACACCATAAGCACTAACTATGTCAAAGCAAGAATAGACAAGACGCAACAAAATAGCAGATGTAGATTATGTGATGATAGAGACGAAACGTTCAATCATATAATAAGCGAAAGCAGTAAATTAGCGCAAATAGAGTATAAGACTAGACACGACTGGGTGGGGAAGGTAATCCACTGGGAACCATTCAAGAAGTTTAAAGTTCACCATATAAACAAATGGTATAAGCATAACCCAAAATCCTCCTGGATAATGAGACGCACAAAATTTTCTGGTATTTTGTGAGACAAACCGATCATCTAATCTCAATCAGACGACCAGGCCTTATGATAGTCAACAAAAAAGAGAAAATCATGAATAGTGGAGTTTGCCGTTCCGGTTGATCACAGGGTAAAACTGAAAGAAAGCGAAAAGAGAGATAACTACCTAGATCTTGCTAGAGAACAGAAAAAACTATGAAACATGAAAATGATGGTGATACCAACTGTAATTGGTGCACTCGATAGAGTCATTGAAAGTCTGGTACATGGACTGGGGGACTTGGAAATAAGTGTTCAAGTGGTGACCATTCAAATTAAAACAGTGAAAAACCATCTGTTAATGTTGGTGCGAAAAACTCTTAAAAGAGAATAATAATAATAATAATAATAATGATAGATGAAAAACTGGCGAGATTGCACATGAGAAGACATGAAGATAACGAAGGGGAGCCTTAAAAGCAAAGTTGAATCTCTCAATAGTTGCACAAAACAACGCCATATTAAAAGAGAAAAATGATAATACGCAACACGTAGGTTATGTTGTAACAAAGATGAAACTACAACAACTAATACTACTCGTAATAATAATAATAATAATAATAATAATAAGAAGAAGAACTGAACGTTGAGCTTTGGCAATCGGCTATGAATAATCACTATTAATAGAATTCAATCACTATTACTGGGGTCAATTAACAATCACGATGAACCTGAAACTATTTTAACCAGATATTCACAAGTAAAAAATACCTCCTATCATAACAGCCTACGAATGATCAAATTATGATATATATAGTAGACGAGTTAATTTGTACAGATATCTGACAGATTGAATTTAAACTTGGGTTCCCTTAAAGCTGATAAAATTTAGAGATCGATACGAAACCTTTCTACGTAGACAATTTTATTGAAGTGTGCTTTATGTTTGCGGACGAAATGAAAATAATGGCATCATGGCAATCGTACATTTTACGGTTCGAGTAAATATAAGTACAGTGAGATGTTTGGTTTCTTTGTTTGATGGCATATTGACTTTCGTGGGTTATTTAATGACAAAGCCATCCTTGTTGAAGAATATTAGTGATAATATCTAAACCATTGCTGGGGTGTTAAGAGGTTTAAAAACTGTAGGAGTTAACCCACTTGTTTTCAATAAATATTTTCTCTGGAAAAGGTTAATTATCTAAATTTTGAACTCATACACTCGGAAATTTACAAAGTTTTGAAATATTTCACGTGTTTAAACAGTCTAAAGTCTGAAGCTGTATTTATCAAGACAATTGAAAATCAATGAAACTAATTTTCTCCAACAACAGCTTATACATTTTTATATAATTTTCTTTTACTAAATGTAACATCCATTATGGGACAGAGGTAGACTTATGCAAGCTATGTTAAAAAGTATCGAAACTGAAGCTATATTTGCCCTAACAGAAATGAACAATGACTAAAACCACATGTGTATTACTAAGAGAATGGAATGGAAATCAAGCAACGGGATCATCGTAAAATTTACACGTAAACTTTATGGTTCAGTTAAATAAAGTGGAAATATTATTAACGCAATTTCATAGCTGGATAGAAAAATGTGACCAGAGGCATGTTCATAAAAGGAAATACCGTGGGGTATCTATCTATCTATCTATCTAATTCAGTTTGTATATATCTATCCACAACATCAACATCGCCAATAATAATTCCAACCCAAACAATTTTTATAAAGAAAGTAATTTTTTTCTAAAACAAAACCATGATTTTATAACTTCTGGTGGAACACTATTCAATAAAAACGGATCTTATTTAGTATCATCAAATTCTACTGAAATTAAACTTTTTAAGCAAAAATATGGCAACTTCCCGTAGCGTAATGGCAAACGTACTGGACAGCGGCCTCGAAGTAAGCAAGTTCAAACTCCAGTCACCCTATTACGTTCACTTTCGAATTAATACCCATGGAAAAGGTATGAATCCATCCTCGTACTCCCTGCTATAGTAATATCATTGCTTCTCTTCAACGAGGATTGCTTTGGCATTAAATAACCCACGAGGGTGGATATGCCATGAAACAAAGAAAGCAATCAAACCAAGATAATGAATATGTCCGAAAAATAAGTACACGTCTTATATATACTTATGTACTTTTACTTTTGTTTACTAAGTGTCAGTGTTGTAGACTTTGATAATAAATAATATTTATTAATATTCGTTTTTATTGAATAATGTTTTATTAGAAATGATAAAATACTTGTATCTTTCAGTTTCAATAAACCACTCTTTAACTCACACAGTCACTTATTCATTGACTCATTTTTTTTCTTTCAGCCATTTCGGAATCATATAAAATAAATTTAATTAAAGCAAATGTTTAAACAGCTTATTTTCAGCGAATCTAGCTAGCCACTGTTGGTAGCAATGAAAGAGTGCATTTCGAAATTGTTCAAAGTTCAATTCAAATAGCAAATATTTTTGCCAGTGGCCAAGTAACGTTAAAGCAGCCTTCCATATTCCATGATAGGTACAATTTAGCGCATCTGAGTGTAAAAAGTAGAGGCAGCCATTATCTTTTATTGACGTAAATCTCTTTGTATTTGGTACATTTGCCTTTTACCTTTATAATAACTGTACTGACGCTCGGCGGGAAATATTGATATTTTCTATATATACGTGTATATAACTGTGTAAGCTATAGTTACTGCTAAGTACATGCACATGAATATGCCCATAGCAAAACGGTTTTTGTCATAGGAAATAGAATCGGTAAATCCGAGTTCAAATCCTGGATTTCGCGCTGATAAATTTGGGAAAGGTATGAATGTATCTTTTCTCCTCCTGGCTTATAGTAAATTGTACGCTAACATATTTGTATATATTATAGAAACTCAATTGATCACCTCACAAAAACAAAGTGTTGATTTTTGTGCCAAAAATAGGCTCCCAAAACTAATTTTTGTGTCAGTGTTTATGCTTAACCGACGGGCACTTTCAAGTTGGTTTTAAAATTCCGTGACACTTCGCCGACGACAATATTTGACTTGCCGCAAAAATTTTGAAGTATCAAAACCAAAATAATCTAAAAATTTTTTTCCTCTTCTTGACTGTTAAAAATAAAATTTTAAGGCAATTAGAATCATAGATAAATCATTAACATTTTTATCTAATTTTGAGTCTTTCAAATAAGCGGAGAAATAAATAATTCTTTTGTAAGTATGAAATCATCATTTGCTCAAATACATTTCGGTTTATTTCTTTTAAATGAAAATTTACCTTCTTTTCTTTGAAAAATGCATTTAATTTCAGCTTCATTTATTTTTTCTTATATTAGATGAATGTTCATTTACACTTTTATTACCTTAGAAATATTAATCCGTCTCCTGCGCATAAAAATTTCAGCAGCAGCTGCATAAATACATTTCTCTCTATATATAATGGCACTCTCTCACAAAGATATTTTATACACACAAAATTTATCAACTCAGACTTAAACCACACAAACAATTTCATCGAAAGTATCATATCTTTTTTTTATAACGTAAATATTGACACATTTCTACGTTCCGACTAATGTTATTTTTTCTTACAAGAAAAGAGTTTGTAACTTATGTTTTTCATTAACTTTTCAATCAGTTTAAAAAAAATAGAAATCTATAAATTCGTTGATTGGAGTTTTATTCAATCATTTTGTAGTTATTAGTTGTTGGATCAAAGTCAATTATTAGGCAGTCGGGACCAGTAGACAATTGTACAATGGAAAGAAGTGGATTACGTGATTTGTTTTTCCTACTGACTTTCCGCTTCACTGTCAATGTTTTTAGACTTCCGCCTCACTTTTCTTTGCTCGCTATGTCTGTCAAACTAGCGTTCTGCAGAAAACAAAAAAGACGCCATTGCTACTAGCATTGCTTCTTTTAAGCAGCAAAATTTGCAGGTGACACAGATCTCGTCTCTGGCGAGACGAGACAGGTGTCTTATAAATTCCTCCTCCGAAAATGGTCAAGGTTTTATTTTACCGCCGCGCTCTACACGTAAGATACTTCGAACAGAGCTAAGTCATTTCTCTTTATATCACCGCTTTTCACGCCAGACAAAGTCTGGCTCTCTTTCTGCGAGAACACAGTAGACCTTCCTTTTCGTGGCTCAATTCTCGTTCACCATCACATCCACTCCTGGTCACATGATCACATTGGTAACAGTGCGAATTTGAACTTCTTCCTCGGAGGAGTCTTCAGAGTGGTCGGTGACTGGCTTTTCAGGTGAGTTGTTAGTCTTTCGAGATGTAGGCTCGATCAGTAGCTCACTTTCAGATGATTCTCGCTCGTTATCACTCGCCAATGGGGTCATTTCGAGGGTGGGGTGGAGATCCTTCACATGGCACAGGGTTCCATTGACTGATACGGATTGCTCACTGACGACACCAGTGACTCGTCCCTTTTTGAAGTTGGAAGTGCACCGGCAATTGGGAGACTTTACTGAGACAGGATCTCCTATTCTGTACGGGCTGCACATTTCTCTTCGACCGGGCAAGGTCACGCCATCGATCCCTTTGATTTGAACCCTTTAGCTGTGGATCGCATTGGCAGGTGCACTTGCAACGGACATATGGTCCTTTGGTGTTGCATTATATCTATACCCGGCCTTCACTCACCACGTTATAAGAAGTCCTCCTCTTCTTTCTTCGCTCGCTCTGTCTGTCAAACTGGCGGTTTGCAGAAAACAAAAAAGACGCCATTATTACTAGCATTACTTCTTTTATGCAACAAAATTTGCATGCGGTACAAATCTTGTCCGGCCAGGAACGTGACAGGTATCCTATAAATTCCTCCTCCAAAAATGGCCGAGGTTTGTTTTTTTTTTTACCGCCGCGCTCTATACGCAAAACACGTCGAACTGAGGCAAGTTATTTCTTTTTATATCACCGCTCGACACGCCAGACAAAGTCTGGCTCTTTTTCTGCGAGAACACGGTAGACCTTCATTTTCGAGATTCAATTCTCGTTCATTGTAACATATTTGCTGCCTTATATATATATATATATATAATGTCGGTCACATAACCTGGTCACACTACCGAGTAATGAAAAATTCCGTTGTTATGGTAATTAAAGACATTCAGTGATTTTTTCGTCTATAGAAATTACATAACGTTGTTAAATACTGAACGAGGCTATTTGTGCTTCACTTTATGACAATGCCTTGGGGAAAGGTAAGAAACTATCTCTTCTCTCCCAGCTATTGATAAATAGTAGGCTAAACTGGGTTCGTTGGCCTTGGTTCGGTTATCAGTCTCGGAGAAGGAAAACTTTGAATTCAAACCAGCTGTATTCTGTTTAAAAATTTATTTTGTGTCACATTCCGCCTGTGACAGAGGGGTTGGGTAAATACACAGAAACATATATATATATATATATATATATATATATATATATATATATATATATATATATATATATATATATTGGATTTAGGTTAATAGTAATACAGAAGGCCAACGATTTATTCAACAGGTTAATGGTTTGGATAACTGAACAAAGGAAATAGTTTTCGGGGAGAAGATATTTCCTGAAAACGTTTGTTTGAAGCAAAGGAGATTGATTAATCAGCCAGAACATAACACAACAAATTTTTGAGAATTCAGTTATTTCAGACTTAATTTGAATAACGAGCTAAAATTATTTGATAGATAATTGTTTGCTAGTACTTTTAACGTATACTTCAAACGAGAAACTAAGAAAATTGCCCATGAGATGACCTGGATAAAATTAAAAAGGGAAAAGCTGAAGAGAGAGGCCAAATCTCTATTTGTAGTGGCTCAAAAATGCTTTAATGACTAATTACATCACAGTAAAAATTGATAATACATAGTACATCATGATTAGGTTATGAAACTGTTAATCCCATAATAAGCGAAGAGCACAGAAGAATACAACACTAGGCACGACAGGGTGTTAAGGGCATCTACTGAGAATTTAAATTTACCATGCTGACAAATGGAATAGGCACGAACCAGAACTGTCTTAGAAAATGAGATGGAAAAATTATTTCAGATTTTGAATCAACTTATGTCTCAAAATCTGAAATAATTTTTCCTTCTCATTTTCTATGGATTACCAAATCCATTCCAGAATAGCAAAATCCATTAGATGACAAATACTTTTCTTCTTGTCAATCAAAACTAGAAGTGGATGTGCTAGTTTTGATTAACAAGAAGAAAAGAATTTGTCATCTAATGGATTTTGCTATTCCAGCGAACTACAGTGTGAAAATAAAAGAAAGTGAAAGGATAATCACATACTTAGATTTAATCAGAAAATTTAAAAAGTTGTGGAACGTGAAAGTAACAGTGGTACCAATCATAGTTGATGCACTTGGAACGGTCCCCGAAAACCTGGAAAAGAGACTGGGTAACTGGAGATCAGAGTAACAATCGAGACAATCCAAACATTAGCACTGTTCAAATCAGCTATTATACTAAGTAGAATCCTGGAAAACTAAGTTAACTCGCTGTCACTCAATCTTCAGTTAAAAAAATAGCATTCCTATCTGATACAAATAATTTGCATACAGTTCTATGGTTTCAAGTATTCCTATCTAATACTATTAATAATAATATAATTTCAAGTAATTATTTTTAGTTATTAACAGTCATTTTTGCATCGTTATATTATTTGTATGGTTTCAATTAAGTAATAATAATTCAAAGTAAACAATCATAGCTTCGAGTGTCTACTATAAATTTAAATATGACAATATGAGGTATTCACTGATGCTAAAAACTTATGGAGAGTATGATGCATTTTTTCGTTTAGGAAAATTTAATTTTCCTTTTATAAATATATAAAACAGACTTACTGACTTTGAAAAAAAATTCAAAAGTCAATCTAAAATGTCAGTGAGTGCTAATCCCTACTCGAACTTTCAAATTGTCAAAACAAAAAGTACGCAGGCTTGGGGTATTGTTGGTGCAATTATCCATTTTAAATCAAGACATCTCTTGCCCACCAGTTATAAGGTCAAATCTTTCGATAGCTTTATCAGATTTTTGATTATTGTTTTGATTAATGCGAAAAGAGATACTCCCTCACAAGTCTGCAACTTTTAATTAACCCAGCCCCTATACTGTGGTTTGATTGGATCACCATTTAAAATCTGATACGGGAAAAGGATACTCTTCCCACAGACGTAGATCAGCGCATTTGATTGGGTGACCAGTTGTAGAAGAATACGAAATGATCTGTGGTTGGTTATCCTATCGGAAATGTTTGTTCCCAGGGTAATCCTTTATAAAAATAGATATTTTTAGGGTTAGAAAGGAGAAGAGATCCTATATCCATACCGAATACAAGAGAATAAGAAAATATGCCTCTTCAAGAACTAAAACCTCTTCAGCAAAAGCCTTACTCTCCGAAAAAATAAGAGAGAAAGATTCACCTGCCAGATGCCTCATTTGTCTGCCTTTCAACACAAAAAACGGCAATTTCTCTCTCTCTCTCTCAATATATTGTATATATCATTGTTACACTATTGTATTTCAACAAATAGTTAATTGTTAATGGAGAGTTTTTCTTATCTTTGAGTTTCCACCACCCAGGCAACTTGTTCCAACGAATCACCCTGGCAGTCAGAAGTTCCGGATACATTGTGCTATTCCCCATCAGCTGAGGGAGTTGATAAACCAACTAGTCGGAAACGTATGTGATAGTCACGGAAATAAGGCTACAATCAAGTGACTAGCATTGGACCACACAAATAATTTACAATTATATGGTATTAAGTATTTCTATTGAATACGAATAAATTCTTAAACAAAACTATCTTTCCTGTAGATAGGGCCCTAACTCCAGGTTAGAGTGAACCTTGGTAATGAAGAGGTACTCTCCATTCCATATATCTCCGGAACTGGAGTCTAACAACAAGATATAGGGTAGTTGTCTTACAAATGAAGTTTGTAAATTCACAAGTCCATTTCGGGAGTGTCTCCCAAAAAACGCCTTACGAACTGCTGATATCCACATCGAAAATACAACAACCACCTTTTCCCGCCGTTTTACATACTACCTCTCCGATACCTGTGCCAAAAAATAACATATAACTTCAACAAATAGTAATAACAGCGATAAATTCACATGTGTTGAAATACAAAAATCAATCCTCTCTAATAACATCAAAATCATACTTAAAGATAACAAGAAAAACGCATACAAGTCATCGAAGATAGTATTAAAAATGAACAAACAAGCGTAAATAGGAAATAGCGTAATTTTTAAAGTGCTTGGCTGTAGTCTCGAAGTAAGTATGTTCGAACTCCAGTCACACTATTACGTTCACTTTTAGACAAGAAAAAGGCATGAACCATCTAATCCTCCCTCCTGTGGGTTAAATAGAATAGTTGATTTGCCATTAGATAAAGAAACCAAACTCAACCCATCCTCTTATCTCTGAATCAAATAGAACTGTTTAACGATGTAATTGTGTACAAAGAAATGACTGATGTTGGATTGAATTGTTAGTGTTATATAGCAACAGGTAAGACCATTTAACTGTGTGCAAATAAAACTATTACCGTTAGATTGCAATACTTGGAAGCATTTATCTGCGAGTAAACAAATTATTAATACTAGACAGAATTATTCGTTTTAGATAGGAATACTTGAAACCATTTAACTGTGCACAAACAGGCTTGTTCGAAATGTTACTACAAAGTATTTAGTATATATATTTATAAACATGATTTTGCATCAAATAACCTACAGGGTTGAAATGCTATAAAAGCCAACCAATCAACCGAAAGCAAACAAATAAAATAGCATTCAACATCAGCATTAAATATCTTCATCAATTAACACGCTCAACATAGCATCCCCATCAATAATAAACCCTCGCAACAAAATAGATCTCGCACCTGAACGAAACAAAAGCAAACAATACCAACAAAAAATATTTGAAGGAGATCAATCGATATGTTCAAACCTTTGCTCTAACCCTAACTCTGCTTGGAAGAAGAATCTTGAGCAATTTCTCTATCATCTGGATGTTTATACAAAGAAACAAACAAGAAATCTTGAGAGAAAATATAAGATCTTGAAAAAGAAAGCCGGCAAACTTGTCAAGCAATAACCTACTGCCAATGCGTATATATGAGGATCATTAAGTAGGTTTCCAGACTTTTTTCGTATGGAAACTTTTATTGATAGTACACACATGAAACTCTATTCCCCTTCGAAGTAATCTCCTCCGGTTTCAATGCACTTTTCTACCGTTCCAACAAATTCTGGAAGTCCCCATGGAAGTCCTCTTGGGTGAGCATGTCAATGACCTTCGTCACAGCCTCTTTCATCTCCACGATTCTCTCATAACGACAGCCTCTGAGCTTAGGGAATAACCAAAAGTCACAGGGAGCAAGGTCTAGACTATAGGCAGGCTGAGGAACTGTGTTGATGTCCATCTTAGTCAAACAGTCTGTGACAAGGACGGAATTGTGAACTGGTGCATTGTCCTGGTGGAAATGCCACAGACCCGATTTGAAGAGTACTTGCCTCTTCCCTAGGAATCTCTTCCTGAACCCCCTTAAAACCTCAACATAGTAACCCTAACCCTAACCCTTTGACCAATCAACTCTGGTGTATTGACTTCCTTACTCCTCCAACGCCTCTCATCACCCCTCACAGACTCCCTGGCTTCCTTGAATCTCTTATGCCACTCAAAAACTGACGCTCAATTTATGCAAGATGGTCGAAAAGCAGTCTGAATCATTCTATACGTTTCTGTGGCATTTTTCCGAGTTTAAAATAGAATTTTATTGCATATCGTTCTTCTAAAGTGTCCTCACGTCTAGATTGCATTTTTGAAATCCACCAGCTGTTACAATCAGGTTTTAGTAGGGTGTATTCTAATTGCTGCAGTAGCGGTTCATTTGAACCTGAAATCATAAAAATTGGTCTGTCATCTCACATGATGTATAGCAATAACATACTGAATTTCCAAGAGTCTACGACAATTTGAAATGCCTGTACAAAAAGTCTGGAAACTTATTGAATGAACCCCGTATGTATGAAGTTTTGTTCAGAAGTTCAGAGAATTCGAATCGCCAGATTTAAAAGAATACGAAATTTCGCGGCAACATTTTGGGCATGAATTCCTGTGGGAACTACTTCGACGGTAGTTGTGGAAAATAGGTGTTAGAAAAAGTGATTTCATACTGAAATCAGGAAGTTGCTATTACATTCACTTTCAGACTCTTGGGAAAGCTATGAATTCCCTTATCCCCCCAACTCTAGTACCGCTATAGTCCGTCTGCAAGATGACTTTGGCATCTAATAACCTACGCTATTAAGAAAATAAAAAAAAAGGTTGAAAGGAAGAATTCTGAAAATCCAATAGGATTTTCGGTAGTATATCCGAAGTACACATACCTAATGGTATATCAAGGCAAATCAATTAGTTAATTTTGTTCGAATATTTCCCCTAGATTTCGACACATATTATTCCAGTGAGTTTTCCTCAGGACGAAGAGACTTTTGATCAGGCGTGAAGCTGAGTCGTCGTATTTTATTTAATGTCTTCCTCGTCTCCTATTGTTGTTGTTGTTGTTGTTGTTATTATTGAGATGAATTTCTAGTCTAGGGAAACAAAATAAAATAACATGGAGCAAAATTTGATGAGTATCGAGGTACCTGGGTATGATACAAAACTGCATCTGATGATCAGGCTCCAGTTCCGGAGATTTGGAGAGAGCGGAGTACGCCTTCATTGCCATTACTCCCAGGTCGATTCTATGTACAAAAATGACTTATCAATTAA
This sequence comes from Sepioteuthis lessoniana, assembly GCA_963585895.1. Taxonomy (NCBI): domain Eukaryota; kingdom Metazoa; phylum Mollusca; class Cephalopoda; order Myopsida; family Loliginidae; genus Sepioteuthis; species Sepioteuthis lessoniana. The sequence goes on from OY757922.1 coordinate 56,359,181, forward strand.
AAATAATTACTTAAAACCATATTTGTTATTAATATAGAAAAAGACGTTCCACCAGATTTGGGGGACAGGGGATAAAAGTAATACTGTGCTATATTTAAGGTATTTTTTACATCTCTCATTGGATGGAGATATTGTTTTCAAACTATCATGAACCTATACTTGGGCGTTTTGCTTTTCTTTACAGGCACGAATCCAACTTTCTCTGTGCAACATTTTAATTAGAGTCTGGACACTAATTGTTTTTAACAACCTGGTTGCGTAGTAAGGCTGTCACTCGATCTTGATAAAAACATTGGATTCAGTGGTGCACTGTCAATTAAATGAAGGACACAAATGTTTTTTTGCAATTCATACACATTAGTCTTTGTCTTTGAGACGGCTTTTACAGCTCACGTTATTGATATAGCTTTTCTTGTTATATCTTGTGTGCAAATTATTTGTAGTTGATTGAAATTCTAGATGCCGTATAATTGTAAATTATCTCTTTTAAGAATGATTATTTCAAGCGATAATTGCTTACTAAGGGTTAATTTTAGTTACTTGAAATAACCCTTGAAAGACTGACATGCCATTAAAATCAATCGATTAATCAATTAACTTTTAAGTACAAAAAAACAAAAAACAAAGGAAAAACTATCTGGTCCCGTGATTGGCGAAGCTAAGCGTAGCAAACCCCGAATTAAAGACGAAGAATTGACTCCAACAGCAAGCTTTATTACAATGGCCTTGTGACAGACTAAACTTATCAAATATTTATTTTGAATCGATTTTTTGTTTATTACTGATTTAGAATAGATTTCCTTGTTTTCGTGTTTCCCTGTTTGCCGCTATTTTAAACTTGTCTTTTATTGTCCTTGTTTTTATTTTTAATTTCTTTTTTCTTCTTTCTCTTCCACGGTTTTATTATTTTCTAAAGATTTATGTGAATTGTTTTCGATCTTCACCGATTGTTTGTGCGTTAACAAAACAGCCAATTGCCGACAAAATATTAAATTAGTTTCGAGTGCAATTCTGTTTTAAATATTTGAATCTTGTGAATTGAATGAAACATTGATAAGATGTAAATATGAGAGAGAGAGAGAGAGAGAGAGAGAGAGAGAGAGAGAGAGAGAGAGAGAGATAAGAAAGAAAAATAGGGAATGTGAGACTGTGAGATGAGAAGAAAAGAGAAGAAAACAAGTTACTTGGGTGTGTTTTATGGCATATCAACCATTAAGGGTTATTTAATGCCCAATCCTGTTTATAGATGATTTTTGGCTGAGTAGTTTGTCGGTAACATTTTTTAATGAGCCGGAGCTCATTTGTTTGCTCACAAATAGTTTCAAGTATTGCTATTACTTGCACAAATAATGGCAATAAAGGCGTACTCCACATTCCCCAAAGGTCCAAGACCGGAATCTCATCATTAGATGGTTTAGGGTCAGATACAGGACACTCGTTGGATGGAGTGGGATCTTAATTCTCTGCAAAGATTCAGTGAGTGTATTCTACAGCCCCAGTCAATTAAGCTAAGAAGAAAACAAGAACGCTGTAAAGGGGAATGAATCTAAATATGAAGAAAAAATAACAGAGGGAAAATTGACAGAAAAAGAAGCAAATGAAAGAAAAGAGAAAGGAAGAAAATAAAGGTCGATTAAGTGAATGAGAGAGAAGAGAGAGTGAGAGAGAGAGAGAGAGAGAGAGAGAGAGAGAGAGGGAGAGTGAGGGGGGAAGGCAGGAAGTGAAAGAAAAAAGAGAAATACCCGGAAAATACACGGAAAAAAGAAGACAGAAATATGAAAGAGAAATAAAGAAAATTTAAGGAAAGGCGAGAAGTGAAAGAAAACAGACCAAAGGAAATATACATTAAGAAAAACGGAAGGAAAGTAAAAATCAAGAAGGAGAGAAAAAAAGCGAAGAAAAGAAAGAAAATACAATGAAAGAAGAATGATTAAAAGCAATTAGAGAAAAAAACCCAGAAAACCAAGAAGAAAGGAAATATAATGGAAGAAAAAAAAGAAAACCAAGAAGAAAGGAAATATAATGGAAGAAGAAAAAAGAAGAAAACAAAGAAGAAAGGAAATATAATGGAAGAAAAATAAAAGAAAACCACGAAGAAAGGAAATATAATGGAAGAAGAAAAAAGAAAACCAAGAAGAAAGGAAATATAATGGAAGAAGAAAAAAGAAGAAAACCAAGAAGAAAGGAAATATAATGGAAGAAAAAAAAGAAAACCAAGAAGAAAGGAAATATAATGGAAGAAGAAAAAAGAAGAAAACCAAGAAGAAAGGAAATATAATGGAAGAAAAATAAAAGAAAACCAAGAAGAAAGGAAATGTAATGGAAGAAAAATAAAAGAAAACCAAGAAGAAAGGAAATATAATGGAAGAAGAAAAAAGAAGAAAACAAAGAAGAAAGGAAATATAATGGAAGAAAAAAAAGATGATTTTAGGTTTTAGTCGTAATAATATTATATTGTAGTAGTCGGCAACTCCGGTTTCCCGTGTGATATTATAAGGGAATTTATAGGACAACTCTAAGCAAGATAACATAAGGCGAATAGAAGCTGAAAAGGAAGCATGAAGTAACAAATTCGTAGAAGAACTGCAAAGAACAAACTTAGACCACGGGGTAACATAAAAATACATTAATCCTTTACTATACAAAGAGGTACACTTTCAAAGTGTCAAACATATAATAAATGGACAGTCCACGGATATAAATGTCTTTTCTTGACTTTTGTTTTTCTTCAAATTGAGAGAGAGAGAGAGAGAGGGTGGTATATAAAGTTTGGGTATAAAGGAGAAATGGCCCCAAAGTTACTTATCTTATTTTTCGACGGGGTTCCACTGGAGAATCTTTCTTCTTTCACGGGCTAATAGACTTTATTCTATTTTCCTACACTGGCTTGAAGAACCTGGGGTCCCTCGTGTCTCAGTTATTCTTTTGTCTTCAACCCGGAGTAAATGGCTATGGGTCTGTCTGCCACGAGCCCTGCTGAAAAACTCACTTTCTTATTATTTACTTCCGCTGAGGGGAAGGAGTCCCCACTTCCGTTTTAGGGCACCAGCCAATCATTTGGCTTCTCTCTTCTCCCCCTTGGTGTCCGGCGACCTGAGGTTACTAAGTACCAACACCTGTTGATATCCCCTCTGTGACCTACATTTTCCTTAACGGTCACTTTTTTGACGGGTCGCCATTGTTCATTCCAACGGGAGGATAGTATTAATCTTATTTCTATCGTCTCCGTGGGCTATCACGTGACATAAGCAAGTCGGAAAAAAAAGGACTGATGATACTAAACTTAATCTGATGGTGAGGCTCCAGTTCTAGACATCTGGGCATTGTAAAATAATCCTTCATTGTCCTTCAAGGTTCATACTGATCAGGAGTGCTAGTAAAATTTACGTTCAAATAAGTTAAATCATTCTGTTTGAAAATTATTCATATTTGATAGGAATACTTGATACCATGTAACTGTATGTTATTTGTACTAAGAATTGTTACTTGAAGTTTTCATTGTTTATAAAGTATTATCATTATCAGTTACTTGAAACAATATAACTGTTAGAAAACAAATGACTATTATCAAATGAACATAATTACTTTAAATTACATAATTGAGTATGAGTTATTGTGTCAGATAGGAATACTTGAAATTATAAGACTGTACAAATTATTTGTATTAGAGAGATGTACATAATATATTACATTGTACAAAATACTCTGAAGAAGCAACTACTAAAAAATGTAAATATAAGCGTACAGTGAACAAGATTTCATAACCTCTAGGCATAAAATAATCCTCGGCAGGTTGACATACCGTTAAAAATCAAACAATCAATCTTGAAAAAGAATGAAAAGAATGAAAGAAGAGAAATAGAGAGGAATGAAAGAAGATCCATAAGGTCAACTATGAAGAAATTAATATTGATTAAAGGCAAGGCTATAAGTACAGGGTACTGAGTGAATATCTAGGTCACTTAATTGCAATGCCTTTCGATGATATATATATATATATATATATATATATATATATATATATATATATATATATTTCATCCACAGACTGTTTCATAGTATCCCAACTTTTCAACGTGGCTAGACTCACGAGATGCTTCAAGCCGGAATCGAAAACCGGCGGATTTTAAGTCAGTTGGATATCTTACTCCTAGGGCTAGTTGAAAAGTTTATTGGCTGACCAAGATATTCTCATGGAATGTGATATAATGGGATTTATTTTTCAACAAAGTCTTCTTTGTAATATCATACACTTCTTCCATCGGTGTTGCAGTGCTTGGATCCCATTGGTGAAAGACCATCAATATGATATCATGAAATGAGCTTTTCAGCCTATGAACTTTTCAACCCACTCATTGATATCAGAGAATAATTAGAGAGTAATAACAATAGACAGTGAGAAAAGTCATTAGTCATATAAGTCATTCTGATCGTAGATTTTAGGAATATAAATTTTTTCTTTATTTTCATCTTTTCGCCTAAAGAAATCACTTTATGATTTCTTTTTGGCTTAAGTGAATTGTTATAACGATTTTTCTTATGGATTATCAAAAAAAAATTGTTGGAAGACAATTATTAATTATTTCCTTTAAAAAGACGGCAAAGTAGCTTCGTGGACTTTCTCGTGAGAGAATCGTAGAATCCATCTCACTCTCTTTTGTCTCTGTTCTTCGAACATTAAAGACTTTCTATAATTTTTGTTCTTTGGATAGTTAGGACGTGCTCTGTTTCAGTTTTTTAAATATTGAAGACGTTGTCTCCTATTCTGGCCATGGTCTTTGTCATGTTTTTCAACGTCAAATAAGACCTTTAACATTTTTCTACCCTTTTCATATACGGATTGTTCATAGAACAATATGTGCCTGTTTTATCTGTTCGGACACTTATGTATTAGGAACATTCATGTTTTCACTTAAAGGAAACACTCTATGACTTCATTTCGGCATGTCAAAATTACCAGAACCATTTATCCATTACTTTGGAATCATTATAGGGTAAAAACTTATGAATTATTTTTGGCGTCGACTGTAATTAACTGAAATTTGGGATAAGTGAGTACCGACCCAACTCTGATCAAGAGAAAAAAAAGAGAAGAAAAGAAAAGAAAAGAACAACAACAACAACAAACAAACAAATAAAAACCAACAAAAAATCCAAAAAAGCAAAACAAACTATTGTTTTTCGGTACATTTCCTTTCATCAAATCATTGAAAAAAAGTAACAGAATTTTACGTTTGAGTAATTATTTTCAGGCAATTTAATTACCCAGCTGTTTCAGACTAGAGACGATTTTCTATGTTTAAGTAGAAACAGAGGATCATTTAACAGAATTAAAAATAGAAAACAATGTCTCAGAAAAAATATCTTAAGAAAATCTTATATATCGCTTAACTCTTTCATGTTAATATAGATTATTAAAAGTGTACAGTTAAAAGAAACGCAAATTAAATATGATGTATGAATTAAGCACACACACACACACACACACACACACACACACACACACACACATATATATATATATATATATATATATATATATATATATAAATATCCACAAACCTTGTTGCAAAGCAGTATTCTCAGCGTATTCTCTGTTATTATGAACGAAAGAATTGACACATAAAAGTCGGTAAAAATAAATTTAAATTCAAGCCGTCAAGAGAAGGATGTTCATTTCGAGTTTGTGTTTATTTTCTAAGACTGACAGACTTATGAATGGCAGGATATTACTATTAATCAATTTCTCATTTACACACACACACACACACATATATATAATAATCTTTTAATTGCAATTTTTTTCATCAGTAGACGTCACACTATTTGATAAGTAGCTGTATTTTCCTAAGTGAACTATTTGATCCTGGCCATTGACCTGCTTTTGGATTCATTCTTTACAGCATTTCATGGTTTCCAATGCAACACACTTTTACAACTCGTATAAAACCTTCCTCCCCAAGAATCTGATATCCTGTGACAAGCCAACGCAAGATTGCTGAATGGTTAGGGAGGCTGCATCTTTGATTTCATGGAGTTTAATCTCTCCAGTACGACCGGGTTATCGTCGTTTTATTGTTGCAGAGTTATACGTCTCCGGTACTACGCTTGAACAAATCCTGGAAGCAGCATCCTACAAATCAGAAGCAGTATGGCTGCTTACCTTCTAACCCATAAGCCACACATGTAAGACCGGCAAGTAAGAGGGGTAAGACAGAGAGATCACTGCTGGGGAAATATGAACAACTCCATAAGCGACATTCTTTTACGGACAGACCAGTGTTAGCCGACTAGTGAAATCTTACATTCATCAGCTCTGTATGGACACTTGATACCGTTTAGAGGACTTATCAAAAGCAATGTCCAAGAGGGAAAGACAGTGTAGGATATTGTAGGGAATCTATGCTGTCGAAACGCTTTGATGACAATGATTATATATATATATATATATTTATAAATTAAGAAAACTTTGGTGAAAATTCTGCTGTATTTGTACTTTCCTATTCAATGTTGAATTTTATTTCGGTATTTTTATTTTTATTTTTCTATTTATCTTATTAATACTATTTTTTGGTCCAATTTCTGACAAATTTGAAGCTGCATAAGTTATGTTAGAACGCATTATTTTCACAGTATTGGATACTTTTAAACACATTGTGTAGCCCTACATACATATCTATGTGTCTATATTTACTGCAAACAGAAGTCTTCTGTCTTTAAGGATGATGCCAAAATAAGGTAAAATAAAATGCAATACCAGCTCGGATGATTTTCGCATGAATTTTTCTTTATTATAACAACGTACATAATATCTTTGTGGCTTGAGAACATTTTCTCTTTATATGTGAATAAAAGCATTCGTAAAAAGTGTTATGATGAAATTATTGCAAAACAAGTAGTTTAATTTTTTTAAAGATGTATTTATGTTTTATATGCAAGTTTCTATTTAAATTATTCTATGGCTTCAGTTTTTCAATATGAAAATTACAATAGAAATTTTTATTCTTCAAAGACTCCCTGATTTTTCTAACGGTAATCATTCGAATAAAACTTGATCTTTATTTGAGAATCATAAATAAAAATATATAGAACCCTTAACACATAGTGTAAAATTGAAATGTTTTTAAATAGCTATATATAAGTTTAGTGCGCATGCGTGGAAAATAAAGATAAAATTCAGTTCAATTTTAGTTTCTTTAACCCTTTGACGTTGTCGGAATTTGAGTCATTTTATTGTCGAGTTTACAATCTGTAAAATAGAAATGTTTCCACCCCCTTTGGCGCTCATGTGATAGTTCAACGGTTTCTGGATTATGGCGGGAATCGCCCTCATTCCATGTCCACTATAAGTGTAACACTTGTTTCCTTAGAGATTCAAATGAGATGTCTCTAAATAACTTCCTTCTCTCTTTCTTTCTTTTTATATAAATATGCTATATAGATATGTGCAAGTGAAGAAGTGTGTGTGTATGTGCGTATGTGTGTACGTGTGTTCAGAAGAAAGAAGAAAATAACTTTTCTTTCTGTGCGAATGTAATGAATAGATATGGATATATATGTGATCGTGTATGCATTTGTGGGTGTCTGTCTACGTGTGTATACATCTGTTGATGTGTGTGAGTGTACGCATTTGTGGGTGCATGTGAACATGCGTGTGCATATGTGAATGCACTTGTGGATATGCAAGCATATTTATAAATTGTGGATGTATGAGTCTACATATATGCATGTATCTCAGTTTTTATATGCGTCTCTGTGTATTTATGAGTGTGCGTAAGTGTATGCATTTGTGGATACATGTATACATGTGAGTGCATTTATACATGAGTGTATTTATTTATAGATATGTGTACATATATATGCATTTGTAGAAGTGTGTGTAAGTATTTTTGAATGTGTGTGCATGTGTATGTATTTGTAGATGTATGTTAGTGTATGCATTTTTGAACGCATGTATGTATGTGAGTGCATTTGTACATGTGTGTATGCATTTGTAGATGCGTGTGTATATATATGAATTTGTAGATGTGTGTGTGAGTGTATGTATTTGTGGATCTGTATGCGTGTGTATATATTTTTGGATGTTTGTGTGTATGTATAAGTGGATGTGTGTATGCGTGTATAATCATTTTTATATGAATGTGTGCAGGCATATATGATGATGAGGACATATATAGAGATTATTGCATATATGCACATACGAAGGCAGTTGAAAAGTTTTCAACCCGACCAAGAAGAGAATGACTTTGAGGCAGGAAACATGAAATTCTTCTAATTCAGCATGCAGTTTAATACACTTGGCATATTTCTCAAGTCTTTTTAACCTTCCTCACAAAAAAAAACAACAAAAAACAAAACAAAACCTGTTAAAGAATTGGAAACCTTATATTTTTCTATTCACATCATTTTAATTAGGAAACGCGGTTACATCTTAGGAAATAACCTCTGCGACTTGAGTTCAAATCCTGGTCGAGGCTGTCTGCGTTTTAATTCCCGTTCATACTAATGAGAAAGGCATGAATCTTGTCTTTCCTCAGCAATAGGTAAATAGTACGACAGACATGGTTTCTTAGCCTTGGTAAGGCTGGTTAACTTACCAAGGCTAAAGAACCTAGTCAGACCTACTATTAAAGAACTTCCAGCATTACTTCGTTTAAAAATTCACGTTGTGTCACATTTTGTCCGTGCCGAAGGAGTCGGATAAATACATGCTTGATTTGTCCATTCCATAACACTTTGTCTCGTTCACTGAATTATTAGAAACGGAATATTGCGCAACCCAACATTGGGAATGAACTCAAGTCTTCCAGATGACTAATTTAATGAAAACTTTAGTTATTTGGCTCTCAAAGTTAAAAAAAAGTTTAACAGTTGTGACAGGTAACCGAAGAAACATACATAGTACAACAGTCAAAATACTTTGACTATAGGAAATCTGCAACACAGTTGTAAACAGTCTTGTAGTAAATCAAGTCTTTAGTATTCGGGGGATAGCACAATGTGTCAGGTTCAGGAGGTTTCGCTAAGTGACCTGGACTCCAACGGCAGTAGTGGTTCGACTCTTCAGCCGACTGCTTGACTGGTGAGATGTCAAAATCTTGAGCTTATACTGAATCAGGTGCTTAACCGTTGTAAAAGCTGGTAAGGTAGGATGGTCAGATATCTCTTCATCCTTAACGTCAATTTCTCATTATACCAGTTTCTTTAGAACAGCTTTTCCAAATTTAGGGAACTGTTCAACCCCTTTTTCTGACAACATCAGAAATAAGACAGACGGCTTCGTATGCTTGCCAAAGTCATCTTCATGTTTTTTAGCCTCCAAGTATTTCCTTTGTCTCGAAATTATTAAGCAATTAAGGTTCTTATAATAGGGTTGATCGCAGATAATTCTATAATGAAAACAAACCAGTTCTTTTTTGATAATCTCAGAACTACTATTTGTCGAAGTTATTCTATCGTTTATATCTCCTAGAGTTTTCTCTGCTCAAATAATATCAAGCAATTAGGATTTTCTCAAGAGTACTATTCTTACCCTTTTGACTTATTCTGCTTGCTTTCGATTAATTCCCTCTAGGGTACAGAGTCTTTAACACACACATTCAAATATATATGTTTGTGTGTGTGTGTGTGTGTGTGTGTGTGTGTGTGTGTGTGTGTGTCTGTGTCTGTGTGACAAATTATTGTCTTAGGCGGACAAAATGAGCAAAAGAAAATAAACAAATACCTAAAGTGACAGCAAGGTAGATGTCCTTTGGAGAGAAGGGTATATTTTACATACATTTTAAAACGTATAGTTTAAAAAATCAGTCATATTGCTTATCAAGGCATCGATATATAAGATATGGCAATGTCACAAAAATGAGTTGAAGAATTCTATTGTTTTGTAAATATCATTTTGTTTTGACAACTGACATTATTAGAGTGAGTCAAAAGTTTTGCAATATTTTGGAAACGTGAGACACAATTTGACAGCTCCAGTTACTTTTGGCGAGGTTGTGAAAGAGACGATCCATACTGGACTGTGAGATGTCTAGCTCGCCTGATACTCTGAATTCTACTCACTGGATTTGCCTCAGTAGATTGAAGCACAGCCTCGAAATCCATAATTTTAGCCAACTTGACCTTGCCAGATTGTCCAGTTTCTTGCAACACGAGTGAAATTCTACAACCATCTGGTTACTGTATTGAAATAAGCTGCCCTTTCACCTTTTACATAAAAAATTGCATGTGCATAGATTCAACATCACGTTTATCTGCGCGGCTTTCAAATCGTACATCGTGTCAACGGACCAACTATCATGATACTATCAACCAAAGTGGGTACTTTCAACGACCTGAACTGCTTCGGTCATGTAATATACGTATCGCAAACAATCATGTACAAAAATATTGTAAAACTTTTGATTCGCCAAAGTATTTTTTAGATCATTTTAATTGCAATTTTTAGAATAAAATGCTAATTCGGTATTAGTTGTTGATTACATCATTAGATTCAAGTCGAAAACCAGATTTAATCATAAAAAAGGAGCACAAGAAAAAAAACAGAAAGAGAAGTGTAAAAGACATAGCAGAAAAGTTGAGGTCAGTAGACGTTGAAAAGATAAAAAAAGATCTGAGAGACAGCTGGAAGAAATTTGAAGAGCACAAGATATAATAAAAACACAAGCATAAAATATATCTTTGAATCTCTTTGTTATTACAAGTAACACGATTTTAAAATTTTCGAACGACCTTCTAAAAAAATTAAAGATTTAACAATGTAAGTCTTTTCCTTGATTTGATATCCTAATTGGCGATTAATCCTTTGCTGATGGCTTAAAGTGGTTTGAATTTGAAAAAGGTCAAATTGTGGCATACAACAATTGTGAATTGTTACTTCGCAATATTGAAAAGAATTTGAATCGCCACCATTCAATGTGATCTTTGTCAATCTCTTGACAAGACGACATTGTCGGGCAGTAATTGATGCTAATGAAAACAAATATTAAATGGTGATAAAGTGTCATAACTCGTCACAAACTACATCAATTGTCATCTATTGTCTTAATAATTTTTCTTTATGTCAGCTGTCTATTTTTTCAATACTGTTATATACGAGGTGCATACGATAAGTCTCCAGACATTTTTCGTATGGACATTTAAAATTGTCATAGACTCTTGAAAATTCAGTATGCTATTGCTATACATCTTATGAGATGACTGATCAATTTTTATGATATCAGGTTCAAATAAACAGCAGCAGCAGGAATTGGAATACACCCTACTAAAGCCTGATTCTCACTGCTGGTGACTTCAAAAATGAACGATATGCAATAAAATTCTGTTTTAAACTGGAAAAAAAATGCCACAGAAACGTATGGAATGCTTCAGACTGCTTTTCGACCATTTTGCATAAATCGCGCATCAGTTTTTGAGTGCCATAAGAGATTCAAGGAAGGCAGGGAGTCTGTGAAGGATGATGAGAGGTGTGGGAGGAGTAAGGAAGTCAATACACCAGATTTGATTGGCCGAAGGGTTAGGGTTAGGGTTACTATGTTGAGGTTTTAAGGGAGTTCAGGAAGAGATTCCTAGGGAAGAGGCCAGCACTCTTCAAATCGGGTCTGTGGCATTTCCACCAGGACAATACACCAGTCCATAACTCCATCCTTGTCACAGACTATTTGACCAATATGGGCATCAAGACAGTTCCTCAGCCTCCTTATAGTACAGACCTTGCTCCCTGTGACTTTTGGTTATTCCCTAAGCTCAGAGGCTGTCGTTATGAGAGAATCGTGGAGATGAAAGAGGCTGTGACGAAGGTCATTGACACGTTCACACAAGAGGACTTCCATGGGGCCTTCCAGAAGTTATTGGAACGGTAGAAAAGTGCATTGAAACCGGAGGAGATTACTTTGAAGGGGACTAGAGTTTCATGTGTATACCATCAATAAAAGTGCCCATACGAAAAAAGTCTGGAAACTTATCGTATGCGCCTCGTATATCGAATAAATGTGTAAATGATCGAATAAAACATCGATATACAAATTAAATAAATTTTATTTCTTTAACTAGAGTGAAAAGTTTGTTGAAAAACAGAATTTACAAAGTCTTTTCACGTAAGAGTATATTAGTCAGAACGTATTTATTTTCAGAGAGAAACTGAAGGTCATAAATGAAATGTTTCAGCTTGTGATTGCTTAACTCTAGTTGAATATTTTGTGTGAATAAAAGATCTTTGGGTGATTATGTCACTATGAAAGAGAGAAAGTACATCTCGACGCTAAAATTTTAAGCGTATGCCGTTAAAATATTCATCAGGTAAGGAAAGACTGAATAGCAGTACGAATAAATGTAGGAAAACAATATTTTCATTCATTATAGTGTTGTTAAAATTAAATGTACTCTTTAAGAACAGAATGTTAGATTTTCACTCAAAAGAAATAAAGTCGAAAGTTTGAGTAGATTACAGAATAAATCTCTGTACACACTAAAGTTGTATCTATTTTATCGCTGATTTATAAGATTGAAGTCGGCTCGAATTTAGATAAAAAAGTTGATGATTTATCTATTATACTAATTGGTTATAATGTAATTTTGACAATCTATGAGGGAAAGAAAAGATTTTCAAATTTTACGCGTCAAGCTAAAAAGTGTCATCTGCAAATTCCAAAGAAACATTAAATCAAGCGATTTAGCACTGACAGGTTAATAAATGCAAAATACATATACAAAAATTACAGCTTAACGAGTCTATTTTTGTACAAAAATTAAGATTTTCTTGTATAGCAATAAGTTGATTTTCCATATATATAAATATATTTTTTTAAAAAACCATACTAACATCTCGAAACGAACTAACAACGAAACCACTTCTCATGCAGGCATATATTCTATTTCATGCAAAGATTGTAACAAACGTTACATCGGCCAAACCCAACGCAGTTTAGAAAAAGAATCAACGAACCCAAACGATCAATCAAAATAAATGATGTCCGTAATGTCCTTTTCTCCCACATGATAGATCATTTAGTTTTTCCCGAGCCACTCTAATCAAACCCATACATTGCTAAAAATCCCGCAGATTATTGGAATCTGCAGGCATTTCCAAAATAAATCACATAAAATAACGTCCAGGTTTCTATCAAATTTCACCCTACTAGCTGACATTATATTAAACGAAAACAATATCAATATAGAGAATGGATTAAAAATTTTTATTTAGCAAACTAAGACGTTTTTCTCTCTAAACTCCCATACTATCTAGAATTTTTCCTTTTCATTTACCCTTTATCGTCTCTATTCTTTCCTTTCCACTTAGACACTCCATTACAGTCAACATCTTTGATGAAACAAGATAGGCTTAACCCCCACCATCGTTCCACTTTCTTTTCCCTATTTCTTTTTCTTTTAGCTCAATTAATTCCACTTCCACATGATGAAAAATCTCTAAATGAAATCTGTTACATTTGAATTCATCATCTTGACACACAGACAGTTAAAACATAAAAGCCCCACCACCATCACTTAAACCCACATCTACCTCCCTCTCTATTTCTCCTCTTACTTGCCTCTTATGTTTAGACCCTCTCCCTCCTCCTTTTATACCTTTATTTTCTCTGTTATCTTATTTATTTCCTCTTTTGCTCAAAAGTAAAAAAGCTAAAAATGTTTAGTCTGAGGAAATTCTTTGAATAAACAAGAATGAAATATAACTACTACTAAACTTTTGTAAGAGTTTGATTTATCCGTCTTTCCACTTATTTTTACCATATTGTCAGATTCACCTTAAGCTATCCGTTCAACATTTTTATATGTTGAGGGAAAGAGAGAAATAGACAGAGACAGAGAAAGTATTTTATTTCAATTTTGGCTGATTACTCCAAATATTAGCGGATATTTTAGGAAGATTCGCGGTTTCTTTCATTAATATTAGCGGTTAAGTTAGATATTTCTGGTATTAATAACATTATATGGTATTTTTATGAAATTATACGAAAAACCTACCAATTTTATGAAAAGTCCCGCCATTAATTCTAAACGGAACGTTTAAATTAATAAAATGACTCTTATATATATATATATATATATATATATATATATATATATATATATATATATATAACGCTCCTGATCGAGCAGGATGCGACACAAGGTCAATTTTTAACCGGAGTTTAACAGGTTAAATGTCAGAGCTTTTGATATATATATATATATATATATATATATATATATATATATATCGTAAACGAGGAAAGCTCTAACTTTTAACCTGTTAAAAGTAGTGGACCAGTTCACACATCTCAGCAGCAATGCCTAATCTACTGAATATTAATTCCGTGATTGTCAATATTTCAAGAATGAAAGGTGATTGAATAACATAGAATTGGTTTCTTGTGAGGTGATTGAACTTTAAAACTTTTAAAAATTGTTTTCAGTTTTCCTTTTTTAAGATGTTTTTAAGCCTGAAGTTCAGTTTATAAAAAGTCATGTATTTTTGTAATATTTTCTTATACTTTGATAAGTTTTTGTAATTAATATTTCAATAAATATTGGTCAATCATATTATCAATTAATTATATCTATAATTACGAGGGTGAGTCAAAACTTAGTGCCTTTTTCTTTAGTACAGGAATAATCACCGACAGAACATGTATCATAAATTAAAATGAAGGTGGTCGTCCGTGGATCACATCCAAACTTCTCAACCGTTACCGTTTCTCTCAGTAGCAATATTCCACCTTCGAATGAGAGCATGTATCTCTGCTTCATGAAATTTTGTTGACTGTTCTTTAAGCCAATTCATAATTGCAGTTTTCGTTTCCTCGCTACCGGCATAATGTTTGTCTCTAAAACCCTCTTTTATGAGGCTGATGAGATGATTGTCTGAAGGCACTGAATCAGATGAGTATGGAGGATGCAGTAAAGTTGTCCACTCGAATGAAGTGATTGTTTCCCATGTCTTCATACTTTTGAGTGGTCGAGAATTGTCATGTAGAAGGAGGACATTATTGATTGGCAAGTTGGGTCTCACTCGTCGGATTCTTGTACTGAGCCTCGACAGGATTTCAAAGTATGCCTCCGAGTTTATTACTTCTCCTCTTGGCAAGAAATCAACCAGAAAGAATTATAAACAGAATTTTGCGAGGCATGTTCTTATTTGAAGGTCGAACATTGTGAGAAAATTGAGAGAAACGCTATGTTGAGTAGTATGGATGTGATCCATAGAGGGCCAGTTTCATTTTAATGTATGATACATGTTCCTGTGTCAGTAATCATTCCTGTACTAAAGAAAAGAGCATTACTTTATGACTCACCCTCGTACACACACACACACACACACACACACACACACACACACACACACACACACACACACACACACACACACACACACACACATATATATATATATATATATATATATATATATATATATATATATATGAGCAAAGTAGAGCAGTAAATGATTAAAGAAATGGTCATTTTCTGCAAAGAGAGGACGCTCACAATATATATATATATTTATGGGTCAGAATGAATTCCATTCTCCTCTGTGACCGAGTGAATATCGTCCTCTCTCTATCTCTCTCTCTCTCTCTATATATATATATATATATATATATATGTATATATATTGAGAGAGAGAGAGAGAGAGAGAGAGTATACATATATATATATATTGAGAGAGAGAGAATGAATGAGAGAAAGGAGAGATTTCCTAAAACCTATAGATAGAGAAAGTATATATATATATATATATATATATATATATATATATATATATATATATAAACTCTCTTTCTATCTGTTGTTCTTTGGGAGAGAACGAGATTCACTTTAACACACACACATAGAAAAGGAGAGGGAGGTTCATTCTGACCCATAGAGTAGTACTTATTGCTAGCGTCCCAATTATGGGTCAAACGTCTCTGTTTGAGATAAAATTTTAAATGATTGTAAACTTTATAAATACATTTGCTCTTAAAACATTAGTAATAAATATGAAATATCTACCTGTTTAAAATGATTGTAGCGATACATTTTTGTGTCGAATATAATTGTTAACGACGATTCTTAAAATGACTTCGGCATGAAATCAGCTTACAAGAGTTAACAAATCGTAAAACCAACCAACTAACCAACCGACTGACCTACTAACTCCTTTACTGTCAAAGCGTTTAATTTTGAGGTGAAACTTAATGGCGTACATCAAACGTTATTCTGCAAAAGTTTCAATGAAAATCCTACCAATATCTACATATCAGAGGATGCATTTATTCATTAAAACCATCTTTCTAAGCCGTATACTTATATATATATATATATATATATATATATATATATATATATATATATGTATATATATACATATATATATAACGATAAAAACGGTTTGGGGTTATTTATTCTGCCAATGCGGAAAATCAATCTTTGCGGACTTATTAATTCAATCAGCCATCGAATAACTTCTCACGTCATATTTAGACCGACGAGAATCCAGAGTTAGAAACGCCTCCAGTAAACTTTCTAAGAATAAAGAAACTTTCATTAAACTGGCTGTAAAAACAGTTACTAGCTGTTAGAATTAGCTGATGACTTAATGCGGTTACCATCTACTTTTGTAAACGTGGTTCAATGAAACAGCAGTGAAGAAAACGGAGGTCATCTGTTTATAGGTGACACTACATCGGTATATATATATATATATATATATATATATATATATAAATATATATATATATATATGTGTGTGTGTGTGTGTGTTTGTGTGTGTGTGTGTGTGTGTGTGTGTGAGATTTCTTAACTGGAAACAGAACGTCTGAATATAGATATACTCAGGCTGCAAGTCAACTCGCTGGCGTGATCAAAATTGTTGTTATAAATATATATATATATATATATATATATATATATATATATATATATATATATATATATGAGAGGGCCATCCAATGAGCAAGCTGAATTTTCTCTTATAATTTGGCATTAGGAAGCATTGTTTACAGTTGCCTGTTTTTAAAAAAAATCAATTGTGATGCATCGTTTCATGTCACCCAAGACTGTCAGCATCGCTGCCTCCGGAACATTTTTTTACTGGAAAGTCAGCGAATTTTCCCTCTGTGGATTATTTTTCCGACACAGTGTTAAATCAAGGGTCAGTTCATTTGCAAACTTTTTTTTTCTAAAACATACTTCCTCGAACACATAAATTTCGTAAATTTCACATACTTTGAATTTCTCAGCCGCCAAAAATTGATGGTAGATCTATTTTTAAGGCAAGAGCATTCTGCTTGATTTGCCTCCATTTTGAGTAGCTTTAAAACAAATATTTTAGCAAGATTAAAATAATTTTTACTAAAAAACAAACAATAAAGAATTTTCATTAATGAAAAAAATTCTGAAAAAATGCTTTTGCCCTTTTAAAAAAGAATTCCTCTTATTTATATTTTTGTTTGATTTAAATCAAGCAATCCTTTAAAATATGCTTGGTAAATCAAAAGTGTTTAAAGGCTAGCCAGTAAAGCAGTATAAAAACTAAAAGGAATTAGGATCTGGCCCTCTTACTTTACTCTCATGACTAATTGCTTCATACATCTTGTATGAAATGGAAAATAAAATCATCATGAAACTGACGATAATCTAACGATGTGACAGTTGCCACCGCGAATTCATCTATGGTCACCTCATTTTGTAAGAATCCCATTAAGTAAACGTTGGAACTCGGTTGTGATATATTTCACTGTAACGTCTCTCAATTGCAAAAGTTTGGATAGTAGACGAGTGCAAACATCTCCGTAAGGAGATTGAAGTCTAGCAATAAAAATTAGGCGTTTTAGTCGATCTTCTGTTAGCGACTTCAGTGGAAATTTTTCATATTCACGGTTGAAACCAGTAAAAGTCTGCTTTGTGTTTGGTTAATTTGAGGTTGGTTGGTTGTGTTTTACGGCATATCAACCCTTGTTGGTTATTTAATGGCAAATCCTGTTTATGAATGCGTATTGAGATGTATGATTTGTAAACGAATAGTAGTTACATAAGAATTATAACATGAGCCAGGGTTCATTTGTTTACACATAGTTACATGATTTCGAGTATTGCTATCCATCACTAATAGTTATATTTGCTCCAATTAAATGGTTTCCAGTATAGTAAATGAGTGAACAGTTCTATTTAACCCATTGTTGGAACCCTGTTAGGTACTACCACTCCGGGTCAGAGTCGACCTGTGAATAATGTCTATGAAGGGTTACCCCAACAATACCCAAAGCTCTAGGATTGGAACCTCACCATTTAATGATTTGTTGTCATATCCAGGACACTCGTTGGTGGGTGGAGTTCGCCCCTTTTCAGGTATGCAGTCAGCGTATTTTAATGTCCCAGTCGATTGGGTTGTGGTTAATTTGAGACGGTTGTAATAAATATTGAACAGAGAAAATTGTCCTTAAATACTTCAGTCAGTTGCTTCAGGTTGTTTCGGAAGGATGGAATTTGCGAAACGTTTCGGTTGGATTTTGGTAAATTTTCTGACAAGTAAACGAGTTTTCCACGCAACATCTTTGGTCGCAAATTCATTGAGATAAAGTGTCTTTCCAGCGTTTATACCATGTTTCCAATTTGAGATCAGATTCAGGTTCATTGCTAAACTCTTAAATAATATGGGCGATAGCATCAACAACAACTTTTGAACGACTGTTTCTTTGGTTTAAATGGCATATCAACCCTCCTGGGTTATTTAATGCCAAATCCATGCTTATAGGAAAAATGGGGTTTATACCGTTTTGAAATGAACGGTTTATACCGTCCGAAAATGAACGTAGTTGCGCGACTGGAGTTCGAACTTGCTTACTACAATGTTGCAGTCCGCCACATTAGCCACTACGCCACTGAGACTCGCCACTTCCAAATGCCGTTGGAATTTGCTGCTGTTTAAAAACTGAGACGAGGACTTTAGTAAACGTTACTTTGCTTGTTGAAATTGATCTTATTTCAGAATTTCTGTTAATATTTCTAATGTAATTGCCATAACTGAGTTCTTAGTTTTTCGTCACTGCTGTTGTGTTTTCGTTTAGTGTTTGTTTTCTTTTGCCTTGTTCGTCGAGTAAACAAAAACAAAGTCCAAAGTTTGGTCTTTGGTTGAACTGTTCCTTCAGTGTGTGTTTTTCCCCTCTTCTGCTGGTCGTGTCACCCAGCATCTGGTGAATAGGATGGTCATATTTACAACAGTCAGGGGTATAAAAATAGATTGTCCTAACCTTAATAAAGACAAATTAAGAAAGTGTTTTAGAAATGGGCTATTCTAATTTTGCAGAACAGGTTTTAGACCTATAATATAAAGTTATGGTCCCGCGTAACTCGTTCCGTTACTTGGAGTTTCACATGTTGGCACAATCGTTAGTCTAGAGTAAAATCAGTCGGATACTCGGAGTTAGAAGAAACTGAACAGTTAAGGATTGACTTGTTAAAGGAACTAAGAAAGAACGAATGTCAAAAGTTATAAACCAAAAAAATTGCTTTCGTCACATCTAACACGTCTCATGATGGCAAAATATTTTGATTTTGCATTTCTTCTACTCGAACCAAAGAATGATTAATTTAAATCAAATTTGGTTTTGCTCACGATGAATCAGCTTCAAAAAACAGGGGATCAAATTTTCCTTTCTGTTTTGAATTTGAATATGTGACACTAAATATTAATAGCGATCCCTGTCAATATTTTTCTTCATGAGCGATGCATCGTGCAATTTAAATGTTAAAAGAAACGCCCATTGAGATAGATAAGATAATCTACCATATTGTGAGTGGTTGCAGAAGCCTGACACTGAAAGAAATACAAGTCAAGATTTTGATTGTATTGCCACAGGAATATACACTAGAATATTTGATGCCAGTGCAGGTTCGAAATAAGTTGTAAGTGGTATCAACACCATCTAAAAATGTACGGAATGATCAGTTTAAGATAATTTTGAAATTCGCCATCATTTATCATCATCATCAAGGCGTGTCGACAGCACAGATTCCTTTGATTTTCTCACGTCATCTGTCCCTATTAGCCATCAAACTTGGTAAATTTTTTGGATCAGCGACTTGCGTACCAGTGCAAGTCACTGACTGTCGGTACATGACGAGTTTATAACTTCACATTTTCATAATATATATATATATATATATATATATATATATATATATATATATAACCTGTAATGTTACGTAAATTATTTATTCATTATATTTCCATTTTTTCCCGTTATAATTTAACAGCACTACGTTTTTTCAAACAATACTTTTTCGATCATAAACAAATGTTTTTCCACAAATACGGTGCTAGTTAATGCCACATTGGAAAAATATCCTCTCGGTAAGCCACATCAGATAGTTTGATCCGCACGAAGTTGAGGGACTAAGTTTTTGTTGGTCGGCCAACATATGAGGGAGTCCATAGGAGAACGTTACTAATCAGTTCGTCCTTACTTTTCCTGTATGTCTTGCTCACTTTTCTTTCGATGGTTTGTGAGATAGACGGTAAATGGCCGTGCAACTGCTGTTTTGTAGGGTACTGCTTCCGAGATTTGTTCAAAATTGCACGTGGCATCCTTGTTTAGTTTTCATTTAGCTTTTTCTTCAAGTGAATAGTTAGAATCCTTCTGGTGCAACCATACAGTAGTACTGATACGGTGACAGTTTGGAAAAATTTATTAGAGAGATCCAAGCAAGTCATTTAAATATTTTGATCTTGGATAAGACCTCCTAAGAAAGCACTATTATCGATATAGCTATATCTGCCGATTTAACGTTTAAGAAAACAATGTAAACAAAATATCAAGACCTTGCAAGAAAGATAAAGAGAATGTAGAATGTCTTTACAAAAGTCGTTATTCTTTTGGTTGGTTTATTTTTCAGTCTATTAACTCTTGTGGACTTATTTCAATGATGGTTTCTAAGTATTTATATGTATACAAAGATATATATCTTCGCAATCATTTTAAAGATGAAAACATTTCATACTTAGCCAATGTGTTAATGTTGTTCAAAATCCTTTTAAACAAGTCAACACTTCATACTTAGTTGCGATATCAATTTTTGAAGAGCCAACAAAATGTTGACCTGTGTATAATTCTAAAGGGAATACTTTAAAAGGAGACGAAGATGATGTATAATAAAATTAAAAGGTCAATATTTTGCATTATCTCTGATTTCCAATTCCGCCAATCTTTTTTAAGACTTTGGGAACTGTTTCTCGCGCCCCAGTTACAATTAGTATAACAGTCACCTTCATGTTCCACAGTTTTATCAGCTCTCTGGTAAGATCCAAGTATTTGTTTATCTTTTCGATTTTCACTGCCGTAATAGTAAAAATCCACTAGATGACTCGTTCTTTCTTTCTTACCAATTAACACTAGGTCAGGTCGTCTGACAGGGATTAAGTGATTGGTTTGTATGTAAATATAACCAGAGAATTTTATTCGTCTTATTTTCTAGGACGGATTCTGGTTCGGGTATCTACCATTAGTTAGTATGTTCAAATTTTAATCTATTGCGCAATTCACAGTGGTTCAACTTTCCTACCCAATCATGTCTAGTCTGGTACTCCTTTTGTGCTAGTTTGCTGCATTCACTTATTATATGATTAACTATTTCATCTCTGTCTCCATAAAATTGACACTTACTATTTTTTGCCTATCAATTCTCTATGATCATCTTCTTTACGAGGAGCTGGTCTTTGTCGTTATATGATTCGTTTTTTGCTTTCAATTTGTTCTAAAGAGAGGATGTCCTTATATTCTCTGAATTCAACTATTCTCTCTTTTAGAATCGATATTACCATTTTATATGTTGTGAGAAGGCATGTGATTGGTCGGTAGCCTATTGCGTTCATTGTCTCCTTTGTTTTTGGAAGTTGGTATGTTACTCCTGTGAGCTGATCAGACATGTTTTCAGGTTCTTTAATGATTTCTGAAATAAGTTTCGTCAATATTTAATGTGTAGAGGATAGGTGGTGGAGCCAAAAGTTTGTTATTTTATCTATTCCAAGTGACTTTCATTTATGTATGCGTTTCAGTGTATTCAAAATCCCTTAATGTTGAATCATCTTCGTACATTTGTTGGTCATTATTTTTATAAGCGTTTTTTTTTAAATATTTTCTATCCACCTTGCTTTTTTATTGCATGATTTCTTAAGGCTCCATATATTAATCAAAAATTATTCTTCAGTCGTTGGGGTTTCCTTTACATTTAATGTCTTTTTTTATTTCTCGATAGAATTTTTTTGGTCGTCTTGAAATATTTTGTTGTCTAAAGAATTTTGTTCGCTGTTTATATCTCCAGATACACTGGAACTATAGTTGAATTTTTTACTTCAGTTTTTCTTTGATTATTGGGATCTTATCAATTGATTTTATCGCATATTTTCTTTTAATTTTTTTTACTTTGATACTCTTATTCATTTTATCAAGTATGGATATTTCTTTTCTGTATCCATTTATTTCTTTTTGTATCTTTAATTTCCATTTGAATAGCTTAAAGCTATTTTGTTTATGTGTTATGGTTATTGAGCTTATTACTGTATCAGTTGCATATATTATGGCATAGTTTATCACCTTTATTTGCATGAAGTTATTTTTGTCATTTAAAAGAAATTTTTTTTAGAGGTTCTCTGTCTTTCATATCAGTATTAGTTACCTTAGCGAGTTTTCTGATAATATTCTATTTCCGTTCATCGATTTTAATCTTATTTTCTGGGTCGTATGGGTTTTATATTTGAGGTTGTCTATTTAATTTGTTGTATTAATTTTCTGTCACTGGGGTTTTCATAAAATTATTGCTCGATTGTTTTAATACATTATCCGTTTCATTATTGATTGCGTTCATTTCAAGTGGTACACTTTCATTTCTTTGCATATTAGCAGCTACTTGTTCTTTGATATTATCTTTTTCAGCATCTGTCAAGAGGTTGCTTTTAATGATATATCTTTTCACATTGGCTAATATACTGGGATTTATGCTTCTTGAATTGTAATTATTCCTTAGGGTTTGTTAATTGCATAAAAGAAACATCTTTCCATTATATTGTTTATTGGTTGGTCTTAGTAAGAATTAGCCCAGTTTTGGATAACTGCCGAAATGAGTTGGGAATTTTGTTTCAGTTGCTGATTTTTCGATCCCCGCCTGGCTCATCATTGAAAGACGCATTCCTTTCTTATCCCCGGAAAGACCGATGCGTAGAGTGCCATAAAGGGTGGTTTTCATATTTGGTTTTGATGCATTTTATTTTTATTACCAAGATATGTTTTTGTTTTGCTTACACCATCAGCAGAAAAAATTCCAATCATCTTTATAATAAAGATAAATTTGTGTTATGTTATAAATCTTATTATAATTTATGCGTTTCGGATTCACAGGAATATGAAGTGCCCTCTGGAAGCTCTGAAGAAAAAAGTTTACCTGTCCCAACGGACTCAACTATATTTCTGGCGAGAGATGAGGCCAAAGAAGAACATTCAAAATAAGTTTAACGTAATAACCTGATCTTAAATAATATCAAATGCTATTATGAAAATTTTATTTTTCTTTGCTTTCCCCAAATACTAAAAACAAGAAAATAAACTGATATATATATATATATATATATATATATATATATATATATATATATATATATATATATATATATATAAAATTAACTTAAATCGCGAGTTGGAAATCTTCTACTAAAGTTTCACCTTATCGGATCATCAGGAAGTCTAACTCCAACTAATGCGTTTTTTTCGTTTTTTTCTGGTACCGTGAATGCTGGTAGATATTAGATTAGTAAATATATATATATATATATATATATATATATATATATATATATATATATATATATATATATACCGATGAAAAAATGTTAAATACTCTGATACTACTGATATTACTTATAAGTTTAAATTATTTTCTTTTCGAAGAGGCTGTGTTTTTCTTTGATTAATGGAATTTATATTCACACACACACACACACACACACACACACACACACACACACACACACACACACACACACACACACACACACACACACACACACACAATTAGTAAATTATAACTAATTAGAAAAATATTTTATTAATTCATTTGTTCCATCATATATTCAGATCTTAAAAATCTATTGATAAGACATTTTTTTCAGTATTTTCTCCTTTTCCTTCAAATTCAAGAACAGCAATAGCATTAAACTAACAGTTTTCCCGTATGAATAACAACATAAGCAAAAACAAATAAATGAATAAAACTATAATTAACAAACTTATGATTCTAATTATGATTCAAAATAATTATTCTAGTGAATTAGATTTGAATGTTTTATTACAATTAAAAACAATATTAAATTCGGAGATTAAATATCAATAATCCAAAATGACAATTAATTTGAATGTTTATAAATTTATATGAAATTAAAACCGTTTATTTGTTTTAACGGACAATTATATTTCACATTCTAAGTATTGGATAATTAAGAATAATAAAATGAAAATTAAATCCGAATAACTTTTGTTGAGTTATTCATTTAACAATATAGTTTTTAAAAATAACATAACATTATTTTGTATTCAGAATGAACAGAAATAAACATTAGCAACTCTGACAGATTTTCTCCGTGAATTTGCATTAATAATCAAATAACAATACAAGTAAAACAGATAAACGAATAAAAATACAATAAAATGAATTTATAATCCTAATGATAATTTAAAATGCTTACGAATTACATTTGAATATATTAGAATTAAAAGCTACATTGAATAATAAAAAAAATCTTACTTTAAAATTGCACACCATGAATGCTAAACAAATCAAATACAAACAAACAAATAACATCAATTACTACCAATACTTTAAAAAATACGATAAATATTTATATTAAAGTCCACTGGGCTAAAAAAAGACATTATGTTTCTTCGCTTTGAAAAAACACGTCACAACTATTCTAATTATTATTGCACTTCTTGCCAGTTTTTTTTACACTAGTTTCAATTGGTGGTTTTCACTGGATTCTGAGTGACTGTAAATCTACTCAGGTCTTTAGGATTCTTCAAAGTATTCGAACCGATCTTAACAAAACTGCTGTCTCGATGGTCATAAATCTTACTCTGATTTTCAGTTTCTCCAGTCTTTTTTCCAAGCCGTTATGGACTGTTCCAAGAGTCCAATTACAATTCGTGTCACCGCCATCTTCATTTTGTACAGGTTTTCATTTTCACTCGGTGGACCGGTGGAAAAGCAAAATCCACTAGATGACAAATTTCTTTCTTCTTATTAATCAATACTAAGCTTAGTCTTCTGGCTGGGATTCGGTGATCTGTTTGTAACTCCCAGAGAATTTTTATGCGTCTCAATTTCTAGGACAGATTTTAGTTTGAAAATACACCATTTAATAGCATAGTCAAATTTTAATCTCTTGTAGTGAATCATCTCTCCTACCCAGTCGTGCGTAGTCTTGTACTCCTTTTGAGCTAGTTTGCTGCATTCACTTATGGGATTAAAGGCTTCTTCTCTGTCTCCACATAATTTACACTCGCAATTCAGTCGCTTTCCGAATGCCATTATTTTGTACTGCTGTAACATATTGACCTTCGACCCGGGCGTCGATCAAGAAACAGGTGCATTCGGTCGAAGATATCAGGGTATGGCCTTGACTGTGGACGGGTTGAATTCGGTGCAAATGTGACGCTCACAGGAAGCAGGTGGATGTCAAACAATGATATAACCCGGTGCGACTGGAAGTTCAGTTAGTTGGAGTCAGTTTGTTGCAGTTCAAGGCAGTGAGAACAAGCTCTCAGCAAAGGGCTGGGCCCTCAGGGCCTCCTGTTGAGCAGCCCAGCAGAACGAGAAAGAAGTGCTGCTAAAGACGGAAGAACTGGGTGTCAATATATTGCAGTCTTTGTTCAGTCTCCAACTCACCTCTCACACATAACCCTTTCGTAACCCTTTCGCAACCATTTCGAATAAAGTGTGAGAGGTGTATTTTTCTAAAGAACTGTGTTTCGTTCGTCATTATTGTGTTGACTATGTTTCTGCATGTATATGTGTATAGCTACATCAGGCTATACAACATATTCATATTTGGTGCCTGGGGCCAGGCATGCCACCATGTCATGGTATCGAGCCTGAAGAAACGGCCAAAGAAAGAATCGGAAACAGAATACAACACTTCGAGGGCGAGCGGGGCACGAGAAGAAAAATCCAGAAAAAAAGGAAAAAGAACAAAGGAAAGACTGCAACATGCTGGAAGAAAAGAAGGAAAAAAAAAAGGAACAGACCAACAACGAAGAACAAAAAAAAAAAAAAAAAGAAAAAAAAGAAAAGAAAAGAGAAACATTCCAAAGGCTGTAAGTAAATTGCTCATTCGAATAATTTTTCTCTGTCTGTCATAATTGGGTTCGTGAAAAGAATTTACATTGATTATAATAGTGAAAAAAAAAGAGTATTAATAAAAAGGGCCTTTCTAAATGATAAAATTGGAAAAAATTAAAAAAAAACCGATTGAGCCCTAGCATAGAAAAATGACAATTACTCTATATGTAATTCTGAATCGTAGTGAGGGAGAGAGAAAGAAAGAGAGTAAGAGGGAAACATACAAGCAGGTTGCTGTGAAGGGAAAAAAAAGAAAGATGGCACTGGGACAGATATACTGTGTTGAAATGATTGACAGGTGTAAGTAAACTTTCACTGGGTTTTGAGTTTAAAATTTTTATGAATGAATTTTATAGTAAACAAAATTTTTGTGAATGAAATATTGTAGTGACTTGTCGGTGCAGTCCTAGCAAATAGTAATTGGAAATTAGGATTTTAATCCGAGATCTTGGAGAATTTCTAACATCAATGATGTCGTCCGGATTTGTGCATATATGTAGTTAAGACTTTGGGGCGGGTTTCGATGTTTGTAAAATTAGTGAAAATTGGAAGTGTTTCGTGAGGTCTCCTTAGAATGAGATCGATATTTTGGGTACTGGTGGAGGCATGCCGGGTTTTGTGAAAGTTTGTTGATACCGAATATTCGGGGGCACGGATGAATGCCTCGGACTTTTCGTGATCCGGTCAACTGGAATTGTCTCGACATTGGGGCAGAGCAACTAAGAGGCAAATATTTTTTTTGTGTCTGACGAGGCAGATGGATATTTTGTGAATTCCCCACCTCCTGGAGTCGGGTATGAGGCTTTATTGAAGAAGATATTCTGAAACAGGGGTTTGGAGATTAGATAATTAAGTATATGCGCAGAATTTTGACGATATCGTATGTACCGGAAAATTCGTGGACTCGGTTTTGATTTTTTCTTAAGGGGGAAATGTTGTTGGTTAAATGGATAAAGGTTTGGGTGGTTTAGGAAAGAACACCTGGGATATTTTAAAGCGTAAAGGATACTCGTAAGCTATTGAGAAAGTTTCATTAATAAACCAGACTTATCTTATGGAAATATTGGTTGAAATTGAATAAAGAGGGAAGCGAACCTATAGTTATTATATTAAGGTAAAGACAGAGAGAGAGGCAGATATAAGGTTTGAAAAAAAAGGATAGTGAATGAGCAATTTATAATAAAAAAAGGTACAGGACAATGGAAAAAGACAAAGAGGAAAAGAAAAGAAACTAGAACACTGTTGAACACAGCATAGAGAAAAAAAAACGAACATTTTTTAGAAAAATAGACAGTTCATAGATTGAAAAAAAAAAAAGGAGAAAAAAGCGGAACATTTGTGAACTTTAATGGTGGACATGTTATTTTGACTTGTTGATTAGTGGTGAAAATTTGTGAAAAAAAAAAGTGTCTGTTTGAGTTTAAAGGCGACATTAGAAATTTTTTTTCTGTTTCATATTATGAAAAAAATGAGTAACACATTGCTAATAAATATTTTGCGTGGTCTATTTTAGGTGGTTTATTGCATGCGTGTCAGATTGGGATACATTCGGATGTATTGTTGTTTGACAGAATTATGATGCATTGTTTTGTGCCATGATTTTTGTAGATTTATATGGAATGCTTTGGGCCTTGAAGATATTTTGTTTTTGTTTGTGGAATTCTCCGGTTACTCCAGGTAGGAACCTGTTGAGCGAAGGACTGGAGCGTGGTCATGAGGCATCCCGGCGAAATGTATTGCTGGAGTGATCAGGGTCACTAGGTTTGTGACCAGGATCTGTGACCAGAGTATGGTCCTTTTGGGGTTTTGAGATTCTTCAAGGAATTACTGTTGTGTTTGGGAGGATAAAAGATGCATCCGTATTGTACCTTGATGCACACATGTTAAGATAGCCAACCGCGCAAAGATAGTAAAACAAACTTTGATGATAATTAGCTGGGCAAGTGTTACATAGGGAGAAGGTCGCCTTCTAATTAAGATTTTGTTTTTTGCTGTGGTTCAAGTAATTTCTTTTTGTGTTTTTTTCAGCATTATTGTCCTTGAGAATTATTTTGTAAAATGTGTGTGTGAGGGGGATGAAGGCGAACGTGAAGAAAATTCCACATGTGGAATTTTGAAAAATAATTATGGTATGATTGTAACATATTGACGTCCTACCCGGCTAGCGATCAAGGAACAGGTGCATCCAGTCGAAGATATTAGGGTATGGCCTTGACTGTGGACGGGTTGAATTCGGTGCTAATGTGACGCTCATAGGAAGCAGGTGGATGTCAAACAATTATATAACCTGGTGCGACAGGAAGTTCAGTTAGTTTGGAGTCAGTCAAGTTGGAGTTAAGATGCAGTAGAGAGAATCAGCACCCAGCAGAGGGATATGAGCCCTCAGGACCCCCGATGAGCAGCCCAGCAGAACGAGAAAGAAGTGCAATTAAATACAAAGAAACTGGGGGTCAGTATGTTGCAGTCTTTGTTCAGTCTCCAACTCACTTCTCCCACATAACCCTTTCGCAACCTTTTCGCAACCATTTCGAATAAAGTGTGAGAGGTATATTTTTCTAAAGAAGAGTGTTCGCTCGTCATTATTGTTGATTTTTTTCTACATGTATATGTGTATAGTTGTATATGTATCATGGTTGTGACTATGCAACACAATTATTAAAAGAGATTCAGTTTTTTTTAAAGTTTCTTTTTCTTAGAAGTGACCAGGTCTTCCCGTGTGTAATCTCTACTGGTTGTCGCTTATTGTATCCATACAGTTTTATTTTATCGGAGAGATCAGATTTATTAGTAAATTATTAAGTGAGAAAGACTGCCGCTTTTTGTAAAATTGAATGTATAAATATCTAAAATTTTATTACCACTTTAACTTATTGCCGTAGGCAGACGACAATCAGGTTTGCCTACTGGAAAAAGAAACGGTATCATTACTTTCTAGAACAGATTTGATACTTGTTCTTTGGTTTGAACTTAAAAAGGAATAATAATACAAAACCAGAATTTTCAGCGTTAAAAGATATTTATAGTTTGATCTTATACATTTTAATCTTTATCAAATTGATTTATCTTATCCAACTTTCTAAAGATCTATTTTGGTTCACTGACATACGATTACTTTTCTTGGCTTTAATTTACCAAAAGCATTAAGCTCAAACTTTGATTTGACGTCTGAGAATATTCTATTAAGGTGATCAGTTTATGCAATTATCATTACTATTAAGTGGTAAAAGTTTATCAGTAAATCATCCACCCTTTTAAAAGTAATGAAAAAGTAGCCTCTCGATTGCAATGGGGGAACGACGTGGGGAGTCAAAAGTTTTGCAATATTTTGTTATTTGTAGCACTTACATCACGTGACCGAAGCAGTTCAAGACATGGAAGATACTCGTTGAAGTTGGTAGTATCGTGGTTGTTTGTGCGCTGACATGTGTATTGCTTGTCTCTTTGTGATTTGTAAACCGCACAGATGAACGTATATCATAGTCTAAGTTGGGAATATGCTTTACGAGTTCAAACTGGGCCAACAAGCTGCCGAACCAACCAAAAAACATTTCTTGCGCAAAAGATAAGTACAGTAACCACATGGTTCAAGAAATTTTGCACGAGTTGTCAGAACCTCGACGATCAGACAAGGTTAGATTGGCCTAAATGTATCTATTTCGAGGCCAAGGCCCATGCTATGTTACCGAAATCTTGCATAACTTTTGACTTATCCTAATAACTCTAATATTTTTTATGGGGGATCATAACTGTTTATTTACCAGATACACTCAATGCCTGCAGATTGATCAAAAAGATATGTGCATCAAAATTGTTTGATCAAACTGGGATTTACTATTTATAGTATCACATGATGGTATCACGTGATGGTATCACGATGCTTATATGACGTCTGTTTATTATCACTGAGGAATTTCTCCAATTGATAATATTGTATAATTGTTTTTTACAAGACATGTAAGATTTATTTAACAGCTCAGGAATGTATCAAGACCATTCTATTAGTCAAAGAGGAATGATTGGGGCATGCAACTGACGTCTCTTCTATAAAAAGTATCGCATAGTTTTCCAAAGAGGTTCTGTTGCAACCTAACAAAAGGTTACTGAAAGAGAAATAACAAAAATGGAAGTTGGAAATGAAATGGAAATCTTTATAACATTAACAAAATACAATACTCACCAGCGGCTTGAAGAAGGTAACCACTGCTCGTGGTGACTACTTAGCATATTTTAGCTATTTGTCATGCGCCCACTAAACGGGCGAGTACAACACAGATGTTTTTTAAAGGTGGATCCTGGCGCAGAGTCGTATCCCAGATACGTCCGGTGGCTCCCAAAATCCCTCAGGCCCCGTCAGCATTTCCCTAAAAAGGGGCGCATCAGGCGCCGGGCGATAAATCTAGCCTCCCCGAGGGGGACGCCTGCGTTTTCCTGGTACCCACGTCAGGCAGCCTCGATTGAGCAAAATGCCGCCACCAGAGGTAGTTAGTATATTTTAGTAATTTACTAATCATTTTGTTTAGATGTGGTACAAGACCAGTATGTATATTTTACCCGCCTCACAATAGTGTCCAACGTATTTATTAAAAATGGGACATATCCTTTAATGTTCATTGGTCGGGTATATAACAATATCTTTTGCTTTTCGGGTTAATGTCGATTCTCTCTAAATCCGTTTTTTCTTCTTGATCTTTTCCTTATTTTTTTCTGAGGAATGGATATATCAAATGCGTCAAAAATAGCGTATCGTTCTCTTTATCTGTATGCCTACTTTTTGTTTGATTTAAGAACATTTTGTGCATCATTTTCGGTCCTTTGACTAAATATATCACCCCACTGATTCTTTTGACGATAGTTTCAACTTCCGAATATCTTTCCCCCGCCTGATACATTCGGTAAAAAGCCTTTTCACCACTTTGTAAAATTTATCTCCAGTTTTTGTACCTTATGTTCGACTTTTTTCTTATTGGGTATCAACTTGTCAATGACCGATCTTATTTTCCGCGCAAACATAATTTCTGCTGGTCATTTTTGTGTAATGTAAGCCGATACACGTGTAGAAACTGTTGCAATGCTGCATCCGGGGACCCACCGTTGGATTTTTTATGGTTATCCACGAACCGTTCTGCCTGTCCGTTGCTTCTAGGGTGGTAAGGGGCAAGTCTTATGTGCTCTACCACAGACATTTTACAAAATTCCTTGAATTCTTTTGATGTAAATTGGGTGACGAAACAGTGGAATCTGGAACCCGTAACCTCGTGAACAGTTCGTGTAGAAATCCATTTACTACTTCCGTGGATGGTTTTGTCACGTGGTATCCCACTGAGACGATAGAAATAAAATTACTACTATCTTCGTGTTCGAATTAACAGTAGCAAGCCGTCAAAGAATGACCGTTAAGAACAGATGTTTGTACTCGGTGACCTCCCTCGGGTCGCCTGACACGGGAAGGAAGAAGTTAGAAGCCAAATGATTGGCTGGGACCCTAAAAACGGAAGTGGCACCTTCTTCCCGTCAGCGAAAAAAGAAAAAGAAAAGGTTAGTTGTTGGATAGGGTTCATGGCGGACGGAACCAAAAGCCAAGTACTCCGGGTAAAAGAAGACGAAAAGAATATCTCGGACACGAAGAAGCCGTATCTTCAAGCCAGTACTAAAAAAGATAAGATAAAGTCTATTAGCCCGTAAAAGAAGAAAGATTCTCTACAGGAATCCATCTAAATAAGATAAGTAACTTTGGGACTGTTTCTCCTTATACCCAATTTTATATACCCTCTCTCTCTCTCTCACAATTTGAAGAAAAACGAAAGAATAGAAAAGAAGAAAGACATTTATGTTCATGGACTGTTCATTTATGATATATTTGACCCGTTGAAGGTGTATATCTATGTGTAGTAAAAGATTGATATATTTTAATGTTCCCACGTGGTCGAAGTTGTTATTTGCAGTGTCTTCTACGAGTTTGTTATGTCATATTTCTTTTCCAGCTTCTATTCGCCTTATGTTATCTTGCTTAAAATTGTCCTATTAATTCCTTTAAAATATCACACGGGAAACCGGAATTGCCGACTATTATAATTAATATTATTACGACTAAACCTAGTGGTCCATATCTTCCATTGTTCTAGGGGAGGAAGTCTAGCGGCCTTGGTGGGTGTGTGTATAGTGTGAAATTTGGAACCCCTTTCCAGCGGCTGTCAGTCTGGCCATAAATTAATCCCCCACATAATATGCCAGTTCTTATATGCCTGAGAAAAAAACTCTGAACGAGGACTTATTCTACAAGGGATCAAGTGCCAGTCTGCCCCGTCTTCACACGTGCAAAAACAAAGTCCCGTTTTGGAATTCTAAAGAATTTGCCTTCACAGTTTCTTGGATCTTAATATTTCTGGCCACTTGGAAAAACTGTCTGCAGCGATCTGTTAATATGAACCATTAAGTGGACCAGCAAAGTCAATATGCTGACATGACCATGGGCGGCCAATTTCTGGCCATGGGTTGAATTTTATTGGTGATACTTTAGCTGCCTAAGCATAGCCTTTGCATGACTTTACCAAACTTTCGATATCTATCCATGCTACGCCAGTACACATAACTTTTCATTAAACTTTTCATTCTGGATATACCAGGATGCCCAGTTTGGAATTCTTTCGCTGTACATGAGAACGTCAAATTGAATATACCTTGGATTCTCTTTTAATCCTGCCTTTTAGTTTTTTTTCTTCATTTTCACAATAAAATTGTCATCCAAAGCTCTATTTTTCATTTATTCCAACGTCATGGGTAGTTCCACACAGTATTGCAGAGTATTTTTAAAAATCTCAACTAACGCTTGTTGAGAAGTAATGACCGCGTCTTCCAAAGGTTCATAATTTTTGGCGATAAGTCTGGATAATCCGTCTGCATGACACAATTTACTTGATGACAAGAATTCCACCCTGAAATCGTAATTCAATAAGATGGTTCCCCATTGCTGCAACCTATTAACTGTATGGTCGGTAGGGCTCTTTTGGACCCCAAAATAGCTAGCAATGGTCTGTGATCCGTTTATAAGGTAAACCTTCTTCCTTGGACGAATATATGAAATTTTTGGAGGACAGACACAATCCCTAAACTCTCATTTTCTATCACGGAATAATTCTTTTCGAGTGGGAGAAGTGCAATAGGTTTAATCGAGCCGTTTTTGAGTTTATGTATAATGCAGACTCCTATTCCATACGAACAAGCGTCGTTTAATACGATTTTTTCTTTTTTTTTGATCTTAATGTGTCAACAACAAGCATTCTTTTATTTTTTCAAATGCTTTCAGGTCTTCCGTCGTCCAAACCCATTTAGAGTCTTTTTTGATAGTTTGTTTAACGAAGCTCGCAGACGATGTATATTTGGCAAAAATATGTCGTAATATTTTGCCAAACTCAGGAAACTTTGTAGGGAGCCGACATTATCCGGGCAGGCATGTCTTTCGTAGCACTGGCTCGTGCTGGATCTGGTCTCCTGCCATTTTTATCAATTATTTGTCCCATATATTTGATTTTATTTATAAAAAATCGCACACCTGAATCTTCATTCTTGTTACTTGTCAACATTTTTTGTTCTTGTTCTACTAACAATTCTCCCAATTTTTCAAACCTTTGTTCGTTGTTCTTCTTGTTTCAATATTTCCAGTACAGCGGTTTTAATATTCCCCGTTTTATATTTCATGTGAACTAACTTTTCATAAAAAAACATTTTTCTATATACAACTGTCTCTCAAAAACTCTTTAAATCTTCCTACTAATTCAAATTCCAACGTAACACCTTTACACGAAGAAAGCATTTCAACAAGACATGATTTTTGTAAATTGAACAGTACAATTTCCCATTTCACGTACCTTTCCTTATGTTTCCAGTTCTTTGTAGTTGAAATATTTCGTATTTTTCTGAATGTTGTATTTCAGACAAGTTGGTTAATATCTACGTAATCTTTAGAAAATCCTTGTAGCCAAAAATGTTTTGTAGCTTTGGTAATATTTTGGATTTCCTTCGCTAATGTAGTTTTGGTGAATTTTACGTGAGTTTTGCCGATATCTTCGTTCGTAGAATATCGTATTCGTGAACATTTACGTGAGTTCTGTTCGGTCGAAATCCTTGTTCTCCAAAACGTTGTACTAGTGAACGTTTGAGTTCGGCCGAATCATTCGTCGCCAAATGCTGTAACTTAACAAAATGTAATTGAATGAGAAATAACCAAAATAGAGGTTATAAATGAAATGGAAATCTTTATTGCATTAAGAAAATGCAATGCTCATCAGCGGCGTGAAGAAGGTAAACTACTGCTCATGGTGACTTCTTCGCACATGAATCCTCCCTCACAATAGTGTCCAATGTGTTTATGAAGAATGGGACATACACATTAATGTTTATTGGTAGGATATATAACAGGTTTGTTTCACGCTGCACAGTTTATTTATATTATTTCATGTTGCTCTAAAAACGTCTGAATCTGATGTGTGCGGCATAACAAGTAAGGCGATTTTTGCTATTTAGCTTATCATTTAAACATACACGTGCGCACACACCATAAACACATGCGCATACTGTAATGTAGTGGACGCCTTCAACGACCTGTGGTTATGGTGTCAATTTTAGGGCAAAAAACAAAGGAAAGTCATGAGAAGTGAGTGACAGTCACAAAGTTTAGAAGCATTCTAGGATAGGCAGTCTTGTTCACACTTCATGCTTATTTACAGGACTATATTGTATCAATTTTGTAAATATTTCTAAAATATCTTTGCCGTACAGTCGAAGAAATATTTAATTCTTTCTTTTTTAATTCTAATATATATATATATATATATATGTGTGTGTGTGTGTGTGTGTGTATTTGTTTTTGTGTGTGTGTGGGTGTAAGTGTGTATAGTTGGGCTAAAAAGCGAAGGAAAAGAGTGAAAAAATGAAAATAGTGGTAGCACTGTCTTCTTTCCTTTCCCAAATCACGTGACTAGAACTCATTTGACAAAAACATTAAAATCCACTGGAAATTGTGCAAGAAATTAAAACTTGATCATACTACTAAACGGTATATGTACAAACCATAATTCATCTTAGAGAATGTGACATAAAATTCTCAGGGATTTTGAGATACAGACGAATCACCTAAAATCCCTGCTAGAAGACCAGAACTAGACGTAATTAACAAAAAAAAAAAAAAAAGATGGGAAGAATTGGAAATCAGTGGGTGAATCAAAACCAACCAGACAACAACATTACTGAGATCCGCTAGAATACTGAGAAAAGTCCAGGAGATCATAGCAGAAATGCTGCCGCTCAGACATCCGTGAAAGACCACCAGCGTGAAAAACACATAAAGAGTGAAGAAATAATAATAATTATAATAGTAATAAAATACAAAACTGGACAAATACTTTGATCATGACAAAGAGCCGAAAAAGCTTTAGAACACTGATGTCAATTATGCTTGGTGTGCTTGGAAGGGTCCCAAAACGCTTGTAAAGTAGAATAGAGGAAGTGAAGATAAGAGTAAAACTGGAGAATTAAGGAGACTTGCTGTCACTTAGTAAAAGAAACACCACTTCTATGAAAACTCACATGGAATAATAATAATAATAATAATAATAATAATAATAATAATTATTAACAAGAAAATGAAAAAAGAGACAAGTACTTAAACATTGCCAGAGAACAAAAAGTTATCAGACGCACATTGCTTAAAACTTTAAGAGAAGAAGTACAAGAAAAAGAAGTTGCCCATAAAGATCCATCAGGAGTAGTATTGAAATCAACTAAAAGAAGTGCCGTGTTACCTCCCAGTTGATGTGATATCCACTGTTATCTCTGCCTTTCTGCTGTTTGCCAGGATTACTGAGACGGCTCGATTGCTGAAAAATGTTTTCTCACGTTCACATGACGGTGATATCAATAAAAATTGTGCACTCAACGATAACCAAAGGCTTGGTGAGGGGACTGGAAAAGCAGGAAGTTGAAGGAAGAGTGGAGATCATCCAATCTACAGCATTATAAGGATTGGCCGGAATACTCAGAAGAGTCTTGGAGACATGAAGAGACTTGCTGTCATTCAGAATCGAGTAAAAAACCATCAGCTAACATTAGTGTGAAAAACTCGCAATAATAATAATAATAATGTGTTAAGAAATAAGTAGTCAGAAGAGTCGCTAACCATTAAGAATTGCGCCGATGCATCAGTTGAAGAAGTCGAGGAAGACACTAAAAACGAAAACAAAACAAAATAAAAAACCAAACGAATTACAACAACCAGTAACAGAGAGTGAAACCAAGATGACCTAGACATGACAAAGAAAGGAAAACCTCACCAGGGAAACTGAATGTCTTTTAATAGATGCACAATATAATGCCACAAAGAACAATTATATCAAAGCGAAAATTGATTAACACAACAGTATGGCAAGTGTAAGTCATGTGGAGATTGAGATAAAACAATTAATCAGAGAAAAAGTGAAAGCAGCAAACCAGCAGAAAAGGAACACAAGACAGAATGAATGGGCGGGAAAGGTGATCCACTGGGAGTCGCGCAAGAGATTAAAATTTGACCATCTTGACAAACGGTACATGCACAAAACAGATCCATCCAAAGGGTCACCGAATACCAGCTAGAAGAGCCTGCCTAGTGTCAATTAAAAATAAAAAATGAAAAAATCGAGATGTAACCATATCAGTACTACTGTATGGTTGCACCCCTGCGATGATAAGGAAACGGATGCAAAAAAGCTTGACGAGAACTACTTAAGAATGTAAAAAATCCCGAAAGTTGCACCCAATAAAAAAGCAACTGTACGGCGACTTACCACCCTTCTTACAAACTATCAAACTAAGATGAACAAGACATTCTGGGCACGGCAGGAGAAGTAAGGACAAACTCTTAAGCGACGTTCTCCTATGGATTCCTAGATGTGTTGACCAACGAGCAAAAACTTACATTTATCCGCTTTGTGCAGACACTGGATACTGTTTTGAAAATCTAACGAGAGAGAGAGAGAGAGAGAGAGAGAGAGAGAGAGAGAGAGAGAGAGAGAGAGAGAGAGAGAGAGAGAGCATGCTGTCGGCATGTCTTGATGATAGAATATCTAGTCGAAGTAAGAGTATCATCATGTACTGGCTGTTACAATGGGTATCGTCTAGTTTAACATAAATATTGTTAGTACATTAGTGTGAAATTTCCAAAGAAATCGAACGACAAAAAATATAACATCGTCAACCTAAATACTTTACTTCTTTCTTAAGATTTTGCCGTTTTCTCTCTTTCGTCTGTTTTTTTTTAATTTTTAAAATCTAATTTTCTTTTTAGTTACTTGTCCTCGTTTACAATTTTGCGATTTTATTCAGATAAGCTGCAAAGAAAAAAAAAAAAATGAAACGTTGATCATTTCTACAAAACGCAACGGAATTACTATAGAGTCATAACAGTTCTAGTGGGTTCGAGAGGCAATAAACATTTTAGGAAAGATATCAAAGCAAATAATAATTAATTCTTATTTGCAACAAAAGTACTTATGTTTTTTTTTTCGCTACTCAAAAGGCTATTCATAGAGCTTTTTACGTTATGCAACCTGTGCAATCAAAATTCACTCACATGGCATAAAATGTCCAATGTATGAATTTACGACATCTATTTTCGTTAACGTTAACAATTGTCACATAATATTCTGTAGTTCTGAAGTTTTCCTTTCCACTTTCTTTCTTTCTTTCTTTCTTTCTTTCTATATAGATATATATACACAGCATCGAAACGAATTATTGAAATAAAAATAGAATTACATAAATATATATACGAAGTGCACTTATTTTCAGTAGAAATAATGAAGTCCTATATATATCTTAGTATAATTCTAATATTTCACTGTAGCAAAGCGTTTTAATTTATCAAATCATAGAACAAATAATACATCCTTCTTGCTTTACAACATGCTCATCAGCAATTTGAAATTGAATGTATCCTTAAATCAAATACGCACAATTCGGGATTAAATAAAGATTTAAGTATTCTTAACGCATATACCTTTTATAAAAAATAGCGAATAAACAAGCTAGGCTTCGGTTGTTTAGATATAGACTAATTTTTAATCTTAGCTTTTTTTAAGCACACGTCCAACTGTAACTGCTCACATTGCATTCTGCACAAGTGTTGTATGTCATGTGTTTATTCCACTTATGTTCATACATAAATTTAAATTCTAATGACACATACGAGAATAGCTGAATCTTTGACGCGAAGGTAATTTTCATCAATGTCTCAGGATGTCTTCAGTTTTCTCGGAAGACAT
This sequence comes from Sepioteuthis lessoniana, assembly GCA_963585895.1. Taxonomy (NCBI): domain Eukaryota; kingdom Metazoa; phylum Mollusca; class Cephalopoda; order Myopsida; family Loliginidae; genus Sepioteuthis; species Sepioteuthis lessoniana. Next base: position 56,397,841 of record OY757922.1, read on the forward strand.
TTGTTTGTAAGGTGAAATTTCAGTTTCTTGTACAAATGGACAAAAGGACAAAGAAATTGATGGCGATGAACAAGACTTTACTGCTAAGAAATGACTCAGACTATCTAAGCCAAGAAAAAAAAATAAGAAAGAGGATTCACCAGCATCGAGGACTGTGTCGATGCAATAATTCAAGGCATTGAGGTATGCACAAAAAGAACAAAGAAACTTTAATTACAGAAACTAGTAACAGTACTGGCAACCTATATACTGAAAGAAAAACAACAAGATCTAGAAATCAGAAACAGGAAGAAAAACAAATGTTCGGCTGTTTCAAGCGAAAATCTGTGGGGATTGCATACAAGAAGACCTGAACACGGCCTCGAAAGGGAAACCTCAAGGGAGAAACTGAAACTTTTTAATAGCAGCACGAAACTACGCCCTAGATATAAATCTTATAAAACCAAAAATTGATAATACTTAACCGAATAGCAAGTGTAGATTATGTGGACATAGAGATGACACTGTTAATCACATAATAAGCAAATGCAGCAAACTGACTCAAAAAAGTGTACAATACTAGTGATTACTGGGTTGGAAAGGTGAACCACTAGGAATTATGCAAGAGATTGAAATTTGACCATATCACTAAATTAGATATGCACAAATCAGAATCTGTCCTAAAAATGAGAGGCATAAAATTCTCTGGGATTTTGTGATACAAACGATCACTCAATCCTATCCAGAAGACTAGACATCGTTCTTCTTAACTAAAAGAAAAGAATTTTTCATCAAGTGGATTTTGCTTTATTAGCAAACAATAAAAGAAAACGAAAAGACAAACAAATACTTAAACCTCGCCAGGGGACTGAAAAAGCTGTGGAACGTGCTGATGACTGTCATACCAATAATAGATGGTGCGCTAAGAAAAGCTTCCAAAGATTTGGAAAAGAGATAGGCGAAATTTGAGATCAGAGAAAGAATTAGACTCATACAATCAAAGCATTGCTAGTATATTCGAAATAATCCTGGAGGCCTAAGGATTTTGCTGTCTCCCAGAATCTAGTAAAAGACCGCCAGTTAATACTGGTGTGAAAAATTCAGAAAGTGAAATAATAACAAGAGTCCTAGGGGCTCGCAGAGACTTGCTGTCACTAAGAATTCAGCGAAAAAAACAAAAAACAAAAACAAAAAAACAAAACAAGAAAAACGATTGTTTAATAATAATAATAATAATATTAATATTAATAATAATCTAATGCTGCAAACTAGCTCGAAAGGAATACAGGAGTTGGCTTAATCTATTGGGAATGTTGATCAACCGGGAATTGTGCAAGAGAATGATGTTTAATCATATTAAAAAATGATTCGCACGAATTCTCCTGTGATTTTGAGATACAGGAAGATCATATAATCAAGGCAAGAGGTTCAGTTATTGTTTGAATTAACAAGAAAAAGAGGAATTCTCAACTAATAGGTTTTCCGTTCAAGCAACCTACAGTGCAAAATTGTACAATTACCTGGACCATGCCAAAAAAGTTGAAAAGTTGTTGAACATTAAGGTGACGATGATACCAGTCATAGTTGGAGTCTTTGGAATAGTCCCAAAGCAACTGCAAAAAAACTGGGGGACCTGGAGATTAAAAGAATGGAAACCATCCAGGCTACAACGCTGCAAAAGCAGCTAGAACCCGGAGAAAAATACTGGAAATCCGAGGAGACTTGCTGTCTCTTAGATTTTTGTGAAAAACAATCACTTAAAACAGGTGTGAAATACACACACACACACACACACACACACACATATATATATATATATATATATATATATATATATATATATATATCAACAAAACCCAAACGAAATAGTAAAAAGATATGGATATTATATATAACGAATATCTATTTTTACAACATAAATATTTCTATTCCTAATTCAAATCCCTGACCAAGCTTTTCATATTGGTCGGATACCCTGAGGAATCATATGAATTCAACTATTTTTCCTCTAGCTATGGGTAAATAGTAAGGGAGACCGAGTTCTTTAACGTTAGTATAGCAGCCGATCTAGGAGAAGATAAAATCTCAAACCTTTTAACCTCCACATAAATATTGACCTTGTGTTACTTCCTGATCATATGGAGGAGTTGGGTAAATACATAAAATACTTCCTTGTTTAGGTACCTAATTTATCAATCACATATGTTGAACATTATACACAAAAATTTTCGATCAAAATCTATCCATGATAAGTTGTAGAAATAAAGCAATCAACGATAGTGGTATTTTTAGTAGCTCACGAAGTATAATGGCACGTGAGTTTGTATAGCAGACCGTGGATAGTGAGTTTTTCTTACCGTGTGCCTCATACTTCTTTATCATTACATCACTAATTCTCCTTTTGTCTACAGGGCCTAGTCTACATCCCCTAAAAAATGTTCATAAGACTGCATTCAGTGGTAAGGTTGGAGTTCTGGGGAGTGTGGGGGTCATCATTTTATTGCCGTCACTCCCTACTCTACTCTGATACGGAATGATCGAAACTGTTTGCGTCCTATCTAAGTATCCTAACAAGGTTTGACATGGCGTAAAAATAACCAACTAACCAACCAACCACCTAACCAAGACATACTCACCATTTCCCTAATTTGCTTTATTTCCACTTATAACAAAAGATATTTCTGTTAGCAGAGATTCTTATCTATTTTCCTAAAAGATAAAAAAAACGGGATTTTCTGTGGAATGAAGGCTAATGTTACTGAAAAACAGAATAATACCTTCTGCATTAATTGCATGTGTGTGTTTGTGTGTGTGTGTGTGTGTGTGCGTGTGTGCACGCACGCGCGTGTGTGCGTGCGTGCGTACGTGCGTATATAATTTAAAAATAAATGGCTACTTTTGTCACTCGACATTTTGTCGAAAGGATAATTAGACAAGTGGAATTCTAAAATCCTTTAGCTGCTTTTTATATATACTCTGGATCAACTTTAATTCAGTATCACTTACGGTAAATAGATTATATTAATTGGTCTAAACAGATTATTATTAATGTCTCAGACTGCCGGTATACGAATAAAGCATAAAAGAAAAGTAAAGGAGAGTATTAATTGAAAAGGTAATGGAGGAGTCTTGTTGATTTTTATGGCGTTGTCATGTGCTGCTATATATATATATATATATATATATATATATAAAAGTAATTAATTACACCAGCAATCTATATTTGATGCCTTTCTAGATTAAATATTGATCAAAGAGTTTTATTCTTAGTTATCTGAATCCCAAGAAGTCCACCTCGCCATACAAATGATGTATACATTGTAATTACATAGGTGACTATAGACGTAACATATTCATTAAACAAGTTCATTAAACAAGTTCAATATGAATATTGAATCCATCAGTGTGTATGCCGAAGGAATAGGCCGAATGTTTAGATCATAATAAAATTATTACCGATATCAGTGAAAATCATCGCTGGAAATCAAATGACAATAAATCCTCTTAGTATACAGCTATATTTTTCGGTTTCTTACTGAATTCGTCGCCTTCTTGTTTAGATTGGTTTAATTCTTCCTCAGACCTGAAGTTTTTTAAACTCGTGGATATAAAGATAAATAGATAGATATATAGATAGATAATGAATAGAATATATATATATATATATATATATATATATATATATATATATATATAATTTGGAATCATTGTCACCGTCATGTTCCACAGTTTTTTTCATTTCTTTAGTAAGGTACAAGTATTTGTCCATTTTTTCGCTTTCTTTTAACTCTGTGGTTCGTCTGAATAACAAAATCCACTGGATGATAAGTTTTTTTCTTGTTAATCAACACGAAGTTTACTCTTCTGATTGTTAGAAGGTCTGGTCTTCTGGTTCATATTAGGTCTGGTCTTTTGGTTCGTATTAAGTATAAAGTTTATATTTTAAAATCCCTGAGAATTTTATGGGACTCATTCTCTAGGGCGGATTATGGCTTGTGCATATGGCATTTGGTAGTATAATCAAATTTTAATCTCTTGCGCAATTCCCAGTGGATCACCTTTCCCATTCAGTTGTGTTTCGTCTTGTACTCTTTTTTGTGCCAGTTTGCTGCATTCGCTCATTATTTGATTAATAGTTTTATCGCCATATAATCTACACTTGCTATTCTTTTGAGTATTATTAATTTTCGCTTTGATATGATTGATTTTTATGGCGTTGTTATGTGCTGCTATTAAAAGAGATTCCGTTTCTCTCTTAAGGTTTTCTTAGCCATGTTCCAGTCTCCTTGTGTACCATCTCGACAGTTTATCGCTTGACATGTTGTTGATTTTTTTTCCTTTTTCTATTTTCTAGTTTTTATTGTTTTACTGTTTGTTCCTGAGTTCCTTACTTGTCCATTTCAAGAATGGTCAAGAGAATCTTACTTCAGTGTTTATTTCGTTGACAAAATTTCAACTTACTTTTTCGTTCTTCTGAAGTACTTATTTTTCTTTCCTATCTGTTTGATGGTGTGCGCTTTCAATATTTCCAAGTACTTGTAATTTTCCTCCTTTCCAAGCGTTTGAAGCTTTCTTTATTTGGCAGATCTTTTCTGTCCTTGATTCTCTTTTCCCACTTTTCATTATCAGTAAGGCACATATTTCAATGCCAAACTCCATTTCCATATCTTAGTCCTATATTCAAATTGTTTGTATAAGTTTTTTCTGTTCCTTTTCCTTTTTATGCAAATACCTTGAGATCATTCATGTATTAATCTTTTCTTTTAATTTTGTAAATATGTAGCCATCTGTGAATTTCCCGAGTATATTAGTGATTGGCATCGCCTAAATAACAAATAGCAGAGGTAAGATTTAGTCTCCCTGGAAGATGTCTTTTTGGATTTGAACTTTTGCTTGGGTTTATTATTATGCTATTAATTCCACTTTCCTGTTTTTTTTATGGATTTCACAATGAAGTTTATGGCTGAGTCATACCATGTCAATTCAATCAATGTAACCTCCAATTGTATAATTTTGTTCATTTTTATATATGTTATAGATTAATTAAAAATCATTAAAATCTGATTCCAAAATTCCGAAGTTATCAAGATATCACAAGTTGATATTGTTGGATATTGACAAGATCCCTTTCGACATACCACGTAAATTGTGGAGGTATCATGCTTGAAGGAAGTCGTACGCTGGAACAAAAATAAATAAGAAATAGACTTGTTTCCCAAAGTAAACAGGACGCAGAGTTCCTCGGCGGAAGTCCTGCATAATCATCGAGGATGGCATGCTAGACAGGAGGCATGCTCACATGCAACGTATAGGTGGCAGACCGGAGATGTGGCCACGAGAATTAGCGTAGGGGTCCGGAATAAAATATAACCAGGAAAGACGAGCGGAAACCAGGGGAAAAACTGGCTGAAGGCATCAACAAGACATCACATCGCTATGAGTTCTGGTCTCGCGCCTGACTGCCCAGGGTTGAGAGGTACAGTCCCAAAGCGGGACTTTATTTTCGCACGTGTGAAGACGGGGCAGGTTGCCACGAGCCTTGCTCAAAAACTGACTTATTACTATTTACTTCTGCTGAGGGGAAGGGAACCCCACTTCCGTTTTGGGGTCCCAGCCAATCATTTGGCTTCTCTCTCTTTCCCCTTCCGATGTCCGGCGACCTGAGGTCACTAAGTATGAACATCTGGTCTATCTCCTCTGTGACCCACATTCTCTCTTAACGGTCACTTTTTGACTGCTTGATACTCTAATTCAATACGGGAGGATAGTATCAGTCTTACCTCTTCGTCTCCGTGAGCTATCACGTGACACACCCCCTTAAGAGAAGGAAGGGGATGAATAGAAATACCATAGAAAAAAAAAAGGCAATTCATTTCACTCTTTTTTTTCTCACTTTACTTTTCTTTTATCCCCTTTCTTCTTCACGCTTTGACGAATTCTTTCCTTTTCCTTTTTTTCGTCCTTCCTAATTTTCACTATAGGGGAAAACAATTTCTCTTCTCTTTCTTTCTCTCTCTCTCCTTTTCTTTTCCTTTAATCTTGTTTTCCTTTCTTTCTTTTTCTCTCTCGGCTTTTGGCCGTATCATGTTTCAAACCTTGAGTAGGTAAATCCTTTTTTCTTTCTTTCTTTCTTCGTCACTTTTGACGACTTTATAATTTTAATTATCAAGCTTTGGGGAGAAAACTTCCTTTTCTTTGCTCTCTTTCCCCTATTCGTCACTTGTTGAACCTTTTTCTCGTCCATCTCATATTTCAACATTGGGGACGAGAATTCCTCATTTTCTTTAGTTTCTCTCTCTCTCTCTCTTTCTTTCTCTCAACAACTATGAGAGAATATTCTGCTACTACATTTTTGTAGGGCGTTAGAGAAATAAACTTGGGTATTTTTTTTATTAATTTCTCTAAGTTCTCTTTCTCTGAAATAGACAACTGGCTTAATTTCTCCTCGAATTTATTCGGCATTTCCGAGTTCTTAATTTTTCGAGGTGGGCCTTCTTGACGGACATATCTCTTTAATTTGTTTGTGTGACACACTTGTGTCTTCTTCTTTCCCTCGTGGGTATCAATCCTATATGTCCTCTTGTCTATCCTCCGTGTTACTACATAGGGACCTATATATCGTCCACCACAGTGGGGTCCTTTATTTGATGATAGTAGCAGGACTTCGTCGCCCTTTTCAAATTCTTCCTTCTTAGCCACTTGTGAGGGTCCTCTTATTTTCCTCTTATCCTCTCGATAAGTATTAGGGAATTTATTCCTAATATTCATTGGACCTTCATCCTTTCTCTGACGACTGGTCCTTTTCTCTTTCTGTTTACTGAGGTGTGGAAGGTTCACTTCTTTCCTTTCCACTTTCTCACTCTGCGAGCGACTATGTTGTTTGTGCCGCCCACGTGGCTCAGCCGCCATCTTGTCTTCCTGTTTGGCGTTCATTCTCGCCATCTTTTTTTCTTCATTTTTGGCGCTCATTTTCGCCATCTTTTTCGGGTGACACTTTTTAGTTTTTACTTCATTTCCCAGTATGAGGGAAATTCCTTTCATAGGTAGTTTATCTACCACCCCAACTTGAATTGGTCCGTTTTTCCACTGGGACTTAAGGGTTATTTTACATAGCGGTATTTTTACCCTCTTTCCGCCGATACCCTCTATCATCACAGTCTCACGTGTTGCTTCTATTACCCCTTTAGGTAATTTACTTCGTAGAAGTAACGACTGAGATGCTCCGGTATCTCGTAAAATTGAGACTTTCACTGGCCCTCCATGTGGGCCTCTTATCATCCCTTTTTCCGTCCAGGGTCGATAGGACTGGTTCCCTCTAGGTGTTGTTACAGCTCCTTGAGGTTTTCTCGGCTGGGTCTGGTTTCTTTCAGGACCTTTTCCAAGCTGACACCTTATGGCTATGTGACCAGCCTTTCCACATTTGTAGCAGACCACTGTTCTGCTTCTACTTTGGAAGGTCCTTCTATTTTCTTCCTTGGGTCTTCCTTCAGGGCTTAACTCAGCTTTAAACCTCGCTCTATTTCCCGTGAACGTTTTTTCCTTCGTTTTTCGGTGTGTGAGGATGTATTCGTCTGCTAGTGCGGCCATTTCATAAGTCACGTCAGTTTTTCTTTCACTTAGGTGAACCCTGACTTCTTCTGGCACACAGTTTAAGAATTCTTCAGCTAATATTAGCTGCCGGAGTTTCTCAGCGTCTCCGTCTATCCTCTTAGAGTCACACCACTTATCCAGTGCATTCTCTTTTTCCCGCAGAAATTCCACATAAGACTGGTTTTCAGTTTTTCTTTGTGTTCGGAATTTCTGTCTATAAGCTTCTGGAACCAACTCGAAGCTTTTTAGAACCGCTGCCTTCACCAAATCGTAGTCGGCGCAACTTTCTGTGGGCAGAGTTGCATATGCTCTCTGTGCTTTTCCTGTCAGCACAGTTTGGAGTAGCATCGACCAGCATTCTTTCGGCCATCCAAGATTTAGCGCGGTTCGCTCAAAATGTGCGAAGTATCCGTCCACGTTGGCTTCTTCAAATTTTGGGACTAGCCTCGCTTGCTTCGTTACTTCGAAACTGTCATGGCTTCCTTTGCGTCCTCTTATTGCCAAGTCGACTTCTCGCAGCCTCGTTTCTTGCTGAATTCTTGCTTTCTCCAGTTCCATCTTATTTCTCTCTAGTTCCATTTGGGCTTGTATTTTAATTTTCTCCAGTTCAATTTCTTCTGGAGTCATTCTTATTATTTCTGTCGGTAGCTCTTCTAATACTGCTTCCTCGAACACATTTTCGTCCACCATGTGCCTTGCTATTTTTCTAACGAGTTCATGTTTCCTCATAGTTTTCTGGACATTTAACTCAAGCTTCTCGCCAATTTTCATTATCTCGCTTTTTCTCAGCCTCTCCAACTTTTCCATGGAGGGTTCTTTTAAAAAGTTCTCTATTTTGTCCATTTTTCTTCAATTTTTCCAAACAGTTATATCAACGAGTAATTTGACTGTTTCAACAATATTCCTTTTTTTTTTTTTTTTTTTTTTTTTTTCGGTCTCCCAGGGTAGATTTAGACGGCAGGAATTGTCACACGACTACAAGCAATAAATATTATTAATAATAATCATTCCGGAAACGATCCCCCATAAAAGGTCTGCATGAGGTCGGGAATTAAAGATTAAAATATCTCCGGACGAGACACCATAAAAGGTCTGTGACGCGAAATTGACTATAATCCCAAAACGGGACTTTATTTTCGCACGTGTGAAGACGGGGCAGGTTGGCACTTGATCCCCTACAGAAATAAGTCCTGTTCAGAGTTTTTCTCTCAGGCATGTAAGAACTGGCATATTACGTGAGGGAATAATTTAGGACCAGACTGACCGCCGCTGGAAAGGGGTTCCAAATTTCACACTATCACACACCCACCAGGCAGCTTTCTTCCTTCCCCGAGATAATGGAAGAAAGTGAGCCTATAGGTTTTAGTCGTAATAATATTAATATTGTTGTAGTCGGCAACTCCGGTTTCCCGTGTGATACTTTAGGAATTAATAGGACAATTCTAAGCAAGATAACATAAGGCGAATAGAAGCTGGAAAGAAAGCATGAAATAACAACATAGACCACATGGTAAAATGAAAATACATAGGTTCTTTACTACGGTTATATATATACGTTCAAAGTGTCAAAACATATAATTGGATAGTCCATGAATATGAATGTCTTTTCTTGGCTTTATCCTTTTTCAAATTGAGAGAGAGAGTGGTAAACGAAATTTGGGTGTAAAGGAAAAATGTCCCCAAAGTTACTTATCTTTTTCGACGGGGTTCCACTGGAGAATTTTTCTTCTTTCACGGGCTAATAGACTTCGTTCTGTTTTTAGTACTGGCTTGAGGAACTCGTGTCTCTCATGTCTCAGTTAATCTTTTGTCTTTAGCCCGGAGTAAAATGGCTATGGTCCGTCTGCCACGAGCCTTGCTCAAAAACTGACTTATTACTATTTACTTCTGCTGAGGGGAAGGGAACCCCACTTCCGTTTTGGGGTCCCAGCCAATCATTTGGCTTCTCTCTCTTTCCCCTTCCGATGTCCGGCGACCTGAGGTCACTAAGTATGAACATCTGGTCTATCTCCTCTGTGACCCACATTCTCTCTTAACGGTCACTTTTTGACTGCTTGATACTCTAATTCAATACGGGAGGATAGTATCAGTCTTACCTCTTCGTCTCCGTGAGCTATCACGTGACACTTTCAATCCACTGGCCAGAAATTGAGGAAATTTGATACCCTTATAGATTTTGAGTTTAGGAATGCACACTTCTCTTTAGAATTTTATAAAAAAAGGAAAGAAAATTCTACCAACAAGTCGGTGAAGAATACACAAGAACAATCCAACAAACGGATATAAAGGAAACAAACAATTTTGGAGAAAAATTCGGTAACAGAAAGAACATAGAAAAGCTGAATGGATTAATTTCATGAAAAAAAGAATTTCCATATTTGAGGCATATAAAGCGCTCTTTTTTTTCTTGGAATATCGTTTAAAATTCCTCAGCATCTTATATGTAGGATTAAAATTCACGATATTAGGCCGAAATTAGCTACCTGGCAACTCTATTAGCTCAGGCTTGAGAGTAACATTCATATACCTACTGTTATGATTTAAAATGCTATAATTCACATTAAAAGTGTTATCATTGATAATATTCATTATATTAATTTCATCACGTTTAATATTAGTGCTTTGATTTTTTCTTGATTTGCTCTGTTGAAATTGGAGAACGTTTTATACATCCGTGCATCTTATATGCTGTCAAATACAGTATAAGGACTCGAAGAAAGTTTTGAGGCAGACATGCATCAGAATCAATGTGATCCATCATGGCTTGTTTTTATCTAATTAGATAATTTCATGAGTATTGTTCGTTGTATTAAATTTGGGTGTTTCTGCCCAAATTTTGATCATACTTTTTCTATACCCTCTTTGTATTTTCTTTTTTAAATAATAATGGATTAAATTTTTTTGCTTTTCTAGACCCTTTTTCTGTTTGTGTCTCTCTAACGCATTGTTGCTTTGGACTTTGTATACCTGGAATTAGAAGATCCGACATTCGCAGAATGCCTCTCAGGTCTTTCATGCCGGCTATCCAGGGAGCACTTGTCGATCATGACACTCAGATCAGTTATCTGAGACGTACGTTTATTTGGATTTAAATCTGAGATTTTTCATGCGTGGAATAATCTGCCAAAGAGTTGATAATTATATGTGCTTCTGTCACTAATGTGAAAGTGTATACTTCCAAGAAGGAACAACAATCTGTGAGCCGCAAAAATATAAAAAAATGAAAAAATACCGAAATAATTATAATAATGAATAAATGAATAAATTGAAGATAACTATACCTTTCAAATCTCTAAGTTTTAAGTTTAAGCTCGACACATACATTACATATCATGAAGTCAGTATGACGAAACACAGTAAAGATTCTTTCATACTTGATAACGTATTCAACCATTAAAATTTTTTTTCATGCATTTCCTATTAGATTTTTACATGTTAACATTTCGATGCTTGTGGCTAAAACCATTTTTTAAAACGTGAATCCTTTACCGTAAACATAAAAAATTACGAAAGTCAAAAGCTTTTTGCTTACTGGTAACACTTTCTATATAACATACGGGATTAAAGTTAGGCGTATATAAATCGGACTATCATGATTATTACCATCATCATTATGGCTGTTGTTATTATCATTATTAGTTTTGATGTTATTGCTCTTCTTCTTCTTCTTCTTCTTCTTCTATTTTCAGCTTTCATTTACTTACAACCCTTCACCGAGTTTGCACTGTAGACTGAGTGAAAAAATGTAAGGATTATGTGCATTCTATTTTTTCTTTTCTTTTTCTGCCTTTTTGGGGTGTCATTTTTCATTCCCATTGATTTTATTCCTCCAAGGATAAGAGCAGTTCTTTAAAGAACCATTTTTGAATTTCATAAAGGCTGGGACCGCCAGTTATCTTGTTATTACGTTTATTTTTTTCCTATCTCGCCTATAAGTGGCACGGTGGTTGTTTTAAGGTGCCACATTTTGTATCTACTTATTTCATTAAATTCTTGGATAGATTTGTTATTACCTGTTAGTAGCAACATATCAATTAGAAGGCACGTTTTTCTTTTATAAACCTTAAACACTATATCTGGTCTATTAATTTTTATTTTTCCGGCTGTTTGGATCGTAAAGTTCCAGAGAATAGTAGAACCTTTTGCTCCTGTTATTGTTCTGGTTGATGTTTATAACATTTGTCGTGCTAGTAGACTGCATCCAGTATTCGCACAAAGCTAATGTAAATAAGTCTTTGCTGGTCTACCAATACTGACAAGTTCATGTGAGGCAGTCGATAAGAGAACGTCGCTAATGAGTTCATCTTTGCTTCTCCAGCAGTGCCACATATGACTTGTTTATCTTGCTTGTATGGTTTCTGAGATGGGAAGTAGATGGCTGCACAGCTGCTGTTTTGTAGGGTACTGCTTCCAAGATTTGTTCAAGTCAGCGCGTACCATTCTTGTGTTATTCCCATCTCACTTTTTCTCTTGGTGTTTTGTTAGCGTTTGCGTGGAGCATACGTACATTATTTTATTGGATTGATCAGGTTTCTATAGGATCGATGACCGATTAATAGTATTCCACACCCTCTCCCTAGGGGTGTATGATAACATCAATTTTAATAGATGAGATGTTGTAACAAAAGTACTTGACTTACTCGACTAATTTTTGAGGCTTGCCAACTGAAGAAGAGATATTTTCCTTTTCGTTTAAAATTCATATACTCTGTTTTATTTGAGCTCACGTAAAGGCCAATGCCTCCTGCTGTTTGCTCTAGGCTATGCAGTAAGGATTCGGCTAGTGTTCCTGTACTTGCGAGAAGCACAAGATTATCTGCATCGTCTGCGTCCGTTATAGTTTCTGCTACATATTATCTGCCTCTTGCTTTGTTTAAAATGTGATCTTTTATTAGATCTATGGACATGTAGTAGGTAGTCTAGACAGTGTATAAATGAATATAGTGCTAATATTTCTCCTTGTAGGACTACAGCTACAATGTCAAAGAAGTCGAGTTCTTCATCAAATAAGTGAATCATTACTTTTGTGTTCTTGTAAAACATCATCATAGTGTCAACAGTTTATTTGGGAAAACAATATTCAAGCAATGTTTCCCTGTTTATAGAATCGAATGACTGGAAGAAATCTACGAATAGTTGTGTTGCCTCGAGATTGTTTGTCCGTACACCTTCGATGATTTGAGAGATAGAATCAGTGATGTGGAAAGATTTCGGAATTTTCCGATTTTCCTTAGAATTTTCTCGATTTCGAGTCGAATAGATTTAGAAGTAGAGTAATATAAACTTTAGCAGCCATAGCAGTAAGTGTTATGCCGCTGTAGTTCTTAGTGATTCTGAGGTCGTCTGTAAGGTTGACTGGGTCGTATAATCGGAGAGGTATGCGGTCAAATTTTCTTGTCTTCCAGACTTCAGTGGTTATTTCGTCGAGTTCTGCAGCTTTTCTGTTTTCAACTTTTTTAAATACAGTGTCAAGTTGTTCACCCGTAAACTGTCGTAGTCTAATGTCAACTTGGCCATTAATAATTTTTGGTAATTTCAGGATGTTTCCAATCAGATTCTTGAAATCTTCTTTCAACTTCCGAAATCTTTCTTCTTTGCTGGTCGCTTTAAGTCTTACTTTGGAGATGCTTTTCCTTCCGCTCACTTCATTTACAATCTGCAATGATAATAGTGATAGTCTATCTTCTATCGAATTTCTGATTTTATTGATTTCGCCTTGAATATATTCTAATTGCTATGTTTGGTATGTGATGGTTAGTTCCTTCTGGGTTTTCTAAAGTTTCTGCGTGTTGGCATTTGTTGAAATTCTTTTATTAAGTAAGGATACTTTTTAAAAATATTATCTCATTTTTCAGAAACTCCCGTCGAACGCTACATTTAGGTCTTGTTTTGGTTGGTATGTAATCTGTTGCTGCTTCCAAATGGGCGGTAACATAGTTTTCATATTTGTCATTCGGAGCATGTCTTTCAGATATCTCCTGAAGACTATCAAATTTGTTTGTTTCACTTATCATATATTTATTGCTTATATCTCTATTGGTAAGCGAGGATTAATTAAAATGGGTGGTTTTGACTGTTAATTACTTATTTCTGTGTAGGCTCAAGCGTATTTTTGTCGAGTACGGCACAAAGACTTTTTAAGGTGAGTCCGGGCGCAAATTCGTAGCCCAGACACATTCGGCACTCCCAAAAATTCCTCTAAAAAGGAGCGCCTCAGACGCCAGGCGACAAACCTTGCCCTTCCCAGAGAGGTTAGAACCTGGGTGGGGGGGGACCCTTGAGACTTGAGGAAATATGGGTTGAAATCACACGCTGGGTGACCTTAACCGAGCGACAAGACACACTCGACCAGAACCGTGTCTCGTCAAACACGGTCGGCCGAAACCTGCCCCATCACAACGTCAGTTAGCAAGTCAAAGATATCTTTGTTAAGACGATTCTGTGATCGGAAGATAGTCCTTAAAAAGAGAAGTATGCTGCTCAGTTCAGTGCACTACTTTTTTATGAATACATAATCTAATTGTGCTTTAAAGTTATTTGGTGTACATACATAGTTTTCCCTCCGTTGCTTGGAGTCTAGTGTTTAGCCATGAAAAACTGTTGTCGAGTGAAAAATCTGTTTGATATTCGCCATTTCTTTTTGGAAGGTTATGTCAGCCAAATTTATTATTTTCATCTTTGCCTATTTGAGCATTCATGTCACAACTGATTATTTGAGCGTTAAGTTTGGGAATGTATCCAGCAAGAGAAGATGACCCGTGTGGAAGGTTGTAATATTCGATTTACCACGGGTATTGGTGAAAGTGTAGCAAGAACCGATTGTTATGCAGAGGTCGCCATTAAATGTAGGACACATAATTCTTGATTGGTTCCTTTCGATGATATTCAATGATTTTAAAGCACGTGGAATGAGAAGTATTCCTGCATCCCCTGTAGTTGCTTTGACTGAGTTTTTTCATGCGGATGACGAGACAAAGATCTAACCGTTACCGGTATCATGGTTTTTTTTATTTATTGTTCAATATGATAATATCTATGTTCTTGCACAAATAGTATGTTTATATTATGTTCGACAGCAGATTCTGTAAGCTCAGGTTACTGGTCTATTGCGTTCAAAGTCCTAACGTTAAAATTGTTATGTTTTTGCATCAAAGTAAATTGGGTTTGGCCTCAGTTGCTTCAACCTCAGCAGAACGCGCTCCTTGTTTATTCGCATGATGGGCGATGCAGTTTGGATGTACGATTCGAATTTGAGTTATGATATTCTTTTGTTGGCTATTTTTTCTTATCTGTAGACAACACCCTTAGAAATAAGTAGCTGTTTTTTCCTGACTGAACTATTTGATTTTGGCCCAATGGCCAACTGGTAAAGCGCGCCGTTGACCAACTTTGGATTCAACCACCGTGAAGCATCCCATGGTTTCTATTGCTTGAAAGGCTTGTAAAATAATCACATCTCTCATTGATTTATCCATTGATTAGTCGGAGTAGGATATCTTAGTGATTATTGAAATGAAAAAACAAAGGTATCGCCTTCATTTTCTTAAGTTTTAACTTTGAAAAGTCAAATTAACTTATTTTAACATAATCAGTTACATATAGCATTATCTAGTTTTATCATTCTGCTTAGAAAAAACTAATTTGGAGAAATTGATTCGTAGTTTTCTGATGCAATGGAAATACTTTTATCCTGGGTTTTTGTTGCACACAAATTCAGACTTTACATACTTTATTCTCTTTCTTCAAAACGGACCTCGTGAAAGACAATAAAATCCAGCCTGCATTTTCACAAGAAAGAAATATATCTTATTTTCCCACAGAATAAAATGTATTTCGCAGTTATTCAAAAGTCTGAGTGAGTCGAACGCTGCTTAATGCATTGGCCAGTTGATATGATTTTCATTTCTTTTGGTGGGGGGAGTGAGTACGAAGTAGACGGTATTTAATGTTCCTAATATGTATTCAAATAAAGAAACAAAATAAATAAGTATTGATATTTCTTCCTTACATTTTTCAATCTTGTAAGCAGTCATATTTTGGGTTTTTTAATAATAATATCAGAGACTTTGTCACTTTTTGGATGATACTTTTTTTTTACTCGAAAGAACACTGTCAAATATTTGCCGAAATAAAAATGTGATTGCAGTTTCAAGAGATTTGGGTCTGCCTTCGAAGACATTCACAGCTGAAGACTTTCATTTTTACAAGAGACTTGTGTTTATGGGGTGGAATTGGGATTGTATTCTATTTTTTCCAATCCAATATTTCATAGTATTTGCATATATTCCTATAAAATGATGTTCTACTTTTTATGCCATTCTTTATATTCTATATTCAGTGAGGACTGAGCAACCGGACACTTACTTTTATGTCTTTTATAATGTTTGCCTGGTAGTTTTTAGTTGGTAGACTTGGTCTTGTGCAACTATTATAAACCCCTCTGTCTTCGCCTGCAGTGTAGCACTTTTCAGCTATCGATTAGTCCTTATAATATCTATATGCACATTTCTAATTATTTGTGTGTATCATCCATCTCGGAGTTTTTGTTCTAAAACGTTTTTTTTTAATTTATTAAGTTCTTGTGTTTTTCCTTCTTTATGTTTTTGCTGCCACTATTGCTATATCTTTTATGCATATTTCTTTCGGTGTAAGGTCAAGTTGTTTAGCAAATTCATTACTTTCTTTATTTATTGAATATTTTTCTTTTGCTTTTCATGTGCATTTACTAATTGTTGCATCCAATCTGTTGTAGTATCTAAGTATTTATTTATATACAAAAGAAATTATAGTAAAAACTAAACTTTGGTTGAGTATTTATTTGATATAACGTTAATATAACTAAGAGTTTTATGAGAGAGTAATTAGTGAAAAAAGATTTCGAATGTTTTCATTTCCTTAACTCATCAGAAAAGTAAGTTTCGAGAATGACGAGGTTACTAAAAAATAAGACGATACAGCTTCCCAAGGTATCAAAGGAGGTGTTTCAGTGGTGTTTCGACCAGTTGGACAATTGATGGAAAAAGTGTACTAGATGCTAAGAGGTCTGTTCTGAAAAGAATTAGTGTTTCATTCAATGTTAACTTTGTTTGACCTTAGTAAATCTGCTTTCAGTCTTTATCTTATTCTTTTAAAAACACATCTCAAAATTACATCTCGAGGCTAGTTCCTGCATTTTTACGCTTACATAAAGGTAGATAAAGATAATATCTAAATGAAGTTCGAAGCTCTTATGTACATAATAAATAACATTTCTTGTGGGTGTTCGTCTATGCACAGATATTTCAGAATATACTTAAGTAAATATTTGTGAATGTATGTTATACGAAAGGCAGTGCTTTCACAATAAAATTGCCGTTAAACAAAACATGCCGGTTACATTTCCAGGATATATCTATATTAGCAATATAACGTGCTTTTTCTGAAGATCGTACCAATTTTATAGTTTAAATATTCACTCGCATAATAAAGTCTGACATTGTATTTTTCATTCATTCAAAGCATTTTAGAATCGATAATTGGATTTAATAATCCTAATTATTGTCAGTTAAGCTTTAAATTCTGTCAAGCTTGTTGTTGTTAGTGTGACCAAATATTTTGATCATCCGACAGAAAATTAACATGAGTCAAAAAACAAAAATAAAAAGTAGAGGAAGAACATAAAGTTGAGTGACACATTTCAGGATCAACGTCAGTCTTATTATTGAATCATTAGATTGGGAAAAAACTCTTCAGAATATAGAATATATTCATGGTTTATTTGTTTCATTTACCATTATTGTTATGGCAAGATGATGTTGATTATTTGAGGAATAAATAAATTTGTGCCTTCTTTGTTTATTTGCGGAGGCCGTTTGATTTGTTTTTGTCGTCGGCATTTCAGCCTGACTGCGTCTATTCTCTGCCCCTATAGTCCTCCGAATTTCCTTTGGACTGTAATCTCTCTCTCTCTCTCTTTTTCCCTCTCTCTCTCACACACATATACGTACGTTTGTGCTCTATGTATGCACATATATGCATACATATGTGTGTGTGTCTCTCTCTCTCGGTCTCTCTGTGTGTGAGTTTGTATGTGTGTATGAGTGTGTCTGTGTATTTGGGCGCGTGTGTTTGCGTGTGCATTGTATAATAAAATATACTGATCTGGCTTGTAATAGTGTTTCACGTCATTTATGATTTTCAGATAAGCAAATGGCGTGGAACAGGTCATAAATCAATTGAGTCAATACGATTTGTTATTATATGTTACAAAATGCAATCAATCTATCTATCTATCTATCTATCAGTGACGTAATGACTAAATACTTAAGTTAAGGTTTATCTCTCGGTCAGATTCGAACACATATTTTCATTTTGTCGCAGGTAAATTCGGTTTGAAAAAAAGCTGACTTTACTCGTCGTCTACGAGAACAAGAAAAATATTACAGCCCAAATTCTTTCAAAGATAATATTTCTATTTGCTTATTTTTTTGAATAACGATTTGTCTTCAAGATAAAGAAAATACGAGGTGAAAATTGGTAATGGTGATTGACAAATATACATACATACATACATATATATATATATATATATATATATATATATATATATATATATATATATATATAATAGGATAGCGTAGACACAGGCTCAACGGCGCTCAGTGATTTTCTTGTCGATGCAAGTTCCTTGTTTGAGTAATAATCAGACGAAGTGGGTCCCAAGTAATGGCAATCCCTTTATATATTAGTGGGTGTAAGGCATGATGCGAATAGTGATCTTGCTTATATTGTGTGATTGTTTACGTGGATATATTAATATAATTTTGTGGTTTGTTAATTTATTCACTCTGTTGTGTTCGATTTATTATTTTCTTGTGTTTTTATTTATTTATTTATTAAGACCCATTGTCCACGGTATTCTAACTTATATCTTCATATCTACATATCTTTTTCATCATTGACTCTCTGTCCGCGCAATCCTAACGTAGATCTACATATCTATTTTATCATTAATTCTCCATCCAGGCTATCTTAACTTAGATCTACATATGCCTTTATCACCAATATTGAGTACTCTTTATTTATAAATATAACAACTACAATATTGATGTATATATACACGTGTGTGTGTAGATTTGTGCACACACGCGTATGTGCATAGGTTTGTGCGCATGTGCATGTATGTGTAGGTTTGTATGCACGCGCGTGTATGTAGGTCTGTGCGCGTGCCTGCGCTTGTGTGTTAGTGCGTGCATGAGTGTGTATCAATGTATATATATATATATATATATAGGAAGAAAGAGAGAAAGTATGTTAGTTTTTCAATTGGTATGCTAACACCTATACCTGTCTACGCGTATGTACGTGTAAGAGTGTTTAAAAAATCGTTTAAAGACCAAAAACAAATACACAATTTATTTACTCAAAGCCGTAAAACATATTTCCTTTTTCAACTGAAAATTGTTTATAGCGAGACTGTCAGTCTAGGCATAGAGAGTCTTGCTCGTGGGTGCAGATGTGGGCATTGTTGTATGGAAGACAAGCAGTTCCCTATGCACTGAATCTCTTCTGTGTATACCACCGATGCTAACAATAGGAAAGGCGAAGGCCAGTACAATTTAGCAATAGAGTTGATTTTCTTGCACATTGGCAATATATTTAGTCACACTAACAGTATCAAATTTGACAGAATTTAAAGTTTCAGTGTTGCCAAAATGTAGTTGATGATAATGTCAGACTGCCTTGCAGATTCCAGCTTCGGTTTTCTCTGCAGGTTCACTTCGAATTCGTTTTCATGACTAGGTATGACCTCAAAGTAGGGAACGTGTAAATTCACTATTGTCCGTCCAGAATGGTTAACAACCAGGGCTAGAGAGCCATGTCTGTGCTTCTTTTTAAACCATAAGTTGACAGACTTACACATAAAAGACGTGAAGTTTTGATAATTTTTGAAATTTTGTTTATTCGTGAATATCATAACATATAAACTGTTTAGATAATTTTTAAATGTGTCGGCTACATTTTATATTTCTATGATTTGTATTTACGAATAATTTAAATCGTGCATAAATAAGTATTTCATTTTCACGTCTACTTTAATTTTTTCTTTTGTTTATGGTGTCTACCAGTTTCATAGATTTTGTTTCTTCCCAACAGTTTTACTATTTTATCGGTAAATAATAAAACATTCAATTATTCCATTTGAAATTAAACACAGAAACTGAGGAAAGTGATATTATCGATATGTTTTATAAAATTGTATCCAATTAAGTAAACCGAATAATTGCTGAAAGTTCAAATACGGGAGAAGAGGATAGAAAGATTGTGTAGCACCAACCTGCTCACTTTTAAAACCAGCACTCAAAGTTTTTCTATTTACCTGGTCCAAATATATATTACGTAAGTATCTGACCCATTAAACAAGCCTTGATAAATATTAATTAAAAATAGCTTAGTATGGTATAAGATCATTTGCGAATTGGTTTCCGAGACATATTTGTAGCCATCAAGCCATATTATACACTTCTATTTCATACGGATATTTATTAGACTTAGTTTAGTCTGGCACAAGGCTACAGAAATAGATTCACTTTTACTAGAAACCCCCTCCTAGCTATGGGTTAAATAGTACCACTTGTTTTCTTCAAGAAGGATGCCTTTGGAATTAAATCAACAGCGAAGGTTGATTTACCAATAAATAAAAAAAGAACTAAACCAAACAGCCGTAGAGCACCGAGTGAGGGTGAAACTCATTTTAATTTTTGTGATTTCGCTGTTGTAAATATGTCAGGCTCGTGACCTTTTCATATTGTTCCTCCATACGACTTTTGTATATATAATAATCTCTCATTATTTCAAATAATTTTGATTGTTCCTATAAATGAGTAGCAGCAGTGGGTGTGTGGGTGGAATTTTGAAGGTACAGTTTCAGACTCCCTCCTTTGACATTTAATCCAAGATCCAGTGACAAGGTTAGATCCAAATTGTCCGGTGGAGAGTCAATTGAAATGAATGGCCATACTAAACTTCCATTCAAGAGATACCCTTCTTATCCCTGATGGCCGTTGACCCTTCATGATGTTTCATTTGACCTTTAACAGGCATTTTTTTCATTGGGTCTTTTTTTTGGTCACCATTCTCAATACTTATGCAAGTTTAAACATCGGCTATTCAACTATGTGTCTGGAAATTACATTTTATCAGTAGCAGTCTTCATGATAACATAAGTCTAATAAAAAAAAAAAATTCCCGCTGAAGTATCCATCTATTTCAGGCAAATAGTCAAGGTTCGAAGCAAATATACGATAAGATGAACAAATGAATATAAAAAGTCCCTTCTACTTGTGTTCTGTGTAGAGACAATAAATGGCTGGTTATTGTTAGCGTCTCATCAATTAGCAGTACCAGTTTAAGTCTGGTAGATCAAATAAATCTGTATTGAAATCATTAATATTAGATAAGGATACTTAAAACCGTATAACTGTGTGCAAACAAATGATAATTATCCTTAAATAGAAATAGTTACGTGAAACAACGAAATCATGCTGAAAATATCAGTATTAGATAGGAATATTTTTTATCATTAAGGGTTTTCGGACTATTGTCTTCATCTTCATGGTTATTTCCTCAACGTTTCAGCCGATATATCCTCCGGCCTTCTTCAGGTGTTAACTCAGTCGAACTCGGGAACCTACACGGAACTTCGAACTACGTCCTTTATTGAATCCACGGGTGTCGTCTGTTCTGATTCTGTTTGCCATAACTGGGTACAAGTGTTAAGTATCGCCTGCAGTCAGGATTGAACCTGCAAGCTCCAGATGGTTGTCCTTCTAAGAAAGACAGTTTAGAGTGAAATTCACTCTAAACTGTCCAGCAGGACACATAGCATAACGGTTATAGACGTTGGTTCCCTAAGCTTCTAAGGAGACAAATTTACATTTTAGAACCTTCCCTAGATTAAAAAAATATGCACACAACATTTGGTGACTCTTCGTCAAATTATTACTATGTGTAATGAAAATAAGAGAACACATCACTGATAAAACTGACATACATTTTCTCTGGTTTCCTTGTGCAATTCTTCCCAATTTAAAAGTATATATTGGCAAAAGAAAAACACATCCATTTACAATATTTACAAATTAGGACGTTTTACCACCGAAAAAATTAATAAAAGAAAAAAAAGAGAAAAATGTATGTAAAAAGCAGAAAATGAAGACACTATAAATATTTGTCAGGTTTGCTCAGGATAAAATAAAACTTTAAGTCACGAAGATTTATTACCGTAAGTTGTAAAGTGATTAGGCCCAACGCCAATATAATAGACATTTATTTTACATTTATTCAAGATTAAAGTGACATCAAATTTAAAGAGGATAAAAACAGAAAAGCTCAAATAAATGAATAAAAAAGATCGGAAAAAATTATTGTAATTTCTGTTATAGTTGGTTTATATATGGGTTGTCGAGTATGAATTATATTTGTGCTTTCCGGGTGAAGGGGAATTAGGATACTAAAAATTTTTCATTGACAAATATTGATTGCTAAATGAAAATAAACAGAAGATATTCTTTAATATATGCAATTTGAATAATTTTGTGTTTTCCTACTGATCGGATCTGGAACAAGTTGCGCTGTAATTAAATGAAGCTGTGCAATTCAGAGATGACTATTTCTTTGAAATAAAAGGGATAAGACCTGGGGTATGCTCAGCTGTTTGCTGTAATATATGATAGTATCTGATACTTTGTGGATGTCTGAAATATGTGATTATGTGTCATATTCCAAACTGGGGTATATATATATATATATATACGGTTCCCCAAAGCCAAGAATGACTATTCATCACACTCATATATTCAGTAACATAACTTGACTTAAGAAAATCATGATTGGTTATGGTTATATTGATTTTTACTCTATGACAACACATCTAGGGTTATTTCATGCCTAGAGGTTAGGAAATGGCGTTCCTTGTACGTTTATATTTATATTTTTTAGTGGTTGTTTCTTTTGAGTTTTTTGCGCTCAGTTATATGATATCAAGCATTCCCATCTCATAAAATTAAATTTCTATGCGGTTGTATGGTTTCAAGCATTCCTATCTAATACTGATAATTATATGATTTCAAGTAAAGATTTTTTTTTAATAATCATCATTAGTTTGCATAGAGTTATATGGTTCAAGTGACTATTAATAATCATGAGTAAACACTTAAAGCCTCAAGTAACAAATCTTAATCCAAATAATTCACCGGAGGAGTCTCAGTGGACTGCAACATCATAGTAAGCGAGTTCGATCTCCAGTCACGCTATTACATTCACTTTCAGACTAATACCCTAGGGAAAGGTATGAACACTATTACCCCACTCAGTTACGAGTTAGATGGTACCATTACTGTACTTTACAAGAATGGCTTAAGCCTTAGTTGCCCGACGAAAGTTGATATGCCATAGGACAAAGAAACCAAATCAAACCAAATCGAATGATTTACAGCATATAACAATTTATAATATGGTATCAAGTATTCTAATCTAATACAAATGATTTTCACGAAGCTCTCGTTGACCCGTAGATAAGATTCTAGCAGTTCATAGACGAATATACTCTCATGGAATGAAATGAAAGGAGCTTTACTTTTAACCACCCCCTTGTGATCTATACATTTGTCCATCAGTTTTGCAGTGCTTGAATCCCATTTACCAAAAATTCAACGACAGATATGATGTCATTATATGATCTTTTTAGTCACTCTCATATATATATATATATATATATATATATATATATATATATATATATATATATATATATATAATTTAGTAGAATTCAAGAAAAAAAGAAATTGTCTTTATTGAACAGCAACTCTCTGCACTTGTTAGCTATGAGTAGGCTCTGAGTGCGATTTGTCCCTTAAATGTAACAAAAATGTTCCGATTTGAAAATAAATTCTACCGTGCGAATGAAAAAAATCATGAAACAAGGGAACTGAACCACCATTAACAGTAGAAAAGACAGATTTTCATCAAAAAGTAATAATGTATGTATCTGACTGTATTGGAAGGGATTCTTCTGCCATGAACTCCTTCAGGAGAACGAATTGATCGACTCGAACAAGTATTGACCTCAATTAAACCAACTGAAAATAGTAATGGACGAAAAGCAACCAGAATTAACAAAGAGAAAAGGCATACAATTCCAACTGACCAACACAAGATTCTATGCTTCTTTGTTGATCAGGCGAAACTTGTTGTAATTTAGCTGGTATTTTTTCTTTTATTTTCTACTCATCCATATTTTTTGACTGAAATTTTCTTTTCGGATTCCCATTTATTTTGGTCTTTATAAGACTCATTGTTGAAAGACTGCAAAACATACCTAGAGCAGTTGTTTGCTGAGAAAGATAAAACGTTCTGGAAAAATGCAATTATGAAGTTGCCTGAAATATGGCAGAAGTTAAGGGAACAAAACAGTACATATATTTTTCAGTAAAGTTAATAGAAAAAAATGTCTCCTTTATTTTAACCCAATCAGACGAACGAGATTTTTAGCCACTCAATAAACATGCGTATATGTACTAACCAGAGCGTAACCTTAAATCAGCAAGTCGAGTTCAGTCGTAGATGAAATTGAGGTTCTTATTAATAAAACAATTGAGTATTAAAAAATCGAAAAGTAGAACCAAGCAAAATTTAATATTTTGGAAAAAAAAAAAAACCTTCTGAAAATAGTATAGATTACGATTTGATTCAATCGGTAGAGCTCTGTGATATTATGGCTCACCCAACTGACGGGTTTTAGAATACACTGACTGTATCCTCTATGGAAGGATAATACCCTCCACAAAAATAAGGCTTCTGGGTATGAAATCTGTGTGGTGAGGCTTCACTTCTAGAGTACTGCAAAGCATGAGTCACCCGCTTCATTGCCATCACCCCCAGGTCCACTTTTCTCAATTATGGGCGTCGAATATATCAGTTTGAAAATTATTAGTATTGGATAGGAATATTCTAAAACATATAACTGTGTGCAACTTATTAGTATGGGGCAAGAATACTTGATACCAGTGTGCAAATTATTTGTGTTAGAAAGGAATACTTGAAACTATACAACTGAGTGCAAATTATTAGTATTAGACAGGAAATCTTAAAACCATAAAGCTGTGTGCAACTCATTAGTATTAGATATGAATACTTGAAACAAGTAAATGTGTGCCAACAAATGATTATTACTAAATAGAAATAGTTACTAGAAACCGTATTATTATAAATTGATAAATTATTATTAACAATAGTTGCTTGAAGCTATAATTGTTTACTAATGATTATTATCATTATTATTATTAGTTACCTGGATAAAGACCTACTTTAGAACAAGAGTTGACTTGCAGTAAAACCAACAACGTTTAGTTAGCCGAACGTGTGTGTGTGTGTGTGTGTGTGTGTGTGTGTGCACTGTTCATTAATTACTTCTGGTTTCGACTGGTACCAAAACAGCTGCATAAAAGTGACTTTTAAAAAATCCGAGTAACATGGAGTTTTTGACAGAACAAATTCAATCTATATCCACAAGTTGTCAATAACTTAGTTAAGTTTAACAAAAGGCAAGAAGTATGAGAAACTTAGAAAGAAGTTTTATAATGGGGTTCACTTTCATATTTTAATTCAATTCATTTCCGGAACAGTTAGCATTGGAAAAGACAAATAACTTGACAGGTAGAACTATTTTAATTTTTTTCGTTTTTCTTTACGGGTCTGTTTTTTAATACGAGTTACATAAATGAGAGATCATTCTACATTAAATTAACATGTGAAAGTGAATCCACACTTATAAAATATAAGATGATTTTTTGCCGTGAATTTGCTCGAGTAAAATAATAATAGTTTTTAAATTTATGAAGATGTAAAGTGACGCCGTTTGTAATATACGTTAATGTTTAGAAAGTATTAAATAAATTAAGAATGATAAATGATTTTGTGACGATTAAAATGAAAAGATAAAATAAAACAACAAAACGAAAACAAACAAAACAAAAACAAAAACAAAAAGAAAACGACAAATTTTAGGATATCACACACTCTAATATAAAGAAAATAGAAAAACAAAATAATCCAAAAGTAATGAATTTATTATAATGGAAAGTTAACGTTAAAATGTTTCGTAAAGTCCCGATGAAAGTTTATTAAAATGAAAATGTTTTAACATTGACTTTCCATTTTAATAAATTCCTCACTTTTTGATTACTTTGTTTTTCTATTTTCTTCATACTGTCGGATATATACTCAAATATACGGTTAAAGCTTTTTTCTTGGATGTGGCTCAAGACCGTATGAATTTTTATCAAGCACCAGTTAAGTTTTTATTGAACAGAGCCGGTTTTTGTATAAAAAAGAAAGTTTGAAACCCAAACCAATCAGTGTTTTTTTAGCATGAAAATTAATCAAATAAAGATTAATAAGATAAAAACAACTTTTCTAAAAAAAGAGTTTGTGCATTATATGAATCTCGATGGTTAATTATTTTAATAATCCGACGAAGATTTTTTTGTAATTCTTTTTTAAAATCGGGAAGGTTTTTTTATTCCATCCCCTCCAAAGTTTATTCATTTTTCATTTTGAATAATTATTGTTAAACTTTTATTACGAGATTTTACTAAAGATTGAGAATTTAAGTTTGGTTACCATAAAAAGATATAAAAATATTTAAGTTTCCTGATGAAGCGCTGGTACCATGGTTTCCATGGTTAGTAAAAGACGAAACGTTTATCAAAATAATTTTCCCGTTCAAAATGTGTCGACAACATTTTTTTCTCGTATGTATCCCCCTTAATTTGATTTGTTTTGGTTTGATTTGGTTTACAAAGTGAAAAATATTGATTTTTATATATTTACAAGGTAATTTCAAGGAGATATGAATTCTTTTTACCTTTAAAGGAAAATATGATAAAATATTGCTCTTCCAGGCAAGTTTTTTTAAAAATCTAAAAACGTTCGAAAAAGACTTTCCATACTACTGCATACATATTCAAGTACGTTTCTATAACTATCATTAGTAATGTCATACGATATATCATCGCTTGTATAGTGAGATTTTTCGCTTTCTCGTCCTGGTAAATCTGAAACTCTTTTGACATTATATTAGTCTCTTGATACTTTGATGGCGTGCTTGGAAATTTTAAATTCACAGTCGTTGGCTTTGAAAGATACCTAAAAATCAAAGATGAAAAGATATATGAGGCGTGAAAAAATCTAGCAACCGAATCTTTAAGTTTAAAAAAAGCTTAAAATTCAAACAAAAATGTATAGTTGAACTTGTATAATGTGATAATGTCAGGATTTTATCTTATAATCAGTACCAATATATATATATATATATATATATATATATATATATATATATATATATATATATATACTGACCCCTCCGCACGGACAGGATGTGATACAAAGTCAGTTTTAAGTGGTGTTTTACAGGTTTGAATTCAGAGTTTTCCTTCTCCTAGACCGATTGCCTTACCAAGGCTGAAGAACACAGCCTGTCCGACTAAAGATAGAGGGAGAATAATTGGATTCATATCTTTCCAAGAGTATTAGTGCTATGTGAATGAAATGAACCTCATTTAGGATTTGAACTCGTGTCACCGAGTCTGTTTCCGACGACGATAACCATTACACCACGCGTACCAAAGTGGTATGTATGTATGTATGTATGTATGTATGTATGCAGTTTGGGATAAGAACTGACGGTCTGAAAAAAGGGGTAAAAATATAGAAAACCAAATTGGTATGTTTCGCTATAGGAATATCTTCTTCAGAATGAAATTTATTCCATAAAAATGAAATCTACTCGTGAAAAAGTTTGGTCGATCTATTTTTTAAAGTTATTTCGCAAATTCTTGCTTTGTGTGAAGTGTCCATTTTCGTTTTTTTTGTGGGTTATATTTTTGATTTTTTACCCTATCAGGACAGTATTAAAATGCTTCGGGGAAAAGAAAACAACAAATATCTGGGAATATTAAGTGAGAATACTATCAAAGCAAACAGAAATGTAAACAAAAAAGACGGAAAGGAAATGATTTAGAATGAGAAGGAAACTACAGGAAATCAAAATCTGTAGCAAGAACTTAATCCAAAGAATAAACATTTGGGTAGTCTTCCTTGTTACATACTCAGACCCCTTCTTAAACTGGACAAGAAAAGAGCACCAAAACATGGAACATACAATGAGAAAGTTGATGACTGTACACGTGGTTTCACAGTCGAGAAAAAACGTGTACAGACGGTATGTTAAACGAACAGGGGGAAGAGGACTCGTTAGGATTGTGAACATTGTGTAGATGCTTGAAAATATAAATTTAATAATATCGGTTAAAAGTGACAAAAATCATTTAACACCTTTTGGAAAATATATGAATATTTAATCGCATTCTTTTTAATGGATAAGTTTCTACGGCGTTCTGGTTAAAGTGCTTTGCTGCAGTCTCGACGTAAGTGAATTCGGACTCGAGTTGCATCATTACGTTCACTTTCAGACTCTTACCATTAAGGAAGGCATGAATTTCTTTATCCACACAGACATGGGTAAAATAGTATCACTGCTGTTGTTCTAAAAAAAAAAAAAAAAAAAAGAATGGCTTTGATATTAAAAAAAACCTACGAATACTGATATGCCATTAAGCAAGGAAATCAAACCAAATGTTTAATTGATATGACAGTCATGTGAAATTTCTTGACGCCATTTACCAAACATGCTCAGAACTCTAGAGAGAATTTCACATATCATTTTTCATATTTCAGAGACTAAATGTTAATTGTTTTCTATTTGAAATCAGATAACTACAGGCACAAATGTTCCATGGGATTTAGATGCAGAGATTTACTTGATCATTCAAGAATACTTAATTTTAATTTTCCGAGTTGAGTTCTTTACGTCAGGGTGTGGTCTTCTGCCAACAGTGTTACATTACGATATCTGCATGAACTCAATTGATAGTTCGAATGTGGGTCGAATGACAGCCGTTACAGCCACCAATAAATAATCAGGATATTCCTTCACAAACAATCTGACGCTGTTTTATCCTTTTTCTAAAAAGCCCGTGTTATGAAAACTTTTCGGCCGTTTTACCCTATAGGCTTCTTCATGTATCTTTTGTAGTCTGTAATCTTTTGGAGAATTTTAAACTGTACCCTTTATTCAATAAATTAGAGTAGATAGCTATCCTTCTAATTTCTAGTGCCTAGTGGATATAATCATTGTTTAAAATACACCTAAATAGTGGATGGTCGTGAGTTCAGTTCTTGAATCTAATTCTGCAATGCACACTTTGTTTAGCGGAAAAAGCAGACAAACGATAGCACAAAGAGAAATTAATCAGAAAAACTTAACTGATACGAGATTTCCTCAAAGCAGTGAAATAAGAACAATCAAACTCCCGTGGATTGAATAATAGGTTCGGTTCAAAATTCTCAGATAGTTAACGACCTTAACAAACATCTGAAGAAGACTGGAGGCTACAAGACAAAATGTTGCGACTATAACAACAACAATAACCAAAATAGGAATGCAAATCAGTGTACTTCGGTATATATCAATAATTCTACCTGTTTTCGGAAATACAGGGTCCGGCAGAATGTTTTTTTTTCAGATTTGTAATACAAAAAAGTGGGATAAAACAGCGTAATGAAGGAGTACTCCACATTCCCTAAAGCTCCAGGACTGGAGCATCAGATGCAGTTTAGTGTCATAATCAGGACAATCGTCGGGAGGTTCTTATTCCCCTGCAGTGATGCAGTCGGCGTATTTTAGAGCCCCAGCCGACTGAGCTAGTCTTAACTGGTTTTTCTTATATTATAGGAGCATTGTTATATACTGATCAGACTTTTCATATTGCTTTCGCTAAATAATGTTTCTATTTTTTATTGATTGAGTTGTTTATATTTTGAGTTGATTATATTATTGAGTTGATTATATTATTATTTTGAGTTGATTATATATAAAATTGTTTATATTTTGAGTTGATTATATTTTAATTATTAAACATCTCTCCGTCACCTCTATTACACAATGGAAATTAAACAATAATTACAACATCAGAAAACATTTAAAAACAAAAACGTTTGGTTGGTGAGCTTTTCTTAAATCATTTCTTCTGTTATTTTATTACCCTGCTTCACTGTTATTTCAATATTTTTAATCATCTATTTCCATGTCTAATTCCAACAAAGGGGAATCAAAATTATTCCAAAACTTATTACTGCACATTGATTTCATGAATCGACCCCTCATACGATCGGTTTGTTGGATTTATTTCACTGAAAACTATCAATGCATATTTATTCACTTCATTTATCTGTTTTTCGAACCGGATTTGTCATTGTTTTATCTATTTCTTATTTTAAAACATATCGTAAACGAATCAGTATCATTCACCCGCTGACATAATGTAAAATTGGGTTCAAAACGTTGGCAATACAGATTCTATTCAAAATTCAATTGCATTATAGGAAAGACTATAGTTGTCATTTAGTTTTGGTATTATCATCATTTTGTTTTAAAGATTATGTCATCCAAATGTTTGCCCTGACGATCTTCACATTCCTGAAGTCTCAACTTCAAATTACGCAGTGCTTGCATCATCGTTGCCTTTTGCTATTGATACGAATTCCTGATGAATAAAATCTTTCAGTTCGTCAGTTGTCAGCGGTCTTCATGTAAAAACTTAATCTCTCAAGTATCTCAAGAGGAAGAAATCACTAAGAGATAAATCTATTGAGCGAGCCGGGGTGTTAACTCATTGTAAAATGAGGCACTCTTGAGAAATTAATCTCAAACGCATCTGTTTACTATTCCACGCTATGATAGCAACTGAAAAGGCATGAATTTTGCTGCTTAAAAACATGATTCCCATCTACTCAACACTCATAGCACCTGCGCGGCGGTAATTTCAAACTCGGGAGATCGTTCTGCCAGATTCTTTATAAGCATGAATTAAAATTATTGACGAGGAAGGTGATCATAGTGGAAGTTTATTATATTTCTTATGTAAAATGAATGCGTCTTTCATCATTAGATTACTGATGTACTCCTAACTATATATATATATATATATATGATGGGATGCAGTAAATTCGATCTTGAAATAAATGACCTAGTTATGAAACATCGTGTATGCATTTATTCAACTCCTCCGTCACTACCAGGATGTGACACAAGATCAGTTTTTAAGCGGAGTACAGTTGCTTTGAATTCAAAGTTTTTCTTCTTCAAGACTGGTCGCCTAACCAAGGCTAAATAATCCAGTCTATTCTACTATTTACAAATAGCTGGAGGGGTGATGACATGAAATCAGGCCTTTCTTGAGGATATAACCGCGAAGTGAATCATAAACAGCCCCGTCAAGTATTTGAACTCGGGTTACCGATTTCCTTCGACGATAATCGTAACGCTAAGCGCACCCCCTGCAACACCCAGTAGTCCAACAGATTTAGTTGATAGTTTTCAACAATATTTAACACTTTGAAAATTCAAATATAACCAAAAATACATTTTATTCCTAACAGGATTGGGCTGCTAACTTTTCAACATCCCCATATATATGAGAACCTACATCCCATATAACTTCAAGCAGTCTCTTGCCTACTCAACGCTGTGGCTAATTTTCTTGAACACAAAAATGGCTCTTCGGTGGTAGTTGAAACTTCAAGCATATGAAGATAGTTTCATCAAGTCAACAAGAAATGAATCAAAATTACTGTCTAAGATGTATAAAATGCTTTTATTCATGTCTTGTTATAGCTTGGGTCAGACCTCACCCCCAACACTTTCTCGAGAGATTTAATGACATTTGGATTCCCTCAAATAACTTGATTTTCCCTGGGTGTTAGTGTCAGTAGATCTCCTACTACAACTTTGGCCAAAGGAAGGATGAATTTGACCCAGTCTTATTTTCCCACCCACCCCGAATCATAGAGCTGAATTCCATAATTAAAATCGTGAGGAAATACATTTACATCTTATCACTCTTAAGGGAAAAAGACGTTTAAATTTTGTATTTTCCTGAATCACAAGACGGTGTAAAAACGTATAGCTAAATGTCTGTTCAAGGTATTCTTTATAACTAATCAAATGTTTGTCCCCCGATATATTCTCCGGAAATTCAATCTCATATATATAAAAATGTCGACTAATAACTTCACAACGTGGTACTATTATATGCTAAATATTTATCTACTGGGATGAGTCAAAAGTTTTGCAATATTTTGGTATCATGGGGCACTACTCAGCAGTTCCAGATGCTTTTGCTGAGTTTGTGAAGGTAACAAACCACGCTGGACTGTGAAATGCTGAGCTCACCTGATACTCTCAGAGTACTACTCACCAAATTTGCCTCCCTGACTTGGGACACGGCTCCACAATCCACATTTGAGGACTAACTACTCTTGCTTGACATTCGTAATTCTTGCTACTCTAACCCTCAACAACTTTGTTACTGTATTGTTTTAAACTTTCATCTTTCGCACGACAAATGTTTTTAGTTGCTTCAACGGTGTTACGGCCGAGCTCGAACTTGTAAAGCATAAGTTCCTGAATTAGTCTACGTCTCACGGTCATCTGCGCGACTTTCCAATATCTCTCGGAGTGAAGCGATGTATAACGTGTTAGCACACCAACTACCACGGTATTACCAACCACGGCAGGTACTTTTTTCGAAGCAGTTCATACTTTGTGTAATAAATTAGCACATAGCAAAATATGGGAAAACTTTTGCTTCACCCAAGTTAAAAATGTCACTGTATAATATTCAATTTACATGATTATTGAATTGGCATTTGGTTTAGTATCTGAAAGTTAAGGAGATTTTGTTGGAAAATAAATTTTTGTCGTGTAATATAAATGTTTCGATAGTCATCTGACTGAATTTAAGGATGTAATGAAATATATAAGAAATTCTTCGAATCTTTGCAAATATAAGCTTTATGTATTTTTCTATTTTGTTGAAGAGTTTTAATCCCCCGTCAATATTCAAATAAATAAGGTAATTTCACAAATGTGAGCCGACAACGAGTTGCAATTTAAAATTTAATGTCAAACATAAAAAAATTAAACTCGAGATTTCTTTCTTTTCTTTGTGGGATACATTTACAAGCAGTGAAAAAGAAGATTCTTTATCCATGTTAAATCTACCATTTAAAGAGAATTAGACATTTTGTTGCCTGCATTATGTTGCTCAATTGTTGATGTTGGATATTATAAAAAAATGTAACCTAAGGATACATTCGCATTTGGTCGAAATGAAATTTTAGTTTCATGAGAGAAATTTTCAACTTTATACATGGTGCTGTAGGTTACTGTTACTTAAACACTTTTAGTCACTTTGTCAGTGGGTGTTATTCTGATTGAATCCCGTTTAAAGGAGTGAGACCTAGCCCCGACAAAAAGTATTTTGCATATGAGACTAAACTGATGGTGAGGATGTTGTTATATGTGGAGTGTTAAATTCTCCTTTACTTCCCTTACTCCTAGATCTGCTCTGACATAGAGTAGTAGTACCTGTTAGGGTCCTATCAATGGGTCAAATATATCTGTTTAAAATCCATTATATTACATTGAAATACTTGATATATTACTGTGTGGAAATTATTCGTATTAAGAATAGTTACTTGAAACCTACTTGAAATCATATGATTGTGTGCACACAAACAAACATCATCAAATAGAAATAATTACTCTAAAGAAAAAAAATACGCAAAAAGGTAGATCTAAATGTACAATTAACGTATTTCCATAACTTTTAGGCATAAAATAAGCCATGAGTTGTTTAAAGGCATATGCCTTTAAAATCAGTAAGTTACTCATTAAATACTTTTAACTTTAAAGTCTTGGTGCCAGAATTCCTGATGAAAAATCTAGTCAGTAAAACGTCCTAGTCGATTCTCAATTTTCAATACTTAGACCACATAGTACGTATATGTAAGGGTCGAAATATATTACATAACGAATTATTAATGAGAAGACAATTTTCCATTTTGTTCAAAAACTATAAGTTGGAATTTAACGAAATTTTCTCAGAATGATTACAAAAGTTATATTCGCATATTGTTCGGTTTTCCAAATATTCACTGAAACAACGGTCATTGCCTAATTTACTTAAATTAAAACCGTTCCAAATTAGTTGCAAGGTATAATTAAACTCATATACACAAGATGATAACACTTTAATTACTTCATATAGAGATTATTATGGATACATATGAAATAAATAGAAATCAACAAGTAAACAGTTAAAAATGATAGTTGAGCTGGTTTATAAGGGATATGTGATCCTTTTATTGAAATGACTTGGATCAGGAGCTGATCCATGGAACATTTAAAGTTCTGGATCTGATGTAACTCCACTCGATACATTCACTGTTCACTACCACAATTCCTCATTGCTTCTAAATTGGCATATATTCTAGTAAACTCAAAGCTTCAGAATGCTCTGCAAGTTTTCGATTACGTTCAAATCTGGAGAAATAGCCGGCCAGTTCATTTTCTAAGGTTTTCATAGAAGACTAATCGTTGTAGGTATTTCTTAGTTTGATGCGCTGCATACGAATGAAGCATTATCGTCTATGGATTTAATGGTTCTTCTGATAGGGAACCTTTTTAAACCAAGGTTCAAGGTGTTCTCTTAGTAAGACTAAATAAGAATGTGCAGTCATTTTAATACTGTCAAGCACTTTCCACGGACCAACCATGATACCCCCAATAATACCAACCCAAATCATGATCCCCCTAGTGCTTGTTGGCGTGTCAAGCGTTGATGACAATTTCGTCAGTTTACAATCCATCCTCTGCTCAAACCGTCGTCCTGAGACGGACTAGAGCAAGAAAAGTACGAGATTCATCTGTGAACAAAAACCTTCGAGAAGTCAACTTTCTTGTTATCTCCTACCCATTCCAGACGTTTTTGTACGTGTATTTTTGGCATTGATCTCACTGATGTCCTGACCTTTTTTGTTGTATAACCGTGATACAACTATACGTAAACATATATATGCGGAAACATAATCAACAATAATGACGAACGAACATACTTCTTTAGAAAAATATACCTCTCACACTTTATTCGAAAGGTTTGCGAAAGGGTTGTGTGTGAGAGGTGAGTTGGAGACTGTACAAACTGCAACATATTGACCCCAGGTTCCTCTGACTATAGCAGCACTTCTTTCTCATTCTGCTGGGCTGCTCAACCGGGGGTCCTGAGGGCCCAAGCCCTCTGCTGGGAGCTGGTTCTCACTGCCTCGAACTGCAACTCGAACTGTCTGTGGCACCGGGTTATATAATTGCTTGATGTACACCTGCTTCCCGTGGGCGTCGCAATTGCACTGATTCAACCCGTCAAAGTTACACCTTGATATCTTCGACCGGATGCACCTGTTTCTCGATTGACGGCTGGGTCGAAGGTCAATATGTTACATTTTTAGAAGATGACATTGAGTAGTTCTGGACTCAGTTGTTTCTCCAATTCCCCTTAAAAGCTCTCCGCTGGCCTGGCCTGGGTTGTTCACAGCTTCATGTTTAATTCTTAGCAAAGAACTTTGGGAAACAACATCGAGTGACCCTTATTGGCTCTATTACGCACTTTCGTTGGATCTGTAACAATTTTTCCCAGTTTGGTGATATTTTCCAATTATTTTGGATATTTACAATGTTGATTTAAATTTTGCAAGTTCAAATGTCATAACAGACTTCTCAGAAGCGGTCAAGCCACATTTGTGACCCATAATTGCACAATTAAGAAGTAACTCCTAAATAATCTGGAGTATCGTTTGGTTTAGTTTAATTTGGTTTTACGGCATATCAACCATTGTTGGTTATTCAATGCGAAATCCTTTTTTACAAATATGTCAAATATGCGCTTATAAATCATAAACGCATATTTTGCAGATAACTTTTTTAAAGGAGCCAGAGATCATCTGTTTGCTTACAGTTAAATGATTTCAAATATTACAGTCTAATACGAATAATTCTATTTACTATCAATCATTGGTTTGTATACAGATAAATGGTTTTATGTATTGCTATCTAACAGTAACAACTTAACAGCAGTCATTTTTTGGACACATTGGAATAGATATACATGATATGTAAGAGATTAGTTTGTCGGTAATTTCATTTTTAGAACTAATTTGTTTGCACACTAGTATTATTGTTTCTACTCATTTAAATGGTTTCGATTATTGCTAACATTGATAATCTATTTAATATCAATTATTTGTTTGCACGCAGTGAGGTGGTAACAAATATTGCTATTTTACACTAATTATTTAATTAAACATTCTAATTCGTTTGTACATATTTAAATTGTTCCAAGTATTGCTATGTATCATTAGCAATTCAATTAAACCTCAGTCATTTGTTTACACACAGTCCAAAGAGTTCTTTTTCAAATAATTCAATTTATCACGAGTCAATTGTTTGCACTCAGTTTAAATGTCAAACAGTTCTATTTGACCCATACATAGGTGTTATCACTCCGATCCAGAGTTGACTATCAGGTGTTATCACTCCGATCCAGAGTTGACTTTGGAACGATAGCAATGAAGTGGTACTTTAGCATTACTCGAGCTTCACCATCATATTGTTTAGTTTCATATCCAAGACACTCGTTGTGGGGTTTTGTCCCTTTGCAGAGATGCACTCAGTGTATTCTACAACTCCAGCCAACTGGGCTCTGAAGTATCGTCTTATTCATACAAATAGTTACAGTTTGTTTACACTTGCTCAGAAGATTACTGTTTTTACACTGCACGCGTATATAACTGTTGCTATCATTCGGTGAAAATTTCGTTATTATTTGGAGAAAATAGACAATTGTCACCTCGTTAATAATTCGTTATGCAGTATATAGGTTTATAGGAATTTAAACAAAGGAATTTTTACAGTTTTACCTTTTGCGATAATTCGTCAGTTTCATATGAGATTCCTAGATTCAATCAATGTTCAAAATTTGAAATTCAAATGATAGCGTGGTTTGCTTAATTTTGTTTTATTGAGTAGGTCAGTGAGTCATCAAAGTTTGATAAAACCTAAATCATACAAAATCATATAGCTAAATAAAGAGAAGATTATCTCCCCTGCTTTTACGTTTTCAAATTCCAGAACCAGCCAATGAAAAGCCTGGATTAAATTGGCTCAAATCAAGACTCAAACAATTCTTGGGGTCTTTTTCCTTCAGATCAGATCAAAGCCAGACGAATAATATCTTGTCTGAATAAAAGCTCGTCCTAGGAAGACGTTAAACGACTGATAGTTAAATGTGTCTCGTTTATACAGATAAATGATTCTTAAGCTGAAATATTGTTTGTAACTTTGAGTATATTCATTCATAAGATTTGTTTAACGATCAACATTGTGTTTCGTTCCTTCTTACTCTATTTTAACCCGTTCTTTTCTGATATGTGCTAGAAAACCATAACTACTGTTGATCGTGATGTAAATTCAAGACTTGAAACGACATCTGTCCTCCTGATTGATAATCAATATAGAATTGGTTCACTGAATCTTAAAACCTGACTCCCTCCAATATATTACTGGGTTTATTTATGGTATATGAGATGCATAAAATCTATTCTAGATTTTTACTCAGCTGTGAGAGGGATCTTTTGAGTGCTTATATATATTTATTGAAGCTAACATAATACTCTACACTTGATTTCTTCCAATAATCTTTGCACTTCTGAAATTTTTCCGGGGCAGGTGATCGGGTCCTCTTTTACCTCGCCTTTAAAGCATCATGGTCAACAAAAAACTAGTTTTCAGCAAAACGGTGATAGATATATTGCTTTCTTTACTCTAACTTCCAGAATTCTGTACGCAACTTCATAGGACTTGAGCGTCAGTTTGAAATAATGCCTTAAAATATAAGATGCGTTCGCGATTTAAATTTTCAAAGAAAACACTATGACAGGAGTACAGTTAATATAAGACTAGCAATGATTGAGTAGGAAAGGTGATCCGTTGGGAATTCATACAAAAGATGAAAATTTGACCATGCTAAAAAATGGTATATGCATCAACCAAAATCTTTCCAAGAAAATGAGACGCATGAAATTGTCTGGGATTTTGAGATACAAACGGATTTTACAGTTCCATTCAGAATAACAGATCTAGTGTTAATAAACAAGAAAAAATAAAAGGAAAAAGAACTTGTCCCCCAGTGGATTTTATCGTTCCGGCAAATGTAGGTTTTTGTGGAATCAGAGAAGAACGATTAATCACGTAACAAGTGAATGCAGCAAGCTAACACAAAAGAAATTCAAGACTAGGTATAAATGAGTGGGAAATGTCATCTATTGGGTATTGTGCAAAAGATCCAACGAACATATGCCCAAACCAGAATCAATCCTAAAGAATGGAATGCATAAAATTCTCAGTGATTTTGAGATACAAACGATCACCTAATCCTGGTCTGAAAAAAAGTTTGTCATCTTGTGGAATTTGTCTTCCTGGCGAACTAGTGAAAATAAAAGAAAGCGAAAAAATAGACAAATACTTGGATCTTGCCAGAGAACTAAAAAACAAACCAACTGTGGAAAATGATGTTGAATGTTATACCAGTTGTAATTGTTATACTTTTAAATCAGCTAAAATGCTTTGAAAAGTCCTGGAAACTTGAGGAGACTTCCTGTCAAACTCAAGTAAATGAACACAGGTTGAAACTGGTATAAAAAGTTTGCAAGGATAAATAATGATGGTGGATACGTAGTCTGCACATCGGTTCATAAAAGATGAATAATTGAAACGATATAGTTTCAAAATAATTTACTTTTTAAAAATTGATAATTTAGTTTATTAGAACGAAGAGCCAATACGAAGCGAGTGAAAGGTGTAGTGTCTGTAAGCCTCGAGAAGGGTTTCTGGCTACCACAATAGTAAATCGTAATGGGTAAACCATACTCTTCGTTCCTACATAGTTAGGTTCATAGTGTAAAAAAAAAATTAAATGAATCCAATGGAAACAGAATCATCAATGGAAGTCTTTAACTGACGACACACTTCATCAAAACCTTTGTATTAGTATATTTATTTGTGGGCATTTTCATTTACGTGTGTGTCTGTTCCTTGCAGGTATGATGTCAATAGCGGTCTTTTAAAAATGAAAGCGAACTAATAGATAAGAAGGTAGGTAAATAAGTCACCCTTACTATTTAAGTGCAAGAAGTATTTAATTAGGAAAAAGACGGGAAGAATTCTGAGCAAATGTCAGATCAGTGTAGCAGACTTTCAGACGACGAATTTTTAGATGAATAGAAACGGAAGCATTTTTAGGTATCTGTACAAATAAAGAGAGAATTTAAAACTTTTTCAATAAAAAAATCTTACATGAATCAACCACAAACTTGATTAACCGAAAAAAGGCTCTACATAAAAGACTAGGTAACAGCTAATTAACATACATACATACATACATACATACATACATACATACATATAAAGATATATATTTATCAATCAAAATGGAAGAATCTTTTCAAATCTATCTTCGGCTGATGTTTCCCCATTTATATCAATCTTTGCATATGGATCTCAGTTCAAAGTCACGATCTATCTATCTATCTATCTATCTATCAGCTGATCTTAAGTGTCGGGGATTTAGTTTGGTAACGATTCTACATCATACCATGCAGTTATTTTTGTTAACTTTCTGTTTCTCATTTTCTTTTTTTTCTAATTTCTTTCTTTAATTTTTCGTGTTTTCTCTGTCTCTGTCTGTCTGTCTATCTGTCTGTCTCTCTCTCTCTATATATATTGCTGTGTATGTGTTTTTGTATTCAGTATTTAGGTGAGTCGGACAGAAGATTGCCACGTGAAGTAATTGTAAACGATGACTGTTAATTTGATGATGATCCCCTGGTGGTTGAGGGAAAACAATAACGACTCATCTCAAATATTGAACCTTCCGTTGTTATTTTTCTTAACTTCGTTTAGTGACTGAGGCTGTGGAAGATGAGTGCCGGTCACTAGCTGTTCGGGTGGAGATTCAGGAACCTTTTATGTTCAAGCTGTTCTTTCTTTATTGCGGGAGGAACCAGTGACACTATGTACGGGCTTAGTTCTATGAGAGTGGATGTATGTGTGTATGTATGCGCATGCAGGTGTATACATGTGTATGGTTGTGAGTTAACTATAGTTTGTATATGCGTAAACATGCATATGTGTGTGTCCATATATTTGATTCTTCCCTGCGAGTATAAAATGCAGATGCCAGATAAAAGGGAATCAACGACCAGATGATTACGCGGTCAAAGATTTTCATTCCGCGGAGATGCATGGCTCAATCGGTATTCCCACAAACCAACTTGTCTCGTATATCTAAATGTTTTTTCTGTCGCAGTCCTCGCGACGGATTCAATCGCACGGTGATGTCTAGTGACAAAGTCTCCGACTTGGAAAAAGTTTTTTCATAGGGGTTCTCGGAATAGTGAATATCAGCTTTCACCAGTGTAGGTGTTACGCTTGATCTGCTCACGTGACCATTTAGATGACTGATGAGGTTTTGAATGTTTGAGCAGCCCTATCTTCATTGCTATTCTTATTCTAGGGAATCAAATATCACGTATAGGTTGTTATCACGAATTTTGTAGCATTAAGTCTTTTATCGAACTTTGTCACCTTATCTCTCTTCCTGTCGTTGGCTTCTTAAAAAATACCGATATATTTGCATCCCGCAAACATTTCATTTTGATGCTTGCTTACGAAATTAAAACACGCTTCCTTTAAAATGACTGCTTTAATACATTTAAATTAGACGTTTATTATTAATCTTCTCATGAGTTTTTCACGAGAGAGTTAGCTAGTTGTCTTTCACTGGAATCTTGAGTGACAGCAGTCTCTTCAGGCCTCAAGGACTCTTCTGAGTATTCTAACTAATCTTACTAATACAGTGGTTTGGATAGTCTCGATTCTTCCTTTGCCCAGTTGGCTGGGACTGCAGTATACACCGATTGCACCTCTCCAGAGGTGTAAGACCTCACAAAGTGTCCTGGATATGACACTAAACAGCCTGATGGTGAGGCTCCCATAATTCAGGAACTTTGGGGAATGCGGGGTACCCCTTCATTGTCATCGCTCTCAGGTCACCTCTGGCCCGGAGTGATAGCACCTGGTAGAGCTTCATCTGCAGGTTAAATAGAATTAATCTGCGTACTTACGCTAAACTAAATTACTTGAAATAGAATCGTTTTAGCATACTTATGCTAAACTGAATTGTTTGAAATAGAACTGTCTTTGAGACTGAAACTGTACTTACGAGAACTGTTTTTGACATAGAAACTGTACTTACACTAAACAGAATTGTTTGAATTAGATCTTTTTGACTAAACTGAGCAGTTTGAAATAGAAATGTTTTTGACAAATTAACTGTGTACTTACATTTAAACTGCGTACTTATGCTAAACTGAATTGTTTGTAATTGAACTTTTTTGACATTTAACTGTGTGTAAACAAAATCTATACTTATATTAAACTAATTTGTTTGAATTAGAACTGTTTGACTAAACACAATAGCTTGAAATAGAAATGTTTTTGAGAATTAATCTGTGTACTCATGTTAAACTGAATTGTTTGAAATTGTATAAAATTGTTTGAAATTGTATAAAAATAGAATTGTTTGAATTGTATAAAAATAGATTTGGCATTAAATAACCTACAAAGGTTGATATATCATAAAACCAAACAAGCAACCAACCATCGATTCTCCTTCTGATTTCCGATTCCTACAGTCTTTTTTCGAAACCTTTTGGGACCGTTCCAAGCACACAAACCATAATTGCTGTTACCATGTTCCACAGTTTTTTAAAAGTTTTCTGACAAAGTTCAGGTATTTGCCTAATTTTTTTTTTCATTTTCACCCTGAGGTCTCCCAGAACGACAAAATCCACAAGATGACTAGATATTTTGTTCTTGTTAATTAAAAATAGGTCAGGTTTTCGGGCCGAGATTAGATGATCTGTTTGTATCTCAAAATCCCAGATAATTTTAGGCGTCTCATTCTCTGGGACGGATTATCTTTTGGGCTTATATCATTTGGTTGAATGGTCAAATTTAATCTCTTGCACAATTCCCACTGGATCACCTTTCGTGCCTAATCTTGTACTCATTTTATGCTAATTTGCTACATTTACTTATTATGTGATAAAACGTTTGATTTCTGCCTCCAAATAACCTACTCTTTCTATTCTGTTGCATATTATCAATTTTCGCTTTAATATAATTGGTTCTTATGGCGTTGTTTTGTGATTCTATAAAAAGAGATTCAAGTTCTCTCCTTGGGTTTCCCTTTCAAACCGATGTTCAGGTTTTCTTGTCAGCGGTTTCACCAGTTTGTCATTTGAAATATCCAAAAAGTTTTTTTTTTACTATTTCTGTTTTTTAGTTTTTGTTTTTCTTATTTTTTTTCTCTTATTTTGTATTCATGCTCCGATTGCTGTTTATAGCTGCTACAATAAGTCTTTTTTTTTTTTTGCTTCTTTTTTATGTATTCCTCGAGACATTGTGTTGATACATATATGCAATCCTCAGCGCAGTTGAGTTCTCTTCCTGCTTTTTTTTAAATACATATGATCTGTTATTAATCGAGTGTAAGCATTTGTGCATAATCATTAATTTATTTGGTTTTTGGTTTAGTCTTTTCTTTGTCCATTTTAAGAATGATTGAGAGTATCTTATAAATGAGACAGCTTTGGTGTTTTATTATTTTATGCAAATTTTACACGCCTATTTTAACTGTTATTTTAACTGAAGATGGAGTGAGAGGAAGTCTCTCCAGATCTCCAAGACTTTTCTAAATATTCTAGCTGGTCTTAACAGTTCTATAGTCTGGATGATTTCGATTCTTCAGTTCCTTCCGACTCTCTTTTATAACTTTGAGGGCCATTTCAAAGGTACCAATTAGAATAGGTTACAACGTTACCGTTATGTTACACAGTTTCTTCAGCTTTTTGGCAAGATCCAAGTATTTGTATATGTTTTTGCATTATTTTATTTTCACTCTATGTATTATTTTAAGTACTTTTTTGTTAATTAAAACTAGGGCTGATATACCGGGATTGGGTGATGGTTTGTATTTCAGAGTCACAGAGAATTATATGCGTTCCATTTTCTTAGAAAGATTCTGGTTTGTGCATATAATATCTTTTTGCGTAGTCAAATTTCAATCTTTTGCACAATTCCCAGTTGATCCCTTTTTCTTCCCAGTTGGGCTTAGTTTTGCGCTGCTTTTGTACCAGTTTACCATATTTCCTGATCATATGATCAACTGTTTCATTTCTGTCATCATACCCTTGGCTTATCGTTCTTTTACATATTATCAATTTTTGCTTTGAAGTAATTAATTTTAATGACATTATTTTTTGCTGCTGTTAAAAGAGATTTAGCTTTTCTCTTGAAGTTTCACCTTCTTAGCCATATCCAGATCATCTCATGAAATTTCTGTTGTTTATCGATTAATTATTTGTATTTATCTATTCTTCATAGTTTCTTGATAACTTAGTGTAGAGGCATATTGTGTTATTTTAGAACAGCTGCTAAAATATTTAATAACAAGAGACAAACAAAGGAATCTTCCATTATATCGATTGAGCTTAATATTAATGATGATTTTACCATTTTCGGTGAGTGTAAAGTGTGCACCTAGCACAGTTATTACAAGAAATTTTGACAATGTATATATATATATATATATATATATATATATGCAAGTTTTTAAATATATTTATTCAATAGTATGGAGATCTTCTAATCGCAAAGTCGCAAGAGTTAAAGACAGTAACATTGTGCAAGCACTAACTTTTATTGCAAGCAAAATGAAAAGAACATTTTATCTTGTTTATCAAATACTAAATTTCTGGAAATTGTTTTTTAATAGAATTAAATAATTGAATAAGAATGATTTTGTATGTTTCTAAAATCTGATTCAGACTCTATCAAGGAGAGTGAAAAGGCAAGCATACATCACCGAACTAGTGGTTTAATTTGAATCCTACTACATGTTC
This sequence comes from Sepioteuthis lessoniana, assembly GCA_963585895.1. NCBI lineage: Eukaryota > Metazoa > Mollusca > Cephalopoda > Myopsida > Loliginidae > Sepioteuthis > Sepioteuthis lessoniana. The sequence continues at coordinate 56,441,428 of OY757922.1, forward strand.
AAAATTTTCCTCAATACTAAAAATTATTTTGCTTATTGAAATATTGGTGGGTATTATTTCCGATAGCATTCATCATTATTTCCGTGTAGAAAGTACGAGGTGCATACGATAAGTTTCCAGACTTTTTTTCGTATGGGCACTTTTATTGATAGTACACACATGAAACTCTAGTCCCCTTCGAAGTAATCTCCGCCAGGTGCAATGCCCCAGTCCACAACTCCATTCTTGTCACAGACTATTTGACCTAGATGGGCAGCAAGACAGTTCCTCACCCTTCCTGTAGTCCAGACCTTGCTCCCTGTGACTTTTGCTTATTCCCTAAGATCAGAGGTTGACGTTATGAGACAATCGAGGAGATGATAGAGGCTGGGCCAAAGGTCATTGACATGCTCTCACAGGGGAACTTCCATGGGGCCTTCCAGAAGTTGTTGGAACGGTAGAACAAGTGCATTGCAGCCGGAGGAGATTACTTCGAAGGGGACTAGAGTTTAATTCGTGTACTATCAATAAAAGTGCTCATACGAAAAGAGTCTGGAAACTTATTTAATGATCCTCGTGCAACCATAGATTACAATAGCATATACGTAATATAATATTAACACAACATAGACAACTAACACAAATTATTACCGCAATCAAACACAAACCATTCCAGCATAAAATACTAATATTGAATTATACGTCATGATACAAGTTTATTTTCTTCATAATATAAATTAATAATGATAATTCGTTCCTTAGTTATAATCGTCACCACACACACATACGCGCACGCGGACACGCGTATATATACATAAAAAGAAAAAACATGAACATGGCATAGATAATACAAACACTTATTGCAACGTCTTAATACATTATATTCCTTACATACATACATACAATCATAGATTGCAATAATATATACGTAATATAACACTGACGCAGCATAAACAGCTAATTCAGTTTTATTGCAATCTAACACAAAACAACATAAAATACTAATATTGCATAATACTCAATAATATATCTTACCTTTCAGGCCTACCATACTTTTTCGCCTTTCATGCTTACAAATCAAAATTTATTTTCTTTATTAAGCAATGATAATGATAATGATTATTCGTTCCTTAGTTAAAATCATCACACACACACACACACACACACACACACACACACACACACACACACACACACACACACACACACACACAAATGCATAAAACATTTATTCAGTTATATCCTGTCTACTAAGAACCTTTGGTACACTTTGCAACAATAACATCCAGGAGACAACTTAAATCCTGTCGCGAAACGCATGTATCATCACACACACACACACACACACACACACACACACACACACACACACACACACACACACACACACAATCTCCAAGACAAATTTTACACACATATACACACGTACACACAAAAAGAAAGTCATACAAATCTCAACGTAAACATTCGCCTGACTGTATTTTTCGATTTCTCAAATATCTTTATTACGGACGACAACGACAAACCGTTTCTGGCAAATACACCCGCCCAAGCCGAAACCCTGCTACATAGTCTGAAGCGAGCAGCTGCTGACATCGACCTCTATGTCAACGCAGACAAGATCGAATACATGTGCTTTAATCAAAGACACACAAAAGACGGGGCCTTTGAAACTAGTGAACATGTTCACCTACCTGAGAAGCAGTGTCTCATCAACCGAGAAAGACATCAACGCGTGACTAGCGAAGGCATAGACAGCTATCGATAGGCTATCTGTCATATAGAAGTCAGACCTGACCAATAAAAAATATACCGATTGCATCTCTTCAGATTGGTATAATCACCTACAACGATATGAAACTAAACCATTTGATGGTGAGGCTCCAGTTGCAGAGCTCTGGGTAATATGGAATACACCTTCATGCCCATTATTCCCTGGTCCACACTGACTCGGAATAGTAGTACCTCTTAGGATCGTATCGATGGATTAAATAGAACGGTTTACCCATTTAACTGTGTGCCAACGAATGACCGATGTTAAATTGAATTGTTAGTTTTACATTGCTATGCGCTCGGAGCTATCACCAAAGGTTTGGTAAAAGGACGATGATTCAGAAATCAGAGAACAAATGAAGACCATCCAAACTACTGCATTATTAAGGTCGGACAAAATACTTAGAAAAGTCCTAGAGACTTGAGGAGACTTGCTGTCACTTAAACTCCAGTGAAAGACTATCAGCTGATGCTGGTGTGAAAAACTCTCAATGGGATAAAATAGTAATAATAATCTTTGACGAAATGATGAATTTAATCATGAATGCTTTGGAAAACTGAAGAGAAGATTAACCCTAACAAAGGTAAAAATTCGCAAAGTGGCATCTTCCTGGGAGACTTACTCCCGCCATTGCACTCCGTTATAGCAATGATACTACTTAACTATGTACTTAGGATGTAAACGAGTGGCTACAAACTCACAAAATCACAAGAAAAGATTAAAGACTTTATGTACATGAATAATGATATTTACGAGAATAAAATAGAATTGGAAACCGTGATATAAACAATAAGAATATACTGCCAGGTTATAGGAATGGAATTCGGCATAGAAAACTGTGATATGCTCATAATGAAAAGTAGTAAAAGAGAAACAAATTGAGCAAAACTGCTAAATAATGAAAATGTTAGAATGCTTGGAGATTTCATATAAGAAGATATATTACTAAATGGTATCTGCACAAACAAGCATCCGTTGTAGGGAATGAGACGCATAAAATTATCTAGGATTTTGCGGTACAAATGGATCACCTAACCCCGGCCGAAAGACCAGATCAAGTTCTAATTAACAAAAAAAAAAAAAAAAAAAAAAAAAAAAGAAGAAAAAAGGGAACTTGCAGTCTAGTAAACTTTGCTGTTCCAGCGGACCACAGAATGCAAATAAAAGAAAACAAAACGGCCATCATGGCCATCGCGAGAATTCAGCGAAAATCCCACACAGCTACCAAATATGCTGACTCATCTCTCCATCGTCTTCATTGCTTTGTCTTGACTCCATGCTCTGGAGTCTCACTCCCAACTGACCGCCTCGGAGTCTCACTCCTAACTCTGAATGCCCCTCTGCTCCGGACTGACTGCTTCTCTGCTCCGCACTGACTGACATCCTTCGTCCTTCTCCTCCAGACTCGCAGGTTTTCGCGGGTACAGTTTCCTGTATGGTCTCCGCACCAATATAGACCAAGAAAGGTCTTCTGGACACTCCGGCGTCGCTTCAAAGATGTCGGAGATAAGATTTCCTCTTTGGCCACCCATCCACGAACACACAGAGACCCACACATAATCATCCATATAAATATACATACATACATTAATGCTCATTATCGTGCCACACCCCACACAACAGTATATCATGGGATACCAACCAGGTGGAAGCTACTTGGTCTAATGGTGGCATAGGCGAGAAACTGATGGTCACCACACCAAACACCGTTGAGTATGTGTCTATGCTATTCTTACATATATATACTCTCTCACCGATACTGAGCACTTTTTATCAATAAATATTCCAAAGTCCATTATATATATATATATATGTGTGTGTGTGTGTGTGTGTGCGTGTGTGTGTGTGTGTATGTGTGTGTGTGTGTGTGTGTGTGTTTGTGTGTGAAGGGGGCGAATAAACCTATTAGTAAGATATAGTCTACAAAATTCACAAAATTCCTATCGACACAAACCGATGCAAAACCTGATTGCATGAAGCCCCTAAACATTAAAAAATATGAATGTTAATTGTATAGAGAAGCAGGAATTTCATTAGATTTGGCGAGTTTGGAGCATCAAATCTGCTCTGTTTTCTAAAATGTCAATATTTCTTGTAAATTACGAAAAAAGGATTTGAGGTTTTGTGGGAGAATTTTACAGTACTATGAACAGAAACTTTTAGTTCTGTTTGTGGGAAATAACATGGCACTTTTCTACAAATGTTTTTTCTTCGGTCAAAAAAGATTTACAGACAGGGTTATACTGTGCTATATAACATATTTATGCAATTTGCTGAAAAATATAAGGCAAACGAGCCTGATCTATCTATCTATCTATCTCCGTGTTGCTACCTAAATGAACCTAAATGATTCCCTTAAAGAAAGAATGAGTTGGTAAAAAATGTGTCTCTTTATTTTCTGGAGGATTGATTTTCAGAGCCTTGCAAAATGTTTGGCAAAACATCAAAAAATCAGAGGAGTTTAACACACACACACACACACACACACACACACACACACACACACACACACACACACACACACACACACACACATACACGCTCTCTCTCTCTCCCGTTCTCTTACACATAAACGCATACACACACTCTCTCACTATCTTTCCCTCTCTTTAACCCCCCCACACATGAAGAGATTATAATAGAGAAGCTGAAAAAAAGAAGAATGAAGTGTGTAATTGTATTTTCTGCATATAGAAGAGGAATGTTATGTTCAGGTAGGATCGCAGATTGTTTACATATCTCGCATTTGTATTTCTTTATCGACTTTCTAATCATATGTACATTGTGTGATTCTATTTTAGAAAGTTTGAATTCTTTGTAAGGAAGATGAAAATTTCCTCTAATTTGAACCATAGAACCTTTTACGATCTTGTCTGTGGCTCAAATAGATCTGCTTAAAAATTATTCGTTTTGGATTGGAATACTTGATAACGTATAATTGTGAGCAAATTACTCGTATCCGATTAAAATATTTGAAGCCATATAACTGCAAATTAGTTGTATTAAATATAGTAAATTTATGCTATAATTGTTTACCAAGGATTATCTTAAAATAATAAAAACTCTCATGAAACAATTACATAAGGTGTAAATGTGGAAAGAAGTTTTGAAAAATAAATTAATCCAAAGTGAAGAATTTAATATGAAAGAAAGTCAACGTTATAACATTTCAGTTTCAATAAACCATCATTAGAAAAGATGTTATGAAGTGTCGTTAGATCACCGATGGATGCTGAACATAAAGTATAAATGTAAATATGAAGGCACAATGTACATGGTTTTCTCATTTCTAGGCATAAAATTGCCCGGATGTATTGAGATACCATTAGAATTAATCAATCAGTCCGATCACTCGAAAATCTAAGAAAAAAACAAACAAAAAACAAAAACAAAAACAACAACAAAAAACTTGAGAAAATAGATAATAGTTTGCTTTTAGTGCCGTGTTAGTATCAAATACATCGCCACAAGTAGAGTTCGAACCCAGATTATAATTAGATTTACGAATGTTGAGTTTCAAGACAAATTTACAGGAAACCTTTCCGTATTTAGAAAAATAATTCAGGTCGATCTTTCTAACAAAAGTTATAGTGTTTATTTTGACCTGGTAAAAATCGATCTACAAAGTTAAAAAATAAAGACAGAAAAATAGGGAGAATCAGATATCTTTCTTATTTTCGTCTTTTCCTTATTCATTTCTTTCTTTCTCTTTCTCAAAAATTCTCCTTTTGTCCTTTTTGTTCATTTTCTTCAATCGCACACACTTTTCTATAATGCTCTGTATATTTCTTACAATGCTTCTTCTTTCTTGCACCTTTTTCTTTTATCTCTTACTTTCTTTTTCTTCTTGTATCTTACGCTACTCTGTCACTTTTATATATTCGAACTTCCTGTTTTTCTTTACATTATTTGATTTTGGCTATCTCTCTCTCACTTCCACCTTTTTTACCTTTTCTCTCAATGTCACCCATCAGTATATCCTTCCCATTTCCCTTATCCTTTCTTTGTCTCTTATCTCTCTGTCGCCTTTTCTACCTTTTCTTTTTCAATCCTCTACAAGTCTCTCTCCAGTATCGTTCTCCGGTTTTTCTTACTCTGTATACGTCTCTCTTCATCAATCACTTCTCTTGCTTTCTTATCCTCTCTTTGTCTCACAACCCTGTAACATTCTTCCTTTTTCTTTTATCTCCTTTACTTCTCCCCTCGTTAACTCTTTCTTCTTTTTTCTGTTCCCTCTTCCTTTTCCATATTCTTTCTTCGTCTCTCCTTCTCTTCTTATTTCCACTGTAGTGTTTTTCTTTTTATATCAGTTTTTGATTTTTTACAACTTTTTTTCAAGTCTGGATTATCGACGTAACGAAGCGATGAAAATCATGAATGGAACGACACAAACAAATCTCGTTCTCATTCTTTAACTATGTCTTCCATCTCCTCAGAGACAATTAGAAACACATACATAAACACACACACACACGACCCCCCCGAATACTCACGCACTTGATATTGTCTTAGATTACCTTACACAGAAAACTGAACGAGGGAAAGGGAAGAGAGGAAGATTGTGATGCGCATTCAAAATATTGGCTTTTTACGTGGGCTGGGACATTAACTACTGCCTGACCCATACACTCTCAACATACAGATGATCTATCTCTGTTCAGATCTACCTATCATTAAACACACACACATGTGCTCACACACAGACGCATAAGTTGGTATACAAAAGATAGATAGATAGATAGAAATGTAATAATTGAAGATAGAAAGGGAAGGAAAAAAAAAGAAAGATGAAAGAGAAGAAAAGAAAGAGTGGTAAAAATTCATTAGGAAACTGTGCATAAAATAGATAAAAGAAATAGGAAATGTGGAGAGGAAGACAGAAAAAGAGAAAGAGGCAGAGAGTCAGTGTCAGATATAGATAATGGAAGAGAGAGAAAGAGAGAGAGAGAGAGAGAGAGAGAAAGAAGAAAAAGCAAGGAAAGAAGACAGGAAGAAAGAAAGAAGAGAAAAAAAGAGGGGAAACACGGAAAGAAGAAGAAGAAGAAGAAGAAGAAGAAGAAGAAGAAGAAGAAGAAGAAGAAGAAGAAGAAGAAGAAGAAGAAGAGATATTGGAACGTGCTGGTGGTGCCTGTATAGGGACAACGTGGTTTATGTTTGAACGAGAAAACGGTAAGAGAAAGATGGAACGAGGAAAAAAAGGAAGAATGATTATCAGGCTTGGAGATGAAATGATTCTCTGCAGCCTTTTCCAACTGCTGCTGCTGCTGCTTCTTGTATTTACAATCGCTGAAAAAGCGTCAGTATCATTGGTTTGGAGAAAGCAGGATACACGAGGTGCTAGAGTCTTCGGAGGAAGCCCGACACACGCATTCTTGTAAAAACAAACACCTTCACAATCACTTCACAGATTATTTTGCATACATAACTTTTTTCACAAAATTTTCAAAATTTTTTTATTTACAAAAAAAACAAAAAACAAAAAAAACAACAAAAAAACAACAAAAACAAACAAAAAACAAAAAAATACAAACAAACAAGCAATCAAACATAAAAAAAAAAAAAAAAAATTAAACAAACAAAAAAGCCCCCAGAAACTTTTTACTTTTCTTACATTAAAAAGTAACAACTAAGTATTTGCGGATTTTCCATTGGGCGAGATTAACGTTCATGCTATCTGGGGAACTGAATAACTCTAGAAAATAAGCAAAACAAATCTCAGCTTTTTATAAAATATATTCTCTCTCTCTCTCTCTCTCTCTCTCTCTCTATATATATATATATATATATATATATATATATATATATATATATATATATATATGCACTGATTTCTATTGAGTCCTTTATCCATGACAATTTGATCCGAGGGAACCGACGAACTCATTCAAATCAAAAAGGATATTTCACTCTATTGTAGCTTTTTGAGTTTATCTTAATTACTTTTGCTCTTACTTTATATTTCTATATTTTTCTCTTCATTTTTAATAACTTTTTGTTTTCGTTTTTTTTTTCTTTTCTTTTTCATTTATTCACTCTTTCTTTCTTTCTTTCTTTCTTTCTTTCTTTCTTTCGTTTTTGCTTTTCTTTTCTTTTTCATTAATTAATTCTTACTTGATCTCTTTTCGTTTTTCGTTCATTATCTTTTAAACTTTTCTTTCTTTCTTTCTTTCTTTCTTTCTTTCTTTCTTCTCCGTTTTTCCATCTGTGTTTCAATCGTCAAACTGCTTGACTAATTTCTTTTCTTTTTCTCTGATTATTCCCTAAATTCTTTCTTTCTTTCTTCCCTTCTTTGAATTTCTTCTTTTGCATTGCTATATAATCTCTTTCTATACCTCTCCACTGATCCTTCCTTTTTCTTTCAGCCATTCTTCTTCTTCTTCTTCTTCTTCTTCTTCTTCTTCTTCTTCTTCTTCTTCTTCTTCTTCTTCTTCTTCTTCTTCACTTTTTTGTGATTGTTTTACTTCTTTTTGTCGTTCACCTTTTTCTTCTTTTTTTTTAATACAAATATTTTTTCTCAAATTCATATTGTTGGCGTTTCTACTAGTCAATGCATTCAGAGATTTCAGGCGCGAAATATTTAATATTTTTGAAGTAAACGGATAACCACCGTCTTCACCACCACCACCAACAACAACAACAATAATAATACCCGAGGCGTTCTAATTTCCCCGGATACATGAATTACTAGGTTAAAAAAAAAGAAATAAAAATGAAACACTGAGATCGATAAATACTGACGGACATTTGTGAATATTGATCAGTCATCAAAAATAAGTTTGTCATCAAATCTTTAAGTTTTAGGGAAAAATCAGAGCCCGCTGTTATTTATTATATCGACAGTTATGAACAAATGTAATTAAATGAAAGAAAACAGAACTATAAAAAATATCAACATTAAACAGAAAAAGAAATAACAACAATAACAACTACAAACGGAACAACAGCATCAACAGCAGCAGTGAACAGTTGTTAAAGCATCAGTCAAAATAAGTGGTGCATCTTTTTTATTTATACAAAAATAAAATAGGTGTGTGAGAAAAGAAGGGAAAATATCTATACAGACTGACACACACACACACACACACACACACACACACACACACACACACACACACACACACACACACACACACACATATATATATATATATACATACATATATATATACGGGAGTAAAAAATAAAATATCACCCAGATAAGAGAAAAATATTGGCCACGGATTGATTTTTATTAGCTGCATTTTATTCGCTTTCTTTTTCCAATCGTAAAGGTAAGTGGTTCTTTTTTTTATTTTTTTATCCTAATTCAATTTTTTTTATATCTTATGCCACATGTTTCCAATAGAAAAAAAACATTATGAGAGAACAGTGCTAAAACTGATAAGCACAAAATAAAACTGTAAACAATAGGGAAATCATAAAGAAATGAAAGGATTGGAGTTAGTGAAAAATTTTGGGACTAAGTGCATTGCTTGGGTCTTTGATGGATCGTCTTCAATATTAAGAGATACGTTTTTATTTTATAAGCTACCAAACATTAGATACACGTAAAAATTACTGGAAGTGATATATATATATATATATATATATATATATATATATATATATATATATATATATATCACTTTCAGTACATATATATACAGTTGAATCTAACAGAAATCCAATATTGTGATTATTTGCTTACCAAAGGATCGACAACGTGAAACTCAGAGTCGTAAGTTTTTCTCACGTTTTCTCACGTTATATATATATATATATATATATATATATATATATATATATATATATATATATGTATATATATGTGTGTGTGTATGTGTGTGTGTGTGTGTGTGTGTGTGTGTGTGTGAGACAAAGCAATTTTGATCCACTGTGTACATCAATTTTGTTGTAATAGAGAATTGGCGACTAGACTGTTTCTGAGTTTGGTTCTCACCGGGTTTCTCTTACAACCGGCCTTGGGCCACAACTAAGCTTAGTTAATAACTATATTGAACATTATATTCGATAGAAATATATTACGTGAACAACTCTTCAGTAAGTTTTTGTAGATCCTCTTCCACTAGGGACCCGAGTGGTATTTTAAAAAATTATCTGCCTCATAGCCTCAGCAGTGCCTCTGGTTGTTAGAAAAGAAGAAATAAAACAACAACAAAAAAAGATAGAGAATTATTAGTTAGAGAAAAAGACTTTTAAAAGAAAGAATGAATCAATTAATGAAAGAGAAAGAAGGAATAAGATTGATTTGGTTTCTTTGCTTAATCACATCAACCTGCATGGGTTATTTTATGTCAAAGCCATCCTTGTAGAACAGGACAGAAGTAATACTATTCAAGTTGTGGGAATTAGGGAGTTCATATCTTTCCCACGGAAAGTGAAGGCAGTAGTGCGACTGGAGTTTGAACTTACTTCGAGGCCGCAGTCCAGTACTTGATGCATTACGACATGGAACAAATAAGAAACGTTGAAAAGAGAGTGGTAACAAAAGAAAGGAAACATGGAAGTAATAAAGAAGAAAGAACCAGAAAAAACAAACAAACAAAAAAACAAAAACAAAAAAAAACTATCGTTGATGTAATAAAGTGCGAATAGAAAAAAGTTAAAAATGAAGAAAAAAGTGAAGACAAAAGAAACAAGGATTAAAAAAGAAAGAAAGATAAATAATTAATTGTCTTTATTTTTCTTTCTTTTCTTTTTATTTCTTGTTTCTGTTTTTGGAAGCTTCAAGGCAAGAAAATTTTAAGAAATTGAAAAAAAAAAAAAAAAAAAAATCAATTAAATAAAAAATTCCTGTTTTCAGTAATTTACACTTAAACTTGATATGTATAATTTTCTAGCCTTCCCAATTCCATCTTCAAGAATTTTTTTAATTTGTGAAGTCTACAATTCCCCAAGAGGCCAACAAACTCCCCTCTTTAAAGAAATAAAAAAATAAAAAAGTAAAAGATAAAGAAAAAAGAAAAAACATCTTTCGTTTTTTATTCTGTGTAGTGGAAGACAAAACTTAATTATTTAGAATGAGCAAAAAATAGATAGATAAATAAATGAATAAATAAATAAATAAATAAAAAAAATACCCCCCCTTAAAAAAACAACAGTAGCAGCAGCAGCAGGAGCAACAACAAAAGCAACAAAAGAGCAAAAATCAACATTTTTTTCCTCTGTTGCTTTCAATTTGATTAGGTTTGGCTTAGTAAAAAAAAAAAAAAAATAAATGGATAAATAAAAATTCACTTGTAAACATGTTTAAATAGATTTACCACATGCAACAGTATTTTTACAAATAAAACTCCCAAAAGCTAAAAGTTTACGCAAGAAATGAATTGTAATTTATTTATAGCACAAATAATCTACAAATTATTTTGCTAAACAAATGCTTTGGAAATCAGGTAAAATGATGGTTACTGGTTTGCGTTATTGTCAAAATAATGCTATACATTCATCCACACACAACCACTCACCCACAGCCATGCACACACCCTTATACATATACATATACATATACATTCACACAGAAATCTCTCTCTCTCTCTCTCTCTCTCTCTATATATATATATATATATATATATATATATATACACACATATATATATATATATTATATATATATGTATATATATATATATATATGTGTATATATATATGTATATTTCTGTGTGAATGTATATATATATATATATATGTGTGTGTGTGTGAATGTATATATATATATATATATTGACACACACACACACACATACACACATGGACTACACACACATATCATTTTGGGATTTAATGGCTGTAATTTTTATACAATTAAGAAATGTTTTCCAATCATTCAGTATATAAAAAACAAAAAACGATGGGAAAGTAAGTTTTGTGTATGTGTGTATCTGTATATATATGGGTCTCTCTCTCTCTCTCTCTCTCTCTCTCTCTCAATATATATATATATATATATATATATATATATATATATATATATATATATATACATGCGCACACGCGTGTATGAGACAGAGAATGTGTGTGTGTGTGTGTGTGTGTGTGTGTGTGTGTGTGTGTGTGTGTGTGTGTGTGTCTGTGTGTGTGAAAATAGAGACAGAGACAGTGATCAGTATATAAAAAATCGAACGAAAAATAAACTTTATTATTGTTGAATATTCCTCAAAGAGAAACCTCACGAAAAAGAACTCAAAGTGCTTTGGGCTTTTTTTAATTTTCTAGTAAGGAGAAACAATTCAAAGGGAAGCGAACACTTATCATTATCAGATCTCATATTCCTTATCTCGGTACCATTTTATAATATTCGGTTAATTTCTTCCCTTAAAATACAATTCATTTCTTCGAGTAAGGCTTTCATTTTCGGCTTTTGATTTCCCTACACCCTTTCTTTTATATCGAAACATTTTCGTCGAGATATCTGTCGATAACAATAAAACTATGATTTGTATTTTTAAAGTTTAATAAACCTTTCTGAAAGTCTTGATTAACGTGATGTTTGAATCTGTATTTCATTTACATACGACCAAAAAGTTAATTGGTTGACCAAGATACTCTCATGGAATGTGACCAAATGAGGCTAATTTTTCAACATAGTCTCCCTTACGGTCCACACACATCTTCCATCGGCGTTGAATTTTATTGGTAAAAAAATAATCAGCAGCAACAGCGGATATGAAGTCATCATATAAACTTTTCAGCCTATGAACTTTTCAGTCCACATTTACAATTACATTTTAAAAATTTAGCATGCATGTTACACTTTTGATTTTTCAGAGAATAGACGCCTTGTCGGTGGGGTTCAGAATACACTGAATGTGTGCCCCTTCACAACAGGGGTGTCATGGATATGACATTAAACTGCATTTGATGGTAGGGAAATTTCTGGGCTCTGAGTAGTGTGTATTCATCACTTCATTGCTATAACAACCAAATTCACTCGAACCCAATTCTTTTGATCTTCATTTCCCTCAGTTTCTTTCTCCAGTACTTCGAGGATCGTTCCAGTTGCGACAACTACTATTGGTATTACCGTCACCTTAATGATTCAAAGCTTTTTTTTTAGCAGTCTGGTAAGATACAAGCATTTGTCAATTTTTTCGCTTTCTTTTATTTTCACTCTGTGGATCCACTGGAACTATAAAACCCACAAGTTGACAAGTTTTTTGTAAATTAATACTACATCCGTTTTTCTGACGGGATTGGTTGATCTGTTTGTAACTTAAAGTTGAAGATAATTTCATGCGTCTCATTTTTTTGGGACAGTTTCTGACTGGAGCATTTACTATTTGTTTGCATGTTAAAATTCTAATCTCTTGCATAATTCCCAGATCACCTTTCCCGTTCAATTGTGCCTTGTCTTGTATTCATTTTGTTCTAGTATGCTTGCATTTGCTTATTAAATGATTAAATGTTTCATCTTTGTCTCCAGATAGCTTACACGTGTTATTCTTCTCTATATAATCAATTCTTCTTTTGACATAATTTGCATTTGATGGTAAAGAAAGTTCTGGAGCTTGGGCTAGTGTGGATTCATCCGTTCATTGCCATTACTACCAAGTGCACTCAAACCCAATTCTTCTTTGATCTCCAGTTCCTTCACTTTCTTTATGCAGGATTTTGTGGACCATTCCAAGCGCACTAACTACAATTAGTTTAACCTTCACCTTTATGTTCCACAGCAATTTAGTTCTCTGGCAAGGTCTAAGTATTTGTTTCTTTTCGCTTTCTTTTATTTTCCCTCTGTTGTCTGTCGAGACGTCGTATTCAGCAATACGGCAAATTCTCTTTTTTTTGTCAATTAACCCTAGGTTTGGGGTTCTGGCCGGGATTAGGGTATCTGTTTATATCACAAAATCTCTGAGAATTTTATGCGAGTAATTCTTTAGAACGGAGTCTGGTTTGTGCATATACCATTTGAAAGTTTGGTAAAAATTTAATCTCTTGAACAATTCCTAGTCTTGTACTCCTTCTCTGATAGTTTATTATATTCGCTTGTTATGTGATTAAATGTTTCATCTCTTTCTCCACATAACCTACACTTACTATATTGTTGCGTATAATCGATTTTCGTTTTAATATGATTGGTCCTTATAGTATTGTTTTTAGTGCTGCTATCGAAAGATACTCAGTTTCTCTCTTGAAATTTCCCTTTCGTAGTTATATCCAGGTTTTCTTGTGTGCAATCTTACCACTTGAAATATCAGTTGAGTTGCTCTCTTCCCATTTCTCTTTCCTAGTTTTTCTGCTTTCCTGTTTTGTCATATGTTGCTAATACTGTTAATTGGTTGCTGTAATAAGTCTTTCTTTGTTCCTTTTAATGTTGTCCTCGAGTACTTGTATTGATGTGTCCTCACAGTCCTCAGTTCTGGTGAGTTCCTTTCTTTCTTCTTTTATTGGTACATGCAGTCTGTCTTTATCATCTCTCGGATGTAAGGCCTTGTGCATAGTCGTCAATTTACTTGTTCTTTGCTATATGTGTTTGAATTCTTCCTTTGCCCATTTTAAGAATGGCTCAGAGTATCTTCTACGGGGTAAATCCCAGTAGTATATCCTTTTGATGAGAGTTACGCTGCAGAGCTTGGTTTCGAGAAGTTTTCTTGTTCGTCTGAAGTATTATTTTGTCATTTTTTCTTTCATCTTCCATTATTCGCAAGTACCTGTAGTTTTCCTACTCTCCAAGCCTCCGGATTTTTTTCTTGATTTTGCAATTCTATTCCTTCCATTATTTGTCTTCTCCCAGTTTATATTATAAGTATAGCACATTTTTCTTTGTCGAAGTCCATTCCTATATCCTGACTGTATATTCTTATTGTTTGTATCAGACATTCCAATTCTTTTGATGTTTTGATGTTATCATGTGTATAAGAGGATTAATCTTTTCTTGCAATTTTGTAGATTTGTAGCCCTCGCTACACTTCCTAAGAAGGTAATTGAGTGATATCTTTATCACTCTAGATTTTCACCTTTGCGAGTGTTTTTCCTTCGGCTGTTAATTTTCCTTTCCAGTTTTTCATAGTTTACGAGATGAATTTTATGACATTGTCAGATTTTTTAACATATTTACACTTATAGTATCTAAGTTTGTAGGACTACATCATAGGCTTTTTGTAGTCAATCCATGCCATGGCTTTGTTGTTTTGGCCTACTTGAGAATGTACTGATTTATATATTGTTCATCGTCTGTTTCTCTTGTTCCCTAGTTGTATCCTTTCTGTTCTTCCGAAAATAGTCAGCAGAATACAAGCGAGTAATAGATCGCTCTTTTCATTTGTTCAGTCAGGATTTTCTAAATTATAAGTAGACATGTTATCGGTCTATAGTTCCTGTGGATAGTTTCTTTCTTGAGGCTTTCTGGATCCGGAGAGTTTTCTTAACGTCATTCATTCGTATGCTTGTTTGTTTGGATTGTTTACTCAGCTGCTGAGTCAATCTGTCGTGGTTGGACGTGAATTTTAAAACAAAAATCCATGAATGCTATCATGACCTGGGAATGTCCACTTTGAGGCCTTCTCCGTGTCCTTGTAATTCTTTTTCATGTTATTCATCGATTTGGTTTTTCTTACATGTTCTTTCTATTCGCCTTTTTTTCTCCAAATTATTTTGTTTCTTTTGTTGGTTTGTCATCGTGCATTGACTTGTTGACTTGTTGGTAGAATTTTCTTTCGTTATTTTGGAAGGTCTTTTTTTTGCCTTGTTCGACACGGTCCAGGTATTTTTTGAGTTTTCCTTCTTTCGCCAATATTTTTTATTTATTTCTTCCAATTGTATTGTCAGACTTGTTTTGGTCCATTGTATCCTTGCGTGTTTTTCTTTCCTTATTAGTTTCACTTGTTGTCGTAACTTCTTTATTTGTCCTAACCGAATTTCCCATCCAAATTTTTATCTTTGTTCAGATTTGGAGGATACCAATTTTATCACAGACTAGTTTGGCCATGCAGAATTTAACTCGTTTAGATCAGGGATGTTGCCTGTTGGAATATTTGTTAATAATTTGTTTACAATTTTTCTTTATTATTATTATTATTATTATTATTATTATTATTTTACTCCTTTGAGAGTTTTTCACACCAGTGTTAGCTGGTGGTTTTACATTGGAGTTTAAGTGACAACAAATCTCCTTAAGTCTCAAGACTCTTCTTAGTATTCTGGCCGATCCTAATAATCCTTTAATTTAGATGGTCTCCACTCCTCTTCTTATTTTCAAATCCTCCAGTCCCTTTACCACTCATATGGAGACTGTACCGAGTACACCAATTACAATTGGTATTATCGTCACTTTTGTGTTCCACAGCTTCCTCAGCTTTCTAGCAAGGTTTAGGTACTAATCTCTTTTTTTACTTTCTTTTAATTTTACTTCGTGGTCTACTCCGACGGCAAATTTCACTATTCGGCAGCCTCTCTTTTTTTATTGGCTATCACGAGGTCTGGTCGTCTGGTGATACGTTTGTTTATCAAAATCCCAGAGAAGTTTGTGGTTGTGCATGTATCATTTATTCGTATGGTCAATTTTAAATTTCTTGCACAATTCCCAGTGAATTACTTTCCTCTCCAAGTTGTGTCTAGTCTTATACTCTTTTTGCGCTAATTTGCTGCATTTGATTATTATGTGATTGATCGTTTCGTCTCTATTGCTACGTAACCTACATTTACTATTTTGTTGCGACTTATCTATTTTTACTTTTAAATAGTTGATCCTTATGGCGTTATTTTGTGCTGCTATTAGAAAAGTTTCTGTTTCTCTCTGAGCCATATCCAATATTATTATCATTATTATTATTATTATGTCCGTCATATATGACGGAATTGTTTGAATATTAACTGCTCTTTTTGTCTCTGGGTTCTAGAGATAATATTAGCCATTTGAAAACCAGGAGTATTAGGCGACAGAAATCCTTTCAAATCATTTCATTAAACAAAAAAGTAAGATCGAAAGAAAGCATATGATGGAATTGAAAAGAAATTTGAAGGAAAAAAGAAATTGAAAATAGAAAGAACACTGAGCTGAGTCGGAAGAAAATAGAAGTATATTAAGTTATAGTGAAAGAGCAAAACAGAAGAGAGAGAGAGCGAGAGAGAGAGAGAGAGAGAGATTACCTCTCTCATACCAACTAGGACACTGGCGTCTCAGTCAAATTTCATATTCTTTTTAACTCTTAAAACATTGTACTCAAAGCATAATTTTACCTATTCAAACAAACAAAACAAACACATAAACAAACAAAAAACTAACAATCTTGCTTGTGAAAGGGTTAAAGACGGAGCTCATGTTTAATGAAAGAGTTAAGTAGTATAGTCTACTCAGTGAAAATATCCTGGTATTTGAGTTTTTAAAAGTCCTCTATTCCCCTAACTATGGAATTTCATATAAATCTGTCTTGAGACCATATTCAGTGATCGATATATATATATATATAAATATATTTGATATTATTTCATACATTTGCTTGTGTAAACTGATGTCGAGTTGTTTTTACTAGTGACTGAGCAACAATATATTTCTCCAAACCTTTCTCATTATCCTCGTTGAATCAACCTTGTTATCGTCTGGACAATCTTAATTCTTCCGCGAATTCTTATTTATTTATTTAATGTCCATTTCAATGTTTTGGAAATATTCCAAATGTGCCACTCGTAGCCAATCATTATTATTATTATTATTATTATTATTATTATTATTATTATTATTCAATAAAATGGAGTATTGTCAATATTTTTATGGATTTCTTTCTACTGATTTGTGCGACTTTATGTGGATTATTTGACATCAAAGGACACTAATTTGCTTTTAACCTATTCATAGAATATATGAACATCTCGTGTAGTGTGATTATTAGTTTGGGTTTCTTTGTTTAGTGGCTTATGGACCTTTTAGGATTATCTAATACCAAAGACATCCTTGTTTAACTCCTTTCCCAAAGGTATTAATCCGAAAGTGAATCTATTAATGCGACTGGAGTTCGAACTCACTACGAGATGTCAAAGTCACGTTATTCACTACGTCACAGAGACTTGGCCCAGTCGGTTGGGGCTGCAAAATACACCGAATGCATCTCTGCAGAAGGGTAAGACTCCCTCCCAATGAGTGTCCTGATATGACGCTAAACACTCTGATCATGAGGTTCCAGTAATGCTGGAGCTTTGGGGGAATGCTGAGTACTCCTTTGTTGCCATCGCTTCCAGATACACTCGGGCCCGGAGTGGTAGCACCTAATAGGGTCCTATTTATGGGTTAAATAAAACTAAAGTGTGTACTTACGCTAAACTGAATTGTTTGAAATAGAATTGTCTTTACATTTAAATGTGTGTAAACAAAAAAACTGTGTAATTATGCTAAACTGAATTGTTTGAAATAGAAATGTTTATATGTATAAAAATGGATTTGGTATTAAATAACCTACAATAATTGATATGCCATAAAACCAAACCAAACCAAACCACAGGGATTCCCTGCATGATAATTAGCGACCATTAGTATTGATTTTGATTTTCCCTAGATGTCACATGCTTAACTTAGTAAACGTTTCATAAGATATTAGGATTAACAAGTTTGGCTCATTTTTAGAAAATTCTAGTGTCATTAGTTACTCGCTTTGTACCACAACTTAGCTAAGATTAGTAAATGACTATGGAATTAATATTCTAATTAATTGAAAATAAATAGACAAACAAATAAAGAAAGGTATTTTCTGACAAGAGTTCAAATTCTGGATGAGGCGGTTTGCTTTTTACTTGGCAGTAAGTCTTCTAGGAAAGGCATGAACCCAACATTTCTTCCCTCTATGATGGGTAAATAGTTGAGCTCTTTAGCTTTGGTACAGCAAATAGTCTGGGTGAAGGAAAACTCTGTATTCAAACTTGCACTATTCTACTTGTAAATTAATCTTATGTCACATCCTGCCTTTGGCAGATGGGTTGGGTATAATCATATCTATGATAGAAGTCAGTGCATCACAGACCTAACATCATTATTTCTAACGGCAATAGAAATTTGTTTTTTTTCCTCTAAATTCTTCAAGTTAGAGAATTTTAACGCTATTGCATTAACAAATATCTTGGTACAATGTGTTATTTTTGCTGTGTTATATAATAATCCAGATTTGCATGTTTTCGATTTGTTTTCCTTTACAGTTAGTCCTTACATGGCATTTGTACACTTATTAGTACTGTTATCAGTACAATGTTGTTTCTTTCTTTCGACAACCATATTTTTCCAGGCTTTGATCTAGAGCTAAATAACTGGTTTATTTTCAACTTGAAATCTTATTTCTAGTATCTCTTGATACTATTATTATCAAAACTACTACCATTAATAGCACCACGAAAACTAATATTACTATTACTACTCCGAACATTACTACTACTACTAGCCTCATTACCATCGCTACTACTAACACTGCTACTAATACCACTAACATTGGTACCCTAACCATTACTATTTCTACTATTATTAACATTCCCATCACTACTATTACCACTAATACAATCTCCTATCCGCAATACCACTACTACTACTTCTATAACTACCGCTAATGATAATAACAATAAGGATAATAATAAGGGAAATCTCGATTTCATGGAGTGAGAGACAATATTATAAATCTTATAATAAGTGAAAGAAGTATGCCTTCAACAAACAAATGATAAAACTGCACAAACCAGAATGCGTTTTAGAAAATGTGACCCATAAAATTTTCTTGGGTTTTGAGATAAAAAAAATCAATGAATCCCGACTAGAAAACAAGATCTATTTTTTATAAATCAAGAAGAAAGAACTTATCGTCCGATGGATTTTGCTGTTCTAGCCGACCATAGAGTGAAAACTTGGATCTTGTCAGAGAGCTGAAAAAGCCGTGGAACATGAGAGTAAAGGTGATATCAATTGTTGGCGCTCTTGGAACAGTTCTCAGAGCCTTTGAAAGGAGACTAGAGGAATTGTAATTCAGAGGAAGAATCAAGACCACAGCACTGTTAAAATCAGCTAGGATACTGAGAAGAGTTCTGAAGACGAGCATTTTTGCTGTAACTCAAACTTCAGTGAAAGACTGCCAGTTAAAATTGGAAAGAAAAACTCGCATCATCGTTAAAGCGTGTTAACAACATGGACCCTTTTAACTCTCTTTCACCATCCGTCCCTCTCGGCCATCGCACTTGGCAAGTCCACGATACGGCATCAGAGCTGATTAATGTAATTTTCTGCTAGTCGACTAATACTATGTAGATGTCTACTGGAGAATATCGCTAATGGGTTCGTTCTTACCTCTCCAGCAGTGCCCAGCATATCTTGCTCATCTTACTTGGATGCTTTGTGAGATACGAGTCAAATGGCCTTGAAGCTTTTTGTTGGGTGCTGATTCCAGGAATCGTTCAAAATAGCACGCTGCCTTCATGCGCACCTCTCTTCAAGCTTTTTTCTCTAGGAGTTTAGCAATCATTCAAGTGGTGCAGCCATTCGAAAATGTTGACACGTCAACAGCTTGGAATAACTCCTGCTTCATTTTATGAGAGAGTTCATATCTCCATATGGTCGGTAACCGGTGAAAAGATGTCCATGCCTTTGCTATGTGTATGATGACATCAATTTCAGTAGATGAGATATTTTTACCTTGGTAAAGGAAGCAGTTTACTAAATTTTAGGGGCTTGCCATTAAATGAGGAGATTGGTCCATCTTGATTAAAACATTGGAACTTTGTTTTATCTGAAAATCAACAATAATAACTTTATCATTTTCTTAGACTCACTTTTCGTCTTGCTATCATTAAAGATAAAAAAAAAAAATCTGAAGATCCCTTAATCACTCAGCTCATATGTCGTTTATATTCCATGGCAAACTCAAAAGAGCTTCTAATATGTTAGATCGTAAGCCATATGTAAATAAAGGGAAACAAAAAGCTACTTTGCAGCCAAAGCGGCTTTAGAAATGACCTCCGACAAAGACAAATTTCCATACACTGACTTCAAACCCAGAATCAATAACTTCTATACAAAATGACAACAACACTGGAATAACAACATACACAATAAACTCTTCCCAATAAAACCCATTCCACCTGAATGGAAACCAGCTTTCATAAAATTTAGAAAGGAACTAGTCACTCTATCCCAAATGCCCATTGGTCACTCCAGGCTTACACGCTCTTTTATATTTAAACAAGAGGAACAACCACTGAGTATATCAAACATCCTATGCTTTTGAAATTTTTTTCATAGAATGTGAAGATTTATCTCTCGTTACACAACGTTTTTTCAACGCAAATAATATGAAGGACATATTTGAAAATGTCAAAATGGATGACATTTTGTCCTTTTTCAGAGAAATAAAATTATATAAAATTATTAATGCAAAGATGATCAATATTATACATAATTATAAAAAAAACATTTAGCGAATTTTGACATATCGTTAAAACGAAATTAAAACTCAAATGTAGGTGTAAATATAAATGCACAATGTAAGTGATTTCCTAAACTCTAGGCGTGAAATAACCCAAGACGGTTTAACATGCCGTTAAAATCAATCAATCATTGAACTAGAAAAGTCTTTTTTATACGTTTTCTTTCATCAACTCAAGAACGGTTTGAGTTATCGCCACTAAAATTTCCAAGGTTACTAATAGGATCTGAGAACATATTTCTGAATAAAAATGTTTTAACGAGGGTTTCAATTAACAATGTATTAACTACAGGATTAAACTGGATCCTTATCTTGTGTCCGTCAGGTTAACTAAACCGAAGATTGTATCTTTAACCGTATAAAATAGATGTGTAAATTTGCTCTGCTTAAAGTAGTTTGGCACAAGAACAGAAGAATGGAGTACCCAATGAGAATTGGATTTATTCTATCTTAGCTTTTTAATCCTTAAATGACGCAAGGTGCCCAAGTTAATATATAAAGTAGTTTAACATTTATTCAGAAATCAATGATATAACCTTTTTCCAAGAACTTTTTCCCGGTTATTTAAAAATCAAAGCTTTAAAAAATATCGTTTATTTGTTTATTTTGAACGGCCCATTGGCCTAGTGGGTAGAGTGTTCGCCAATGGCCTGGGAGACTGGGGCTCAATTCCAGGTCTGGTCATGTCACCTTGTTTAACGCTCAGATGAGATAAGGATCAAGGGTAAAGTGGAGCAACCAAGAGAAAAGAATAACGCCTTCCCCTACGCCTCGATGTTGTAGATTTCGGGTAACCCTTGGAAACAGTCGCTAACTAAACTCATAAATATCAAACACACGACGACCTTTAATAACTCATAAGTCTTCACAAAGAAAGCAAAGGTCCGTATCCTGCCTGTTTTTCTTGTTACAATAAATGGAAATAATCCAATTTTTTTTAACGAGTGCAATACCATTTATATGTAATGATGTATAATTAATCGAATTTCTTTCGCCCACACTGTTTATTATTGTTTATGATTGCATAAATTAAGGACGAATAGAGTATTGCTCATCAAATTCTTCGTTCTTACTTATGGGACTGTGGAGCATGGTTTTAGAGAAAATTCATTTTTTAAATTCTAAAGCTCTTAAAGTATTTACTGGGAGTGGGAGAATCAATTTATTATGTAGATGTACTGTTAAGCTGGACCCTTTTTTTGTGTCAGCCTTGCAAAACCGAATCTTTATCTTTTTTGACCGTACAAAGTAGACATATAAATGATGTACCATGTATAAATTTGCCTCCCCACTATCGAACAAGATGTGACTGCATGTGTTGTACTGCTGGCTTGAATTGAGTTTTCTTTCTCCTGAACTGGTTGCCTAAGTAAGATTGGAGAACTCAGACTACCCTTAGCTGGGAGGAGAGGAGATAAATTCGCACCTTTCCCAAAGGACATTAGAGCAAATTGAAACAGCTTCATCCAGGATTTGAACTTTGGTCACTGATTCCATTTCCATCTCCTCTAACACTAAGTGTCTCTCCGCAAAGCCAGGTGTATGGGGCACCCAGTGTGAATCAAACTCACCAGTTATTATCTGCTAGCCTGGCATATTAACTATTACAAGTCGTGAGGTGCCTTAGTTATTTACTTTGCTTAGCTTAGTTTAGCAAAATGTCAGAAATATATATTTACCCAGCCCCTCCATCCCGAACATGACCTGATATATGTCTTTTTCTAAATTTGTAGTTACTCGTACAGAAGAGTACGTGTATATAAAAAATAGCATTCATAAGATTCAAATTAAAAAAAAAACAAATGGAATGAAAAATATGTTTCAGTGAAACGTTTGAATATTAGATTGGGCATTTTTTTAGAATCCCAGATTTTTTCGATAAGGAAGATTTAGTTTTGGAGGGGTCATTGTATTCATAAAAGAAAATAATATATTTTTCTACCCGCTACTCGAATGTAGAATTAAATTAGTTTTCTCAGATTTACAATTCAAATCTGATGGATTCAGCAATTTTCCAGTAGATATTGTTGCTGAGTAGACTTGCTTTATTCATTTATTTACAGTTTGCGAAATTACTACCAGACATAGCACGTAATTTAGAAACCCTATCACAAAGAAATGGAAAATTTATTTTAAAATGATCGTACAATCTTTCCAAAATCGCTGATTAGTTCCTCCATTTTTTTTTGCTTTTTTAACCCTCCCCAAACAAACAAACCAAAAGACCAAAAAGAAAACCAAAAACAGAATAAAAAACAAAAGTTAATAAAAATAAAAGGTGATATTATAGTCAGCCATGGACTGGCTATACTCTTTAAGCTAATTTATTCTATACTTTTTGAGAAGCTATGTTTGACTTAAATTTTTCTAAGACATCCTTCTTTCTTTAAAAAAATAATCCAGTTTTAAATATTCCAAATATGAAATAACAATCAGAAACATTGATGATATTTATAATTCTTATTGAATCATGGGAAAGCCATTACACTCATCGTATAATCTATAGTAATCGCAGATTAAACTTCTCTTTAGAAGTCTTAGTTACAAGTACAGAGAAGGGTATAGTTTGTACAAAAACAGTAACATATACATGATTCAATTCGGAATGTTTTCTTATGTATCTTAAAAATATTTTAACGAATTATGTTCTCCAGTGAGCTCTTTAAATGAAGTTTTAGCATAAGCATTTTTTTTAGAATCCCAGATTCTTTCGACACAAAATACAAAATTTATTCTTAGAGTGGGCGTTTCTTATCTAACTTTTATTCGCCAAATGTCTTTTTTCCGGCATTCTCTCATCGTAGAACTTGACGTCGACAAGACTACCAAATTATTTACAGTTACTAATGGGATCCCGAAGCAAATTTTAGCATGTTAGTTTTTGAAATTTCGCAAACCTGCTGATTTTTTAATGAGGGTTTAATTTATAAAGAATAATAATAAACTGAGTCTTTACTTTGAATCCTTCAGGTTAGCTAAACAAATCTTTTTCTTTTTTTATTTAACAATATAAAGTATTTATCTAGCCGAAGATTTTTTTGCCCATGAATCAATGTTAATTTTTTTCACAACTTTTTTCTTTGTTCTTGTGTTTATATTTGTAGTTTGTTTTTTTCGTTCACTCAATAACTACTGGGGCATAAATATTTACTTCTTAGTGACATTTATCAACTTCTAAGTCCTCATTAAAACATAGTTTGGTGTAATATCTGTGTGTTGATTGTAACGAATAAATTTATGGTCCGTTTAGATTGATTCCTTTTCATGGATTTTAACATGTCAACATATCCAGGGTTATTTTATGCCTAAAGGTTAGGGAATCACATATATTTTATATTTATATTGACATTTTTATATACTGGTTTCTTAAGAATTTCTTGCACACAGTTATGTGATATCAAGTATTCCTATCTAATTCAAATAATTTGCACACGTATAGTTTCAAGTATTCAAATTTAATTCTTATAATTTTCAAACTAATTTATTTTACACTTAATGGCAATAAAGAAATAATCAACAGACCCCAGATCTTCAAAACTAGATTGTCATCATGAGTTTATGTGATGTCAAGAATAATAAGTTGTTTCACTTAGGTATCATTAAATATAAAAATAGTTAAAGTCTATGATCTCTTGACATTGCATGTTTTCAGCCATAAAGATTGTAGTACCTGAAAATAATCACTTAAACCCGCTGAAATTTAGTCATTATGTACAACGAGAAAATTATGGTGGCGCGCCTAGTGAAACTGTTTTAATCGTAGGAGATGAAATTCTGAACGAGGATATTTGCATTTCAATTTGCGCTAATGCCCTGTTTTAAAATAGTAGGATATACTGATTTCTTTACCCTTTGTTAGCAAAGGAAAAGAAAAACTTGAGATTAAAAAAAAGCTGTACTCCACTAAAAAATTGACCTAGTGTGAAATCCTGTCCACGGTGGAGGAGTTGGCTAAATACATACAAGGAGAAAACTTGTTTGATTAGTAAATGACAATGTCAAATGAAAAAAAAATGTAGACAGCAAAATATTTGTAAGTTTGCAAAAAACTGAAATATTTATGCAGTCATCATAAATGAGTCATCTTGAAACAATTCCGAAAAAATGCTGTCATTTAATCTTTACAACATACTACCTGTGTGGACCCACAACAAATACAAATGATAAAAGAACTAGAAATCACTGGATGGAAACATTGTTAATATCAGTTTGAGAATTAAAAAGAAATATTGAGAACGCCTGTTGTCATTTGATGTCTAGTCAATTCGGTCAATTTACAATTAGCTCTGCACGTATAAATAATAATAGATAAATGTATCAATGACTCGTTATTTTTTGATGAAGAAATAAAAGTATGTGTCCTTTTATAAGAAAATTGTCGAGAAAGAAAAAAGAAATGAAAAAAAACATAACTAGTTTGGATTGGTAGTTCACAGGAAATTGTGCAAATGATTTAAGTTCAACCTGGTAAACAAATCAGAAAAAAGAAAAGTTATTCTAGTAATTAAAAGACATAGACTTTTGGAACTTTGAGATTCACAAGGATAAACTTTAAGCAAGTCAGGTGACCTTGCAACCTATCTCTCGCTCTCTCTCTCTCTCTCTCTCTCTTTCTCATTATACATCCCTATCGGTCATTGCTTATAGTAAGTCCTCTAGCAGGCATCCAGTGACTACACAGAGTTAATTAATGTAGCTTTTTCCTGGTCAGCCAACGCTGGTGTGTCCATGTGCAGGAGTCCATAAGAGAACATCACATGAGTTCCTTAAAAGGCATTTCGTTTAAGTTCAATTAGTGTGCTTATAGAATAGTGCAGACACAGTTGCAGCTTGGAAGAATTCCTTTTTTTATTTTATGAGAGGAATCAGATTCACTTTTGTCAATAGCAGCTCATTCTTTACCTATGTGTATGTTGACTTCACTTTCAGTTGATGAGATATTTCTCACAAGGTATTTGAAGTGATCTCTTAATTTCAGAGTTTTCCATTTAATAAATTTATAGCACTATCTTGATAAAAGCACATGAACTCTATAACAGAATGATTTTTCTATCGGACCGCCGGGTGAAGTCAAAAGAAAACAAAAATGTTTTTATTTTGTTTGTTGGGAAGAAAGATTATCTTTGCTAAAGAAATTGAAAGAAAATACACTCACCCATTATTAACAGAAAATCTTACAATAAAACTCAATCGTATCTTTTCTTTTTCCTTGTTGGTAAAACATATATCTTCCTAAGTAAGTATTTTTACCGGACCATCGGTCATTAATCTGATCCAGAAGACACATTGAAAGAAAGCTGAATAAATCCTCGAGGAGGTAACAAAGCCTTATAGAATACTACTATAACTTCTTCTTTTTCTTCTTCTACTACCACCACCACCACCACCACTACTACTACTACTACTACTACTGACTAGTTGGATAATAAATAGAGGTGGAGACATGAAGAGACTTGCAACTATCTGATGTCAAGGTTCTCATCAGAACATTCAGAAACTATCTATATTTCAATAAGTTCGCGTACGGTAAGAATTACATATATATATATATAAAAGAGGAGAAAAAAACGAAGGAAACACTGACAGCGCGTCTAACTTCTGATACACAACTCTCAATAAGATTTTTCTCCCCACTCCTTACTTCCATAGCGGGAAATGTTCTAATAGATTGTTGTTTTTTCAAAAAAAATGAGCACAAATCAATTTCTCTCCCGACAGCTTGATCCATTTTGATTAAATTTTCTTTCGGGCTTGAATGAACTAGCGGTGAGTTAAAGGAAAATATAAAACAATGAAATAATTAATTAGCAATTAGTAATATATATATATATATATTTAGGAAATCAAACGGTGTAGATGAAGAAATAATGTTAATGGGAAAAATTGTGCAATCAAACAATCATGAAAGCCAGGGCAGTAAAATATTTTTTTCTTGTGCCATTTACTCCCTGATTAAGCACAAGGTGTGGAAAAATTAATATCCTATTATTAGGAAGGGTGAATCAAATAATTATTTGTTCAATGGAACGAAAATCGTTTTTTCTCGGTCACGGTTGCACGCTTTATATCACGTGATCATTTTCTCTTATCAAATACAGAAATCAAGCCACATACCTTTTGATCACGGAACCCTGAGTAATAGAGCAAGTTACATGGGATCATAATTATATAGTTTAAAATAAATCTAGTTTGCTATGATAACACAAACCACTGTTTATATAGTTTTCTTATCACTATTTACACACACACACACACACACACACACACACACACACACACACACACACACACACACACACACACACACACACACACACACACACACATATATATATATGGATATGTTTCTCTAAAGAGATACACTGCTTTCGCACCTAAATTTCATGAAAATTCTTTTCTCGTTCACATTCAGTGTCATATTATCAGTTAATTGAAATCTTACAGCATCGAATCAATGCTTCCTTCCTGGGAAGTTGTGTATTATACAAAGTGGTTGATCTAGCATGTTGATATGGCATTCCCTCAATGCGACGGAAAACTCAGGTGATATTATAAGATACTCTTGCTACTTTGGATATCAGTTTCAAGAAGTTATAAATAAGTAAAACATACATTTCAATATTTCATTTATTTGTTAAATCCTATAATTTTTCTTGAATTATTGTTGCGAAACTAAATGAGTTCACTTCTGACATATTTTTCTTATAAAACGTGACCATAATTAGTCGTGTGTAGCATTCGTGTATGATACGCATCCCGAAATTTCGGCTATGAAATTCTTGAAAAACATCTCACTACACATTGACTTTTAAGGTTAAGACTCTGGAAAAGGCGCGTATTATTCACGAATAATTTTATTTTATTCCAAACCAAAGTTACCTGGATTTTATTGTTTGTAGAGGTATATCATTCTATCAAAGCAGATTTTATGAGGCATTGCTTATTTACTTAATAGCATATTTTACGGAATTGAGACTTTGTAAACAAAGTCATGAAAATCTAAGTGTTAAAGAACTTGTAAAATGTAAATTTTATTGCTTTTTTGTTTTTTCTAACTTTCCATTAAAATGGAAAGTTAGAAAAAACAAAGAAAAAAACAAACGACGACCACCCAACAAGACAGAATTGAAAGCCCGCATATTATCAAAGGGAAATGCAGTAGAGTTTGCCAATAGATTATATGTAATATCTATTATAATGATGTAATGTTCCATTAGAAATGATAAAATTCAGGCATATTTGGTTTAAAAGAACACACACACACGCACACACACACACACACACACACACACACACACACACACACACACACACACACACACACACACATATATATATATATATGATATGTTGTTTCTCGCAAATCAATACATATTTTGACCAGTGATTGTGTTTTCAATAAAGAACGCACCAATTACACCCAACACTAATAATAATGGCCTGTGATGTTTTCAAAGTCGAATATATAATAGCTAATTTTAAGGCAGTTTTTTTACGCTGAATCCAAAAATCATAATCATTATTTCTAATCAGATCAAGATACAAGCTTTTAATTGAAATGCATAGAACAGCATTAAAACTCTATTTATTTTCTTGTTGAATTAAGCAAATAATAAAATGAAAACAAAACAAAAGAAGCTATTCATGGAAGAAAGGTCTTTTCAGGGACTTCCTCCTGAGTTCGGTAGCCACCGCATTCCGTTTCGAGCACCAGCAGTAGTCAATGAGAAAATTTACATCCTACCGGCCTCAATAGCATTCATTAAGTGAATATCTTGGTGAAAGCGCTCACCCCATTCTTCACCAAAATCTCCACAATTCTTTGGAAAATAGTCCAAGTCTAACCGTAGAAATGCAGTTTGACTGACATTCGTCTCTCGAGTTGACATGAACTCTACAGTAGCTCTTCAATTTCCTTCTCGTATTCCGCGGTCCGGTTGTTTTTCAGGAAGTTTGTGACTACTGATTTCAGTGACTGCCTGGTGAACTATTCAGATCTGCTCATTGCTTCATCAAACATTTGGTCCTTCATAAGTTCTCTTATTCGAGGGCCGTCAAATATACCAGCCTTGAGTTTCTCCATACTTATCCATGGGAACTTCTGAAGAAAGCAAACCTGCTGCCTTCCTTGTCCATTGCTTTCACAAAGTTCATCATTACTCTTAACTTGATATGTAAGGGTGGAAGCAGTATTTTGTTCGGTTCAACGAGAGGGCGAGAATGAATATTATGCGAACCGGGTTTTAATCCTGGTCTTAATGGCCACTCTTGTCAGACAAAACATTAGGTCGTCAGCCCGGCTGTCCAAGAGACACAGAAAACAAGGATACCCTGTGTACCCACCTACAGATCAATCATGTGTGCTCCTGGTAGTTAAGAGCAGACAGCAAATGATCCATGTTGATATGAAATTCTTTCATTTGAAAAACTAATCTCATAATGTAGAAGAACTACTTTGAGACTTCTGCTGGATGAGTCAATAAAAAGTCTCCATTCCGTATCATAATACTCTCAGCCCATTGATTTGATCAATCCAGAAATGTTGATGCAATAAACCAATCATGACTTTTGCTGGAACGTGAAAAACTGACTTAATTCTCTCTCACGGTCTCGATACTTGTGGAACGTTGTCCCTGTTCTCTTCAGGCTTGTATACGTCATCCCTTGTTACAATAGTCATGTTACTATGTTTGGAATTAAGAGCTATAGCCCATTTTACCATCTGGCTCAGAAACAGGAAGGTCTGAGCTATGAGGAATTGGTTTTATGGCAGAGGGGATATCAGGATATTAGACATGGTGCTTGTTCTTGCGATTTATTCCTTTTAGATTTATCATACCGAAATAGGAGTCCGTAAAGTGATATTTCCCTTCCGTTCAGACCATTAGAATGGCAAATGGCATACTGTTCCTTTTACAATTCATCCAATCCCTCAAGTTCTCCACACATGTACAGCAAACATGGGAAGCAAATGGCTTATCCTGATCCCCTAGTTTGACTCCAAATTATCGTGATATGCCTTTATGTCTTTTTCACAAAGTCAGTGATTTTTGCTGAACAGTTTGGAAAAACCACATTACGTCAGATATGACAGAACCTGTCAGGATTTTTCTTAC
Organism: Sepioteuthis lessoniana; assembly: GCA_963585895.1. Classification (NCBI taxonomy): domain Eukaryota; kingdom Metazoa; phylum Mollusca; class Cephalopoda; order Myopsida; family Loliginidae; genus Sepioteuthis; species Sepioteuthis lessoniana. The sequence goes on from OY757922.1 coordinate 56,471,679, forward strand.
ACTTGCAATCCATTCTTTTAGGAATACAAATGTCTAGCTGGAAGAGAAAAAATAAATCAGCACTCAGCTCGTCGCTGACACTAGACAAAGTACATTAAAATGATTTTAAACTGAGGGATAAACACCGTCTCCTGTAGGTATGTGGGTGTTAGCGATTAGGGTGGTACACTGTAGTTAGATACACATACAACATTATATGCTATACTAACCATCGGGAACCCACGATCAGCCCTGACAAGTTGAGTCCACAATCTTTTGAAAAAGTGTTATTACTGAGAAGTATTCAAACACATCTTAAAAACAAGACTTGACCAAACACAATGAACGTTATTTTTGAATAACAGCATAAAATGATGATCATATATCACTTGATAAGCCTTTAACCTTTGGAAAAATCTTTTAACACGGGCCAGTGAAATCTATCTGACATTGTAACCCCTGTAACTTCTGGGGTTCAGTCATAACATACCGCTTCTGAGGTTCCTACAAATTGCAACTGTGCCATTTAATTGAGCCATTTAACCTTACAGCAGAAAACCTGCAACAATCAATGTGTTCAGTGCAGCAATTGAAATAGAATGCATTCAAATACTAAATAAAACGATTTCTGAAGTTTGCAGTTCCATCTGTTGACATCAGTTTGTAATTTCGTCTGTTCACGTTTTCAGCCATACCTAGACCAGAATAATTATCAGTTCGAATATCTGCACTACCGCAAATTATTTTCTGCTTGTCTTCTATACCTTGGATTATAGAACTCAAATATATCTTAATAAATATTGTATTTCTTAAATAAATCAAAGTGTGCATACATTTTCGGATACACTGCATATATCACCTTTTTTTATTTTTGAGATGAGCAATTATCCTTACAGTGATTTAATCGCAGTATTCTAATCCTTGTTGAGACAGTCACAAAGATTTGGCTTGTCGGCCTTCCACACATATTTGTCGATATTTGTTTTTGATTAAACAGTGAAATTTTTGTAAGTTTACATAGTGAATAATAACTTAAACCATTCGACAGAAAAATTTGGAAAAATCTGAAAGAAGTGGGAATCTAAAATACAAACTACTTTGGTAGTATTGAGGAAATTAACAAGAATGGGTGGTATTGAAAAGTGTTATTTGATCACTCACAGCAAACCATGGTTTGAAAATTCTGAATATTTCAATATTAACAAGAATGGTCTTAAGGATTCTTGTAAAAATAGCGGAAGATTTTGAATTTAGGCATAGAATTGAAAGGGAAAAACTATTGGAATACATTGCAACCGATTCTATTGCAAAATATATCACAGTTTTTTATAATTGAAATGCATTTAAAATATATAGAAAGAGTCTGCAGTGATCAGCATTAATGAGAATAAGGACACACACACACACACACACACACACACACATATATATATATATATATATATATATATATATATATATATATGTATATACATATATGCTGTGTTCTTACCCATCTGTAGCGGAGAATCATGCTAATTACGATAATTCCTCATCACAGGAATTTAGATGAAAAATATTCTTGTTTGCTAAAAAGGTAATGTTTTTAGGAAATGAGGGAGTGTAAAAGCACTTCAAAATCTTTTTCTTCTGGTCTAAGTGATTTCAAACAAATTCTGGTCATTGTTAAGAGAAAGCATGAGAAATATGTTGTTGTCCCCCGATTAAATGTTGAAGTGTCTTTGGTGCATCTTCAACAAAAAAAAGTAATGAGGTATTCCTTTTCACACACACACACACACACACACACACACACACACACACACACACACACACACACACATAGATATTGCTAAGGATGTCTGCTATATTTATAAATAAACACTGAACAATATCATTGATTGAGTGTATACATTGAATTTGGGATTGCGTTGACACAGAGTCAACTTTGTGTCGAAGCTATGCTAACTTGAATATATATATATATATATATATATATATATATATATATATATATGCAAGGGCCATTAAATAGATTTCCAGACTTTTTTTGTACAGGCATTTAGAATTATTGTAGTCTCTTGAAAATTCAGTATATCATTGCTATACATCTTATAAGATGACTGGCCAATTTTTATGATTTCAGGTTCAAATCAACAGCTGCAGCAGGAATTGGAATAAACCCTACTAAAACCTGATTGTCACAGCTTGTGAATTTCAAAAATGCAATCTGGACGTGAGGATACTTTAAAAGAACGATATGCAATAAAATTGTGTTTAAACTTGCAAAAAGTGCCACAGAAACGTATAGAATGCTTCAGACTGCTTTTCGAGCATCTTGCATTAATCGAGCATCAGTTTTTGATTGGCATAAGAGATTCAAGGAAGTCAGGGAGTCTGTGAGGGATGATGAGAAGTGTGGGAGGAGTAAGGAAGTTGATACACCAGAGTTGATTGGCCAAAGGGTTGGGTTTAGGGTTACTATGTTGAGGTTTTAAGGGAGTTCAGGAAGAGATTCCTTGGGAAGAGGGCAGCACTCTTCAAATCAGGTCAGTGGCATTTCCAGCAGGACAATGCACCAGTCCACAACTCCATCCTTGTCACAGACTATTTGACCAAGATGGGCATCAAGACAGTTCCTCATTCTTCCGATAGTCCAGACCTTGCTCCAAGTGATTATTGAGGAGATGAAAGAGGCTGTGACGAAGGTCATTGACATGCTCATACAAGAAGACTTCCATGGGGCCTTCCAGAAGTTGTTTGAACGGTAAAACAAGTGCATTGCTGCCGGAGGAGATTACTTCGAAGGGGACTAGAGTTTAATGTGTGTACTATCAATAAAAGTGCCCATGCAAAAAAAGTCTGGAAACTTATTTAATGATCCTCGTATATCATCATTTTTTCATCATTATGTCGCGCCGCCAGCGCGGATATCCCTGACCCTCTCTCGCCATTTCTCCCTATCATTCATCGCCTCCGGCAGGTCTTCAGGGTTACATCCTGTGTCCTCACATAGTTGCTGTATATAAGTTCGTGCTGGTCGTCCTACTTTTGCACATATATATATATATATAACCCCTCACAATAAGTATGAAATTAGTACAATAAGAGGTTATGCTTAGTTTTTTATCCATCAGTAAATAAACTAATAGACTTAAGACATTTTTTCAAATGTCCTTAAACAAACAAATGGTATAATTTTTCCCAAGTCGTGTAAAGGAAAATATTTGCGAATAACCCAATATCGAGGATAAATTACAGAAATCATTGACAAAAAAAAAAAGGAAAAAAGAAAGAATCAATATCTAATTGTCCCTTCTCGAATTTTAAATTCTTTTTGGAATGGATTTCACCAATTTAAAGCAATATTCTTCATCAAAGTGATTCCAACTTTTCTGAATTGTTGTTTATAGATCTTTGCTGGATAGAACCTTCTCACAGATCATTTAAAAAAGAATATTCCACAATAAATTTTCATTTGGATTTGGATTCGATTATTCGCTGTCCATGTCATTGATTTTATATGCCTACCCTGAAGAAAAACTTTTATCTCCTTTGCTCAGTGACAAGATGCATTTTTGTCCTGATAAAAGATTCATCATCACCAAACATATTTTCTACTGATGGAATGAGAAAATTATCCTGGATTTAAATGTACACATGCGTTGAGGTAATAATTACCGTCACTCTCGGTCTTGCCTGCTACCTCAAATCATGGTTTGGGAAATCTATTTGTTTTGTTCAGGTAGTCATCTTTATATGTTTCATTAGAATGACAACAGAGAAAAGTTTCAGCATCAGGGTCTTGGCCAATACAGATACTTAATTCATTACTGAATATTACTTTCATCCAATTGCTTACACGGCATGATTGTTTTCTATCGTCCACTCTAACCTCATTTTTATTCTGATGATGTTTTACTGTTGATTTTCACTTGGCTTTCTTGTGTGTAAATGCCATTCCTCTCAGCCAGCTTCTTATTGTTATGTTACAAAAATTGACTCCTTTTTCGACACATTTATTTTTCCTTTGTTTTGTGGTATATTCCTTATTTTCAAGGTATTCCTATTTTGACACTTTGATGTCATTCAAGGTCTACCGGTATTTTTTGCTTTTTTTAACCAACATATATTTTTTTTATATTCGCGCCAAATTTGAGATACAGCAGACTAGGGAACAACAAATGTTTTTAGTCGCATTCTACTTTGTATTTCCTCTTTAAGTGTGTTTTATGTTCCTTTCCATGGTTTCAACTGACGATTTTTTGTTGTAGCCAGGTTTCCTATCAATTAGATATACCCAGCCGCTTGTTAAAAACATTTCTTTAACCGATTAGCATATCTAAGTTTCTGTTTGTATTTGTTTAAGGGATGTAGATTAATTATTTTATATAATTCAAGTCAGATTTTTACTTATATTTTAGTCAATTACTTCAAATTTAAAGAATGACAATTTTCAGGCTATTAGAAAGGGATGGTCATCTTAATTTAATGTAAAATTCTGAGCCACTTGGAAGGCGAGGAAGAAATAAGAACTGAAAAAAGTCATGATCTATACTTGTATTCATTAAATAGAGTAGTGATCATAAACGATTAAATACGAGAAATATTTACTTGCATTATATATAAGGAATTGTTGACAACTGACTTTAAATGAATTTGGTATATATATAAACCTCAAAATAGAAAAACAATAAAAACAGGATAAAAACACGTCTCTGAGTTTCTTATTGTGAAATATGTGTAGATATTGGTTCACCTGAGGATCGTCAAAGGGAAACTTATAGTCATCTTATAGTCATGAGTTTTTATCCTGTTTTGAAAGAGAGAGAGAGAGAGAGAGAGAGAGAGAGAGAGAGAGGCAAAAATTAATAAACTTTATGATCCATTAACACGTACAAAAATATTCTGAATCACAGTGCTTCTGTCATGTGACAAAAGCATTCAAATTGAAACGATTTCTAGCTGTAGTTCTAAGTGTACTTTTATTTCTTCACATGGAACTGAAATTAGACAAAGAAATGAAAGTGAAAAAAAAGGGGAAAAAATGGAATTATATCTTGATTTTGTTGACTAAAGAAAATTATGGAATCTGAAAGTGACAGTTGTACCTATTGTGGTCTGAGCTCTTGAAACAGTCCTAAAATGCTTGGACAAAAAGCCTGGCGAGAAACCGGGAGGATTTAAATGATCTCATTGTTTGAAATAGATAGAAAATTAAGAAAAGTTCCAAAATACTTGGCTTGATCAGTTGATCATTTGTGAAAAGGAGGGTCGTCGCGTAGGTAAATAATAATAATAATAATAAAGCGAAAATCGAATTAGTACAAAGAGAATACAAGACTAGGCACGACTGACTAGGAAAGGTGATTCATCGGAAATTGAGCAATACATTGAATTTTGATCATATAATATGATGGCGTACATGGATTCTAGTTTAAAAAATTCATCTCCATCCATCACACACTCGCTCTTGAACTGAGTAGATGGCCAGAACAAGCAAATATATAAGAATGGATGACCATGGGGAAGACTACCCAGATCCGGAAAATCTTCAAAAAGGAACCATTCCCTGAAACTATAGACCACTAACGTATTTGCCTATGACGTGGAAAATCCTAACAACACAGGGAGGAGCACTATCATGCTGCTGACTGTTATCCAAAGAACTGAGAGGATGTTGCAAGGAAACAAAAGAAACAGGTAATCTACTATACATTGATCAACAGATCCTCAAGGAGAGTAAAGTGATGCGGAAAAATGTAGCTATGGCGTAGATTGATTACAAAAAGGCCTATGATGTTGTCTGAAAATATAAAAGATACCCGTCAAATGCATAAAATTCATCACAGAAGCTATGAAAAACTTGAAAGTGGAATTGATAGCAGAAAATTCTTTTAGTAAAGGTGAAAATCCCGAGAGGCATCTTCTCGAGAGATGCACTTTCGCTATTAATTTTTGTTATAGCAATAATGCAACACATTTACATATTGAGGGCTACAAATTTAATGCACTGAGGGCTACACATTTACTGATTGCAAGAAAAGATAAATCCTCTAATGTGCATGGACGTCATCCAGTTGTTTGCAGAAAATTAAAAAGAATCGGAGAATCTTATATATACAATAAGAGTATACAGCTAAGATATAGGAATGGAATTTGGCAATGAGAAATGTGCCGTGCTCATAATGAAAAGTAGAAAAAGACAAATGACAGAAAGAATAGAACTGCTAGATCACGAAAGAATCCTGCCCAATCGGCTAGGGCTGTAGAATACACTGAATGCACCTCTGCTGAGGAGTGAGACCCCACCAATGAGTGTCCTGGATATTATGACACTAAACAATCTGATGGGGGGGGTTCCAGTAATGCTGGGGCTTTGGGGAATACGGAGTACCCCTTCATTGCCATTGCTCCCTGGTCTACTCTGGCCCGGCGTGGTAGCACCTGATAGGGCCCTATCTATGGTTTAAATAGAACTAACGGCATACTTATGCTAAACTGAATTGTTTGACTAAATTGAATAGCTTGAAATTGATATGTTTTTTGACAATTAAACCGTACTTACATCTAAACTGCGTGCTTATGCTAAACTGAATTATTTGAAATAGAACTATTTTTGACATTTAACTGTGTGTAAACAAAATCTTTACTTATACTAAACTGAAAAGAGTACCTCAGACGAACGAGAAAATGTCTCGAAACCGAACTCTGTAGCAGAAACCAATAGTATAAACACCTAGGCAGTCCCCTTTGTAAAAGCCTCGGGACCATTCTTAAAATGGACAAAGGAAGAACTCAGATGGACAAGAAGACAAGAAAGTTGATGAGGATGCAAAAGGCCTTACGAGAGATTACACAGACAGACAATATGTTTCACGAAAAAATGGGGGAAAGGTCTTGCAAGCATTAAAACTTGAGTAGATGCACCAATACAAGAGCTTAAGGACTATGATACAAAGAGAAAAGAAAGATTAATTACAGTGGCCAATAATTGCAATAGAAACATAAGAATAACCAGAAAAATCAACAAAACTGAGGGCACAGAAAATAGAAAGAAAAACAATGTATGAGTATTTCAAAAGACAAACTGTCAAGATTGCACAGGAGGAGACATGGTCATGGCTTAGAAAAAAAAAACTCTCGAGAGAAACTCTTCTAATAGTGGCACAGAATAACGTTATAAGAACTAATTATATCAAAGCGAAAATCGATAATATATGACAGAATAGCAAATATAGGTTATGTAGTGATAGAGACGAAACCATAAATCCTATAATAAGTGGATGTAGCAGACTAGCGTAAACTAAACACGCCTGGGTGGACAAGGGGATCCTCTGGGAAACGTGCAAGAAACTGAAATTTACTATATTACCAGATAGTACAAGTACAAACCAGAATACGACCTGGAGAAAGAGACACATAAAATTCTCTGTCATTCTAATTCAAACGGATCACGTTAACCTATCCAGAAGACCAGACCGAGTGATAACAGACAGAAAAAAAAAAAAAGAAAAAAGAAGTAAGTAAAGTTGGCGACCATAGTCGAGGGTAACCCGAAGGTTCCCTTTTCGATAGCTACTACACCAAGGTGTAGGGGAGGGCGCTACTCCTTCCCTGGATTACTCTACTTTACCCTTGATCCGTACCTTATAATGCTGAGTGTTAAGCAAGGAGGCATCAAGTACCATTTTTTGAGTCTTTGGTATGACTCGACCTGGGATTGAACCCAGGTCTCCCGGGCCATTGGCGAGCACTCTAACCGCTAGGCCAATGTCCGGTGCTTTCCTGGAGAATCACTGAGTGGAAATCAAAGAAAATGAAAAGAAAGACAAGTACATAGACATTGCCAGAGAATACAAAAAGCAGAAAGAATTGGAAATCAGAGGACGAATCGATGACATCCAAAGTACTGCATTGTTAAGATCGGCCAGAATACTGAGAAAAGTCCTGAAGACCTGTGGAGACTTGCTGTCACTCAGTGAGAGATCTTCAGCTAATGCTAGAGTGAAAAACTCGCAAGGAGTAAAATAATAATCATAATATGCATTAACCTGAATCTGTCCAAGAAAATTATATGTAAAAACATTTATGGGACTTTGAAATATAATCGGGTCACCCAATCCTGACCAGAAGACCACCCCTTATTTTAATTAACAAGAAAAGACTTGGTCAACTCGTGAATTTTGCCTTCATAGAGTAAATGTTTGCGAAAAAGTGGACTGATACCATCACCTCGCCAAAGAGCTAAAGAAATTCTGAAACATGAAGTTGACAGTGATACTAATCATAATTGAAATCCTTGGAAGTGTATCAAAGAATCTGGAAAAAAGACTATGGGAACTGGAGATGAGAAGTATTGAGATAGTCCAGACTAAAACGCTGCAGAGATCGACTAAAATACAGAGAAGAGACGAAGAGACTTGCGGTTAGACTTCAAGGAAGATTAGTGTCAACTGGTTCGTTTAGCGTAACGGTTAACGCCGTAGAAAATGGAGTCAATTACATGAGTTCAAATCCTGAACGCGACAGTGTTATACTTTGTGCTAATACTCTTGGGAAAGACATTTGTTCTCCCCACTTCTGATATGAGTAAGAAGGACAAACTCCGTTCTTTAGCCTTGTGAAGGTGGCCAAAACCAACGTTACTCTACTAAAAATTGACCTTGTGTCACGTGCTGCCTATGGCGAAGAGATTTCGTAAATAAACTTGGAAACAATAAAATACATATAGGAACTAGAAAAATGCTTAAACATAACCACTATTCTAGTAAAAATGGGGACAGCAGGAACATTCTTATACACCCTTCTCTATCTGAAATAGAAAAGATCGCGCTTATGAGGACTACTCACATAAAAAAAAACAACTTTCCATTAACTCTGGTCTCAGATAAGGAATTGCCTCAAACAGCAAGTCAGGAAAATTAATAATAATAATGATAATATCTGTTGTAGAACACGAAAGTAACAATTATCATTAATGATTAAAAGACTTGCAAAGAAATTGGAAGATTTGGAAAACTGAGGACGAATCTAAATTTTCAGGCGACAACATTTAGGGAGTCAAAAATTCTTCAAGATTTTTGTAAGACGAGAGCAAATTTAGCAGCTCTGAATGCTTTTATCGAGGGTGTGAAGGCGACGAACCACACTGGACTGTTACATGTCTAGCTTGTCTGATACTCTCCGAGTGTTACTTGCTGGGTTTGTTTCTATGGTTTGGAGCACGGCTTTAGAATCCATGATTTTAGGCCTTTATCATATTGCTTGATCGTTGAGGTTCTTTCAACTCGAGTAAAATTTCTTAAATCATCTGATTATTTTAGTGGTCAACAGCGTTTTTGGTTGCTTCGGCGGAGTTATGGCCCAGTTCGAACTCGTGAAGCATAATTTCCCTAAGTAAACTACGTTTCAATTTCAAATCACATACGGGGTAAAGCAATGTACAACGTGTTAGCGAACTAATTACCACGCTAAAGTAAACCACTGCGTGTACCGACTACAGCTTGAACTGCTTCAGTCATATATGCGCCACAAACTAGTACGTACAAAACTTTTGACTCCAAGTAATAAAATTTGTTAGAATACTGATGAGAGTTCCAGATTTTTAATAGATTTTTAGTCATTTTATCTTCAGCGAGAAGGACCCGTTGCTACCAGTGTGAAAACTTAACGACGATGCTAGGGGAAGGCTTGAAGTAATGAGTACTATTGTATCATTTGATGTCTCGTGAAAGCCTCGTATTACTATTTACACGAAAATTCGTACGTACCAATTATGACGATGAAGTACGTGTGAAATATAAAAGTGGTCTAATCACTGGATCAGTGTGATATGTCCAAAATTTCTTTAGGCTCAGAATCTTAATCAAAGGAAATTAGAAAGCATTCAAATACCCTATTTCTACTAATGGAAGTAATAATATTAAGAAAAGATGTTAGAATAAGAAGTATCAATTAGTTAAGCCTAACAGATAAAGTTACAATCAATGATAGATACAAATAAAACATGTATGATAATTAAGCCAAAATGCTATAAGGTGTGAAATTTCAATGATGATATATCTGCACTTTATTGAAGCGTATGGCGATTGCAGAAATACAGGGGGATATAAAAACAGAACAAAATCCATGATACCGCTATAAAAAGAAAGCTGTAAAATGATATAAAGAAAAAAGCAGTATAAATTTTGAAAACAGGAAAATGCCGAAAGCTGACTGGAATTGAATAATAGCCAATAGCACTCTGTCTTTCATTGAAAATCTCTCTCTCTCTCTCTATATATATATATTTCTCACACGCTGTCCCTGTCTGCCTCTCTATATAGATAAAATAAAAAATATTATGCTTATATATATATATATATATATAGTGGGGTCCAGCTGGCGAGGGGGTATTATGTGGAAAGACCCGAATCCCCAATAACCCAGCAAAAAGACATAACTAATGACGCCACCCAGTGCCATTTTTTTAATCAAATAAGCGTATTTCTTAGACTATATACAACTTCCTTCCTACAAATTGATTATTTGAAATTCACCCAATAATACTTACGTTTACAACGCGCTAATAGCCTTGAGAAAGTCAATAATCCTCTTGTTTGCTTATCTGTATTTAAATAGCGGGTCAGACTGGGCATTCTAGCTTTGTTTGGTAATCAGTATATGATATGAACAACTGAAAATATAGAGGAGATCTTAAGGGAAATAATGATAAACTCTACCTTTTTCTAGCGATAACTGCAGCCAATGAAAGCAGCTGTTTCATCGTACTCTAAGAAATGAATAATAACAAACAAACAAAACAAAACAAAACAAATCAACCAACAAAAAAAAGCAAAACAAATAAACAAATAATCTGGGAGACTGAGGGAGTTGGTTCGTCATTGCGCAAAAACATACATTTCGAAACGATCTGCAAGCAAGTTAAGATTCATTAATGATTGATCAATTATTCAATTTACCATAAAAGGTCTAACAGACCTAATCACACAATCATTTCACAATGTCTCGTACTCCAGGAACATTGGAATTACTCGATAAACATTGCCATTATCAGATGTCTTCTTCGAGACCAGCAACAAGGCAAAAAGGCCCGTCCAGTCTGCCCTACTATTTACTAATAACTCGCGTAATGGACAGAAAAAGAATCCATGCCTTTTTCAAGATAATTAGCGTGAAGCCTTGCCTAGGATTTGAACTTAACTCTCCAAGTTCATTTCAAACAACAATCGCAACGTAATACTCGCCTATTATAATAAAACCACATTGAGGATAATTGTCCAAGTACATCAGTTTATAATAATGATAATTACTCATCTCAACACCCCAAAGGATAGAACTTAGAAATAAAATTGACGTAGTTTATTAATTTATTGCTCGTATCCATTAATTTTACCATTAATATCAGTCAATTATTCCCAAGTCCACTCTAACACGGAGCGGTCGTAATTATTAAGGTGTTATCTGTTGGTGAAATAGATCTTTTAAAAAATGATTCGTATTTGATAGAAATACTTGATATGATGTAACTGTGTGGAAAAAATCTTATAAGAAACAATTACTCAAAAATGTCGATATAAACATACAATGAACCTCTGAGCATAGAATAAATCAAGACGGGTTGACACACCGTTAAAATCAATCGAGCACTTTTTCTTGTAAAAGTTATGATGAGTTTCCTAATTTCTCGATCTAAAATGAAACAGGAATACTCAATACGATTCATATAAAAAATGATGACTGACTATGGCTTTTGATTCGTCTCTTCTCAACTTTCTTCCTCTGTGAAAACGGTAACATTTTCCCCAATTGACACTCTACGTTCATTTTAGGATCTTTGAATGACGATAATTACCATTTGATGATGGTGATGGTATTGTTGGGGCGCTGTTGTGCTGATTTCAATGCACTATTATATCCACCAGTTTTGTAACGTGATCTTTTCAATTTCCTGTCTTTTTCTCGCGCAGATGAACTTGAGTGATCTGGAGGAGATACAGAGATTTTCTCTGTTTTGCTGGTGAACTTTATGATCTTGTTGTTCATAGTTAAAAATGAATATCGATGCTATCTTTGATGCTAAAAGAAAAGGTTGCAAATTTTCGAAAATTATTTCACTTTGATAAAAATAATGTGGGAAAAGTGATCCACTGTGAATTGTGCCAGCGGTTAAAATTTGACCATGCTGACAAATGGTATACGCATAAATCAGAATCTGTCCTCATGAAATTTTCTGGAACTTTGAGATACAAATGGATCCGCCAATTCCAATCAAAATATCATACCCAGTGTTAATTAACAAGAAGAAAATCCTTTGACATCAAATGGATTTTCCATAGAATAGATGAAACTAATGATGCAACTGCTTGGCTTGCTCTACTCCGTGCATCTCTGGCAGAGGGAGAGAGATATATATAGAGAGATAGAGATAGATAGATAAATTGATAGATAAATAGATAGATAGATATATAAAGAGAGAGGGGGGAGATATGTCATGAATAAAAAATAATCAATTTCGTAATGAGTATTTTATAAAGAGAATCATTTTTTTCTTTTCGATAATTTCGTGCAGAAAAGTTTATTCATTCATTTATTCATTTATTTATTTATCCCAAAACAAAATATATATATATATATATACCTCTGGCCGATTTGCAACTACACACATACACATACATTTAACCATATGATTATGCTTGCAACTAGATCTATATTTTCTATGCCACCAAAAGGTCTATTGAGTCATAAAATTGTCATTGAATTATTGACCTCGTCTTTATTGTTATACTCACAACGTTCGCTCGTTACTTACAACATCAAATAAAAGCCATTAGAAGTGATAGTGATATGACCAAGAGTTTCATGTACTCCATCCCATGCAATTGCAGTAGAGTATACAAAGGTAGGACTCGCCGCCCACTGAAAATAAGGCTAGATGAACATCGAAAGGCGATATGACGGGGAGAGGTTGAAAAGTCGGGTATGACTGACCATATCTGCAAACAAAAGGGAAACTATTTGCCTTTGTGGGATCAAGTTAAAAAAAAGTTAACAGGGAAGAACACTGGTGGATAAGATGTCTTAAAGAAGCAGCGCACATATTAGTGACCTGTTTAGTAGACGAAGGGATGTGATAAAAACGATTTGGGAACTAATAATCAAAAAGGGTTGATAAAAAATGTAATAAAATTTAGGGTAAAAATCATCTGATATGATAGTGGAGAGGAGTATCTCATTGGTTGAAGGAGACATTAGGTTCATAAGTCCTAAGAGTCATTCTGTATTGTCTGGCAAGGACACATGACGCAGTGGATAAGACGTTTGGTTGGAAAGTGTTTCAGAGTTAAATCATCTGGAGTTTGTAGGTTCAATCCCTGCAACAAGTAAGAATAACAAAGAATATTTACCATAACTAAACTACTTGGTCATGGTTAACAGAACTGGGACAGTCTACCTCTGTGGATCAAATATTGGAACGGCAAAATCTACTAGTTGATTAGTTCTTTCCTTATTTTTAATTAAAACATTAAAACATTACGACCAGGTCTGGTACTCTGATTGGGATTGGTCTGTTTTTATGGAAAAATCCCAAATAATTTTGTGAATTTTATTTTCCTGGATATATCTGCTCTGTGAAGGTACCATTTGTCTGTATAGTTAAATTCATCTCAATGCACAATTCCCAGTGGGTTTCTTTGCCTCACTCTGCCATGTCTGATTTTCTATTCCAGTTGGGGTTTACTGATTCTTCACTCTCTCCCCCATTTTCTATTCTCTTGGGTCTTTATCTATTTTAGTTCTTACATAATTAGTTCTTATGACATTATTTTGAGCTTCTAGTAATAACAGTTGGCTTGCTTGTATCTGAAAATTGCCAATTTTTTCTTACTTCCTTAAAAAGATGACATGAAATTGCTAGTAGGAAAACAGTTAAAGAGCGAGGAGTGAACTACGTTTATTTTAGTTACATATATGAAAAATCAACTGATATCCATTCTATAAAATTGTTAATTTTTGTACAAAATAGGCTCGAGAAGCTGTAATCTTTTATCTGTATTTTAGCATTTGTTGACCAATTAACGCTTATCCGCACGTATTAAAATTTCTTTAAGATTCGCAGACAACAGTATTTGACTTACTGCGAAAACTTTGAAGGATAAAAACCCAACATCATCTAAAAAATCTTTTTCCTCCTAGATTGTTTAAAATATATTTTTAACAAATTAGAATAATTGATAAATCTTCAATTTTTTTCTATCTACCTTCGAGCCAACCTCAATCTTATAAATAAGCTATAAAATCTTGTAAATTTATGGATCCATTCCGTATGTCAACTTAAAAAGTTTTGACTTCCTCTTTTTTGAGTTAAAATCTAACATGGTGTTCCTTCAAGTTTACATTTATTTTCAACATAACTTAATTATTCGAAGTTGAATGAAAATATTGTTTACATTCATTCTGCTATTTAATCTCTCCCCTAATGATGAATATTCTAACTAAATTGTATAAATTTTTCTTTCTTGTTAGACATATTGGGGAATAGTTCTTCCTAATATCATCTTTTCTTACCAGAAAAGACTTTGTAATTTCGATTTTCAACAAACGTTTTATTCAATTTAAAAAAATAAAATCTATAATTTGTAGATCGATCTTTTATTCAATCATTTAATAATTCATCTGTTACATACACACATACAGACGAATGCATATATATATATATATATATATATATATATATATATATATATATATATATAAAGATATATGTATGTATGTGTGTTTGTGTGTATGTGTATAAAGACCAGAGACAAGGGTTTTCCCCCACCCAAAAAAATTCTTAACATTTCTATTTCTGTAGTAGAGAAACCAATATACCAATTACCCAAACAGTTTCTATTAAATGTCTTCGGCTAAACGCTTCACCATTATCAACACTTGAGGCGTTAAAAGTTAGAGAAAAAAATTATCAATGTTAATATTTTCTTATATAACATTTTTTTAGATTCATAGTTATTGTATTTGTCCAAAAATGCGACATCTAAAAC
>OY757922.1:56489183-56916683 GCA_963585895.1 Sepioteuthis lessoniana
GTATTGACTCCCTTACTCCTCCCACACCTCACAGACTCCCTGCCTTCCTTGAATCTCTTGTGCCACTCAAAAACCAATTCTCGATTAATACAAGATGGTCGAAAAGCAGTCTGAAGCATTCCATACGTTTCTGTGGCATTTTTCCAAGTTTAAAACAATTTTATTGCATGTCGTTCTTCCTCACGTCCAGATTGCATTTTTGAAATTGATCAGCTGTGACACCCAGGCTTTAGTAGGGTGTATTTCAATTGCTGCTGTAATCCTAAAAATTGTTTAGTCATCTCATAAGATGTATAGTAATAACATACTGAATTTTCAAGTGTCTACGACGATTTTAAATGCCCATACGAAAAAAGTCTGGAAACTTATGCAACTCATATATATATATATATATATATATATATATATATATATATATATATATTGGAACAATTTTTTTTCTTTTCTTCCTTCTTGAAAGCATTTCCTCATTAATTAACGCCTTTGTCAAATCAGGTGAAGATAATTTGCTTGTTTTATCAACAATTTTTTTTGTGAGAAATGAATGATTTTATTTACATCAAGAAATGATAATTCTGGGCATAAGTTTAGCTTAATCATCACACAAAGCTAAACGGAATTAGAGTGATTAGTGTATAGAAATAGTGCGTAACATTATTTTCCTATAGGCGAAGGATTTACTTTGAAAATCAGCATTCTAAATTCCGCACATCCATTGAATGTCAGCCTCTGGCACCAAGTGACAACGCATCCTACTCTTATCACTATGAAGGTTGGTTTCATGGCATATCACCCTGTTGGATTATTTAACGTCAAAATCAGTCATTTTTTGCAAGCAGTTATAGAGTTTTAAGTAAATAATGATAATTTGTAACCAACTTCATCTTACTAACCGAGCCATCGTTTTAATGATTATAGTGTTCGCCAATGGTCCGGGAAACTGATGTTCAATCCCAAGTCGAGTCATACCAAAGACTCAAAAATGGTTCTTGAGGCTGCCTTGCTTAACACAGCATTATAAGGTACGGATCAAGGGTAAAATTGAGCAATCCAGGGAAAGGAGTAGCGTCCTTCCCTACACTTCAGTAGTAGCTATTGAAAAGGGCGCCTTCGGTTTACCCTGGACTAAGGTCACCAACCTTACTTACTTTATGTCTTACTTACATCTAATTATATAATTAACTATTCCAAATACCAGGCATTTACAAGACCTAGTGGCGTAGTGGATAACGTGCTAGACTGTGACATCGTAGTAAGCGAAATTGAATTCCAACCGTGCTATTACGTTCACTTCCCAACTAATACATGTGAGAGAGGTATGAACCCTCTTATTCCCCTAGCCGTCTATTGCTCTTCTACAAGGATGGCTTTGGCATAATATCAACCCATGAAGGTTGATATTAACAAAGAAATCAGAAACCAAAAACAATTTGCACATTCTTATATTGTATCAACTACCTTTTCCTTTTCATACAGCTATATGATTTAAAGAATTCCTCCCTGGTACAAATAATTTGCATGAAGTTATATATTTCAAGTATTCCTATCGAATACTAATAATTCTAAACAGTTTCAAGTAACTATTCCTATTTAACATTACTACTACTACTACTACTAATAATAATAATCGAAGACTACAAAAACAACACAAATAACACAATAATCAACGGAAAAGCAATAAATATGGAAAATAGGAAGAAAAACAAATGTATGGATATTACCAACTATAAATAAGCAAGATCTCACACGAGAAGACATAGACGTGGCTAAAAAAAGGAAATCTTGAAAAAGTAACTGAATCTCTTCTAATTGCTGTACCATAATCAGCACCATAAGGACCAACTACGTTAAAGCGAAAATCGTTTATACGCAACAAAATAGCAAATGTAGGTAATGTAGTGATAGAGACGAAACGATGAATCATATGATAAACAAATGCTGCAAATTAGCGCAAAAAGAGTATAAGACTAAACACGATTGTGTGGAGAATGAGACGCTGAAAATTCTCTCATATTTTAAGATACAATCGGCTCCACTAATCTCGACTAAACGACTATACTTAGTGATAGTAAACAAAAAAAGGGAACCATACCGGAGGTTAACAGAGTAAAAATAAAATAAAGTGAAAAGAAAGATAAGTACGAAGACCAGGCCAGAGAACTAAAAAAGCTATGGAACATGAAGGTGACGGTGATATCAATTGTTATTGGTGCGCATGGAACAATCCCCAAAGACTTGGTAAAGGGATTAGATGATTTAGAAGTCAGAGGCCAAATAGAGACCATCCAGATTACAGCATTGTTAAGATCGCCAGAATACTGAGAAGAGTTTTGGAAACTTGGAGGCTTGCTTTCCCTCAAACTCCAGTGAAGGACAATCAGCTAACTCTAGAGTGACAAACGCTCAAAGAAGTAAAATAATAATGAAAAGTAGTTGGGAATATTGGAAGAGGACAGCATGGAACGAGTGGAGATAGAAAAAGATAAGAAAAGAATACCTCAGATGAATGAGAAAGCTTCTCGAAAACAAACTTTGAAGCAGAAATCTCATCAAAAGATATTCAGGACCTTTCTTAAAATGGACAAGAGAACTCAGATAGATTAAAAGACAAGAAAGTTGATGACTATGCACAATGCATTACATTCAAGGTATGACATAGACAGGTTATACGTATAAAAAAAAAAAGGAGGAAGAGGAATCTCTAATACTGAAAATAGCGTTCATGAATCAATACGGGAACTCGAAAGCTACATTAAAGAATAGAAAGAAAGACTACTTACAGCGCCATTTGCAACACTAACAACATAAGGATAAACGGAACCACATAAAAAAACTATTAAACAGAAATGTGTGGATATTTCAGGCAACAGACTGGTGAAATCTCATTCGAGAAGACCGGGTCTTGACTATGGAAAGGAATTTTAAAAGAGAAACTGAATCTCTTCTAATAGCAGCGCAAGACAACGTCAGAAGGACCAGTTATGTTAAAGCCAAAATAGATAATACGCAACAGAATAGCAAGTGTTGGTTATGTAGTGAGAGAAACGATACCAAAAAATCACATAAGTGAATGCTGCCTACACGCACAATATAAGACTAGACATGATTGAGTGGAAAAGCTGATTCACTGGGAATTGTGCAAGAAATGGATTTTCGGCCATTCTACAAAATGGTACATGCACAAACCAGAATCTGTCCTGGAGAATGAGACGCATAAAATTCATTGGCATTCTGAGATACTAAACTATCACCTAATTCCAGCCAGAAGACCAGACCAAGTAATAGTTACCAAAAAAACAAAAAACAAAAAAAACAAAACAAAAAAAAACGAGTTGGAAATCGGAGGACGAGCAGATAACGATCCAAACTACTGCATTGATCGGCTAGAATACAAAGAAGAGTCTCGGAGACATGAGGAGACTTGCTGTCCCTCAGACTTCTGTTAAAGATCATCAGCTAACGCTGGTGTGAAAAACTCGCAAGAAGTAACATAATAATTTGTTTTCATATAGTTTTAGTTTTCAAGTATTCCAATTAAATTCGAATATTTAGCTAGATCTGTTTGACCTTTAGATGGGACCATAACAGGAATTACCACAACATTAGAATGGACTTACAGTTACGTAGAGTTATAGTAATGAATAAGTGACTTGACACTTTCTTAAAATTGGAACCTCATTACTAGACACAGTTTAGTTATGTTCTGGAGAGTCCTTTTCTGGGGCAGCGTCATACTACTCTACAAGGGATATAGACAGTTCCTTCTAAGCCACATCAGCTGGGAGGAGACGCTCACAACTTTAAAAAAGATTCATCTGCGCTAATGTTTTAAGGAGAGAGTATATAGAAAAATCATAATCCAAAATTAACACTTATTACATGTTTAGTTGTTATAATCAATAGGTTTTTCTAGAGCACAAATTGTAATGTCTTATATGGCCGAGTAAAATCATTTCTATGTTTTTGAAAACATTTATTTAACCAATTATTGCATCTGTCGGCAGGTGTCTGTCTGCAAAACAATCAGCTGTTTAATGTTAAAATAAATGGCCCAACTTGATCTGTGGCAGCTGAGTGCACTTTAAAGTAAACTTCACAACATTATCTCAGCGTTCTTTTAACTTTTCAAAACATTTTGTAAGGTATTATCTATTTATCATCTGCCTCTTTGTTCGTTTAACATTGTAAATGAGTGACTGCGAGCTGTGAATAAATAACTTATAAAAATATTTGCTGCTGGAAGAAAGACGAGTCGAGAAAGTCTAAAATCTCTTGTAAAATATGTGAAATAAAATATTCTTTATTTAGTGTCTAAGATTGAAAACATCAATTAATCAAGATCGGCCATCTAAGAAGTCGTGGTTGCTGGTCAGGCAATGACATCTACGGAGTGGCATTCGGTGCTAGTGGCACGACATGATGATGATGATGATGATGATGCGTATCCCAATAAAAGAAGTTGGGTTTTTCTATTAGATCTCTTTCGATAGACTCACATATACGCGTACTCTTCGTGCAGACGTATGCATACATATGGAAATATATTTTATGGTATATATATATATATATATATATATGTGTGTGTGTGTGTGTGTCAGAGAGAGAGAGAGAGAGAGCAAATACATGCATGTTTGTGAGTATATGCATGTGTGTGTGTGTGTGTGTGTGTGTATTTATGTGTCCGCGAGTATGTGTGGATGTATGTGTGTGTGTGTGTGAGTAAAATGTAGATCAATAACTCTGTCACATAACACGGATATTACCATAATGATCAGTGTATAATGTGTCGAGCAATTTAGCACAGAATTATGTGCATTAACAAGAAAAGTTGGTTGTTTGGGTTTTATGGCATATCAACCTTTGTTGGTTATTTAGTGCCAAATCCATTTTTATACAAATAATTTCAAGCTATTCAGTTTAGTCAAACAGTTCTAATTCAAACAATTCAGTTTGGCATAAGTACGCAGTTTTAATATCAAAACAGTTAAATTTCAAGTAATTTAGTTTAGCATAAGTACGCAGTTCAGTTCTGTTTGACCCATAGATAGGGCCCTATCTGGAGCTATCACTCCGGGCCAGAGTGGACCTTGGAGCGATGTCAATGAAGGGGTGCTCTGCATTCCCAAAAGCTCCAGCATCGCTTGAACCTCACCATTTGATTGTTTAGTGTCATAACAGGACATTCGTTGGTAGGGGTCTCACCTCTCTGCTGAGGTTCAGTTGGTGTATTCTACAGCCCCAGTCGACTAGGCAGCAAGAAAAGTGATTTATGTGAGAAAATGAATATTTGTTGTGTAAACAGATACTATTTTTGTATCATTAGGATACAGATTATTTTTGTACCAATGTATATCATTTTCTAAATACTCCAATCTCTTTTTTTCAATCTATATCGACTTTTCAAATCGAGCCGATGGCTTCTTGGGCGCATTTTGCGTTTTATGCTAAAATATGCACAAATATTTTAAGCACTGAGATCAAAAGAGGGCAAGGCGAATGTCTTCATTCACTTTACTGATGTCAGTTCCATCTTTGTTCTGAGTGATTAACGGGAACATTTTGTGTTAAGTGAATTGACAACAAAACAGATTATAGTTTAAAAAATGTTGCATGAAATAAACGCTTTTTGCGTCATTAGGCTGTCGGGCCTCTCGATGTATTATATATATATATATATGGGTGGGGTGAAATGTCGGCATATATTAAAAAATGAATTATAAGAACTTTTTTGTTTTCTTCTCATTCATCTTTTTTTTCTGTTATTCTTCGGAAGAGATTCAATTATTCTCCGAGCATTACAGGATATGTTTGTTGAACAAGTTTAAACACCCAATCTTTGGTCTTTCAGAACCATGTAAACTTTTTTCAAGATGTCGAGAACAATGTTTTCTTTTATTCCTGCTATGGAACGATCCTCTTTATCTGTTAACTTAACTCAACATTTCTTCACCTGCAGGCATCGTTGTTATTTCCCACAAATTAGAATGATTGTGAATTTTTTCCTATCATATTCGTGATATTTTGTTATCGGTTGAACGTTTTCCTCTCGAAGATGCATCTATCTTGTGACAATAAACCTCATTCGTTCATGTAAAATTATGAGGTAGTATGATACATACATACATACATACATATAAATAAAAACCGGATGTAGCTCGAACTTTTGGAATAGCCAATTATGAGCAGTGTCCTATGAGAGCCAAATATGCAAACTGTTAAGAAACAGCCTCATCGTATATGTGGAAAGATCTTAGAATAAATTATTTTTTCATGATCAAATTCAGAGAACAATATGATCGTACTTTGTCTGTCTGTCTTTCTCTGTCTCTGTCTCTGTCTCTCTCTCTCTCACACACAAACACACACACACGCGTATGAAAGTAAAGGCATAAGATAGATAAATAAAGATAGAACTAAGAGACAATGATAAAAAGTCATGTAAAAAATAAAATCAGAAATTTGTCCTAGAAATTAAAAGGATAAAATTCCTTGGTATTTTCAGATACAAACGGATCACTCATTCCCGACTAAGGCGTCTACCATATTTAGTAATAAGAACACTTTTGTTGATTTTATCGTTTCAGTGTACCTTTGGGTGGAAAAAATCAAATGGAAAATTGGTTGGATCTTGCTAAAGAGCTGAAAAGACTGTGGAACATGAAAGTTGGTGCGCTTAGAACGGCCCGTAAACTGGGGAAATCATTTTAAAAGTTTGATGGTTTATCAAACAAAGCTTTATTTCCAAACAATTTTATATATAACATACAATTTTGGGGGAAGCATGAAGCCCCTTATAGTTTTTGTGAAAGAGGAGAATGTTGTATTTTGACCTTCGACCCGGCCCAAAATGCCATTCAAGGTGATGCACCGGAAGGAAGTGACACATTCTAATGGCAGTTATGAGAGGAAATCGCGTGGGTGGAAATTGGCTGATGCAATGGGACGAGCTAAAAAATCCCATGATACTCTCATAGACTGACGCACCGGAAGAGAGTGACCTCTGAACTGCATGACTGTTATTTCCGCTTGATGACGATTAAACGTGCGATTTCAAAGATCAAGTGGGCGATCGAGTGGGTGTTGAACTATTATATAACTCAGTCAAGACAAAAGTCAAGCGGGCAGTTGCAGTAGAGTTGGAGACGGAGATAGACGAGATATGGTAGGGAAAGCCACACCCAGCCGTAGGGGCCCTCGGGAGCCCTGATTGAATTAGGGTCCAGAGAAGATGTTGATAAGATGCAGTAAAGAAAGACATCACCCAGCAGAGTGGGCCCAGGACCTCCGATTGAGCATCAGGAGAACGAAAAAGACACAACGCTGACGGCCATAAGTTTGGAGTTGTTCGATCTCCAGCTCCCTCTCACACACAAACCTTGAGTAACCCTTTTCGAACCCTTGCAATAAAGTGATTGGTAAATATTTTGTTAAAGAAGTCTTCCTGCGTCTGTTTATTTATTGTGTCGTTATGATGCTGTAGATGAGCATATAACAAGAAGAGGAGCGGTTATTTTTACACTTATGATTCCTAGGGAACACTTGCTACCCAAATTCGCCGACCCATGCACACGATACAATATTGACACCCATTCATCGACAATCAAGCGACATTCACCAGAATACCACATTCAGTCTATGAGACCCGAATGAATAAAATCAGTAATTCGGGTTCTGTCCTTTGTCTTGCGATCTAGATTTCTTGGAACTGATGTTATGCTCTTTGGGTAATTGTTTCGATGGAGGTTATCTTTTAATCTGACCATTTCTTCTTGGTATCATTACTACTGATGGCTCTTGCCCGGTATTGTGGGCAACGGACGAATCCTTTTTTTACATTGTATGGATGGTGGGAATTGAAGTTGGGGTACTGTCCAGTGAATGTTGGCTTTCGATACACAGATGTACTGAAATCTTCATCTGAGCGAGTTATTAAAACTTTTTGGAAGGACAATTTATTGTATTGCTCTTTCTCCATTGTGAACTGTATAGAAGGATGGATTGAGTTCACAGGGTCCATTAGTGCTTGAACATCTTCCTGATGGGGTCAGAGAAAGAATGTGTCATCCATCTATCTTTGTGATTAAGATCATAATACCATTTCTTCGAAGTATTCATTGGCCAATACAGTGGAAAAAGGAGATCTCATAGCTAGGCCCTCTTTTTGTTGGTATATATCTAATTCCATCCCGATGTAGGTTGTTTTCATACAGAAATTCAAGACCTCCATCAGAATATCTACTGGGATACAAGTGCGTTCTTCCAGCGAAGGATCTGTAGCTAATTCATCCCGTACCACAGTTCGAATCTCATTGGTGAGTACCTTTGTGAATAGATTTACTACATCTAGACTCACCATGTGGTTGGAATGAATGGGAACATTACTGATTTTTTAACGAAGTTGGCAGAGTTCTTGACGTACGATGAGGATTTACTGGTTATGAAACTGGTTACAACATCTAACCTTGGCCTTTGAACGTTATCATTTGATGAAGGAAGATTGGAATCGTGTTATATTTCAGACGAGTAATTTTTCCTGCTTTTTCGGGAAGACAATCAATTTCATGTGTTGATGAAACAACATGAAATTATGGATCCAGTTTGTCAGCAGAATGTTATGCAAGCTTCAGGTGTGTGCATGTACCCAATTCTTCCGCCACAGGTAGGATATAACTTAAGGTTAATTTTAGATGAAGTAAAAATGGTTTGAATTCAGAGTTTTCCTTTTAGATTGGTTGATTAACCAAGGATAAAGAACCCAGTCTGTCCTTCTATTTACCGATATCTGGAAGGAGAACAGATGGATTCATGCTTTTCCCAAAGGAATTAGCGTATTCAGGGTTTGAACTTGAGCTGCCGGTTCCATTTCTAACAACGATAAACGTACTGCCAAATGTACCTCAAAAGCTTTTGTTGTGTTGCTGCAATGTGTATTCACAAAGACCTCGATTAAAACTGAAGTCTGTCTTGAGAAATGTGACGCACACAAATGTTGAGGTAGATGATTTGCACACTGTTATTTTTTTCCGGAGGTAATAGTTTATTTGTGTAACCTTTTTTGATATAATGAAAAGTGTCTACTAAATAAAGCAGACGGATATAATGAGAAAATAGGTTGTTATAGAAACGCAAAAGATGAATGAGTTTATTAGAGTGAATTTCGACGGAACAATCACAATAAACATCATATAACACGAATTCAGACGTTCATATTCTTCATATCTTGACAAGTGTGATATACACAAATGTTGTTGTAGGCTTTTTGCACACTATTAAAATTTTCAGTTCTTCGGGTGTGATAGTATTTTCCCGCAAGACAACGCAAGAATCCATTGTGAGATGATATTACGAAACTGGTTCCACGAACACACGGCTGATTTCCAATTATTACAAAGGCCTCCAACTAACCACGCTTGTCATATTTTAACCCTTCTCGGCGTATATAGTGTATATTGAAGACCCCTCCCAAATCCTTGAAACTCACTCATGGACAATCTAGGAAGGTGCTTGGATAGATATACATACCCAACAATTCCAGTACCTCGAAGAATTCATGCTACTTTGGATAGTCAACGTTATTTAGGAAAAACGAGGAGCTACACATTATTTGCTCAAATTTTTGGGACTCTTCAGTTTGATATGAAACAATCAAAGAAACTTACAATAAATCTAGACAAGTTTCTTTGGCTATCTTAGTGTTTGGTTTGAGAATCAAAAGACTCGACATCCTAATATAACCTCCACTCTCAAATAAAAAATGTCCACTTTTTCAATTCCTGTTAGGTTTCTGATTCTTCAGTCTCCAAATATTTTGAAAAGAAAAAGAATTTATTGGTTAGTTTTATTTTAAGAACATTTTAAATGGAAATCTATAAGTCGTGTTTATTTTTGTTTTAAACCAAACTTTGTAGATGAATTGAGGTAGAAAAAATTGGAAATTGTTCATATTTTTTTATAATAATTTTTTTTTGTCATGGACAGAATATAAAATGATCATTAATTACTAGTTTTTGTGTATATTTATGACTTTATATCAAAATTATCAATAACGATAATGTTGTTCAACAAATGACATTTCAGTTTTTCAGTATTTATTTAAGAGTCTTTTAACTGGTGACTAGCATAATAATTCTGGCTTTGGAACTTTACCTCATGTTTATTTAAGTGTTGTCTTCTCATGGAAACAGTTTTAAAAGCAACATCATGTTAAATCGTTGATATATATGATCGATGCTCAATGTATATTATATGTACTAACAAATAGCATTTACTTCAGTCATAGAATATTTTATTTGCATAATATTTAAAAAGCGGAACAAAGTTTTAAAATGAAATAAACTTCTTAGATGACGACTCATTTATAGTTTGTTAATTTAACAGTTTTCTTTATGGTAACATTATCAGAGCAATTTGTAAGCACTTCAATAAGAACCACTTCTGAGTAAAATTAAAAATAAATATTTGATTATTTTTAATAAATAAATAAATGGGATGAATATTTTTTGATAAGTTTGAATAGCGTTGACATCGAGTCAACGGCAATTGGTGACTGCCAGTTTATTGCCTATACAATCATCAGACCAAGTGGCTCCCACTTGGTGAGTATCTTTTATATTCTGTTGTATAGAGAATGATGTGAAATGCAATCTAGTTTATAGTGTATTCTAGAAATGGCTTTAAATTATATTGGTTTTTGATTACATCTATAGAAAATTATTGATTTTTTCATCCTGCCCGCATAGAAACACTTTAAGGCTGCCCCTTTATATACATAAAGGAACATCCTTCAAGTGGGAGACTCCTGGTCTATACGGGTAACCAAGCGCCGTTGACTGCGTCTACGCAATTCAAACGTAAATCTATGTATGGTCTCTCAATGATACTAACCACTGTTTATAAATATTGCAATATATATATATATATATATATATATATATATATATATATATATATATAAATAACTGGAAGAAAACTAAAAACTGGTTAAATTGTCATAATAAATTCATTTTGACGAAGAATATAATCTTCGTCTCTTCAAATAACTTACATGCTTAATTTGAGGGTGAAAAACAGCAAATATGTATTATTGTATATATATATATATATATATATATATATATATATATATATATATATATATATTATCAGGCAATAAAAAGGGAGTTAAAACAATAAAGTATAAAAAGAATTAAGAACCCAGAAAAAGGTTTTCTGGTAATTGAACCATCCTAATTTGAACATATGTTAGGTTTTTCGAAGTTGGAGGACCTTTGAATAATGTAAGCTCGCAAACTAAATTATTGTCTTTTTATTTTTCTGTTTACTCCTTTTACGTATGTTAAATCCTGGAGTTAATTGGGCTATCATCCTAAAAAAGACCCCTTTCAACGTTCTACACCTGTCTTTAATTGATGTACCTCAATAACATCTAAGCGTGTAGGTCATATAAAGAGACAAAGATTATATTCTTCGCTTAAATAAATTTATAATGATAATCTAACCCGGTTTGAGTTTTCTTCCAGTTACATTGTATGTGAGTTTTATTATATAAACCTGAAAAGGAAAATATAACAATAGCCATGCATCGAGCACTCCCATAGATTTATATGAAATACCTCATATGTTCTATATACGAATAATCCACACCCACTGTCTTCGAACGCCGACTGGATATTACTGATATATATATATATATATATATATATATATATATATATATATATATATATATATGCTGGTTAAAAGAAATAAACGCTTTAAAAAGTTTTTTCTACTTGTGGTCAATATGATTCCCGATGTCAAAAAATGTGTAAAATTTCATGTTATCTAGTTGTTTTTTTTTATAAAAAACATGAATTTATGTTAAAGCAATCTATAATTTCTATTTTGGATTCTCAATGCCTGTGTGTGTGTGTGTGTGTATGTGTGTGTGTTTTCGGTGAGCAGACGCGACTTATTGTAAGAACCTTCTTCTGGTCTTAATTCAAAATAAAGATTTTTCTTATAATACTGAATGAGAGCAATACTTTGCTCTGCAGCATCGTTGAAAACTTTATCTTCAATGAACGCTATTTAAACTCCTTGTAGATGTCATCATCCGACTAATTCTGTGGGTCTTTCTGAAAGACTTGATATGCTTCTTTGATAATTGTAATCTTTAGTGGATCAAAGACGATCAAAGTCCTCTTTGTTGGTGAATAACGTGACGTGTAAATGTGTCCTGCTCATCCTTGGGGTAATTGTCTGTCAATAACTTCTGCTTCCAGGATTTGTTCAAAACTGTATGCAGAATTTTGCCTTTTCTTCAAGCGTTTCTTTAGAGTCCAAGTGGTGCAAACATACTTTTGTATTGACAGGGGACGACAGCTTGGAAGAAATACCGTGTTAAATTCTCATCATTTACGCTGAAATATATATTCATTTTTACTAATCCCTCCGCACGGACAGTGTGGGACACAAGGTCAGTTTTTTAGCAAAATTAAACAGGTTTTTCCTTCTCCTAGACTGTTTGTCATACAAAATTATGGAGCAGAGTCTGCCTTACTATTTCCTCATTGCTGGAAGTAGAATAATTGGATATGTGCTTTTTCCAAGGGTATTACCTCGTTCAAAATTTGAACTCTAGTCACCGTGTCCATTTCTTACGACAGTAATCATTACATCACGAGCGCCCAGGTGGAAACACACACACACACACACACACACTCACACACACACACACACACACACACATATATATATATATATATATGGGGAAATCCCAGTGGCATAATGGCTGATGTAATGGATTGCAGCTTCGAAGTAAGCTTGTTCAAATTCCAGTTGCGCTATTACATTCACTTTTAGACTAATGCCGTGGGGAAAGGTATGAACCACCGTATTATCTCATATGGTTCAAATAGTATCACTGCTGTTTTTCAACATATATGACTTTGGCCTTAAATTACTCACAAAGGTTGATATGCCAGTAAACAAAGCAACCAACCAACAAGTTTGCATCTATTCACATATGTCATGAATTTGGTAATAGAATTAACTTTTACTTCAGGTTAAAGCGAGGTAACCCAAAACTAAACTATTTCAGACCGTCTATTTTCGATGCAAATATCATTGGGGAACGATAAAAGTTTTGGTAAATGAAGCAGCTTTAGCCAGTTTACCAAAGGTTTTTTCGTTCCCCTATAATACCTACACCAGGAAAATAAGAAAAGTATCCAAATTTCGAAACATGCAATATACAAGCAAATATAAGCAAAAATATGAGGAAAATAAATCTTCGGGCTCATTTATTTCATATTTCTGTATTCTGTGGTGTAGACTCGGTTTGCTAATGGCAGGCATTTTTATAACCTTTAACAAGATTCTTTTGAAGTCCCGTGTGCATCCATATTACATATTGATGTTAATCTCAATAAAAGCAATTATTGCTGATAAGTATTTGAATAAAATAGACTCTTCTCATCGCTTTCTGATTTGAGATATAAAAATAGGAGCATTACGAAAAAAGGAGAAAATTGTGTGGTCTCTTGTCAAATTTCGTAATTCTGAATGTTAAGATTATGGAAATCTTTTTAATAGAAACAAATTGTTAGAGAAGAGAAAAAATGACACGTTTTTTCTATCCTTCTAAAATCTGGTTCAGAATCGATAAAGGAAATTGAAAAGAGAGATCGACATTGCTATTTAATAGAATTGACACACTTTTTTAAGGTAACCTGTATTTTATCCCCTATAAAAAATTCCTTGGTGGCCTCTTCAATCATAAGCAATAAAAAACAGATCTTATGTTTGTTTAAATGTTCATATGCAGTATTTTCCCTTGCCTTCATGCATAGCACCTTACGTAAACTAATGGTCATTGGTACCTATACCGGCCATAAATCTGTTATTTATTACCTAAGATTGTTGGGGTCATCGAGAATTTTGCGCAGTATTATCAAATTAACTAAAGAGTTTGGCAGTCTTCAAAATATCAATATGAGTTCGAAACCAAGTGATTAGAAGCAAATTGTCTGTTAGTTCAAAAACTTAGGATAAACACAGATCATAATTATTTTCTTCGGAACTTGTTTTCTATTCATTCTTTGCCAATATTTTCCCGTTGTCTCCGATCATTTTTTGGCTTCTATTTTGTTTGGATAAACAAAAGCAAATGAACTGAAGAATTAATTTGATTCCTCGTCTAAGTTCTGAGATTCCTGATTATTGTTGTATTTGCAATTTCTTCTTCCTCTTCACCATGTTAATCATTAGCGTCTTTAGCTGTTGCTCTTCTTCTTCTTCTTCTTCTTCTTCTTCTTCTTCTAGTCTACCACATAAACGATAAACTTTTTCTTATTTGTTGTTGTAGTAGTAGTAGCAGCAGCAGCAGCAGCAGCAGTAGTAGTAGTAGTAGTAGAAGTTGTAGTATTTCCATGTTTCATGTATTAATCATTTATGCTCCATGCCAACATTTCTGCAATACCCTATTTCCATCTCACCCACTAGAAAACACTTCTCCAAAATAAAGAACGTACACTTACAAACATCCATCTCAGATTCTCGTTTGTGTCTTAAGTTCTAGCGTTTGAAGCGGGAAGGAGTGAAATATAAATGCCTTCATTCAAGGAGCGCATTCCATCCAGGCCGCACTTGCAACCTCGGTTAAAAGGGTTAAGGGCTGGCTTTATTGCCTGGTGCATGAAGCGCCTTACAAGGAGAATGCCGACGGAATTTTAAACAATATTTTAACCCACCGCTGCAGGAAGCATACTTTTGCGTGGATCCCACATTTAAAATGACCTTTTAGCTAGGTGGTGAGCTAAAAATCACCTTAGATTAAATCACAGCGACATGATAAAATTGAAGAGTCTTTTTTAGCTTTTAGTGTTGCATTTCTAAGACAATAGAAATGATGTTTTGTTACTTTCTGATATTGACATGTCTAATCCGTTGCTTTTGGTTATTTGATCTAATTTAATAATACTGTCAATAAATTGACGATACAAAATTCAGATACAATTGTACACTATAGAAATGGATGAGGTACGTTTGATGTAATAAGTAAAACAGTGGTGTATTACTGGCAATATGGCCGTCCTGTCGACAGGGCTTAGAATCAATAAATTTTGAACACTAATAACTTGGCACAATCTTGAAAGAGAATGTCACGAACAGAAATAGTATATTAAAAGCTTTTCTCATTTTGAAAAATCAAATTTAATATAATTTAGAAGATATTACATCACATATTAACCTCCTTTATCCATCGTAAACGTTTAACGTGTCAAATGATTCAACTATGAATAAATTCACCCTCTGAATATCTTGTTTTTTTTTATATTCGTACATTTACATACCGTGGAATGTATTTCTTTTTGTATATAAAAAGATGGTTGTCGTAGGTCCAAAGAAAGAATAAGGATATATTTTGAAATAAGAAGGTCCACGGAGAGATTTGTATTTTTTAAATTTATTTATTTTGTTCTTACATTCGTGTTATATATGTGTATGTTTCCAGCTTGTTGCTTTCGTCAGAGAACATATGTGGCACAAAACCTTGTTAATGGGGTACTTAATGAGACTTGAACTCACTCTTGTTTCTAGTTCAAATGACCTTTGGTTGGTCAGGCTGGTTTAAATAGGGGTCATTCTCCCTCTTTCCTGGAATGTGTTTACTTTGGTCTGCTTTACCTGTCTTTGATATTTAATATGTTTATAGTTGTGTGTGTGTGTGTGTGTGTGTGTGTGTGTGTGTGTGTGTGTGTGTGTGTGTATTGGAGTTGGAGTGGTTTTGGGTTTCATAAACAGTTTTTTGTGTTGTGTATGAGGGTGTATCTTGGAGTTTTGTGGTTTTAAATTTACTGCTAGTTCTTCCTCCTTTTTTTTGTATATGTATACACATGTCTGTGTATATGTGTGTGAGTGTGTGTGTGTGTGTGTGTGTGTGTGTGTGTGTGTGTGTGTGT
This sequence comes from Sepioteuthis lessoniana, assembly GCA_963585895.1. Classification (NCBI taxonomy): domain Eukaryota; kingdom Metazoa; phylum Mollusca; class Cephalopoda; order Myopsida; family Loliginidae; genus Sepioteuthis; species Sepioteuthis lessoniana. The sequence continues at coordinate 56,505,128 of OY757922.1, forward strand.
GTGTGTGTGTGTGTGTTTTCAGTTTTTTCTTTCGTCTGGCATGTATGGCATAAAGTCTGGTTCATGGGTATTCAATGAGATTTTAATTTACTAATGTGCGTAGTTTGAATAGTTACCATTTGCTAGTCGTAAGTGTTTTGAAATGCATTCGTGATAAATATTTCGTACCATTTGCTTACAATATTATACTACTTAGATAAGCACTATAATCTAATTCTTTTCATAGTATCCAAGGGGTTGTTAAAAAGCTCTCATCCCTACCAGGAAGGAGATGACCTACAGAAATGAAATGTACAGATTACTGCAGAAATCTATTTCGTAGATCAACAATTTTTTTGTTTCTTAAGTTTCTTTAATCATTTCCAAAAGATCCAATAAATATTGACTCTGTTGGTAGGGCTTTGAATGCAGTGACTGTATCCTCAGTAGGTGGGTAAGACCCCACAAAAAGGAGGGTCCACGGTATGATGGTTAAGCTTCTGTTCTGGAGAATTGGAGAATGTGGATTACTGCCATTACTCCCAGGTCCTTTCAGATATGGAAGTGGTAGAATCTGTTGGGGTCTCATCGATGGGTTAAAAATAGAAAACGTACAATGAAGGCGATTTTCTAAACTCTTGGCATAAAATAACATCAGACGGTTTGATATGCAATAAAATTAATGAATTGATCAAAAGAGCCAATAAAAAGATAACTTAGTTGGATCGAGAACTTTTCATCGCCTTCCTGCATCGAAAGATTTTGGGAATAATTTTGACAGTTTGTTAGTTTTAAAAAACCAAAATTTTATCTTGAGTCGATTACGAGGGTTGGTTGAAAACTTCCTAGGTTGACTAAGATAATCTAATGGTCTCATTTGCAGCCACACATTGCTTCCGTCGGTGTTACAATACTTGGATACCACTGGTAAAACATGTTATCAATAGCCTGATATGACGTCATCATATAAACTTTTTAGCCAATGAGGTTTTTAGCCTACCTTTGTATAGCCTTTAAATTATGTTTTTCTCTTTATGACAAGAAAATACATTTTTGGCAGGTTGTGTTACTGTGTTATGTTGCTAAGATAAATCATTGCTAAATATTTTTTCCCGAAACGGAACTGATACGATCAATATTAAAGAAATATAGAATAGATGCGGCTATTATCAGTATCTATAACTCTAATTCAATGCACGGAATTATTGTAAGGTTTTCAATAAAACCGGTCGATGACGTGAATAAACGGAAGGTCTATGGAGTGCGAATATCCTTAAAGAAGGAATAGGCTGAAACATTTAAACACCTTTTCTATCAGAAATTGCAAACAGCTTGAGGAAAATTTAAAATAAGAAATACGCAGTAAAATTGTAAAAATCAACGATGAATAGATGTTAAAAGAGAAACACCTGCCGTATTTTGCACTTATCATTCTTGTTTAGAATATTTTTTATCATTTAGAGAATTTGGATTATTGTCTTCATCTTTTAAGTTATATTCACAATGTTTCAGTCGATGTATCATTCTGCCTTCTACAGGTGGTTCTTTTCGAACTAGGGAGCCTACATGGAACTTCGAACCGAACACTTTATTGAATCTTGAGGGGAGTAGATTGTCCTAATTCCGTTAACTATAACCTGGTACAAGTATTAATTCATTGTAAGTAATACTTGTAATTTTTAATTTATGAGACAACCTCCATCACAACATCTACCTACGGAGAGCAATATTCGAAAACTCACTACGCCTAATGTCAAAGGCCTAGGAGAAAAGATTCAAAAGATATTTAGCCCATATGATATCAGGATAATATTCAGGAGTGGCTCGATTCTTTGAAAATATTTCTTCTGAGTAAAGCTCAAAACTGAATACAACATAACCAAGAACTGCCCATATTCCAGCCTTGCAGCTGTGGTAAAGTATACAAAGGCGAGACATATTGCCCATAAAAGGTTAGGCAAGAGGAACATCAAAAAGTAGTTGTATGAAGTGGAATCGAAAAGTTGTGCATAGGTGATGGACAAAAAGGGAAACCATGTGCCCTGTTGAGATGAAGTCAAAATAATAGATTGGAACGAAATTTGCAGAATAAGACGTCTTAAAGAAGCAGCGCATGGGTTGGGCTATAATAACCTGTTGAGTTGACCAAGTATAGAGATGAATACAATATGGGAACCAATGATCAAAAAGACTTGATGAAAAATTGCAATATGAGCGGGGTTAAAAAAATAATGCGTACTTTTAATTAGTTGTAATTCATAGTGTTGATAAAATTTTTCTCTGAATTGTCCAGAACATATGGAGCAATGGATATATGCTTTCCGTTGAATAGATCTTTTTAAGTGAAATCATTTGGAAGTGGCAGGTTCACTTTTGATAACTGGTAAAAATAACTAGGAGTACTTACAATAGTTTAAGATTTGGACCTGGTTATGGTTAACAGAATAAGAACAATCTACCCACCGGGATTTAAAAAGGGTTCTCGGTCTAAAGTTCCGAGTTCGACTAAAAACAGCAGAAAATGTCCAAAGGATGTATTGGCCGACACATTGTCAATATAGCAATGAAAATAGCCCGAACTCTCTAATTGGTTAAAAATTAAGAAGCTTCATCTAAAAAATTTAGACCTTTAAAATATGCTTTTTATTGATTTGATCTCTTTGTTTTGTAGCATATCAAGCTTCATTTGTTATTCAATGTCAAATTCAAACAAATAGGAGAACAGTACTGATACTATTTAGCCCATAACTGGCGGGTGGGGGGTTAAGGGACTTCAAACTTTTGCAAGGATATTAGTTTGAAAGAAAACGTGATAGTACAATTTGAGTTCGAACTCATTTCGAGGCTGCAGTCCAGCACTTTAGCCATTTCGCTAAAAGGTACGTTTTGATGGTGTAAATAATATTATGAATTAAATCCCATTAAGTGATTTTAATGTAACTTTTATTGATTTAACAGAAAAAATTAGATCGCCATCATTTGAATAATGTTAGGGAATTCTCTCACCGTATTCGAAGAAAACAAAACAAACAATTGCACATATATGTAAATATAAACGTAAAATGAACACGATACTCTAACATCTAGGCATAAAATAACCCTATACAGGTTGAAATACAGTTAAGATCCATCAATCCATCAATCACTCTATCATTAAAAATAACTTTGAAGTTTTCGCAGCTATTTATTGCTAATTAGTTAACTGCAGATCGCCATTTATAAGACGTAAGAAAGTTTCAAAATCCACAATTGATTTATTTATTGACTTATTTTAATGGTATTTCAATGCGTCTTGGGTTATTTAATGCCTACAGGTTAAGGAGAATAGTGTTCATTGCACATTCATATTTATAGTCGTTTCTGAAGTGTGTTTTTTGGTCCTATCAAATATGACTAACTTTTTAACCAACTTATTTGAACCATGAATGGGACCTTAACAGGGACAACCTCTCTGGATCAGAGTGGAATTGGGAGTAACGGCATTAAAAGAGTACTTCACACTCCCCCAAACTTCTGAACTGGGCTACATTAAAATACGCTGACTGTATCCCCAGTAGAGAGATAAGAAACCCTTCCAGCAAAAAAAGCAATGTCCTCAGCATGATACTAAACGGCATGTGATGATGAAGCTCTAGTTCTGGAGATCTGAAGACTATGGACAATTCCTTCATTGACATAATTCTAAGATCCACTCTGTTAGGATTCCTTCTTTTGGTTGAACAGATCTCTTAAAAAATTATTTGTATACGATGAGAATACTTGATACCATACAACTGTAAATTATTTGTATTGAGAATAGTCACTTGAATCTATGATTATCTACTAGTTACATGAAATAATATAACTGCCAACAAACAAATGACTATTATTACATAGAAATAATTACGTGTAACCTTATAATTATTAGGATTAGACAGAAATACTTGAAACCATACTGTGTGCAAATTATTTTTAGTAAATAGAAATACTTGATACCATAACAGGGAGTAAAAACTTGAAAAAAAAAACAACCACACAAAAATCCCTCTTGGTATTAAATAACCCGAGACGAGTTGATATACCATTAAAATCAACCAATCAGGTATCTAAGGGCAAATAAGATACTTGCTGCCCTTAGAATTTATATCGGAAGAGAAAGTAAACTTTTTTCTGAGTAAAGAATTCAATAAGCAAGTTTGCTACATAGCAACAAAGATCGTCGAATTTTAAAGGCGACAAAAATTATCAAGAAAAGATGAAAAATTCTCCCGGCTGTAACCCTTGAGACTATTGCTTGTTTCTCTTCATGGCATAGTCTGACTGGAATTACTATTCGAAAAAGATTAATTGAATTAAATATTGAATCTTTTTTATGATAGAGTACAAAACTCATTTCGTTTATGATGGAGTATATAATTTATCTGAAATAAAGCTTTAAGGACATTGGAAATTTTTGAGAAAGAAAGAAAGATGCAACGAATTAATATGAATAAACGATTTCGCCAAAAATTATGTTTACATCTATCTAATTTTGAGCCACCCTTAGCTTAACGGTTATCGTCATAAAAATGGAATTAGCGACCCGAATTCAAATTCCAGACAACGCTATTTGTGTTTCATTTTGCGCTAATGTCCCCTTCAACTACAGATAAATAATAGAAAAGACCAGATTTTTTATAACTAGTCTAAGAGAATAAAAACTCTTCATTAAAACTCTGCTTAAAAATTGACTTTGTGTTGCACTCTTCTCACGGCGAAAGATTTAGGCTAAACCATAGATCCTTCTAATATTTCTACTGAATTGATTTGTCTCATCTATGGATGTTGGTATTTATTGTCCAGAATATGTCGGTTAGACAAGATGAATTTTTATTTGCTCACAATGTATTTGTTGAATGTTTAACGGCTTTTTAAATTTCTTATGATTTTTATCAACAACAAATAATTACTTTTGCGATAGCAACATTAAAGTTGCAATCGCAAAAGTAATTATTTGTTGTCTCTACATTGTTAACTCACCAAGTGAAAAAAGATTTGAATTCTTTGGTAATTTTACTGACTTTGTGTCGAATTCTACATGTGACAGAGACGTTGAGTAAATACGAAAATTGACGTGAATGAAATGCTTGCTGACATATGTTTGGTTACGACTCTAGAGACACAAAGCGTCGAACTCAATATACAATGAATTGACCTGGTTGCCACTTAAAGTCTGCCTATGAAATATAAATAGAAGTAAAATTGGATATTTTAATATTTGATTGTGAAGGAAATTTAAACAAATATCAGTTTATAAGATAAAGATCAGACGTTGTGATTGCAACGATGTGACCAGTAAAATTATGTTGAGTGAGCAAAGAGAAAAAGTTCGTTGTTTAAAGTTGTAGTAGTACTCACTATTTTAGTGAAAGAAGAAAGTTCTTTGGAAAAGAATGCTACTCGGATTTTGTGAAAATGTTGCAAACTACTTGAACGATTCCTTTTTTGCTGAATGAGTTACAAAAATCGGGTTTAACATCGTCATCCAGCTCGTGATCAATTTGTGCCATTAATTATATATATATAAAATTTGAAGATGAGCCGCCCTACCCCCCACAAAAAAAAGAATGAATCAAACGTGTCGTAAATATTAAAAAAAGTGCTCAATGTATTGTTCGGCGGGTTTCAATCTCAGCTTGAATTGTCTCGCTTGTCTTGCCACACTGAGGAGTTGTGATACAACGAACAGTCTGTCTGTATACGACTATATATATAGATATATATTATCGCTACCAATTCGTATTTTATATGATTATCATTAAATATAAAAGATGTATTGTCACTTTCATTAAAGTTTAGGATAATTATTCATTTTTAAAGGACGTTTTACTTGTTTTTATCGTTCATTCACTATTACTAACTGCATTGTTTATATCAAGTGTCACGTAAGGATGTTCATAGCTTCTTTTGAAAAACTCTAAAAATTAATAAATCTTTTGATAACATTTATTTTAAACATTTACCGATTTGGATTGGTAATATTAACCTAACTAAAAAAGCTTTCTTTTTCGGCCGAGTGATACTTGTAATGAAATGAAATCCCATTTTAGTTGATCGAAATTTCTCATCGACAGCGAGAGTCAAAATTCATATATGGAAATTAAGACAATCTACATCTCGTAACGATTACCTAGAGAGTGGGTTAGTGCTGTGAGACGGACATACTTTTACAGTAAGACATAGAACATGGGAGATAGATCCCACCAAAAAAACAGTTTGAGTCTGATCAAGAGTAATTAAAAACCTTTCCGAGAATTAACAGTAAGAATGGTCGAAATCGGGCAAAAATGGTGGATCTTTAGTTGTAGTAACAGATCAACATTTATTGAATTATCAGATACGAATTCGGATTTGATCATTTGCAGAATACCTGTCTTATAATTAGAGAAAATTGCGTTACAATAGAGGTTCCTTTACCTCTGCAAAATTTCTCTTTCAATATTTACAGTAAAACATTTATTTTTTGTATTTCTTTTTGTCATTAAGTCTACTTGAATTTTTACTTTAAACATAACTACATAGAGCTGAGAAAAGAATTTATTCTTTACGTTGATTTTTTTGTTTTTTAGAAACATTTTTACTTCGAAGTGGACCTTTGGATTTTGACAACGTTAACATTTTTGTGGTTCAATAGATGTAAAAAATTTTGAACCTTGTTATGGTAACAGGCTTACGAGAATGAAAACCAGTTGTATTCGGTTAAAAATGACCTTGTGTTGCATCTTGCATGTGGCGAAGGTGTTGGGTAAATACACGTATATCAGCATCACTCAGGTAAACGTTGTTTATAAATAAGTTGAAAGGTTAATAAATAATATAGAATGAAATGTATATATAAATAAAATGAAATAATTTGTGCAATGCTTCAAGCAAATTACAAAATACTAATATAGAAGTATTTTTACGAATCAAAAAATTAGGCTTTTATTGTAGATGATAGAATAAGGGGACTCATTCATATATTCATACAAAACACAATTATAATAGATAATTGTTTTTATACGTATTTAAATGCAACTCAGAAGAGTTTTTGGCGCAAAGATGCAAATAGAGAATAGAGATTGAATGATATTGAGCAATTCAAATGCAACAGTTTTATGGCTAACAAAATAATTTGAGTATTATGCTTTAATTGATACAATAAAACTGATATAACATTAGCAAATATTAACATTATTCAATACCAGTAAGTATTGATAATTATATTGTCAAAGAAAATTTAACAACAATACAATGTTACAAATATTACCGCACAACGGAAGTGTGGTGAGTTGAACTTGTTAACCACACCAGAAATGGAAGCAGTGAACGTCTTTGATCCACGGCTGAGTCTGTTCATTCATATTTTACAGGAAAGCTCTTTAGAAAAGTATGAAACCACGTTTCCCGCAATCTCTTCTGTTATATTCATTTACAAAGCTTACGGTTAGTTTGGTAAGAACTACGCTGCACCCAGTGAGAATTAAACTCATTAGTTATGGTCAAGTAATTCGAGCCCACTAACATCTACACCACATGAGGCTCACTCTCACGTTGCAGATATTTTTACAAAATTTATTTCTGTTGATGAACGAACACTTGGACAACCTACTCCCATGACTACTTTACCTGCTGAAGCAGACATAACAATTTTTTTTACGTCAAATTAAATAACAATCTAATCTAATCTAATCTAATCTAATAGAATGATCCCATTGATCGATGTAGATTTATACTGATAGCATCTATAAAAAGGTTTCATTTTTATTCAGGAATACATAATAGTTAAGAGAGTGCGCCTGCGGTAGAGCGAATACTAAAGCACATACGAGTCGTGTTCAGAAAGTATGAAGAAAGACACTCTAGATTAAAAAAAATGATAAACTTACAATTTGAATGAAACAGGTTCACAGTTGAGAAACCTAGATGATAAAGTGATGATGTGGAGACGTTTAGACAACATAGACGTCAAGATGTTTAGATGTCTAAACAAGGTCGAGAGGAGTCAGAGACAACCTATAAAAAAGGTTTTGAACAGAGTGTTTTTGGAGAAACACTAGATGGGGCAAGTGCAACACATTCCACTTTCGCTAGATCTAGCTCTGTGCAGCTTTTTGTTTCGTAAACACAGAATTCATCTAAACGGTAAGATTTGAGAACGTGAAGGAGATTAAAAATATATGACGGTGCCGTTTAACGAGGAGTTTCAAAAGTGCTTCAACCAATGTGGTGGAATAAATATGCTGAATACCAAAGGGACTGTTTGGAAGATGATGGAAATTTCATTAATTTTTCATTTCTATCTTAGCAAGTTTAGCATCAGTTTCGATAATTATAATATATGACACAACCTTTATCACATAACTTTTGCATTTACTATATGAAAATAGTTAAGAAAATATGTACGGATTTATACATTCTTTTAATCTCAATATGGTTGTTATAATCATATCAATGAGCGTGGAGGAGATTAAATATGACGGCACAACACATAGCTTATCAAAAGAGCAATTTTAGAGGTGTTCCGACCAATGGAAAACATACTAGAATAAGTATATTGAATGCCAAGTGTTTTTTTTTATTAACATGACATTCATTGTTCATATCTGTCTTGTTATTGACAGCTTTTTTCCCATTTCTTTTTGAACATACATTCTTAATGCAGTGAGTATGATTAATACAACCAAATTATTTGACAAACAACGGGTAGCTATGAAAATATGTTTTTGGTTTGGTTTGGTTTTATGACATATGTACCACTGTTGGTGATTTAATGCTAAATGCTGTTTTTCCATATATATAAATATATAATTTGTAAATATATTTTGTAGATACACTTAGTTAAATGATCAAGCAGTTTTATTTCTAACAATTCAATTTAGCATAAGTCAACAAAGTTAAATGGTTCCAAGTATTCCCAGTATCACGAGCAATTCAATTAAACATCAGTCATTTGTTACACACATATTAATGAACAAACTGTTCCATCTCAAACAATTCAATTTAGCACGATTCCTTTGTTTGCACTCATTTTAAATGTCAAATAGTTCTATTCGACACATAGATAGGAGCCTATCAGATGCTACCACTCCGGGCCAGAGAGGACCAGAGAGCAATAGTAATGAAGGGGTAATCCACATTCCCCATTTTCTCAGATCGGAATCCTTACTATCATATGTAGTTTTCTGTCAAACTCACGACACACTGGCAGTGTCGTCCGAAACGCTTGTGAGTTCAATTCTTACTGAGTGTACATCTACTTAGATTATGTGTCATTTAAAGCTAAGTTTTTAAAATATTACTTAGATTCAATGACTATATAAAGATTAGATGCTTAATAAACTGATCTTGCAAGCTATTGTGAGGTAGATTTTGTATTCATTTAAGATAATCTCAGTAAATATTTATCCGATACTACATTTCTGCAGGTTCCGCTTCTGATGTTTGTAATTTTGCTTCTTTAAGAGATCTTGGTTTCATGTTTAATCAGATCATCACTTTCAAGATGAATGAAGACATAAAATGTTGTTCCATCTTGAAAAAAAATGTTAATACACGTATCTTGATTCGCGTCTACAGATGTTCGTTACAAAAACTGGATAACGAAAAACATTTCCCTGGTGGAAAAAATCTCCAATCAACCTTCCACACTTTTTCTTCTTTTTGTAGCATCTTATATTGGTATGAAAACTTTCTAAGAATTATGGGCATGTTGAAAATATATGTATTTGAGGGTGCATAAAAAACTAAGAGTACCTAAGGAAACTCTCAAGAGATTCTCTGTGTTTTGAAGTTTAAGCAATGCTGGTATTTTCGATGGTTCTTGCTCTTCTGAAAAATGACAACTCAACTTTTAGCAAATCAATGAGATGACCTTCTGTAAAGAAGTGTTAGTCATTATATATATATAATGGTGAATCAACAAGTCATCATGAAAAACTTTTTCCTAATTCAAGAAACTCGTCAAATAGTAGTATCTGGATAAAATAATAATAGCTGGATAAAACAAAAAAGAAATTGTTATATAATCTCCTTATATCAGCTTCAGTAACAAAGGTTTCATAAATTTGAAAAAGGATTAATAAAATCTTTTCAAAGACTGTATTTTTCAAATACATGAAACTTTTAGTAAGAAGGTAAATAACAGTTTATATATATATATATATATATATATATATATATATATATATATATATATATATATATCGTAGTTGAATCAAATACAGGAAATATACTTTGGAGATCATAAAAATAACCGTGGCCGATAATGGTATGTTATTATTATTATTATTATTATTATTAAACTATGCGAGTTTTCTCACCAGCTTTTACTGGTAATCTTTCATTGAAGTTTCTGCTATCGCCGAAAACCATTGTTTAATAAAAATAGAAAAAATAATAATACAGCGAAAAGATAGACAAATAAATTGATCTTGTTAGAGAGTCGAAAAAGCTGTGGAACATGAAGTTTGCGATAACATTTGTTGTTGGTGCTCTTGAAACGAACTCCAAGGGCTAAAAAAAGACCGGGGAAAATAGAAATGAATCATATGCATCAATACCACAGCACTGTTGAGATCAGCTAGAATACTAAGTAGAATTTTTGAGATCTGAGAAGACTTGCTGTCATTTAGATTAAAGTGAAAAACCACCTGTTAAAACTGGTGTGAAAAATTCACCAGGTGTGGAATAATAATAATAATAATAATAATAATAATAAAGTGATGTTTAAAGTTGTTTGGAATACAAATGAAGTGGTAAACAAAAGTCGGGCATTGCGGAATACCACAAAATGTTTTGGATTTAAACAACTAAACATTAGTATCAGTTATAAGCCACTTAACGCAGAAAGTAGCAACTTAAGTTAGTAACGAATAAAGATTTAACTCTAACAAGTTTAGAACAAAAATGGTGACTGGTGGACTTAAGTTAAAACTTAATAAGTTTAAAACCAGAGTGTTAAGAATTGTTTGTCCTTTTATTATTAGAGTCCTTGGTCACATCAGTGACAAGAGCACAGGTAGCAATAAACCCCACTGTCTGGTATAGATACATCTTACTACCCATGAAAAATGACAAATTTAAATCAACGTGGTGCTGAGAATAATACTCTGAGAGTCATGATTGGTAGGTGCTCTCTTGATACGAGGGATGAGATCGTGTCCTACAAATGTTGGCTGTTTTAATTTCAAGCACACAAGCAACAATCAAAGTAACTACCCAATTGAGAGACACCAACAGAAAAAAAAAGAATTAGAGAAGACAACAAAATATAATCCGCTATTATTTTAAGGGCAATCTAATACAAATAGGGCATAGAAAAAGAATGGTCAAGATTTGGGCGGAACCAGCAGGATTTAATACAAGCCAAAGACTTGTTGATTAAGTTGAAATTATTTTATTGGAAAGCTGGTTTCACGACCTTAAGATACTAGAAACATGTGGACAAGTAAATAGTGAAGAATATAAACAAGATCCTCTAGCATGAATCAAAACAATAAATGCTGAAAAGCAAGAGCTCCCTAACAAAACCGAAACGCAAAATACTGAAAACCACAACACCACAGACCCCTGTACCACTAAAATAAATATAATTTTAAAAAGATCAAAATAAATGTAGAGTTGATAAAGAAGACAAAAATAAATGTAGAGTTGAAGAGAGAGAGAGAGAGAGAGAGAGAGAGAGAGAGAGAGAGAGAGAGAGAGAGAGAGAGCTACAAGTACTTGGAAATATTACAAAACAAACACAATCAAATAAACAGAGAGACACGAAAGAAAAATAAGAAAAGATTACCTAAGAAGAACGAGAAAAATTCTCGAAATTAAGTTATGCAGCAGAAATCTTATAAACTCTGGACCATCCTTAAAATGGACAAAGCAGAAACTCAGACAAATGGACCAAACGACTAGAAAATTGATGACTATAAAGAAGGCCTTACATCCGAGAGATGACATTGATTTTATGTATTGCTCTTGGATCGACCGGGATATAGCAAAAGTAAGAAAACCTCACGAGAGAAACTAAATATTTTTTTATAAGCAGCACAAAATGACGCTATAAGGACCAATTATATAAAAGCAAAAATCGATAATACGTCAGAGAATAGTTAGTGTAGATTACGTAGTAATAGAGACAAAGCCATTAACCACATAATAAGCGGATGAAGCAAATTAGCACAAAGAGACTATTCAACTAGACATGACTGGGTAGGAAAAGTAATCCACAGGAAATTTCGTAAGAAATAGAAATTTGACCATACTACCAAATGGTATATGCACAAACCAGAATCCGTTCTACAGAATGAGACACATAAAATTCTCTGGGATAAAATTTCGTAAATGTGAGTTTATACTGTAATTTGGATATAATCGCATGGCCTCATCCCTACTAGAAGACCAAAACTTTTGTGTTGATTAACAAGAAAAAATATTAGTCACCTGTAGATTTTTGCCGTTCCGGTGGATCACAATAAAAGAAAAAAGATAGACAAATACTGGATGTTGCCAGAGAACGAAATAAATGAGGAATATGAAGGTGACAATGATAGCAATTGTGGTTAGTGGGGCTTTGAATGGCCTTTAAAGGTTTAGGAGAGAATTTAAATGGACTGAAAATCAGAAGAAAAAGGAGACTATCCCCATACTACAGCATTATGAAGATTGGCTAGAATACTAGGAAGTGTCTTGGAGACCCGAGGAGACTCACTGTCACTCAGAATCCTGAGAAAGACCATTTGCCAACATTAGTGTGAAAAACTCACAAGGAGTAAAATAATAATGATAATAATAATAATAAAAAAAAAACTACTCGAGATAAAACTCAATAGCAGAAACCTTACCAAAGGAATAAATACCTGGGCTGTACCACTCGTTATATATTCCGGACCCTTTCTCAAGTGGACCAGAGACGAACATAAACATATGGACCAAAGAACAAGAAAACTAATGACAATGCATAAGGCTTTACACTCCAGAGACGTCGTTGACAGCATTGAAGACAACGTTGACGCTTCGATACAACTCAAAGACTATATACAAAAACACGATGGAGGACACATTACAGCCATCAGAAACGATACTGATAACACGATGGACAACAGAATGACAATAACTAGGAAACAAAAATGGGAAGGAAAACAACTCTATGGGTGGTTTAAACGATTAATAAACAACATGTCTCACGACAAAACCTGGACATGGCTAAGAAAAGGAAACTTTAAGAGAGAAACAAATTTCTCCTAATAGCAGCACGAGACAACGCCGTAAGAACCAATCATATCAAAGTGAGAATAGATCAGACTCAACAAAATAGCAAATGTAGGCTATGTGGTGACAGAGATGAAACCATCAATCACATTTTAAGTGAATGCAGGGAATTAGCGCAGAAGGAACGTAAGACTAGAAATGATTGGGTCGGCAAAGTAATCCACCGGGAGATGGGCAAGAAATTTAAATTTGACCATACAAACAAATGGTATATGCACAACCCAGCACCTGTCCTAGAAAATGACACACATAAACTCCTATGGGACTTCAACATACACACGGATCACCTAATCTCGGCCAGAAGACCAGACTTCATGATAATCAACAAAAAAATGAGAACTTGCAAAATAGTCGACTTTGCTCCCGGCTGACTACAGAATAAAACTGAAAGGATGTGAAAAGAAGGATAAGTACCCTCGACCTTGCTAGGGAATTGAAAAAACTCTGGAACATGCAGGTGACAATTATACCAATTGTAATTGGTGTGTTTGGAACTGTAACAAAAGGATTACTAAAGGGACTGGAGGACTTGGAAGTTAGCGGAAGGGTAGAGACCATCCAAACGACAGCATTATTGAGAACGGCTTGAATACTGAGAAAAGTCCTGGAGACTTGAGGAGACTTGCTGTCACTCAGACTACAGTGAAAAACCATCAGCTAACGCTGATGTGAAAAACTCTCATGTGAGAGATATTACAGGTGTACATGATGTATGCTTTTGACGTAAACATCTAAAAATGAAAATTCTTTTATGCACCTAATGCTATTACCGTATTTTTTCTTCAGAAGGAAATCCACATTTAAATTTTCATTAATGTTGTAAAGGCTCTTGTCATTCTCAGATACCCCCCCAAAAAACTGACGCATTTTGGGGGATGATTCTATAAAATAAACTCAAAATAATCAACATATTTTTCTAAAATACAAACAAGAATAAAGATGCAAATATCACTTACATTCATCCCACAGATATCTTTTTCGTCTGGAATTCCGATGAAAGTTGTTCTTTCATCCAATGATATATTCTCGATGGAACATCCGTATATTTCATAGTTGCATTGCAACGTTTTCATTAGTGCACTCTCTGGCCGTCCTCAAATGCGTCTAACTTTTTTAGAGTTTAAATTAGAACTTTTTCTCTAAGAAAGGGTTATTCTCATTCTTTGCCAACTCCACCATCAATATTAAAGTATAAACTCACAATCATTTATCAAATCATATCTCACAATCAAAAGCTGCACTGATACTCTGTGGTTTGATTCTCAAAATTCTCTTCGGAATTAAGGGACACAAATACTGAAAAATGTGACAAATTCCCAATGCCAGGGATTGAGGAACTTACAATGGAAACCAACGTTTTTTTCCATTCAGCCTAGTACACCGAAGTAGAAGAAATCGACTGAAATTCTTCCACAGTTACTGGATGCAAAACACTCTCGTGTTCGTTTGTACCAAAAGCATTTTTGATTTCGGTAGACTTTTACTCGAAAGTTTACACATCTAAACGTTATCAATGACACAACTATAATATTATTTTTCTCTTTGCGAGCTTTTCACACTAATTTTAATTGATTTTTTACTGAAGTAAGTGTGTCAAAAAATCTCCTCAGATCTTCAGTACTCTTCTAAGTATTCAAACCGATTTTAGCAGTGCTATGGTCAAGATATATTCGATTCTTTCCCTTATATTTCGTTCACCTAGTTTCTTTTCCAGGTTCTGGGAAGCTGTTCCAATGACCCTTTCTACAATTACTATCAGCACTACTTTCATGTTTCATGACTTTTTCAGTTCACTGAAAATCAGATAGTTGTCCAGTTTTTTCCATACTTCACTTTCTCTCAATGGTCTGCTGAAACAGCAAAATCCACTAGATGATAAGCCACATTCTTTTGTTAATCAAAATTTGTTCTCGACTACTGGCCACTCTGGGTTTGAGTAGACGTGTGTGTAATGGAAACAAAGCAGTGGTAACTGGCTAGATAGAGCTCCAAGAACTGGATCCTCGCCATCACTTTATCATCTCTCTCTCTCTCTCTCTCTCTCTCTCTCTCTCTCTCTATATATATATATATATATATATATATATATATATATATATATATAGAGAGAGAGAGATGATAAAGTGATGGCGAGAATCCAGTTCTTGGAGCTCTCTATATATATACACAATGAAATGACAAAAGAATTAAAGTTATTTAGGAAAAAAATGCTTTTTAAAATCATTTTGCAAATAGAATGTCACATGACTGTAATAAATACCACTCTTTGGTGCATATAATATACATTGCGCAACGGTCTTATGTATCAACGATTTAACAAGATATTGCACTTAAACAGGCGGGAAAATTCCAATGTCAGAATGATTACGCCAGTGATTGAGAAAAAAAACTCAGTTTTAAAAAGTTGACAAACTGAAATGTAAACTGTTGAACAATATTTTTGTTATTGATAATAATGTTAATATAAAGTTATAAATGTTCTTGAAAAATGATTAATAGCCATCATACAGATTCTGTTAATGATAAAACAAAATTGTCATTAAAGATTAACAAATTTCTTATTTAATCTTCTTCGATTCATCACGAAGTTCGGTTTAAAACGAAAATAAACACGACTAATACTATTTCATTCAGATTGCTTCCAAAATAAAACTGACCAATAAATTTGTTTTCTTTTCGAAATATTTGGGGACAGAAAAAGCGGGAACGTACTTAGAATTGAAAAAAGTTGACAATTTATTTTCTTTTAATTTTTTGGATGTCAAGTTTTCTGATTGCCTTAGACAGTCGAAGAAACCTGTCTATATTTATTGAGTTTTCTCAATAATTTCAGAATAAATTGAGGAAAACTAAAGTTAGAGCAAATAATATGTTGCTCCTCCCTTCGATCAAAAAACGTTGGCTATGCCATCTAGTATGAATTCATCGATTTGCTGGAATTGTTGCGTGTGTAAGTTATATTTGGCGTAGCTGCAAGGAATTTAGTGAGGTCTTCAGTATATGCTATACATGCCAAGTAAGGTTAAAATATGACAAGTGTGGTTGGTTGGAGGCTTCTGTAATAACTGGTACTCAGCTGTGTGTTTGTGCAATCAGTTTCGTATAATCGACGGACAATGGGGTTTTGCGTTGTCTTGCTGGAAAATACGATCACACTATCTTTGAAAATTTAAATAGTGTGCAAATAGTCAACAAAAACATTTGTTTATATCCCACTTGTCAAGAAGTGAAGAAAATGAACGTTTAAATTCGTGTTATCATGAGATGTTTATTGTGATTGTTCCGTCGAAAGTCAATCTAATAAACTTATTCATCCTTTGTGTTTCTATAACAACCTATTTTCCCATTATATACGTCTGCTGTGTGTGATGGACAGTTTTGGTTTTATCAAAAGGTGTTATAGAAATATAAATTTGTTGATCAGCATTTCCATTCAAACATTTACGATTTTAACAAAGATTTGAAGTATATATATATATATATATATATATATATATATATATATATATATATATATATATATACACGAGTTCAAATCCTGGACTGATTGCATTTCACATAGCACTAATACCCTTGGGAAAGGTATGAATCCAATTATTCTCCCTCCAGTTATGGGTAAATAGTAGGGCAGACTAGGTTCTTCAGCCTTGGGGAGGCAACTAGTCGAGGAGAAGGAAAACTCTGAATTCAAACCTGTTAAACTCCACTTAAAAAATTGACCTTGTGTCATATCCTGCCTGAGCGGAGGGGTTGGGTAAATATGATATATATATATATATATATATATATGTGTGTGTGTGTGTGTGTGTGTGTGTGTGTTCATGGTGTAATGATTAGTATCGTAGAAAAGAGACACGGGTGACCCAAGTTCAAATCCCGGACAAGGCTATTTATATTTTACATTGTGCTAATACCCTTGGGAAATATATGCATCTAATTATCCCCCCTTGAGCTATGAGAAAATAGTAGCGCTGACAGAGGGCTCTTTTAACTTTGATTTGGTAAATGAAACCATTCCATATTAAAAGTAAACAAAATGAGTATTTATTACAATTCCAATATTCTAATAATAAATTAGGTCAATATAGAAAATAGAAATTTTAGTTCATGTCACAAAAATTATGATCCCCCCATAATGGACTGTGTCAAATTGTTTTTAAAAAACCAAAGATAATTTTTGGAGATTATTTGACGCTAAACATTTCAGACCCTATAGTTTGTTGGCGAGAGTAACAGAAGAAATTTTAGGCCCAATCCTAACCCCAATACTAAAGCTTTACCCAAATATGCATGTCAATTATTAAACTAAAAGTAATAATTATCTAAACGAGATATAAGGGTTGTTCAGTAAGTTTCCAGACTTTTTTCGTATGGGCACTTTTTGATAGTAACCACGTGAAACTCTAGTCCCCTTCGAAGTAATCTCCTCCGGTGGCAATGCACTTGTTGTACCGTTCCAACAACTTCTGGAAGGCCCCATAGAAGTCCTCTTGTGTGAGCATGTCAATGACCTTCGTCATAGCCTCTTTCATCTCTTCAATTCTCTCATAACGACAGCCTGTGAGCTTAGGGAATAACCAAAAGTCACAGGGAGCAAGGTCTGGACTATAAGGACGGTGAGGAACTGTTTCGATGCCCATCTTGATCAAATAGTCTGTGACAAGGATGGAGTTGTGGACTGGTGCATTGTCCTGGTGGAAATGCCACTGACCCGATTTGAAGAGTGCTTGCCTCTTCCGACAGAATGTCTTCCAGAACTCTCTTAAAATCTCAACATCGTATTCCTTGTTGACTGTCTGTCCAGTGGGAACCCAGTGCATGTAGATTATGCCAGTGCTCTCAAAAAAAGGGATCATCAAAAGTTTGTGGGTGGATTTGCTCTGTCTGGCCTTCTTGGGTCTGGGAGAGCCATCATGCTTCCACTGGGAACTCTGTCTCTTGGTCTCTGGGTCATGGCAGTAGATCCAGCTTTCATCTCAGGTCACCAGAGCATCAAGAACGGCGGGATCTGAATTGATCAGCACGACCATTTCCTTGCTGTCATGACAACGTCTTTCTTTCTAATCTTCTCTGAATACCCTTGGGACAAACTTCGCGCAAACCTTCCACATCTTCAGTTCCTCGCCAATAATTGTGTGTACAGTTGCCACTCTGACATCAAACTGTGCACTTATTGTCTCTATAGACACACGACGGTTCTTATCCATGAAATTCTTTATTTGGCCAATCAACTCTGGTGTTCTGACTTCCTTACTCCTCCCACACCTCTCATAATCCCTCACAGACTCCCTGCCGCTCAAAATCTGATGCTCGATTTATGCAAGATGGTCGAAAAGCAGTCTGAAGCATTCCATACATTTCTGTGGCATTTTTCCCAAGTTTAAAGCGCAATCTTATTGCATATCGTTCTTCTAAAGTATCCTCACGTGCAGATTGCATTTTTGAAATTCACCAGCTGTAACAATCAGGCTTTAGTTGGGTGTATTCCAATTGCTGCTGTAGCTGTTGATTTGAACCTGGAATCATACAAATTGGCCAGTCATCCCATAAGATGTATAGCAATAACATACTGAATTTTCAAGAGTCGACAACAATTTTAAATGACTGTACAAAAAAGTCTGGAAACTTATTGAATGCACCTCGTATATATTCTAATGATTTCTTAATAAAGTGTTGGGTTCACCTGAAAAATTGAAAATTTCCCCATAAAACGAAAATTATGTGGCATTCCTTTTCCACGAGCGCGCGCGCACACACAAACACACACACACACACGCGCGTGCGCACAAACACAGATATTCATAAGGTAGTCTGCTATATTTATAAGTAAAGACTGCTCAATATCATCGATCGAGTGTATACATTAAATTTGGGATTGCGTTGACACAGAGTCAACTTTGTGTCTAAGCTATCCTAACTTAAATATATATATATATATATATATATATATATATATATATATATATATATAAGTAAAGTTGTAATAAAATCCGATGGAATGAAAGAGAAAAAGGCCATGCTGAAAACCTCATGTCGACGGAGCTTAGAATACGCTATCCCTTGCTGTGTGATAAAATAGCACATAAATGTGTATAAACTTGAATCTGGTGATGAGGTTCCTGTCCTGGAGACCTATTGTGTGGAGTATCCCTTTAGTGCTATAATAATCAAGTCCACTCTGACCCAGGATGGTAATACTTGTCAGCGTCTCATCTATTGATCAAACAGATTTGTCAAAAATATTAGTATTAGTTAGGAATATTTGATAACATATAACTTTAAATTATTTGAATAAAGAAGAGTTCATTGAATTTATAATTGTTTTCTACAGATTATGATTAGTTACTTGAAACAATATAACATGGTTAGCATTCAATATGAGTATTTACTTCAAATCATATTCCTATGTGCAAATTTGTATTAGATAACAATTCTTAATGTAATATAAGGGTGTAAAAAACAACAACAACAACAACAAAAAAAACCAAAAGAAAATGGTGCAATGGTTAGCAAACTAGACTAGTAAACATTCACGAATAAGTTCGAGTTTCATTGAATGCCCCATTTAAACATTTTTGTGTCTAATCTAAAAGCTTAGTAGATTACAAAACAATCCTGATTGCTCTGTATCTTTTGAACATTTTTTCCTCACACTTAGTATTTTCATTTTCTTTAAACCCGCATTGGATCAAAAATGATTCCTGAGATTCTCATAAATTTGTTAATATAAAAAGGCAAAAAAATATTTGAGTAAATTTCGGATAAAAATAAAAGAAAGAGAAATGCTCCCCGTCCCAACTTCTTAACTGACGAGACAGAATAACTCGGTTGACTTGAACACCAGTCGAATGACATTCATTTTCGATTGGAAAAGGTTTGAAAAAAGCGCGTCAAAAGGTGAAAGGAGACAATAGTCAGGATATAGATTAGCAGAAGAAATTATTGCTAAAGACAATATCAAATCGAAATTGAATGATGAATATAAAAGACGTGAAGAAAGGACATTTTAAAAGCAGCGTGTGAAGACGACACGATGTTGGACATGTTTTCCCGCCAGCAGAAATTAAGAAAAAGTCATCCAATAAAAAGAAAGGAACAGAAAATGGTTCGAAAAATAAAACATCTGGAGAAGTAGAACCATGAAACCGGAAGTCGATGGAAATAAAAAAAGAAATGTAACAGAAACATATTTGATATGAATTTCCGCTTCGGTGTTTAATATTCTGAGAATTAATCTTCGATTGAATTTAATCAATGATGAATCGTTGACCGTGAACAGATTATCATTTAGAAACTGTTTCTTGATTAAAAGAAGAAATATGGGTCAACCTGATAAATACGTTTATTCTTCAGATTTAGTAATACAAGTACCAAAGTTAAAAAAATTAGCAATAGTTTGTTCGTCTGTGCTATGAAGGGCAAACGATTTGATGTAGTGCGAAAATCTTGCTTATTCTCGGCTTAAAAATTTTTCTTGTATCGATATCGATGAGTAAATTTACATTATATTACTCATGCAATATCAGAATTAGAAATTATCTTCCAATCTGCTATATATGAGCTGATAGATGTAAAGTTAGAATTTTGCTGATGCAATATCATCGGTAGAAATTATCCTCGAATCTTTGTGTTGGATTTTGGGTAGTGATACTTATTTTTATGAGGAGCTCCCAGGTGTTTCACCGGTACGAACCAAAGTTAGGCTAAAGCCTGATCCATGAGATATATTCTTATCTTTATAGAAGATCAATACAAAATACATAAGGGATATTCACACTTTAGCTTACACACACACACACACACACACACACACACACACACACACACACACACACACACACATATATATATATATATATATACCTATCAAGTTTTTAAAAATTAGAAGTTAATTTTCCTCTTAATTAAAGATATCAGGATTTTATCATTTGTTGTTGAACAATTGAATTGAATTGAAGATCAATTTTGTTTTGAAAAATATTTTTTACACAGAATTTTGCATCGGGGGAACTTATTTTATGTGTATAAGACATTTTTATTAAAAAATTGCTAGTGGTGTACTTATTTATGGGCGACACTGTAGCTCATTACAAAGTAATGCTAGCCAACGTATACCAAACGTTTCACATCTTTAAGGGTATTTGTAGTATATATTCCCTTCAATCTACTTATGTGACTTTTGTTTGTTTGTTTTTTACTCATGCGTTTCATAAAAGTAAAATAAAGAAATATAATGCACGTACACACATGATTTGGTGATCTTCCTGGTATTAGTAGCGATGAGCTGGTGGTAGACATCTCTTAGGACAGGAGAAGTAGAAGCTATGCCATTTCCGTTGCCATTAGGGCGTGAAATGGTGAACATCGTGCGTTTGAGATGAAAACTTATTGCGACTTTATCATTGAACGCCGCAATTACTTCATAAACAGTTCGGATTAGATCGACATGGAAGAGTTCACGACAAGAAAATCATTTTGTTATTGGTTGGAAATTTCTGGATGACAAGTTCAATCCCAAAAAGGAAATCGTAGACTTCGTAGCATTTGAATACCAACAGTGTGTCTATCTGTTACCAGATTATTAGTTAAATTTCCATCAATACAAAATGATAGTTGGAAAGGAACTTAAGGAAAGTGACTGACGTAATTGCAAAGGATCTTGCGAGACCATCTTGAAAAATATTCCCGTTGACACTATCGTTCTTTATAAATACAGAGCACAATTGTCGAGCTACGTTTACAGGCAAATGTTTTGATATTAGGTTGACTAGACCATCATTTAAAAATCGCTACATGTTTAAAAGAAGAAATATGGGTCCACTTGACTGATATATTTATTCTTCAGTTTTAGTAATTCGAGTATGTAAGTTAAAAAATAGCTATAGTTTGTCTGTTTGTACTATGTAAGGGTAAACGGTTTGATGCAGAGCCACCATCTAACTCATTTCCCTCTTAAAAATTGACCTTGTGACGATATCGATGGGTAATTCATATCATCTTAGCCATGCAATATCAGAATTAAAAATAATCTTCTAACCTGCAATACATGAGCTGAAGGTTAGATGTACAGCTACCATCATGCTGATACAATATCAGGAGAAATTCCAATCTTTTTGAATCAGAATTTAAGTAGCGATCCTAGGTGCAAGATTTTAGTGATGAGTTTGCCCCTTACCGAGTGCTTTGCCAATACAATGCCAAATAAGATTAAAGTCTGATCCAAAGAATATGCACAAAATTCAAAGGGGACACAATAAATTGCTTATTTAAAATACACACTATTTCTTTACAAAGAGTTTTTTTCCTTTAAACTGTAGATATCAGGATTTTATTATTTCTTGTAGAATATTTCACAATCAAAACGGATATTATTAATTATCATTCATTACTCAACTCTAGCACAGGAAGTTTAGGACTAAGAAAAAAAGTTTAGGACTAAGAAAAAATCAAGTTAGTTTTGAAAAATACTAAAATTCAGTAATATGAGTATCTAAGTTAAAAATTAGCTATCGTTATGTTGTGGCCCCGGAAAGGGTCACTAATGAAAACGCGAACACGGATATTAGATAACAGATTATATTACACAAGAAAGAGTTACATAGAAAAGATAAGAAGTCTCGTACTGTTCGGATAACACATATTGATCTGCCTCGTGGCAGCGAAATCTCTCAGTACTAATAATAGTGAGAAGAATCCATTATGGTGAGATTGGTAAGGCTCCCATAACACGTTAGTTCGACGGTCCTCTATAAAGATAAATAGTTTGATGTAGAGATACAATCTTGCTCATTCCCCTTCTTAAAAATTGATCTCGTGGCAAAGTGGTTGAGTAAATCCATATAAGCTTGCCTATACGATCTCAGATGTTGAAATTATCTTACAATCTTTTCAATTTGATTTTGAGTTGCGATTTTTTTCTATGTGTGGAGCACTTCAATTTAAGACTTTCATTAATAAGTTTGCTCCTACCCGGGTGCTTAGCTAATGCAATACCAAATTAGACAAAAACTTTGTCTGATAGATATACAAAAATTCAAAAGGGACTATATCACTTCAGTAAGTACACACCTAACAATTTTTTGAAAATAGAGTTATTTTTCTTCTAAAAATAGCAGGATCTTATTATTTGTGGTCGAACATTATATATACTAAACGGATATCATTAGGTATTATTTATCAATAAACTCTACAGCACTGAAAATCAAGAATCAAGTTTGTTTTAAAAAAGCAATAAAACAACAACAGAAAAATCAATTGAATTTTTGTCAAAATTTGGACCATCAGAAAGTCACGATATTTACTATTCCACGTTATGACATCGACTAAATTAGTACGACTGCAGATTCGCCAGGATTCTTGCCGGCATGGAATCGATCTTATATCCGGGAGAACAGTCTGACGAATCCTACACATTCTCAAATGTTTATGACACTATCTTCAACTAAATCAAGATGACAAAGAAAGAAGAAGGTGGCTCATCAAATGACTATATCTATTATCATTTTAATCAATTTATAAAAATCTACTTTATCATTTATTAATTTGTTGCTCGAAAAGAAAAATGTACTTAATTAAAAAAAAAATTTTTTGAATTTGCTTTACAAGGTCGTGTTAATTGTTAACAAATTTAATTAAGAATATTTTTGAAACATTTATGAGAATTTTGTGAGAAAGGTTAACATTACAACGGATGTTCATTTAGCATTTGAATGGATGTTTGTAACGTTTAAGTGTAGTAAAGTTAATTTGAATTTAAAGTTTCCATTTTTAACAGATTGCCTAAGCAAGGCTGAATAACAGTCTGTCCTAATATTTACCTACACCTCGGTAGAGAACAGATGGGTTTATGCCTTTCCTAAAAGCACTAGTAAGAAGTAAAACGCAATTAGTCTTGTCTAAGATTTGAACTCGGGTCGAAGATTCGATTTCCAGCTATGATAACCGTTACGCTAAGCCCACCAAGTTGTGTACTCTTAAAAGTGAAATTTGTGGGTTACGTGTCACCTGTAAGTGATTGTGTAACGGCACTCGCGATGTAATCATTATTGTTGTAGGAAATGGATATGGCAACAAAAGTTCTTATCTTGGACTAGGCTGTTTGCGTTTCACGAAGCGTAACCATCCTTTGATAAGATATGCATCCAACTATTCTCCTTGCAGCTATGGGTAAATAGTTAGGTAGACTTAGTTCTTTAACCTTGCTATGGCAACTGGTCTCGGAGTAGGAAAAAATCAAAATTCAAACTTATTAAACTCCGCTTAAAACTTCTATTTGCAGAGGGTTGTTAAATACATAACAGCATGTTTTGCGTTGTCTTCCTCCAGGTTTCTAGTCTTCTTCAAGTGTCCTGCATTCTGAACACAACGATATAGGTTGATACCGAATTTCGCCTTCTCTTTCATGGCTACGACCGACTGATGGATCGCTGAGTCAGTTTTATTTTTGTAAATGGTCTTAGCCATTTTCTAGTCTTCAATTACTTCGATTAAATCAGCGACGACAAGGAAAACTTAATCCAAACCATCTGTATCCCGATTAAAAATTGTCATTGAGTCAAATTTTGCCTGTGGCAGTAAGGTTGGGTAAGTACACACCTACGAACATCTACACATGAAAATATATTCAGACTAGATATATACACTTTATTTACAATCATCTTTTCTGTCTTAGGATATTTTTAATATCAAGGTATTTTGAATTTGAGTTTTAAAATTCCTTAAAAATATAAACATCTTGGTTTACATAGTGTCACCTATCAACAACCGACTACAGCACTCTCTCTTTGCTGTTAGATTTATTCGGGTTAGTCTCCCATCTATGGGTAAAATAGATCTATATTTGGAAAACTTGAAACCATACAACTGTGTGTAAATCATTTGTATTCGAAAGGAATACGTTATATAAAAATGCGCAAAAAATTCCAAGAGACAACTACACAAAAATTTAAATATAGATGTACAATGAACGCAATTCTATAATCTTTAGACATGAAATAACTCTTGACGCGTTGACTTACCGTAAAAATCAATCTGGCATTGGAACGGAAATGATTCGCCTCACTTAATAAATGAAGAAAGCAATGTTTATTCTGAAGCACCTGGTAAGATATATCATCTGAAATTCCTTTGATTGGGCTTTTAAAAGTCTCCTTATTAAAATAAGAATAAGAAATTAATAAAAGCAGGTATTTTAGTGCACCTGGAAAATAAGAGTCTTCGAGAATTGAACTGTGTATCACTGTAAAACATAAATGCATAATTTTAGCCCTTCCTCGCATAAACAGGCAATTCAACCGTCTTACTCTTTTCATACCGTACCACAATTGGCAAGACCAAATATAAAATATTCCTTTTGGTATCTTAAAAATATCAGCAGGAAGATGAAGTGTTAAGGATCGTTGAAGGAGTGACATCTTTTTGTATTGGTTTTCATGCCTAACGCGTTTGCTGGTGTCTGGACGAAAAAAGAATTCTATCAAGTGGAAAACGAAGAATTATCCTAAAATAGCCCAAAGTTTCTTTGAATTTGTAAAATTTGTGACAGATTAAGCTAAGTTTACTTTCTATCAATCGATATATATGAATATTTCTGACGTTTTGTCACATCCTGCTCGTGTGAAGGGGTTGGTAAATGCACGTACACAGGTATATATATATATATATATATATCTGTATACACACATGCATATGTGGGTGTATTTATGTGTGTATCTATCAACATTTCTGTACGAGTAAGATGTGACACAACGTTTTTTTAGCGGAGTTTAACAGGTTTGAACGCAGAGTTTTACTTCTTGTCCGATTGCCACATCGAGGTTAGAGAGCCAACACTGTCCCACTGTTTACCCACAGCAAGACGAGGAGTATACTAACATAAAACTTAGTGAAGCTTAGAACTTTTTGAACATATGGACCTATTCATTTTAAAGTATTTAATTTTTTCTCTTTTTGGACCAACAAAAATAGAACATTTTTTTACACATGAATATGTGTAAAAAATGTTCTTATTTTTGTAGGGACAATGAACCTGATGAACATGATTTCGTATATTTCGAAAAATTTTTTATGACACTTGCATTTATTTATTATTTTAACTATAAAAATATATTCTCTTCTTAGAGAATTGAAGCACAGCAGGTGTTGCGATAACTGATAAACAAAGATTACCGCCCTAGAGAAAAATGGACGGTCTTTGAAAAAAAAAAAAGACAGAAATAAAATACAAAACAAAAAGTGTCACCTGGAGGACGCATAGTAAATGACCTTTCTAGATTTTTTTCAGGGGTTATAAAATACCCTTGATACCGTATGTACAATACATGCATACCAACCCTATATATATATATATCTATACGAGATGTCACTGAAATTTTATCTGCTAAATAAAGAAGGAAACTGAACTCTTAATTATGGTTGGTTGTTTGTTGGCATGTCAACCTTTCCAAAATGATTTTATACCAAACCAGAAATTCTAATTTGTATTTTGAATATATATTTTTATATCTTTATTTTCATGTTTTATTTTATTGGTCTGTTTTCTTTAAAAAGTCTACAATTTTGCTGCTCTTTAGTCGAAAGAGTTCTGCTAAGTTTCTTGTCTGAAAGTGTCGCCTTCTGAGAAGGACTAACCTTTTGCATTCCAGAAAGATGTGTTTTACTGTGATTTTTTTGCCACCCTTGCATTTCGGCTTTTTCTCCTGCTTTCGTATAAAGTTGGGTGGTTGGCTTGTTGTGTTTTGCAGTATATCAACCCTTGTAGGTTATTTAAGCCAAATCCTGTTTATACATATCAAATGTATATGATGAGTAAACGAATAGTTTGTAGGTCGTATTTTAATTGAGCCAGAGTTCATTTGCTTGCACACAGTTAAATGGTTTCAAGTATTTCAATTTAACACAAGTGTTTCTATTCAAGATAAATAGTTTCAAATATAAGAAATAATTAAATAGTTCTATTTGACCTATAGATGGTGCTCTAACAGGTACTACTCCGGGTCAGAGTTGACCTGGGGTAATAGCAATGATGAAGGATTCAATGTTCGAGGACTGAAGTCACACTATCAGATGATTTAATAGTATATCCAGGAAACTCGTTGGAAAGGTCTTATTTCTCTGTAGTGATGCTGTCGGAGTATTCTACAACCCCAGTTTACTTGGCTACTTTAGTATAAAGGAATTAATCTGCCATGTATGGCCGATGTGTAATCGGGTTTTAACTACTGCCTCTTTTTAGTTTCTGAGTTTTGGTGCCCATTTCTCCAGAGTGGGCTTTATTTGGAAAAGTTCCCTAAGCTTCCTAGGAGACATTCATCTGAAGGTTGAGGGTTCAATCATGACTGCAGGCGAGTTACAACAAAAGGAATTCTTAACACTTGTACTCGGTTATGGTTAACGGAATCAGAACAGGCAACTCACACCGATTCAATAAAGGACGTAGTTCGAAGTTCCGTATAGGTTCGACAAACACTTGAAGTTCCGTGTAGGTTCAACAAACACCTGAAGAAGGCCGGGGGACATATCGGCCGAAAGGTTGTTGAAATAACAATGAAGATGAAGACAATAGTCTGAAAACCCTTAATGATAAAAAGAAAAACTTTAAAAAAAAATTCGTACAAACGTACAATATACACATTTCCCGAACCTTTACTCCTAAAATAACCCAAGATGGGTTGACAGGCCATTAAAATCAATCACTCAATCAATACTTGTATCCATCAGTGTAACGTTTGAAAGAAAAGATGCCATATAGCAGAATTAATAATAATATAAAAGTTGTAATAACAAAAAAAAAACATATTCAGTCTTGATGTGAACATGAAATAAAGTTTGGAGTAAATTTTTGAAATTTCTAATATACATACTAGCTGTACCCGAGGAAATGCATGGGTTATGATTTTGAGAATTTAACCCATAAGTAACATTCTGAGATGAATCGTTGGCGATTTTTACTTTGGGTTAAAAAGATTTGCTTTGTCTAGTATACAGACCTCACGTTGTCTATAGTACCTGCTAAGTGGTCGTCTCAAAACTGAATTGTTTGATTGTAATATATCAAGAATTGCCACTGATTTGCGTAAACTTAGTATAGATGTCTAGACTGCAATCTAGACGTTTAGAAGTCATCAGTTAATTAGAGTAGTAGCTCGGTTAAGAACAGGCCTCCATTTGAATTTTAAGAAGATTTTTATTTAAATTTTCTTAAATCACTTTTAAAAATCTTTAAATCAAAAAATATTCAAAATTCGGTCTCAATATTTTCATACCACTTCACACACACACACACACACACACACACACATATATATATATATATATATGCACGCGTGACACTAAAGATTATAGTTAAAATAATCAAAGAATTACTGCAGCATGTGTGAATGAAAAATAATAAAGTCTACATCTTACGAATTAATGAAGAAAAAAGTATGAAATAAAGTATGAAATAAAGTAATTTCTTAGCAATATGTACAAAACCCTTAAGAACACTCATTCCCAACTCGTTTTTATAAGATTACCATAGAACTTTTCTGAAAGTTTTACAGAACCAACATTGACAAAATAAAAATTTCCTTTAAAATATAATATTGGCCATTAATGAAATTTCTCTAAATGAAAAGTTAATTTCCTTCTCATCCAAATATTTTATTATTTCAAAAGGAAACTATCCATCCAAAACGAATATTATTTGGTATTATTAATCCATTAATCCTGTAGAGAAAATTAAGCTTGAGTTGAAAATCATATTCAATATATTTTGTATCGGGTTGTATTTATCTTTTAACTATTGTATATTCATATTTTTAGTTATAGAGTTTCAATGCCGAAGAGTTCGATTATAAATAATACATAATGATATCTACTTTGATTATATAATGTTCCACAAGGAAAATAAAATCCTGACATTAATTATGGTCGATCATGTAAAATTAGTTTTATATAAGAATAGCTATTGCAAGATTGTGTCGAAGAAATTTACTCGAGTAGCATATAACATTACATAAGTTCCAAGGGATTTTTACATAAGTAAATTCTTTAAGTGAGTTATTGGAATGGTTTTGGATCGTGTGCATAAACTGTGTTTTGTAGCACACCTAAAAGAAAGAAACTAGAATGTGTCAGGAGTTAGGTAACTGCCCTATCACATCTGTTCTCAATAATAATAATAATAATAATGATAAAACTTTAATCTTAGATCCATAAGAAAAGAACACATTTAAACTTGGTTATTTACATTTTTAACAGGAGTGTGTAAATTGGAGAAAAGAGATTCTTCTTAAAAAAGGGGCAACTTGCCATTTAGAATTTTTAGATCATCAAGAT
Source organism: Sepioteuthis lessoniana (assembly GCA_963585895.1). Classification (NCBI taxonomy): domain Eukaryota; kingdom Metazoa; phylum Mollusca; class Cephalopoda; order Myopsida; family Loliginidae; genus Sepioteuthis; species Sepioteuthis lessoniana. The sequence goes on from OY757922.1 coordinate 56,534,690, forward strand.
TAAGTAATATACAAATTGATTAATTAATTCTATCTCAATCTACATCCTATTTGTATATAGCCATGTATATTGTAATCAATTTTCTCATTCATTGATTTATAATTTTTAGCTTCATTTTTGTCCAGTTTAATAAGGATCGAGAGAATCTTGCCCTTTGATTAAATCTTTCATTTCAAGGAGTTTTCTAGTTCTTCTGAGGTACTCATTTCATGTTATTTCTTTCATTTCTGTATTTCAGGTATTTGCCGCTGTTTTTTAAGCGTTCTGGTAATTTTCAGATTAATTTTCTATTCTTTCCATTGTTTCTCTTTTCCCTTTACTCCTTATATTATTACTATAGCGTCTTTCTAGATTCCAAATTCCATCACCATATTGTGGTTGAAGATTAAGTTTTTGATTATTTCTTCTTCTTCTTCTTCTTCTTCTTCTTCTTCTTCTTCTTCTTCTTCTTCTTCTTCTTCTTGTTATTATTATTATTATTATTTATTTATTTATTTTTTACTTCTTGAGAGTCCCTCACATCAGTGTTATCCGATGGTCATTCACAGGAGTTTGAGCGACATTATGTCTCCTCAAGTCTCCAGGACTCTTCTCAGTATTCTTGCCGATACATCTATGTTGTAGTTTGAAATGTCTCCACTCGACTTCTTATTTCCAAAGCCTCTTGTTCTTTCTCCAATCCTTTGGTGACTGTACCAAGAGCACCAACGACAATTGGTATAATCGTTATTTTCATATTCCACAGTTTTTTCAATTCCCTAGCGCGGTCGAAGTACTTATTCTTAATTTCGCTTTCTTTCTATTTTACACAGTGGTCATCCGGGGCAGCAAAGTCCACAATTCGGCAAGTTCTCTTTTTTTTTGTTGATCACCAAATGCCGGCCAGACGACCAGATCAATAATAAGGTCTGGTCGAGATTTGGTGATCCGATTGTATCTCAAAACCCCAGAGGAGTTTGCGCTTCTCATTCTCCCAGACATATTCTAGGTTGTGCATATACCATTTATTCGTATGTTTAAATTTAAATTTTTTGCATAGTTCCCATTGGGTCAACTTTCAGACCCAGTCGTGTCTAGTCTTATACTGTTTCTGTACTAGTTTGCTGCATTCGCTTAATATGTGATTGATCGTTTCGTGTTTATCACCACATAACGTATATCTGCTGTTTTGTTGCGTTTTATCTATTTTTGCTTTGCTATGATTTGTCCTGATGGTGTTGCTTTGTGTTACTATTAGGAGAGATTCAGTTTCTCTCTTAAGGTTGCCCTTTTTAGCCATGTTCACGTTTTCTCGTGAGATATGTAGATTGTGAATCGTTTAAAACGTTTATAGAGTTGTTTTTCTTCCCATTTTTGTTCTCTGGTTATTTCCGTTTGGTTAATCATCGTGTCGTCAGTTTGTTTCTGGTTTCTGTGATCAATCTTCCTCTGCACGGTTTTCTGTAGACTTCGAGTCGTTGTATCGATGTGCCCAGGCTGGCAAGTCCCCTTCTCCCCTCTTTCCTTGATACATGTATTCTGTCAACGTCATCTCTTTGATGCAAGGCCTTATGCATGGTCATTAGTTTTCTTTTTATCTGGTCCATTTGTTTGAGGTCTTCTCAGATCCATTTCAAGAATTGTTCCGAGAATCTTACGAGGAGGACTGCCTGGGTATTTATTCCTTTGATAAGATTCCTGCTATATAGTTTTGTTTCAAGTAGCTTTCTGGTTTTCCTCATATACTCTTTTAGAATTTTTTCTTTCATCTCCACTTGTTTGATGGTTTCTGCTTCCAATATTCCCCAGTATTTGTAGGTTTTCTTTTTCTCCGAGCGTTCTGATTTTCTCTTGATTCGGTAGTTCGATTCCCTCTGTCATGTGTCGTTTTCCGCTTTTCATTACTAACCTGACGCATTTGACAATGCCAAATTTTATCTCAATATCTTGACTGTATATTCTAACAGTCTGTATAGGGTTTCCAATACTTTTTCGTTTTTGGCAAACGATTTGATGTCGTTCATGTACATTAAGTGGTTGATCTTAGAAATAGTTATGGTGATAGTGCATCTCCCTGGAATATGCCCCTCTGGATCTTTACTTCTGCTAAGGTTTTTCCTCGTGCTGTCAATTCCACTCTCCAGGTTTCCATAGTTTTCTCAATGAACTTTATGACTTCGTCAGGTATTTTATTCATTTTGAGACGATGTACTATCCTGCTTTGAGGAACCATATCGTAAGCCTTTTTGTAGTTAATTTAGGCCATAGCTATATTTTTCTGACTCGTTTTACTCTCGTTGAGGATGTGTTGATCTATATATAGTTCAGCTGTGCCTCTGGTCCCCTTGCGACATCCTTTCTCTTCCTCGGGGAAGATTCAATGAGTAGTAGATCTCCCTAATTTGTGACGTTAGTATTTTCCACATCATCGGTTGGCACGTTATGGGTCTTTAGTTGCCTTGGGTGGTTCCGTTGAGGGCTTCTCTTTGGACCAATCTTGCCGGTATGTCGCTTGAAATATCCATACCATTGTTGTTCTTCCCATTTCTTTTTTCTAGTTTTTGCTGTTTATCTGTCTGTTCTTATGTTGCCAATGCTGTAACTGGCTGTTGCTATTAGTTTTTCTTTGCTTTGTTTGATGTTATTTTCGAGATCTTGTATTAATGCTTTTATGAATCCCTCAATTCTGGTGAGTCGTTTTCCTCTTTTTTTCTTGACTCATATACTTTGTATATATAATCTCGCTTGTCCTTTTTAAGAATGGTCCTATGTATCTTACAAGGGAAACTTCCCAGGTGTTTAGTCATTTAAAGAGATTTTTGCTGCAGAGCTTTGTTTCGAGAAGTTCTGTCGTTATTCTGAGGTATTCCTTTTTTATTTTTTCATTCATTTCTGATTGTTTGATGATATCTTCGTCTAATATTACCCTGTAATTGTAATTTTCATTCTCTTCAAGCGTTCCGATGCTTTCCCGATTCGGCAGTACTCTTCCTTCTGCTTTTTTCTTTTCCACTTTTCATAATGAGCTTGACCATTTTTCAATGCCAAATTCCATTCCAATATCCTTGTTGTATATTCTTATTGTTTGTATAAGAGAATCCAGTTCTTATTCAATATTGATGTCATTCATATGCATGACTTTTTTGTGGTTTTGCAAATTTGTAGCCACCTGTGCACTTTCTAAGTATGTGATTGAATGGTATCATTGCTATAAAATTATTAGTGGTTATAGTGAGTCTCATTGGAAAATGCCTCTTTTCATTTTCGCTTCTGCAAGGATTTGTTCTCTTGCTGTTAATTCCACTTTTCAACTTTCCATGTTTTTCATGATATAATTGTGACTTTGTCGGATATTTTGTATATTTTTTGACACTCTGTTATGCAAGTTTGCAGGATCATTATTCCCATATTTTTGTTCTTATATTTTTGTTATCTTCTCTAGTCTATTTTTCATTTTGAGTTTATGAGATACATTGTTGCTTTTGTCTTTATTTGTGAACCAGAAATAAAAACAGCCAACATTCCCCGGAAGCCGATCAGTCTATTTTTTTAAACACCTGCCAATCATGACACTCAAATCTGTCATCTGAGTCTTACGTTGATTTTGATTTAGATATGTCATTTTCATTGTGGCTATACAAGACAAGGGGACTCTTTAGCAGGCCATAAAATACTTACACTTTTAAAATTAATAAGTTTTAAATCATAAGAGCCCAACGGTCTCCTTTTTGAGGCAGTTACGTTTTACATCTTAATTCTTCATTTAACATTCTACATTTCACTTGGATTGGCTTATCACTGACACAAATGTTTTGACACTGGTATACCAACCATTTTGGCGGATTCCACAATGCCCGAACTTGGCTGATCGTCTGAATCTTGGCAGTATACTCAACTTCTTTAAGAACAATTTATTTATTCATTCACATCTAACTTGAATGGATAATGACTTTTGCAAAAAACGTCTAGTCATGTGATTGGTGCTGGTTTATTTTCCTTTCTTTCACATACAGTCAATTACGGCATAATTAATCAACTGTGCAGGTTTTAAAAACTAGTTTTTAAAAATCTGGAAGTTATATTTGTCGATGTATATTTGTATGTATGTATAGGTGAATGAGTATAGGTAAAGGGTTTTAGGGCTTATATATATATATATATATGATTGGTTGTGTTTTAGCACATATCAACCTTTGTAGGTTATTCAATGCCAAATCTTGTTAATATATATATATATATATATATAATTTGTCAAGGAATTATTTGTAGGTAACGTTTTTCTTAAACGAGACAGATCGCATTTGTTTTCACACAGTTAAATGGTTTTAAGCATTGCTATATCATACTAGTGATTAAATGATTATATAGCTTTAAATCTGACGGGACTCTCTCTCTCTCTCTCACACACACACACACACACACACACACACACACACACACACACACACACACACACACACACACACACACACACACACACACACACACACACACACACTAAGACATGTTTTTTCACACACATTACATATTCTTCTATGAATGTAAGATGGTTTGCACTTCTCATTCACCAGAAATTTGATGATAGATTTCTGTTCAAGCATGGAGCACTGTTAAATTTGGCACCGTGTTGAATAGCCTCAAAATTAATATCAAAATAATATCAAAATAATTTTTGTCATAATCTAATTTTAAACAGTACAGAGTACTACAGAAATAAAATTCGGAAAAAATTAATTTAAAAAATTTCCCCTTTGTTTATTGATAAAATAGAGATAAATAATAATTAAATACATGCACATATGCATACATTATCAATGAGGTAAATATAATTATTAAAAATTTATATATAATCTTAAATTGTTGTGAAAACAATAACTTCTCATAAAAGATGCTTGAAAAGATCTACAGCAGAATTGGTGGCCATTCATTTTACTCTCGTTCTATATCATCTTAAGTTTAGTTGTTTTTTACATATTGCTACTCACTTGAATCATCAGTGTGGATCAGTACATATCCGATGACATAAGTCAAACACTAGTATATATATATATATATATATATAAGCAACCAAGTAAAATATCTGTTACGATAGAGTTCTCAAGCTAGAACAGCACTGTGAAATTAACTTGGTAATAATTTCATTAATATTAATTTAGAAGGAGAATACAAATTCCAGACTAATCCAAAGCATGTGATGGGAGAATAAGACTTGTCCTAAGCTGAGCACAGATACTATACCGATCCACACGTTAAAATCTCTTAATTTTTGGTGATATATATATACATATATATATATGTGTGTGTGTGTGTGTGTGTGCATGTATGTATATATATACGTGCTTGTATGATTCGCTTGTAGACGGCTTCAAGGCATGCAACACGAAAAGTATCGTTTAAACGCCAGAAGGGAGATCACACTTCTTTTTCTCCTGTGACATCCCTTCTTGAGGCAATAATTCTGAGTCACTTTCTTGAAGTATTCGAATATTAACTCAAGGGCGATATAATGCAGAAGACGTTTACACATAAAATTCTTCCAACGATCTCTTTGTTGTTGTTGTTGTTGTATGTGTAACTGTTGAAAACATCAGTATTTTTCTCACAGAAGCATTGTACGACACCTTTGTAAGATCCATAAAAATTCCCTTTAAAATCCGGTTCATTCAATTTCATAATTTTCATTTTATCTTGAAAATTGTCAAAATAAAAAAATGTTTGTCAATTTTCTTTTAAATGGAAAGTTGCTTTCTGGCTTCGACAGTCATAGTTATATTAATCTATGTACTAAAAGTCAGAGCTTTTAATCTCTTTCACTGAAGACCTTTCACAGTTAATGATCATCTGCGTCTCTAATAATCTACGCTTCTTAAAAGATGTGGTAGGTCTATTGTGAAGGCAATCAGTAATATTTCATTGAACTTTTACTGCATGACTTTAAGAATAACCATATAAATCTGTGGTATATAAAAACAATCCAATATTCGTTTAAGCCAACCTCTATCCAAGATGACGAGAAAATCGCATAGTGTTAAGGACCAGAAAGCAAGAAAATTCATGACTATACATAAGGACTTGCATTCCAGAGATGACGTCGACAGACGGTACGTTTCATGAAATGAAGAAGAAGAGAACCCACCAGCACTGAAGATTGCGTCGATTCATCGATACAAAGACTTGAAGACTTCATTAAAAACACATAGGAAGACTGATTACTGTGACCAGAAACAATACAGACAACACAAGTATCCACAGAATAAAAATAATGCGAAAACAAAAATGGAAAGAAAATAATTTTAAACGACAAACAATATCGCACAAAAAAACTGGGACATGGCTAAGAAGGAGAAACTTCAAGAGAGAAACTGAATCCCTTCTGATAGTAGCACAAAACAATTCCATTAGGGATAACTATGTCAAAATAAAATTAGACAAGACGCAAAAAATAGTAGATATAGATTATGTGGTGACTGACGAAACTCTTAATCACATGATAAGCGAATGCAATAAGTGAGCAAAAAGAGTATAAGACGAGACACGACTGAATGAAGAAGGTGATCCACTGGGGACTGTGCAAGAAATTGAAATTCGACCATACAAACATGCATAACCAAGAATTCATGCTGAAAAATGAGACGCACAAACTTCTCTGGGATTTTGAGTTACAAACGGATCAATTAATCTTGGCCAGACGATCAGGCCTAGTGATAGTCAACAACTACAACACCAAAAAAGAAAAAACAATAAAGAGAACTTTTCCGTTCCGGCTGACAATGGTGTAGACCTGAAAGAAAGCGAAAAGAGAGATAAATACCTAGACCTTGCTAGAGAACTAAGGAACATGAGACGGATGGTGATACTAATTGGTACTAGGACTGAAGGACTTGGAAATAAGAGGATTGGTGCAGACCATCCAAACTACAGCATTGTTGAGATCGGCGAGAATACTGAGAAAGGTCTTGGAGACGTGAAGAGACTTTCTGTCGATCAGACTCCAGTGAAACCCCACAGGCTGAAGCCGGAGTGAAAAACTCTCAAAAAGTAAAACGATGATTCAAATAAAACACAACTTTATAAAATCACAAGAAAGGATAATCAAGATATTTGACATAAATGAAAAAGAACTCATTATCGTCATCACCAAATTGCGGTGGCAGCACAGAGTTCTATGCTGATTGACCAACACAGGCACATCAATGTGTTGGACTCCATAAGAGAACCTAGTTTATGAGTTCGTCGTTACTTCTCCAGCAGTGCACCACATGTCTTGCTTGTCTTAGTTTAATGGTTTGTACCGCAGCTGTTTTGTGAAGTGCTGCTTCCAGGAATCGTTCAAGACAGCACACAGCATTCTCGTGTAATCCCATCAAGCTTTTCTCCATGCGTTTTGTTAGCGTCCATAAGGCGTATTCATACAGTAGTATTGACTCAGTCACATCTTGGAAGAAATCCTGTTGTATTTTATCAGACAGATCAGATTTCTGAATGAACGATAATTAGTCAATAGCAGTTTTTTGCAGTACACCAAATAATTTTCAGTGGATAAGATATTGCTGTTGAGATATGTGTTCTACTTAACAAATTTTAAAGTGTATATGGCTCCTTCTTGTTTAAAATACATGAACTCTGTTTTATTTGGATTCAAATAGAGGCTGATCCATCCTGCAGCTCCCTCCAGGCCATGCAGTAATGATTCTATCGGTACAGAAGTATTTGCAAGAAGCGTTAGACCATCAGCGTTGTCTGAATCTGTCATAGTTCCTGCTTTTTTCCTTTTTTAGTGTGAAAACGTTTTTGTTTCTTAGACCTACTAACGTTCGTAGGATGTAATCTTGACAGATTATAAACATGTCTGGTGGTTATTTATCTCTTTGCAAGACTCTAGAAGTTAGTATCACCATCAGCTGAGCAAACCATTATTTTCGTGTTTTAGTAAAGCATCATCAACGCGGTAAAAGTTTATCTGGGAAGACCAAATGTCTTGGAGAAATCTACGAACAATTGTGCCTTGATATTTTTTACACATACTGCTTCGAAGATTCGACGGATGTTGTGGATCGATTTCTCTGAAAGCGGTCTTGATTTTTCCGAAGCATTTTCGCGATTTCAGGTCGGATACGATTAAGAAGCAGGGCATTATAAACCTTAGCAGCTATAGCAGTGAGACTTATGTCACTGTAATTCTTAGTGATTCTGAAGTCACCTTTGTTGGAGAAGAGGAAGATGCGGCCTTTTGTCCATGTCTCTATTGTTTTCATTAGATTCAACGTTCCCTCACCCGAGAAGAATTTTAGCAAATATTCTGGTCTTACTTCAGGAGGTATTTCGTCGAGGCTTGCAGCTTTCTGCTTTATTTTTTTTAGTTCTGTGTTAATCTCTTCCTCCGTAAACTGTCTTAGATTGATGACCAGTTCGCTATGAATAATTTTTGGTAGGTTTATCAATGATTTCTGTAGGTTTTCCAAGCAGATTTTAAAAACTATTTGTTTTCCTCTCGATGTGCTTTTCTTTCTGCTTTACTTCATTGAATCTTTCAGAAAAAGAGCCAGAAACCTCGAAAAAAGTATCAAAATTTACAAAATAGAAATGACATGCTTTTTTTTAGTGGCCAAAGCTAAATCAGGAAAGCTCCAGAACTCTCAAAGATAAAGAAAATTACAAGTACTTGAAAATATTGAAAGCTGACACCATCAAAAAACAGAGATGAAATAAAAAATAAGAAAAGAGTCCCTCAGAAGAACAAGAAACTTTCTTGAAACCAAGCTTTGCAACAGAAATTTAATCAAAGGAATAAACACCTGGTCAGTCTCTCCTGTAAAATATTCAGAATCATTCTTAAAATAGACAGGAGAGAAATGGACCAAAGGACAAGGAAATCGATGATTATGCACCCGGCTTTATTCTCAAGAGTTGACCCAGACATTATCATACGTGTTAAAAAAAGGAGGAGGAGGACTCACCAGCATCAAGGATTGTGTTGATGCATCAATACAAAGACTCGAGGAATACATAAGAAGAGCAAAGAAAGACAAATTACAGCAGTCAGTAACAGTAATGGCAACATATGAACAAACAGAAAAACAGCTCAAACTATGAAATAGAAATAGGAAGAAAAACAACTGTATTGATACTTTAAGTGACAAACGGGAGAAATCGGAGACGTGAAAATGTAGACATTAATTAAGAAAGAAGAAACTCAAAGGAGAAACTAAATCTCGTCGAATAGCAACACAGGATAATGACGGCCAATTATATAGAAGCTGAATTTGATAATACGCAACAGAACAGCAAATGTAAGTTATGTGGAGAAAGATAAAAAAAGGTTTTTCACATAAGCGAATGCAGTTAACTAGCTCAAAAGTAGTACACAATTAAGCACAACTGGGTGGGTAGGGTGGTTCACTGGGAATTGCGCAAGAGATAAAAATTTGACTACACTAACAAATGGTATATGAACAAACCAAAATCTGTCCCAAAGAACGAGATGAATAAGATTTTCTGAAATTTTAATATGCAAACGGATCTCTTAATCCGGGACAGAAGACCAGAGCAAGTGTTAACTAGAAAAATCCTCTAAATGGCAAGTTGGTTGTTTTTAAACAACGAACTTGCCATTTCGAGGATTTTTCCGTTTTGACGGATTACAAAGTGAAAATAAAAGAAAACGAAAATGACAAGGAACTTAAGATTGTGGAACATGAGGGTGCCGGTGAAACCAATTGTTGTAGGAGCACTATGCATATTTACCAACCCCTCCGCTCGGGCAGGATATGACACAAGGTCAATTTTTAAGCGGAATTTAACAGGTTCGAATTCAGAGTTTTCCTTCTCCTAGACTAGTTGCCTTACCAAGGCTGTAGAATCTAGTCTGCCCAACTATTCATCCATAGCTGGAGGGAGAATAATTGGATTCATACCTTTCCCAAGGGTATTAGTGCTTTGTGAAATGCAATTAGCCTGGTCCAGCATTTGAACTCGTGTCGTCGTGTCCATATCATTCGACGATAACCATTACACCACGGGCCCCTCCCAGTATTGTTGTAGGAGCACCATGAACGATCCATAAACACTTGAAAAAAGGCCGAAGGAAATGGAAACCAGTTAAAGAATTGGGACCATAATGATCACAGAATTATCAATATCCGGTAGAATACCGAGAAGAGTCGTGGGAATCCGAGGAGATTCGCTGTCTCTCAGACTATAATAATAATAATAATCCACAGATATAAACGGATTATCCAATCCTGACCAGAAGTTTAGACCTAATTTAAATTAACAAAAAGATAATATCTTGTCAATTTGTGGAGCTTATACTTCCATTAAAGACGACCAAAAACTAGACAAATGCCTGAAACTTTCAAGATAGTAGCTCTGCAATTATGGAACATGAAAGTGACAGTTAATAGTAATCATAGTTGGAACCCTAGTAAGAATCCCAATGAACTTGAAAAAGAGAATCTATATTGTTCTAACCACAGCACTGCTGAGACTAAAAAGAATACTTTGAAGAGTTCTGGAGAGTTGAAGAAACCTGAGGATGCTCAGAGTTCAGTGAAAACCACCTGTTACGACTTTTACAGGTGGATTCCTACCCATTAACAAAGGATGAAAGAGCCTATTCTAGACCCTAGCGACGGGCTTAATGGACATATGTATGCATTATTATACATTTTATTATATCAAATAAATTTTTGTTGTTTACCAATTGTTTTCAAAAGTAAATATTTTTTGAAATTGAAGCAAAATGTTGATAGAAAATCTTTTCAAAATTTGTTAAGTTTCTAAGATGAAAAAGAGGATGCAATTACAGTTTATGCCACGTTTAGACTACCATTGAGTATAGATCATTTTAAAGATGGCCAAACATTTCTTGGAATTACTTTTTAATAAAAATACTATGCTACTATACCTAGCATATGTAATTTATTTGTAAATATGGATGAATAAACTTACCGAATTTATTTAATAACACACCAATATTTTAAGACAGTTTGCCAATTTTGTTGAGTGTAGAAACTAGGGATTGTTACTTTCTAAGAACAGGGTTGTGTCTTGAACAAAAAATCAGAACTCATTAGTAAAAGTAGAAATGAAAATAAATACTATGTTTACTTGCTCCTGACTGAAAAAATGAGTGAGGCTGAATATTTATGTTTATGCTTGTATATTGTGAACCCGGTCTTTTGACAGTTACCACCTTTACCTTAAGATTGAGGGTCAAGTGATTGCAGTCAGTGCTAAAAACAGGAACTGAATTCGAGATGTAACATCTGTGTAAGCATCCGACAATCGAAAGGTATTTCGTGAAACTAGAATTTGAGTTAACCAACCGGTGTTTTGAGACTTTTTAAAATGAAAACAATTTTAAACTTAGCCGAAAAATATTCTTTTAACTTTAAAACTAAGAAAAATTTAAAGATAAATATCTTTAAAATTTGTAAATTTCTAAATCAATAAAAATACGATCAGAATTTACTTGGAATCTCAGATAGGGATGCAGTTTAGTGTCATACATGGGAAATTTGTTTTGTGCATACTTAATTGTAGTGCTTGTTATTTTTTTGTTTTTCTACGTCTAAATGTTTTTATAAATATCAAAGAAAAAAAAAGCTTAGAGCCATATTAACAATAGATATAAATTACATTGTACTCATTGTCCTCTTGATGGTTTGCAAGATTATAATTCTAGCTTTTATATGGAGGCAGATGAATCACGTTTATCATTCTCCCGGTGTTTCCGTTTAGATTCAATGATGATTTCAGGTAAATTTACGATCGTATTTATTTGTACATTTCCCCATTCACTAAAGATATATTTTTACAAACCCATAGCGCTAAGCAAATAACGTAGTCTTGCTTACAGCTTAGTTAGAATTTGTTTTAACTGATTATTTACATTGTCAGGGTTGTCATTTTTGATAATCAAGAATTTGATGCTGTCGTTTACAACTGATATATTTAGAATGGCAATAATTTTGACAAGAGTCGTAGCTACAGACATTCAGAATATTGAACGCATTGTGTTTGTTATCTTGTGAACATAAGATTTTCACCGCTTCATTATAAAGCGTTCATTAACTAAATAATTCGTAAAGTGTTGTTTATCACTTTCGTGTGACTCATCATTAAGTTCATCTGACGTGAGATCGATGTAAAACAAAAAGAGTAAAAAGGGATCTTTCACCCTTTTTTTGTCTGTATGTCTGTCACTTCACCGCAATGAAACGAGCAGTTTTGGTCATAAACCACCACTTTCAATTCCCCATCTATTATTGTAAAAAAGAAGAGACCCTAGACCTTTATATCTGTCTGTGTGATCGACAAGAAAAAGTCGACCAAGAAAACTGTTGAGAGAGATGGAGATTTTTAGATAGGGGTCACTTTTGACATTTATTTTGTACGATAGGGAGAGTCCTTGGCCCAATGTACATTTCCACGGCGGTAGCAAGCGCTGGGTGTTTTTTTTTTTTTTGGTTGTCACTAGTCTGCCTGTATTGAAATTTTGGGTAATGTATTTTTCCTCTCTTTTACCGGAGAGTATGATTGGGATCTATGCTTGACTTTCCTTACGTAAGCAACACCAGACTCCTCGATATTTTTTGAGTCTTTTCTGACGCTCACTATCCTCTGATAATCTTCAGCCAGTTTTTGAAGTGTGAAATTGTGTTCGCTCTCTAATTTCGACAAAACTCTGCGTTTGATTTCTGCGTCTTTTGCCGACACTAGGCCTTGTGCGAATATCAGATATTTGAAGTTATCCGCTGACAATTCGCCTAGTTTAAGATTGTCGTAGTTCTTATTGACGACCGAGGCAAACTCTAAATAATCATCACTGTCCCTTTTTGTTAAGTTAAGACATTTCCATCTTTAGTGGAATAGAGACGTTTTGGAGCTGAATAATTCTGACAGTAATTTAACTGTATCTAAAAAGCCAAGTTCGCAAGTTTTTTTTGTAAGATATAATCTACGAACTTTTTGTGTTCCACAGTTCCTAGCTTTCGTAGAATTGCCGGACTTTTTTTTTTTGCATCAGTCCAATCGGCACAGTCGGTAATATAGATATCGTCATATCTTCTGTAATATACCTCAAAGGTCATATCCTCATCTGGTGCGTAGGAAAATGTTTCGAGTGCGTTCCACACTGCATTTTGAGTGAAAATAGTTGTACTATCTGTAGGCTGGTTATTACTTAAACTTTTAAAAAGTGCTTCTTGTCGTTTTTGCAATTCAAGGAAGAACCTTTGTTGTTTTTCCTCATTTTTTTTTTTTTGTGAGACTCCATTTGGAACTTCATCATTTGTGCAAACATTTCTTTAAGGTGTTCCATTTTTTTTTTAGACTTTAAAAAAAATTTCTATTCAAAAAAATATTTTTTTCCTCTGGAAGTGGGGAGTTACTTCAGTAAATATCCCTAGAAATCAAGAAGGATTACTGTGTGTGTGTGTTTTTTTTGTACTACACAAAACTGTAAGCGCTGAATTAAATTTTTCTCTCTGAAGTGGGTGGAAGAAAGAAAAATATGAAAATCACTTTTTGATTACGTGACAATCTTTTTTACAGATTATTTTTTTAAATATCCGCTATCCGACACACTCCGTCGTTTGTACAAATTGATACCTTGTAGTTGTTTGACAAAAATCTTGTTCGGTTCGTTGTATGCTGGAACTTTGTTTGTAGATTCTTTAACAACTTGTTGTTGGGTATCTCTTTGTTGTTGCGATGTATCTTCGCCAGTATGTTGTGCGATTAACCCCTTTTGCTTGTTGGAGAGTCCCTTTTTCATTCGAGTTCCTCGTCGCCAGTATGTTGTGGCCCCGCAAAGGGTCACTAATAAAAACACAAACACGGATATTAGATAACAGATTATATTACACAAGAAAGATAGAGTTACATAGAAAAGGTAGGAAGTCTCGTACTCTTTGGAAAACACCAATATTGATCTGCCCCTCTGGCAGCGAAATCTCTCAGTACTAATAACGGTGAGAAGAGTCCATTATGGTGAGATTGGTAAGGCTCCCACAACAATTATACATTCAATAGCCGCTGTTAACGTTGAACACTCAATTGGATTTTCCAATCATCCTTGGATTTTTACTTGATAGTCTAATCCTTAGACTAATTTTCTCGGATTATATATATACATACATATATATATATGATATGATATAAATAATAATTAAAGTCCCTAAAGATATATATGTATATATATATATATATAACTTTAAGGACTTTAACTATTATTTATATCAATAAAATCCTTCACATAAATAGCACATATCTATGCTCAAAAAAGATACTAAATCCCTCTGATCGGGTAAAAATCATAAAATTTTCTCACCAAACCAAATAATTGATATTAATTTTGGGGGCGTCCCATCTGGTGTAATGGTTAACGTATTAGTTTAACATACTATGGCTAGAAAGACTGAATCTCACAGCCAGACTAAGCATAGTAAATGACTATTATTGTTTAATTTTGATATTTGACTGCATGAATACAAAAAAATTGAAAATTTGAAAATATTAAAAGAGAATCAATAAATTTTTTCTTAAAATATAGTAAAAAAAAAAAATAAGTAAAATGATATAAAAACTTCCAAAGAAAATAAGTCGTTATTGAATATGGAAGTGTTTCTTTTTTTCACCTAGTTTTTTTATGTGTTACGCTTAAAATTTATGTCAATGGCTAATAATTCAGTTTGTTTCACTTAAGAAGATTTAATGTTTTTCCATATAAAAACAAATAAATGAATAAATGAATAAAAAAGAAAAAAGAAAAAAAAGAAAAGAAAAAGAAAACATATAAGGACACATGTAATGTTAAAAGCTGCCCTAACACTAATAGATACTAAAACTCCTTCATCAGGACAATAAAAAGATGCTAAATGTCGACATTCAAATAACTATATTAGCTATTCGACCATATGAATACGATAAATTTCCACATTAAAAACATTGAAAGAAAACGTCTAAATTTAGATTTCCGATTTCAAAATTACCTAAAAGACACTTTCAATAAAGTTTATTTAAAATAGACTGACAAAGAATAAAAAAATACAAAATATTGAAAATAAATTATATATGAAACACTGATATACTTCAGAGTAGAAAATATTGATGTTTGAATATTTAAAAATTAATATTGGATTGATGCATCTTTCCTGGGTCTGTATCATATTCGTTATATCCTATGCGTTGTTTCAACATGCTGGTGCCATAATAACGGTATTAAAAAATTGAATAGATAAAAAAAATTCATCTAAGACTTGTTAACGTCCCATTGCTGAGTCAATTCTTATGTATCTTCTTTATATATAAAGCTGATGTGTCGACCTGTTTGGTTGTTTGTCTGAGTTCGAGTTCTATAAAAAAATATCAAAAAAGTTACTGAGTAGACTGCTATATAACTTAATAAAGGTTGCGATTTTTTCCCATTTGGGATTAGCTAATTTGCATATTTCATTTTAATATAAAATAGATAACATGTGAAAAAAAAAAAAAGAATCTTAAATGAAATATCTATTTTTTCTATTCATTTTTATTCTTATTTTTTAATAATATGTTTTTCTCTTTCTTTTTTAAGAAGTAATCATTTTGTAGATAGTTATATTCATTCTTAGATGCGATTGTGTTGTTATTAATTTTGTCTTTCTCGCTAACCGGTAACGTTTGCCATATATTAGGAAATCAAACTATACACCAATGAAGAGAATAAATTTTCTGAAAATATGGTCAATATATTGACCTATAAAAGTGAGCCAATTCAAAAAAGGAATCCTTAATTATTCCGTTGAACAAAAAAAAACAAAAAAAAAACAAACAAACAAAAAAAAAAAACAAAACAAAAACAACAAAAAACAAAAAACAAAGCAAAAAAAAACAACAAACAAACAAAACCAAAAAAACAAAAACAAAAACGATACAAAACAAAAAGAAAAACAATACAAAACAAAACGAAAAAAATAAAACCTTTCTACTATGCACTATTCATTAACTAAATTCTATTATTTATAATCAAAGCAAAATTTTTAACGATTTATTATCTCTTTATGTTATTTATAGTTTGAATTCATACAATTATTTTGCATGAAACACTATAAAAGCTAAAATAATTCTATTCCCATCTTCTTTGACTTATTCTGTTACTAAGAGTTAAGTGTTTTGAAAGTTAAAGATGAGATTAGAATTATTTCAGTATATATTGAATACAAAGACTGCATTTCTAGCCTGGTGCCACATCTAAGGTAAGCTTGTAAATAATTATTGTATAGTGCTTCACTTATTTATTTGCAATTAGTTATAATACAAATTATATAAATAGGTTGTGTTTCGATATATTTCAAAGAAATGTCAAATAATTGATTTAAGTCTTCTCCTGAATAACAAAAGAGAATGTCAATAAAATCCAAGACCAGCCCCAACGAGTTTTCCAGATATATAACTAAACAATCTGATGTTGAGGTTCCAGTGTTGGAGCTTTGGGGAATGCGGAGTACCACTCCATAACCATAGTTCCTAGGTCCACCCTGGCCCCCAGTAGTAGCACCTGATAGGGTCAAATAGAACTCTTTGACATTTAAATTGTGTGTAAACAAATGACTCATTCTAAATTGAATTATTAAAAATAGAATTCTTTGATCCTTTCACCGTGTGTAAACAAATGACTGATGTTTGATTGAATTGTTAGTGATATATAGCAATACTTGGAATCATTTAACTGTGTGCAAACGAATGAATAGTGTACAGTAGAATAAATAGTGTTAATAGCAATAGTTGTAACCACCTGGCTGTCTGAAAACAAATGATTAATATTTAATAGAATTATCAATGTCAGATAGCAATAATTTAAATCATTTAATTGTGTAGAAACAATATCAATACTAGTGTGCAAACAAAGTAGTTCTAACTCATTTAAAATGAAATTACCAATAAACTATTCGCTTAAAAATCATATATGTCTATCTATTCAAATGTGCGCAAATAAATGATTAATAGAAAATAGAATTATTCGAGTTAGATAGAAATGCTTGAAACCATTTAATTGTGTGTAAAAAATGAGTTCAGGCTTATTTAAAAATGTTATCGACAAAATGTGTTTACAAATCACATATCTAATATAAAGAGGATTTGGTATTAAATAACCTATAATGGTTGATACGGCATAAAACCCAATCAAACCAATTTGAGGAACATGACACCATGAGAGGCGCTCTAAAATTATGAATAATAGTCATTTATTGATAGTAGCTTAGTTTGGCTCAAAGTTATCTCTATTATCCATCGAGAAATGAAGTTGCCCTGCTCACTAAACATTATACCATGCGATGCATTATAACATCACTAGTTGTAAGCATTTATTATACTTTGCTTAGTTTCGCACAAGGTCATATGTATGGAGTATCTAGTAAGAAACAAACTCCTTAACAATCGTTTGCTAACTTAGATCGTTATTACTCAGCGCGAAGCGCCAGAAAGTTTGTTTAGTTTAGATTTGACACAAGACCTCAAATACGGAGCACAAAATGAAGATCGGACTGATAACTTTGAATAATCAATTTGCTATTATTGTTGGTTATCGTAGAATGCTGATGACTTTGAATTTGGTAAAGATGCCTGTCACTGGGATAGTATCTTTCCTCAAGGGTATTAATAGGCACTGAATGTAAATGATCTTTAAATGGTTCTTATTTCCTTTCTCGTTTAAGTTACGCCAATTTACGTCCAATGATATTAGCACTACAATTAGATTCGTTATTAACTTTTCAATCGTCTCTTCTTTGCGTTTCTTATAGTAGCTACAGCATTAGTAATCTTACTTACGGTCAAGTCATGAAGGCACCTAAGTTAAGCAGCAATGTGCCTGTTCATGACATAGATGGGTGATCATTTAGTAACAGTAATTACTGTAAGCAACCAGAGACCCGTGTGTTATACTAAGTAAAACTTTGTAAATTACAAGTTTAAGTCACGGTTAGAACAATGTAATACCGTGTTAATACTCTGACCCCCAATATATATATATATATATATATATATATATATATATATATATATATATATATATGTGTGTGTGTGTGTGTGTGTGTTCGCATACATACTCATACAGATACACACACACCAACGCACATATGCATTTTCCCCTAAATATCTGCACCTTGGCAGAGAAGTGCTTATAGTGTCATTTATAATCAATTTCTTTGTAATTATGTAATATATACTTGTGTATAAAATGTTGTCACTTGATCCCAATGGCATAAAGGAACGATAGAAACGCAGGTGAAAAAAAAACAAAACTCGTCACGTTTATTTCAAGGTGTTACATATGCTTTTTCTCAGTCCGCGGAATAAAAAGAGATAATCTTTCATTAATAAGACGTTGGTTTCACTTAAGTCCCTACTTGAGTTTTGACTCTCCTATTAAACTGACACATGGACGCCTCGTATGGTGTCATGGTTAATGAACTAGACTAGCAGGTCATTGACAGTGAATTTGATTCTCACTGAATTCTCCATACTTTGGCTTTGTGCCAAACTAAGCTAACCTAAGTAAATGACGAAAATGATAGCCTGATCTTCCTAATTCAATTCATTCTTTCTTCTAATGCATTTATATCAATGAGTCATTAGTTTTATTTGTTGTTATTTTCAAGTGTACACCGACGATCTTGGTGGAGTTTAGAATACGCTGACTCTATCTCTCTGCAGAGGAGTAAGACCTTCCCCCCCCAAATGGATCTCTTTGATAATGATACTAAATTGAATTTTATGGTGAGACTCCAGTTCTGAAGATTTGGGGAGTATTGGGTACCCTTTCATGGCCCTTACTCCTAGGTCTTCACTGAACCGGTTATACCAGCTAGTATCCCACCTATGGATCAAATAGATCCGTGTGAAAATTATTCGTATTCAATAGAACCATGTTCAGAAAAAAAAAAAACTCTTAAGAAATAACAAAACAAAAACAAAAAAAAAAATAGAAATATCAATTTTCAATTAATGTAATTCTCTAACCTCTAGATATTAAATAAGCCTAATTTGGTTGACATGCCGTTAGAATCAATCAATCATAAAAATACGAATTTAATCAAGTGACCAAAGGCAAGTTAAGTACTTTCATTAAAAATTTGTTTCCACAATTACAAGTTCTGCTGATTAAGTGAAAAGCATTGTTCAAATTTATCAGCTTTTCGTGGTTGTCGAAAACAAAAGGAAAACTCCTCCTTTGTTTGAAGAAAGATGCAAATATGTCTGATTCTTTATTTATTGTGTAACACAACTGTATAACAATTAAGAGAGGTTTTTGTTTATTTGAAATAATGAAAAGCATTTTTGATGTTGTTGTCTGGAGGAAATGAAATAAGAAAAACTTTGTTTACTGATAAAAACAAGGAAGAATTTAATAGCATTCAAATATACAAACCACATAATTATAGAGAATGGTCTGTTGGGTGTTCGAAATAATTTCGCTTCCGTTGCAGTGGTTAATAACTTGTGCTGATGGGAGCAGTGTATCATTTCGTAGAAATTCTATAATTATATAGTCATTTTGCTGGGTCCTGGTGAAAGTTGCCAGGAGATAAAAACGAGGTGAAAAGATAACAAGTTTACCGATAAAGAAAAAGTCAAACATCTGTTCAAAGAAAAAATACCTCACACTTTATTTGTATGTTTCAGCTTCTAGACCGGTCTCAAATTAAGAAGATATGAAGTGGTATCATTTTGAGTTAATGAAGGAAAGATCCTCTTTGTTCCATACTTCATAGCATCTCCAAATGAAGGGAGCGTCTTTGCTAGCTCTGAAAATTTAGTAGTTTATTGTTCTCTGCCAGTCACAAACTGATTGATTCCCTTTTAATATTTGAGTCCAGAAAAATAAAAAATTTTGTCAAATAAATCATTATGGCATCTCAAACAGGTCGACTGAGTAAAAGTTATCAACTTTGAATGATATGAGGAAGTCAGTTTTACGGCGAAGAAAAAATATTTTGTCTGCAGACATCGAAGGTAGTTTTTAAACCTCATTTTAAAACCTTTATTTGACAAGTTGGAATTAACCTGGTATTTTAAATTTATTGACAAGGAAAGAAAAATCATTATATTTTTTTTTAGAAGGAGTAATTTTGATGAAATGAAAAACATTAAAATCAAAATTTAAATTCTTCTGGCTGAATTAACAAATTTAAGCAAAGGTCACATTAACTCCTAAGTTTATAAGTTTATCAAAGAAGTCAAAGGTTTTAGCTACTACCCTTCGGTGCAGGTAAATCGTACTACCTGACTTCTCCAAAATCGAACACGGTGAAACCAAAAGGTCAGAAGCCAAACCGGTCAATTCGTACTCAAGGCCATCTTTTCTCCTTCCACTCACTCTGTGATATGAAAACACACTGTCCAATCAAAACGGAGCTCGAGAGATTTCTTTCTTCTCCCTCTTGAATGAAAGTTAGGTCCTGTTAGAGGGCACCAATTACAGATTGTATCACCGAAACCCTTTTGTTCCATAGCTTTGTTAGTCTTCTGGCAAGGTACAGGTATTTGTCTATCTTTTCTCTTTCTTTTATTCTAATGGGCAGAGTGTTCGCCAATGGTCCGGGAGACCAGGGTTCAAAGGTCGAGTCATACCAAAAACTCAAAAAATGGTACTTGATGCCACTCAACAAAATAAGATCAAAAGTAAAGTGGAGCAATCCAGGGAATGGAGTAGCGCCCTCCCCAACACCTTTATGTAGTAGCTATTGAAAATGGAGCCTTCGGATCACCCTCGACTTAGGTCGCCAACTTTACAACTTTACTTATTTCCCGATGTGGTCCACCGGAACACAAAATTCATTCGGTAACAAGTTCTTTTTTTCTCTTAATCAATGTTCGGTGTGATCTTCTGGTTGGGATTTGGTGATCTGTCATCATCATCATCATATCGCACTGGTAGCACGGATATCCCTGACCCTCTCTCGCCACTCCTCCCTATCGTTCATCGCCCTAGGTAGGTCTTCAGGACAACATCCTGTATCCTCACATAGCTGCCGAATGTACGTTCGAGCTGGTCGTCCTGCTTTTGCGCGGCCATGTGTGGGGATCCATAAGGGTACATCTCTTATGAGTTCATCTCTGCTTCTCCAGCAGTGTCCTGCATGTCTGGTTCGTCTAACTTGAATAGTTTTCGTGATAGGGGGCAGGTGGCCGTACAGTTGGTGTCTTGTGGGGTGTTGCTGCCAGGACTTGTTCAGGATTGCACGCAGCATTCTTGTGTAATTGCCATCTAGCTTCTTCTCCAGTCGTTTTGTTAGCGTCCATGTAGTGCATCCATATAGCAGTATCGATGTGACCGCTGCCTGGAAGAAACTGCGTTTCATTTTATCGGTTAGGTCTGATTTCCATATAGTCGATAGCCTATTGATAGCTGCCCATGCTTTCGTTAACCTCGTTTCGATGTCCTTTTCGGTTGATTCGACGCTGCTTCCTAGGTACGTGAATTTGTCTACTAGTTTAAGTGGGGTTCCTTCTAGAGTGGAGATGTCCCCCGTTTGGTTATAGCACATATATTCCGTTTTGTGTGCATTAACATAGAGGCCTATGCTTGCTGCTGCTCGTTCCAAACTATGCAGAAGTGTTTCGGCTTGGTCAGGTGTATTTGCCAGTATCGCTATGTCATCGGCGTAGTCGGCATCGGTAATTGTTGTTGCGGGGTATCTTCTGCTTCTTTTCTTCGTCAGTTCGAAGCCATTCTCTTTCATTCTCGAGGACTTAATCTGTTTTGTGCATATAATATCTAGTTGTATGATCAAATTTTCATTTCTTGCGAGATTCTCAGTGGATCACCTTTCCAACCAAGTCAAGCATAGTCATGTACCTCTTTTGTACTCGTTTGCTGCCCTCGTTTATTATGTGATTAACCATTTCATCTCTTTCTCCACCTAACCTACATTTGCTATTCTGTTGCGTATGATCAATTTTCGCTTTAATATGGCGTTGGTTTGAACTACTTTTAAAACAGATCTAGTTTTCTCTTTTGAGGTTTTCTTTTCTTTGCCACATCCATGTCGTCTCGTTTGCAAACTGTTTACTTTTGATCATTTGAGTAGATACAACGAAAACAACTAAAATTAAGATGAAAGAATTACTAGTTAATAATTAATAATCATCCATTTATTCAGGTCTTTCTTTTTTCAAAGCCACGTCGTTAACATCCTCTTCTGATTTACTTTATATTGAACCACATTAACTGAACACTTATTATCGATCTCGTCCTCAGACTCTCTCTCTCTCTCTCTCGTTCTCGTTCTCTCCAAATTTAATATTCTGTAGCTGATCTTCTAATTAAGAAAGAAATGTTGTGGAAAATGTCTGGTCAGGGCAATTCGGGAGAACAATGGTTTCTTTTGATATGGTCTCTTTTGTCGCCTCACAATGTGTCTAATCGTTGATTATGAAGGAAATTACATAATGATTCTTCAATGAATTAGAAAAATCAAAATTCTTTAAGACATTAACATTCAAGCAGTTCACTCAATTCTGCTCAGGGGAGATAGAATTCCTGAAAAGAGAGAGAGAGAGAGAGAGAGAGAGAGAGAGAGAGAGAGAGAGAGAGAGTGTGTGTGTGCGTAACGCTACCACGGCACAAATAGACGTTTGTAACGGTACGGGTTTCAAAAAGACGTTTGTACTACAACTACACCATATAAACGCTTATACAACCACGATTCTAAAGGGTCTATGAGTGTAGCACTACACCTTAAGTGTCAGTCGAACCCCCGTGTAACCTCATCATGAGAAAAAGTGACGAACACCCAAAACACCATTTTGTGACGCAATTATTGCATCATTCTCAATCCTTATTTTGTTGCGATGGAAACTAAATATTTACTTGGAAAGGATGTCAGTTGTCAAAACAAAATAGAACAGTTCTAAACAGCAATAGTTTCATAACATTGTGACATTCCTATCTCATCTAGATCGCTCGGTCAGCAATTATTCTAATTCGATGAGATTGTGTGCCAAAAAATTCTCAAGAAAATACTAAACAAAAAATGTAAATATGAACGTACCATAAACGCGATTCCCTAACATCTAGCCATAAAATAACTCTAGGCGGGTGGACATGCCATTATAATCAATCTGTCACTGAATACTATATCACCTTGAATATTTCATCCACCATGTTATTTTCATATACATTCACACACGAGATTCTGAAATTAAAGTTGTACTAATATAATTCCATGTAAAATTTCTGTCGAGAAATGATTACCAAACCGCCACAAAATCCACATTGGAACGGCTTATGCATCTAGCTGATAAATATATCATTGAAAAGTTGTTTTTCTTCATTCTTTTACATTCTTTATAAATAGGATTACCTCGCAAATAAGGTAACATACAATTTTTTCTTCGCAGAATTGTCTGCCTTGGGATGTGACTATTTTGTGTTTCTTCAGAGCTTTAGAAGTTGAATTAAACGGAAGCGGTAGAGTGCAAAATGTTATGAAATTCAATAATCTACTAAAATTCATTTAAATGAAAAATATAATTAACGACTTCTTTATTTTGAAATTATCATTCTATTTATGAAAAATTAGTTTTAAAAGAAAATTCTGCAAGTTCAGCTTCTTACTCAATCTATTAAAAAAATGATTGTTATTATTAAATATCAAGAAGTTCGGAAGTACTTGTAATATGCATGATGAAGTGCGGAAGTTCTTGCAATATGCCAATTCTAAAATTTGATCTTAACCTGCTTCCACAGAAAGAAAAAACGTATTTCATTAAAATATGCTCTAACAAGTAAACTAAAAACGTTAATATATATATTACCAGAATTTTTAAGACTTAAATCTATTTTTCCTCTTTTGTATTAGATATTTTTTATTTGATAAAAAAATGAAATGAAAAAATTAAACTTTTTGATTTTTTGAGGATATATATAAGAACAATGTAAAAGTTTTACATGTTAAAATTTCTGAAGAATTTTTAATCTTCACTACAGCCAAATTCAAAAAATGATTTTGTCGTTTTTACGTCATAATTATCTTTTAAGCAAAACTAAGAAAAACTTAACTGATTTTAAAAAAAAATCTTATATTATGATATAATTTTTTGAAAGTATTTTTGGAACAATGCTTTGAAGTCTATGAAAAATAAATGCCCCAAACTTGTATGAATATTGATTTTATCAACAGATCACCTTCCCCACCCATTTTTGTATGTTTTGCACTTTTTCTGAGCCTGTTTTATGCATTATGATGTTGATTTAAATCTTCACGTAAACCACAATTGCAAATATCCAGAGTTTTATCCTGTTTTTACGCAATTGGTTCTAACAGGATTTTTCTGGAATGCTGCTGCTACTGCTGCAGCAGCAAAATTTAATGACAATAATAATAATAATACTGATATAAATGTAGAACAGAAATATAGTAAATTAATACTGATATAGATATAGTAAAAATGTTTATATAGATACAGTAAAGACGAATAAATGGATGAAAAATGCTAAATTAAAGCCGGCGATAGACAAGTTAATATTAGTAGCACAGGATCAGAGCGTACTAACAAGAAACTATCAGACGAACATAATAAAAATAGACCAAAAGATTGTGAGAACAAAAACCTGAATCATTTAATCTCTTAGTTTCCAGTTGCCTAATCCTAACATTGATAGAATATAAAGAATTACAATATAAAATATGGCATTGTATTCATTGTAAAGTATGCAAATATTATGGAATATCAAATTGTGAAAAATGTTATAAACACCAACC
Organism: Sepioteuthis lessoniana; assembly: GCA_963585895.1. Lineage (NCBI taxonomy): Eukaryota > Metazoa > Mollusca > Cephalopoda > Myopsida > Loliginidae > Sepioteuthis > Sepioteuthis lessoniana. Next base: position 56,559,424 of record OY757922.1, read on the forward strand.
AGATAATAGCAGAAGCAAAAGGAGTTACTATTCTCTCAGACTTTGTTATCCAAACTGAGAGAAAAAAAAAGCAATAGACCAGATATAGTGATTATGGACAATAAAAAAACAACAGCAAAAACATCCCTTCTAATTGTGCCAACACATAATAACATATCAATCAAAGAATATAATAAAAAAAAGTAAATAAAAAGACTTGGAAATAGAAATTGAGACTATGTAGCATCTTGAGACAACCACCAAGCCAATAATAATGGGAGCCCTGAGTATGATCAAGAAAAGGACAGATAAACACATTAACAAAAGTCTTAGCAGACTCAGCCTAAATGAATTACAAAAGATTGTACTTTGTGGATTGTACTTTGTGGAATACATATCCTTATTAGTGTACTATCAACGTGACTGAAAAATATTACCCAAAAGAGACGGCAAAAATATAGATACATAGAATACATTTAATCACTTACTTCCCTTAACCTAGGTCATTTTTAATGACCCGGTGAAGGATTGTAAGAAACCAAAAATAAAACTCAAAATTACATCAAAAAGACGACTAAAAACTACATAAAAAAGAACAAAAAGTATTCATTTCAAAGACCAGAAACAACATAAACAACAGAAGGGTCAACAGAACAACAATTAGAAAAGAAAAATGAGAAGAAAAACAATTGTATGGTTATTGCATGCGATAAACAAGCGAAATCTCACACGAAAAGACTTGGACATGTCTAAAAAGGGGAAATAAAGAAAAAAAATGATTTTTTCTAACGCCATAAGGACCAACTATGTTCAAGCAAAATTCATAAGGCAAAACAAAATCGTAATTGTAGGTTTTGTGGTGATAGAGACGAAGCAATCAATCATATAATAAGCGAATGCAGTAAATTAACACAAAAAGAGTAATAGATTAAATACGATCGGATGGAGAAGGTAATCCTCTGGGAATTGTACAAAATATTGAAATTTGACCATACAAACAAATGGTATAAGCACAGAATTCGCTAGGATTTTGAGATACACCAAATCTCGGCCTGAAAGTGAAAAAAAAAAAAAACAACAAAAAAAACAACAAAAAAAACAACAGAACCTGTCGAAAATGGACTTTGCTATCGAGGCAGACCATAGAGTGAAAATGATAGAAAACGAAAAGAGAGATAAATATCTGGAGCTTGCTAGAGAACTAAAAACCTATGGAACATGAAGGTTTCGATGATCGTCATCATTATCATCATGTCATGCTACTAGCACGGATCTCCCTGACACTCTCTCTCCATCGGTCTCTATCGTCCATCGCTCCTGGGAGGTCTTCCAGGCTAAATCCTGTATCGGCACAGAACTGTTGTATATAGGTTCTAGCTGGTCATATCTTTGCTCGTTCATGTGAAGGGGTCCACAGGGGTACATCGTTTATGAGTTCGTTCATACTTCTCCAGCAGTGTCCCACAGGTCTGGTTTGTCTAACTTGGATATATTTTGTTATGGGTAATAGGTGGTCGTACAGCTACTGTTTTGTGGGGTGTTGCCTTCAGGACGTGTTTAATATTGCTCGCAGCATTCTTCTGTAATTGCCGCCAAATTTTTTAGCGTCCATGTGGAGCGTCCATATAGCAGTATCGACATGGCCGCTGCTTGGAAAAGAAACTGCGTTTTATTTAATCGGTCAGGTCTGACTATCGATAGCTATCCAAGCCTTTGCTAGTCGGGTGTTGATGTCATTCTCGGTTGATGAGATGCTGCTTCCGAGGTAGGTGAACTTGTCCACTAGTTTATTTAGTGTGGAGATATCGCCTCTTTGATTAAAGCACACGTATTATCTTGTCTACGTTGACATGGAGGTCTATGCCACTTACTGCTCGTTCCAGACTATGCAGCAAGGATTCGACTTGGACGGGTGTATTTGCTATAAGCGCTATGTCATCAGCGTAGTCCGCGTCCGTAATAGTTTGTGCGGGGTATCTTCTGCTTCTTTTCTTTGTCATTTTGATAATGTTTTCTTTCATTAAATCTATAGACGTTCTAAGCACATTGTCTTGGCAGATAATTAACAGGTATCGGGCTAATGTGTCTCCTTGCAGAACACCTACTACAATGTCAAAGTAGTCTGTGTTTCCATCTGGTGAGCGTATTCTTATTTTCGTGTTTTTATATAGCATCATTGCGGCTGCAATGGTTTCTTTAGAGATGTCGGAGGCGAGAAGTTTTTGCTCCATCTTTCCTCTGTGTATGGAGTCAAGTGCTTTGGAGAAGTCTATGAATAATACTGTAGCCTCGAGGATTTTTGCACGAACACCTTCTTGAATTCGACTGATAGTCAAGATTTGTGATGTGGATTGATTTCTCTGAAAGACATTTTTGTTCTTCCTTGTATTTTCTCAATTTTAAGTTCTATGCGGTTGCGTAGTAGAGCATGGGAGATCTTGGCCGTATGTAAGGGTTATACCTCGGTAGTTATTGGCTATTCCGAGGCCACCCTTCTTAGGGAAAGGGAGGATGCATCCATTTGTCCATCTGTCTATTGTGTTCTGGTTATATTCGGCGTTACAGTATCAGAGCAGTATCTCGTCAAATTCTCTTGTCTTCCATACTTCTGGGTTTTTTTCATCAAGCCCTACTGCTTTCCTATTTTTAATTTTTCTTTGTACTAAGTTAAGTTCTTCTTGCGTAAGCTGTCCTAGTTTGATGTCTAGTTGATTACTGATAATTTTCATGATTGGTTCATGTGTAACTTTCGGAGCTTTTCCGAGTAAGTTCTCGAAATATTGTTTCCACATGTGTATTCGTTCTTCTTGGCTATCAGCCTTCAGTTTAGCTCTCTCCGTACACTTACTTCTGTTCACCTCGTTTACCGCCTGCCATACTATCCTTGATTGTCTTCAAGTGAGTCTCTAATCTTATTGATCTGATTTTGGATATATTCTGCTTGTTCTATTAGGTATACGTTAGTTCATTTTATGCCTCCTCATTTTACTGGGTATTGATATTGGTTGAGTTGGGAAGCAATTTTTACGTCTGCACGCTTTTTTCTTACCGCTAATGTCTCCCATTGGACTCTAGGTTAAGCTCTTTGTTTAGTTGGTATACACTCTGCTGCGGTTTCTTAGTGGGCATTGACGAAGTTCTCATATTCGTTATTCGGAGTAGGTGTTTCGAATATCAACTGAAGTTCATCGAATATGTTTCTTTGCATTAACGTATATTTATCTCTAATATTTCTGTTGTTAAACAGGGACCAGTCATAGTGTACAGTTGTTGATGTTCGGGCCGCATTCCTTCGTAGGTTCAGTTGTATCTTTGCCGTGACAATTCGGTGATCGGAGGACCCCCAGACGAAAGAGGAATATGCTTTGCAATTCAATGCGCTATAATTCCATTTCTTATTTATGAGGATGTAATCTATCTGAGATTCAGTGTTATTTGCGTGGGTGTTGGTCCATAGTTTTCTCTTTCTTTTCTGAAATTTAGTATTGAGGCATGTTAATCTATTTTTTAGCGTGAAATCTGTTAGATGTTCCCCATTTGTTTGACGAGTTGTGTAATCTGAATTTGTTGTTTACGTTTTTACCTATTTGGGCATTCATGTCTCCACCGATGATCAGAACTTTGTGTTTCGGGATCCAACCAGCGGGGGAGGATAGTTCGTTATAGAAGACGATGAGGCCTGTATCTTCACTAACATTGGTAGGGCTGCAGCAGGAAATGATTTTTGTGCTACCGTCATCATCTATTGAATTTTCTCGATGCTATTTAGTGGCTTTAGGACCTGTGGTCCTATAAGCATACCTACACTTCCTATCGTGGCGTTGACAGAGATTTTCCATGCAGATGCCGAGACAAACGCCAATCCATTGCCGGTATCATGGTATTTCATATCTTCGCTATGAAAGTATCTTTTATGCATATTATTTCTGTGTCTAGCTCTCTCCGTACTCTTCCTTCTGCTCAATTCGTATCTTATTGATCTGATTTTGGATGTATTCTGCTTGTTCTTTCAGGTATACGTTAGTTCATTATATCTGTGTCATAACACATAACGCAGAAGCTGTCAGTTCTGTTAGTTCTATTCTATTTAAAGTTCAAACGTTGAATGTCGCTATTTGTATTGTGCATTTGCACTTTACTAATTTTTGTTTTAGTTCGAGGTCTGTTGGTAATTTTTCGAACACTGGGGCCAGGGGCTCCAAGCTTAGCAGGACGCGCACCTTTTTTTTACCCGCACAAAGAGCGACGCGGTTTGGACCTAGTGGTTTGAGTATGAGTCATGGTAATGTGTTTTATTCTCATTTTTAAAAGCCACCCTTACCATTTGTAATTGGTCTACTTGGAGTACTTCACAAAAGATTGGTAAAGGGAAAGGGGGACTTGGAAATAAGAGGATAAGTGGAGACCATTTAGATTTCAGATTAAGATCAGCCAGAATACTGGGAGGAGTCCGAGAGACTAGAGGAGACTCCAATGAAAAACTATCAGCTTACGCTGATTTGAAAAACCTCAAATGATTATAATAATAATAATAATTTTGACTAGTATTTTCTCTCATCTATTTTTTAATTGTTATATTTTTATCGTAACTAATTCGTGTCGTCATTTTTGCGACAATGATAAACAAATCGATGCAAAGCAACAGTTCTTGTAAATAAATTAATTATGCAGCTGGTTTGATTAGTTGATCAAAGCATGTTGGTGTTAATAGTTTGGAAAATTTATGATAATCTGATTTTAAACAGATTACTCCCTCAAAAACAGAAAAGCAAATCGCTTTGTTGCACAGAGAAAAACATTGCAAACAGCTAATGTCATCGTTTCAAAACGGTGAAACTCCATACAGAATGAAAAGCTGAAAAATATTTGGGCCAAGCCAAGGAACTTAAAAACAATATAAAATAAAAATATTTGGTGACAGAGTTGAAACGGTTAATCACATCATGAGTGAATTCATCCTATCCAGTACAAAATGGGTACAATAACAAATATAACTTGGTGAGAAAAGAGATTCACTTCGGATTGTTTAATAGATTAAAATTTAACCTGTTTATAAATGCTATAAGCACAAACCAGAATCTTTTGTAGGAAATGAGAATCAAAAGATTCTTTGGGACTTAAACATAAAAACAGAAGGCTAGAGCTAGTATTAGTTAAAAAAGCAAAAAAAAAAATGTGCTTGTCACCAGTAGATTTTGCTGACAAGTGGATAAAAATAGAAGGAAGCAAAATGATGAATACTTGGATCTTATTAGAGAGCTTAAAACATGAAGATGACGGTGATACCAATGATAGTTGAAGCCCTTGAAATGGTATCCCATGTGCCTGGAAAAGAGACTATGGAAATTGAAAATATGAAAAAGAATCTTGACCATTCAAACCGTCAGGACCACAGTACTTTTAAAATCAGCTTAAATGCTAAGAAGAGATGTGGAAACCTGAGGGATCTTGTGTTCATTCAGACATCAATGAAAAACCAGGGGTTAAAACTAGCAATGATATTAACAACAACAACAATAATAATAATAATAATAATAATAATAATAACAGCAATAATAACAATAATAATAATAATAATAATATCAAAGCGAAGATAGATAAGACGCAACAAAATAACAAATCCAGACGTAAGCGGTTGCAGTAAACTAGCACAAAAGGATTGCAAGAGCAGGCACGACTGGGTGGGAAAAGTAATCCACTGGTAATTATGCAATAGTCTGAAACTTGACCATATTACCAAATGGTGTATGCTCAAATTAGAATCATGTCGCAGAGAATGAGACGCAAAAAATTCCCTGGGATTCTGAGATACAAATGGATCGAGTTTAAACTGGACCATGGAAGTAACCAAAAAACGTTGTGCAAAAGGTGAAGGCACAGTTGGTTACAGTAAAGCAATCAGATGTTTCAACCAATTTCGATCTAGTAGCAAGAACCGCAAGGATCAGACATGTTGAGGTAGGCCTAAAACCATGGATTCCAAGGCCATGCTTCAAGCCAGAGAGACAAATCCTGTGAGTAGCACACTGAGAGTATCAGGTGCCCTCGGCATCTCACAGTCCAGTGTGGTTTGTTCCCAACATGACCTCAGCAAAAGCATCCGGATTTTAAAAAATTTTGCCAAAACCTTTGACTCTAATATAACTGACTTCTGTACAATTGACATTTGTCATTTCATTGTTAGTAAAGTTGGTGACTGTAGTTGAGGGTGACCCGAAGGTTCTCTTTTCGATAGTTACTATACCAAGGTGTAGGGGAGGACACTACTTCTTTCACTGGATTGCGCAACTTTATCCTTTATCCGTACCTTATAATGCTGAGTGTTATGCGAGGAGGCATCAAGTACCATTTTTTGAGTCTTTGGTATGACTAGACCTGTGATTGAACCGAGGTCTCCAGGGCCATTGGCGAACACTCTAACCATCATGCCAATTGTACTTCGCCATTTTCCGGGGTTAAATGGTTGGCATCAGATTTATTTTCTTCGATTCCTCTTTTTTCCTGAAAGAAACCGTCTTGAGTTAAGGATCATCAGCATAAGTGACATTTTCATATTTTACAAATATTCTAAATCTAGGTAAGCAATTTTTACACTCCTCGCTTAAAAGCAATGTTTATGGGGTGGTCATCGGATCCAAATCTATGTCTGTAGCGTGATCACTGGGGATTGCTATGTTGATGAGGCTACTTTTTCTTCTAGATAGGGAAACACACAAAAACTCAACTGGACGTTTAGTGTTAGGGCTCTCGTTGTTTAATTTTTTCTTGATTCAGTCTCTGGAAGCTGGAAGAAATGGACATAGACAATAAGTGGTTAGCTTTTTCGTTCTTCGAGTAAGAAGATTCTTCATAGCTTTTTGCTTCCTCATTCTGTATTTACATCTCATCCTTGTTATCAAAAAAGAAAATAGACTGATCACGGAATATATATATATATATATATATATATATAGTGGGTTCAATGAACATCCCCCATCTACTTCCGCATGAGATAGGTAATATCTAGATGTATTTGCTCCATTTTCTCTCTGTGTATGGAGCCAAATGGCTTGGAGAAATCTACAAATAGGAGTGTAGCCTCGAGGTTTTTTGCTCGAACACCTTCTAGAATTCAACGGATTGTCAGAATTTGAGATGTTGTAGATCGATTTCTCCGAAATCCATTTTAGTTTTTCCTAATTTTCTCAATTTCAGGTTCAATGCAGTTGAGTAAAAGAGCATTGTAAATCTTAGCCGCTATGGAAGTAAGCGGCTATACTCCAGTAGTTCTTGGCAATTCCAAGGTCACCTTTCTCGAGGAAAGGGAAGATGCAGCCCATTGTCCATTTGTTTTGTTTTCTGGTTATATATCTTTCTATTATCCTGGTTATTTTGAAAGATTTCAATATTTAGTTTGAGTTTTTAATGACTTCTAATTAATAACTGATAATTTTTCCAGTTTTATTTCAAGTCAGTAACTTTTTAAAGCATGTAAAAAGTTTTGGCTTGTACGAACAAATGTTTAATTTCTTTTCATTACCGAAATTGGAACAGCTTTAACTACTTTATAGCTCAATTGAAAATAAAGTCTTAAAAAGTCCAGAATCTCAATATTACATCCATATTCATTACATCTGAAACAAATAGTACAACTCGTCCAACTTTTCTCCTTCACTCTGTTGTCCGCTGGAACTGCAAAATCCACTTGATAACAAGTTCTTTTCTTCCTGTTAATTAAAAGTAGGTCTGGTAATCTGGCCTGAAGTGAGCGATCAATTTGTTGGACAGATTCTGATTAAACTTGATCTCTTCCACAATTCCCAGTGGATCACCTTTCCCGCCTAATCGTGCACGTTCTTGTATTTTGTATTAGTTTTCAACATTCATTTCTGATGTGATTAACGGTATCATCTCTATCATCACATAGTTTACCTTTACTTTTACTTTTACATAATTAACTCTTAAGGTATAATTTTGTTTTGCTTATAAAAGAGATTAAGTTTCTCGCTTTAAAATTCCCCTTTGTAGCCATATCCAGGTCATCTTATGTTCAATTTCTTTAGTTTGGTGCTTGAAGTATCCATAAAGTTGTTTTTCTTCTCATTTTTGTCTTTTAGATTTTAAAATTTTTTCATTTTCCTGTTATTGCTGTTACTGACTTTTGTAATCATTCTCTCTTTGTTCTTTACATATTCTTTGAGTCCTTGTATTGACACATCAACGCAATCCTTTATGCTGTCGAGTCATCTTTCTCCTCCCTTACGTTAATCTATGTCATGTCTCAAGTGTAAAGCTTTCTGCATAGTCATAATTTTACTTGTTTTTTTCCATATGTTTGAGTTCCTCATTTGTCCAGAGGGTTCAGGGTATTTAACAAGAAAGAATGCCCAGGTATTTATTCCTTTGATGAGATTTCTGCTTCAGAGTTTCAAGAAATTTTCTTCTGACGAACTCCTTTCTTACTTTTCCCCCACTTTTTGTTTACTTGATGGTGTCCGCTTGTAATATTACCGGGATATTTGAAGATTATTTTCCAGTTTTTTTTTTGTTTTTCGGACAATTTCTTTCGTTATTTCTCTTTTCTTCTTTCCATTTTCAGTTTGACGCATTATTCACCCACAATTTTCATTCCTCTATTATTACTATAATTATAGCATTTCCTGTGAGTTTCTCACATCATCGTGAGCTGATCGTCTTTCGCTGGAGTCTGAGTGACAGCAAGTCTCCTCAACTCTTCAGGACTCTTCTAAGTATTCAGGTCGATCTTTAAAAAATGGTCTCAATTCTTTCTCTGATTTCTAATTCTTCTAGTCTCCTACCTAAACATTTGGGGACTGTTCCAAGAACATCAACTACAATTGGTTTCACCGTTACCAGCATGTTTCATAGTTTTTTCATGAATCAGATAAGATCCAAGTATTTGTTCATCTTTTCGCTTTCCCTCAAATTCACTTTGTCGTCCAATGGAACGACAAAATCCTCAAGAGGAAAAGTTCTTTTATTATCAATTAACACTAGGTCTGGCTTTTTAGCTGGTATTTGTGTGATCCATTTGTATCTCAAAATCACAGAGAATGTTGTGTCTCATTTTAAAAGTTTCTTTAAACTTTAAAAATGATTTCCCAGGTTGAATTATTTCTATACCCAGATAAACAAGGGACACATGGAGGAAGGCCGGAGGATACAGCGACCGAAACGTGGTGTTTCAACTAACAATAATAAAGATGAGTGACAGCAAGTCTCCTCAATTCTCTAGGACTCTTCTTAGTATTCTGGCCGTTCTCAACAATGCTGTCGTTTGGATGGTCTCCACTCGTCTGCAAACTTCCAAGTCCTCTAGTCCCTTTAGTAATCCTTTAGTTACTGTTCCAAACACGCCAATTACAATAGGTATAATTGTCACCTGCATATTCCACAGGTTTTTCAATTCCCTAGTAAGGTCGGGGTACGTATCCCTCTTTTAACATTCTTTCAGTTTTCTTCTATGGTCAGCTGGGACAGCAAAGTAGACTATTTTGCAAGTTCTCTTTTTTTGTTGATCATTATTAAATCTGGTCTTCTGGCCTGGATTAGGTGATCCGTTTGTATGTTAAAGTCCCATAGGAGTTTATGCGTGGCATTTTCTAGGACAGGTGCTGGGTTGTGCATATACCATTTGTTAGTATGATCGAATTTAAATTTCTTACACATTTCCCAATGAATCACCTTACCGACCCAGTTGTGTCTCGCCTTATACTCCCTCTGTGCCAATTTGCTTCATTCGCTTATTATATGATTGATGGTTTCATCTCTGTCACCACATAGCCTGCATTTGCTATTTTGTTGAGTCTTATCTATTCTCGCTTTGATATGATTGGTTCTTATGGCGCTGTCTTGAGCTGCTATTAGGAGAGATTCTGTTTCTCCCTTAAAGTTTCCTTTTCTTAGCCATGTCCAAGTTTTGTCGTGTGAGATATTGTTTATTAGTCGTTTAAACCGCCCATAGAGTTGTTTTCCTTCCCATTTTTGTTTCCTAGTTATTGTCATTGTGTTGTTCATCGTGTTCTCAGTTTCGTTTCTGGTTGCTGTAATGTGCCCTTCTTCGTGTTTTTGTATATAGTCTTTGAGTCGTTGTATCGATGAGTCAACGCTGTCTTCAATGCTGGCAAGTCCTCTTCCTCTCTCTTTTCTTGAAACATATAGTCTGTCAACGTCGTCTCTGGGATGTAAAGCCTTATGCATTGTCATTAGTTTCCTTGTTCTTTGGTCCATTTGTTTAAGTTCGTCTCTGGCCCACTTGAGAAAGGGTCCGGAATATCTAACGAGAGGTACAACCCAGGTATTTATTCCTTTGATAAGATAAGATTTCTGCTATTGAGTTTTGTCTCGAGTAGTTTTCTAGTTCTCCTGAGATATTCTTTCTGAATGTTTTCTTTCATTTCCACTTGTTTGATGGTGTCAGCCTCCAAGATACCCAAGTATTTGTAGGTTTCGTTTCTCGAGCGTTTTTATCTTATCCTTGTTAGGTAGTTCCATTCCGTCAGTTAGCTGCCGTTTGCCACTTTTCATTACAAGCATTGTACACTTTTCAATGCCAAATTCGATTCCTATGCCCCGGCTGCATATTCTAACTGCGTGTAATAGGGTTGCTAGTTCTTTTTCATTTTTTGCAAAAAGTTTGATGTCGTCCATGTACATTAAATGATTAACTTTTTCCTGTGACCTATGTGAGTTTGTATCCGGCTGTGCATTTTCTGAGTATGTGGTTTGGTGGCATCATGGCAATTATGAATAGTAAGGGTGATAGAGTATCTCCTTAGAAAATCCCTCTTTGGATCTTTGCTTTAGCTAATCTCCTTCCTCCTGCTGTCAGTTCGACTCTCCAGGTTTTCATAGTTTCGTCGATGAAGTTTATGACTTCGTCTGATATTTTGTACATTTTGAGGCTGTTTATTATCCAGCTATGCGGAACCATATCATATGCCTTCTTGTAGTCAATCCAGGCCATAGCTAGATTTTTCCGTCTGGTTTTGCTCTCATCTAGGATGTGTTGGTCGATGTAGAGTAGTTCTTCTGTGCTTCTGGATCCTTTGCAGCATCCTTTCTGCTCGTCAGGGAACAATCTGCGGCTTGTTAGTAGTAAATCTCTTCCCTTATTTGTGCTGTTAATATTTTCCACATCATTGGTAGGCAAGTTATGGGTCTGTAATTGTTTGGGGCGGTTCCTTTGTTTGGGTCCTTTTGTATCAATGTGGTCCCTCCTTTAGTCATCCACTCGAGTACGTGAGCTGTTTGTAGGCATTTATTCATTTCTAATGCTAGTCTGTCGTGAATTGAGGTGAACGTCTTGAACCAGAAACCATCTATTCTATCATGGCCGGGCGTTTTCCAGTTTGATACCTTTTTAAGTGTCGTTTTGAATAAATCAGTGGGTATTTCATCTTTCGGGCCTTCTTCGAGTTGTTCTAGTTCTCTTGTGATATGGTTTATCCATTCAGCCTTTTCGTTATGTTGTTTTCGTTGTCATATTTTAGTCCAGAATCGTTCGGTTTCTTTTGCATTCGACTGTTGGTATGTTTTATTGTCATCTCCTCCCAATTGTTGATAGAATTTTCTTTCATTGTTTTGGAATGTCCTATTTTGTCGATATCTTTTTAACCTTCCTTCTTTTGCTAGTACTTTCTGGTATATTTCCTCAAGTTGTATCGTAAGTTTTTCCTGTGTTGTCTTTTCGTTCCTGTTTCTATTTATTTCGGCGTTTTTCATTTGTTTTATCACTTTCAGTTGTTTTCGTAGGTTTTCTATCTGAGTTTCTAGTCGAAATTCCCATCCTGGTTTTGACATTTCTTCCGTGTTTTTGTGTTTTTTGAGGGGATCCCAATTTTCTCGCAAACTAATTTTGCTCCAGCATAAATTAATTAATTCATTTATGTTATTCGTTGATATATGCCAGTATTTGATTAACTTTATTTGTCTCTGCCTTTACTATTCTCCATTCAATGTTTCTTAATGATGGTAAGGTGGTTTTTCACTGTTTAAAATTTTCTTTAAATTTTTTAGAATTAACTTTTGTTCTTGTGTTTGTTCTAGGTTGTTTTGTTGGGTAGTGTTTGGTTGGGTGGGGTTTCCATTATCCGAAGTTGGTTCATTTTGGATTGGCTGTTTTTCTTTGTTGATATTTGATGTGTCAGGTAATGTATTTCTCCTTTCTTGATCATTTATTTTTTGGTGTATTTCAATTATTTCGAGTTCTGAAAACAACCCTTCTTCATTATCGTTCTAACTTGATCAGCGAGTCTCTGACTAGTTATCTGAAAATTAGAAAGTTCTTGCCATATCTCCATCATTCTTTTCCTGTATCCTCTTTGTGTAGGGTTACTCTTAAAATAGTAGTGTAATGCAAGTTGGTTGTCTTCCCTAGTCCATGTTTTCCGTTTAGGTCTCTGGTTGGTGCGGTTCTTTAAGTCACTATTTGTGTACCTGAAAAGAGAACAGCCAACATTCGCAGGACGACGACTGCGTCTCCCATGCTGGTTGTCAAGAGAACACCTGCCGATCATGACACCCAAGTCTGAGTCCTGGGCCCCACGTTGTATAAAATATTAATTTGACATTTTTATCATGGGTGGTATATTGTGGCTATACCAGACCCAGGGGTTGTTTACAATCTGCGCACCTGACACAGACGTGACCGACGACAATCATGGTGACTGTTCATTGACAGCGGGTCACAAAAAAACCCTCTAAGTTTTAACTTAGTTAAAGTCCAATTACTTACTCTAATATCATAAGATTATCATTCCCGTGTAGACTTCCTGTTTCCTATTACCCGATGGTCAATTTTCTATTGAGCTGGTAATATTATAAATACATAGCTTCTAATACTTTCCTAGAATGAGAATGGAAACATTTTAATACTTTCAGTCCCAATCGAATACAGATTTCTTCAGTTATAGAAGAGTCACAAGTGATATAGATGGTGAGGGGGGGCTAAATTTAGGAACAAATCTATTTTGTCGTCTCAAAAATATTCAACTGGAATAAACTTTGGACAATTAGCGAGTCTTCATTTAAATGCAAATGTTAAGCAAACGATTTTACGAGACACGAAAATCAATGGATTTAAATAGACAGTTACCAAAAATTTATCATTGAGCAGAACTTCATAGCAACAGATATGTTTCCTTCGACCCTTCTAATGTTTTCAAACTACTGTGGTCATATATATATATATATATATATATATATATACATTTCGACAATTGGACAGTACGTGCTAATTCTAGAATCTCCCATTCCAAACTTATACTTTGGGGAAGGGGGAGGGTTAGCCGTTTACGTTTTTACGTTGTTTTATTTTTATAATGAGTTAAAAATCACTTTTAGGTTTTAATTTTTTATATAAGTCATGTTTGATTGGGGAGTTTTGGGGGGCTTTTGGTGGGGTTGGGGGAACCCCTTAGGGCTACAGATATTTCAATAATTAAACAATTACACTAGTCATGGAACTAAACCGCTTAATTTAAACAAATCTATTTTGTGGTCTCAAAAATATTCACCTGGAATAAACTTTGGACAATTAGCAAGTCTTCATTTAAATGCAAATGTTAAGCAAACGATTTTACGAGACACGAAAATCAATGGATTTAAATAGACAGTTACCAAAAATTTACCATTGAGAAGAACTTCATGGCAACAGATATGTTTCCTTCGACCCTTAGTTTTTCACTGGAGTTTGAGTAATAGCAATCTCCTCAAGTCTCCTGGACTCTTCTCAGTATTCTGGCCGTTCTCCATAATGTTATAGTTTAGATGATCACTACTCGTTCACCTACCTCCAAGTCCTCCAGTCCCTTTAATAAACTTTTGGTGTCTGTACCAAAAACCCCAATAACCTTCATGTTCCATAGTTTTTTCAATTTCCTAGCAAGGTCGAAGTACTAATCCTTCTTTTCAGTTTCCTTTAGTTTTATTCTGTGGTCAGCCAGGACAGCAAAGTCGACAGTTATGCAAGTTCTATTATTTTTGTTGATTATAATAAAGCCTAGTCTTCTGGTTGAGATTTGGTGACCCGTTTGTATGTCAAAGTCCTATAGGAATTTATGTGTGTCATTTTCTAGGACAGATGCTGGGTTGTGTATATACCATTTGTTCGTATGGTCAAATTTAGATTTCTTGCACATCTCCCAGTGGATCACCTTGCCCGCCCAGACGTGTCGAGTCTTACACTCCTTCTGTGATAATTGGCTGCATTCGCTTATTATATGATCGATCGTTTCGTCTCTATCGCCACATAACCTACATGTCGCGTCTTATCTATTTTCGCTTAGATATGATTGGTTTTTATGGTGTTGTTTTGTGCTGATATTAAGAAAGATTCAGTTTATCTCTTCGGGTTTCCTTTTCTTAGCCACCTCCCGGTTTTCTCGTGTTTAAAACGCCTATAGAATTGTTTTTCTTCCCATTTTTGTTTTCTAGCTATTGTCATTCTGTTGGTCTTCGTGTTGTCAGTATCGTTTCTGGTGGCTGTAATCAGTCCTCGATCGTGCTTTTCAATGTAGTCCTTGAGTCGTTGCATCGATGCGTCAACCCTCTCTTCAATGCTGGCAAGTCCTTTTCCTCCCTCCTTTGGGATGTAATTCCCGATGCATGGTCATTAGCTTTCTTGCTCTTTGGCTCATTTGCTTAAGTTCTTTTCTGGTTCACTTCAAGAATTCTCCAAAACTTCTAACGAGGAGTAAAGCCCAGGTATTTATTCCTTTGATAAGGTTACAGCAACATAGTTTTTTGTGTTGCCTTCTCTTTTTTGTCTCTACATATTCCAGCCTCTTTCCTTTGTTTTATCACTTTGGCCTGTTTTCGTAGATTTTTCATCTGCGTTTCCAGTCGAATTTCCCATCGTGGTTTTGATTTTTCTTTATGCTTTTTGTGGGGATTCCAATTTTCTCACAGACTGATTTCGCCTTTACATAGATTAATTCATTTAATTCGTTTATATTATTCGCTGATATATAAGTTAGTATTTGATATATTTTTTCAGTTTTCATCGTGACTGTTCTCCATTCTATGTTTCTTTCTGATGGTAAGGTAGTCTTTTCCTCGTTCATAATTCTCATTAAATTTTCTAGATTTACTTTTTGTTCTTGTGTTAGTGTTTGCAATGTGTTGTTTGGTTGTGTGGCGTTTCTATTTTCCGAAGTTGGCGGTTCATTTCAGTTAGACTGTTTTTGTTAATACTTGGTGTCTGATATTGTATTACTACTTTGTTCATTATTTATTTTCTGGTGTATTTCTTGTATTTCAAGGTCAGAAAACCAACCTTTCTTTTCTATTGCCCTGACTTGGTCGGCAAATCTTTGGCTTGTTCTCTGAAAACTGATACATTCTTGTCAGATTTCTATCTATCTATCTATCTATCTATCTATCTATTATTATTATTATTATTATTATTATTATTATTATATTCATTTTTTTGTTTTATACATATCAGTCTTGTTCTTTGTGTATACTGATAAAAATGTTATGACATTGTGTGAAGAGATGTTTAGGCACCTTGGAGTTATTTATCTAAGGGAAATGTCTGAGCAAAGAAAATTTAATCGTATTTCAGAACAAATGTTCTCGTTTGATAAATTATCTTTCAGTAGCAACAGGAAGGCAAGGTACTAATTCTATTTTTGCTTATTACAGAGTAAGAGTAACTTATATAATGATTCGATTTCTTTTTGTAGGTCTGTGACGGTAATACTATAAAAAGGTTGCATTGAAGCAAGATTGTTATAGGTTGGTTTGTTACGGCATGTCAACTCTTATTGGGTTATGTAATGCAAAAGTATTTTTCGTAAGAACTTCTTAATTAATTGTTTACAGTTAGCTATTCTTATCTCATTTGAATAAATCTTGTTAATGTCTTAACATCTGCAGCGGGTTAAGACACCACAGGACACTTTTGAGATGGGTATTACCCTTCTGCAGGGGATACAGTCAGTTTATTTGAAGCCACACCGACAGGGCAGTCCTTGATATGAGCCTTTGCAACTATTTCCTCTTCCTCCAAATCAAAACTCAGCTCCGTATTTTCATTTGGGAACTGGTCGTGAACAAACTAACTGGAGACTATGTCAGTTGAAAACTTTTATAATTGAGAACAATTTCTTTGTTGGTGTGTACCTTCTCAATAGTGTGAACTATTTTGAAGGACATTTGTAATTAAGTTGATAAAAAATTGTCAAACGATTGATAGAATTACTTAATAAATAATTAATGAATTGATTAATTAATTAACTTTTTACTAACAGTTTAAATGATTAGAATGAAGGTCTGCAGTGTATTGCTGTCATTCAGACGGCAGCAAAACTATTCGAAGAATTCTACGATGATTAAATAAAACATAAAACGAGAAAGAAATGTTATAGGAGTCTCTGCAAATTTAACAATCGGGTGACTGGTAGATATTATACATTTAAAACCTCACCAAAAACACTCGAAATAAGAATGGATTAACAAGAAAGCTGACGAAGAGTTTATATTGTCTAGAGGGTGGCGATGGATTCTTCTATGAATGAGAAGGACGCTGAAAAACTGGAAATATCTATGATATATTATCAATAATGTAAGGAATTTCGCATGGGATGATTACGCTAGCATACCATTGTCATTTGTTGGAGGCGTGCATAACGTAACGGTTATCGTCATAGGAAATGGAATTGGCAATGCTAGAACAAATCCGAGAAGGGACTGTTTGCATTTCACTTTGCGATAATGCCATTGGGAAAAGCATGAATCTATTTATTCTCTCTGGCTATGGGAAAATAGTAGGGCAGATTGGGTGAATGGTCTTGGTTAGGAAACCAGTCTAAGTGATGGAAAACTCTGATTTTAAACTAACTTTACTCCCCCGAAAACTACTTTGCGTCACATCCTGTCGGTGGTGGAGGGGTTCAGTAAATACATACCATTGTTTGTAAATTCGATTCACACTGTAAGTAAGTAAAGTTAGCGACCATAGTCGAGGGTGACCCGAAGGCTCCCTTTTCGATAGCTACTACACCAAGGTGTAGGGGAGGGCGCTACTCCATTCCCAGGATTGCTCCACTTTACCCTTGAACCGTACCTTATAATGCTGAGTGTTAAGCAAGGTGGTATCAAGTTCCATTTTTAAAGTCTTTGGTATGACTCGACCTGGGATTGAACCCAGGTCTCCCGGGCCATTGGCGAACACCCTAACCGCTGGGCCAATGTCCCGGTTTGTACTCCATATTAATATGGCCTTTTGCAAAACTATGCTAATTTTAGTAAATGGCTACAACCATATTACAAGTAAAATGTGAACATGGAAATGCTTTAATGATTATAATTATTTTATTTTTTCTGAGCTTTTGGATCACTTATGACCTTCACTTGAGACAGCAAGTCTCCTAAGTTCTTTAGAACTCCTCTCAGTATTCTAGTCAATCTCAGCAGTGTAGTGGTCTGACTGGTCTCAATCCAGATCTCCGTTTCCCCAGTCTATTTCCATGTTATTTGGAATTGATCTAAGTTCCCCAACTAGGATTGGTAACTCTATCACTTTCGTGTTCTATTGTTTTCCAAATTATCTTTAAAAGTCCAGATATTTGTTTTTTCGCTTTCCTTTTTACTCAGTGGTCAGCTGGAACAGCGAAGTCGACAGATAAGTCATTTTCTTGTTAACTATGAATAAGGTCTGGTTTTCTGGTAAAAATTTGATAAGTCCGTTTTTATCTCCAAATCCCAGATATTTTTTGTTGTATTTTCCTGGAGGGATTACAGTCTGTGCATATATTATTTGTCTCTATGGTTAAAATTCCACCGTTTTCACAATTCCACGGAGATTCTCTTTCTTGCTATATTGTACTTGCCCTTGTACTTCATCTGGATAAGTTTGCTGAATTCACTTGCTATGTAACCGATTGTTTCATCTCTCCACATTCTGCATCTCTCTTGAACAGGAGCTTAATCATCACAAGCAGTTTAATATTTTACACAGGACGCCCCCATTTTTTTTGGGGGGGGTCTTACCCTTTTTTCAGCGGATATTGTCAGTTTATTCTATGCCTCGCCGACAGAGTTGTCCATAAGCCGGTCGTAACTTGTTAAATGTTTCTGTCGCATTCTCCTAGAGTTTGCCACTGAATTTGATTTTGTTTTCCATTTTCGAGACACACTCAAACCATCACATTTGTAATAACAAATTATTAGTCAGTTGAACGTGAATTCTGAGAGGTGAACAGAAATCGAATGCTTTCGCACGTGTTCACGATCAATACCGATCAACTAATTTTCAATCATTCAGTCAGGGTTTAAGAAAAGATTGCACCATAAAAAAAAAGAAATCAGTTTTATTTCTTTCGAGATCGATCTCGAGTTTAATATTTCTACAAATTTGTTATGAGGAACCTCCACAACATTTTTCTATTTCTATTTACTTATCACAATTACTCACTTTTATTTTTGATGAAGTATTTTCATTATTTCTAGTTTTACCGAATCACTGTTAATTTTTGTCCCAATTCTCTTCGGTTACCAAAGGACAAATTCGGAAAATAAAAATATATGAAACTACTTCATTGTTTGAAGCAGTTGAAGAATTAAAGGCCAGACAGAATGAAAAAGACTCAAAATACGAGGAAAAATGATAATGAAATAAGAAGAATAAAGTGTGAAACAATCTATAATGTTGTAATAAAACGCAACACTGATTTAGTTAAGCTTGTAATAAAATCATTATAAAGAAAATATTTTATCGAAAAAGCAGCAAGAAAAAATTGAGAAAAACTATGGTCGTGAACAAAAAACAAAATGATATATTTACCTGTCAAGAAACTTACAATCACCACAGACTTATAAAAAAAACCTGTTTTTATGATTACACAGTGTATTTATAATTACATATTAGTAAGTTACTTTTTTCTAAAGGCATACAGATCACACCACGGCTACAACACACACACACACACACACACACACACACACACACACACACACACACACACACACACACACACATAGATACGTAAACACACGTATATGAAGGTTTTTCGACTGTTTTAAGTATCTATTCGTATTTAAATTTCTTGCGCAATTCCTAGTGGATTACCTTCCACACCCGGTTGTGTCTAGTCTTATACTCTTTTGGGGCCAATTTACTGCATTCGCTTATTATGCGATTGATTGCATCGTCTCTATCACTACATAACCTACGTTTGCTATTTTGTTGTGTCTCATCTATTTTTGCTTTAACGTAGCTGGTCGTTATAGCGTTGTTTTGTGCTGCTATTGTTATATATCGTACTGCTGGACAAACGACGAAGGACTCGTAGATACATAAAAATATAATTTATATTTTTAGTCTTCGATGGTGACGTTTGTGTGAAGTAGGAATAAAGTCACAGAAAGTTCGCATATATCTTTCTTCTGTGGCGGCTGGAGAACACACACGGGGGATCTGACAGTGGCTAGCGGATCTCCCCTTCGCTTGAGAGACCAGCAAATCTATCTCTGGCTTCAGTTCAAAATTACAGACCTTATATTGTCTTTCAAGTTCCACGTATTTTCTGTTTATGGCTGGTTATTGAACTTACATAATTCCGTTTATCAGCGAACGGAAATATCTGTCATTCTATCCACAGGCAATAAATTACATTCTCGCCATCATCCTTTATTTTTCTCTTTCCAGTGAAACTACTTTGTTGATGTTATCTTGCGACCGCATTGATTCTGCTAAGTTTATCCATGACACTCTATCGCCAGCTAAGCTAATCTATAACACTATTAGAAGAGATTCAGTTTTTCGCATAAGGTTTCCCTTTCTTAGCCATGACCAAGTCTTCTCGTTTGAGATTTCACTTGTTTATCGCTTGAAATACCCACACAATTGTTTTCTCTTATTTATGTTTAATAGTTATTGTTGTTCTGTTGATCCTTGTGTTGTTTCTGGTCTTTGTAATCAGTCTTTTTTTCTTCTCTTTTTTATGAAGTCTTTGAGTTGGTGTATCAACGCTATCTTCATGCAGGGGATTCCTCTTCCTCCTTCTTCTTTTGACACATATAGTCTGTCTGTGTTATTTCTCGGATGTAAGGCGTTATGTATCGTCATTATTTTTCTTGTTCTACGGTCCATTTGTCGAAGTTTTTCAATCTTTCACTTCAAAAATGGTTCTGAGTGTCTTACAAAGGGAACGTCCTGGTGTTCATTCTTTTAATGAAATTTCTGCTCAATAGTTTGGTTTCGAGTAGTTTTCTCGGTCTCCTGAGATACTCTTTAAATTTTTTATTTCATCTCCGCCTGTTTGATGGTGTCCGCTTCCAATAATATCAAGTACTTTTAAGTTCACTTTTCTCCGAGCGTTCTGGTTTTTCTTGGTTTGGTAGTTTTATTCCCTGTGTCATTTGTCGTTTTCTGCTTCTCATTATAAGTACGGCTCATTTTTCTCTGTCAAATTCCATCCCTAAGTATATGCCTGACTATATCCTCACCGTCTGAATTAGGGTTTCCAATTCTTTTTTTATTTTTGGCAATCATTTTGATATCGTTCTTGTACATTAGCTGGTTAATATTTTCTTGCGATTTAGTAAGTTTGTAACCACCAGTCCATTTTCTTAGTATGTGATTCAGTGGCATCGTTGATATTACAAGTAGTAATGATGATAGCGCACCTCCCTGGAATATACATCTCTAGGTTTTTACATCAGCTAAACTTTTTTCTTTTACTGTCAATGCAACTCTCCGATTTTTCATGGTTTCCTCGATAAATTTCATGACTTCTAAGTTTCCTTTTCTCAGGTAGATTTTGAAATAATCTATTATCCAACTTTGCTTGACTATTTCATATAACTTTTTGTTGTCAATCCCGGCCACAGCTACATTTTTCGATTCGTTTTGCTCTCCTAGAGGATGTGTTGATCAATGTATAGTAGATCTTCTATTCCTCTTGTTCCCTTAGGGTATCCTTATCCACGACTCATAAGCAAACAGTAAATCTCCTCACTAATTTTTGTTGTTAGTATTTTCTACATCATCGGTAGACACGTTATGAGTCTATTATTTTTGGAGTGGTTCTTTTTTTGGGAGTCTTTTTGGATCAAGGTAGTCTTATCTTAGCTAACCCTCTCGGATATTCCTGTTTCTTCTAACATCTATTCATTTTGATAACCATATTTACCAACCCCACCATTCGGGCAGGGTATGACACAAGGTCAATTTTTAAGCGGAGTTTAACAGGTTTGAATTCACAGTTTTACTTCTCCTATTCAAGTTGTCTCACCAACGCTGAAGAACCTAGTCTGCCCTACTATTTACCCATAGCTGGAGGGAGAATAATTGGATTCATACCTTTCCCAAGGGTATTAGTGATATGTGAAATGCAATCAGTCTCGTCCAGGATTTGAACCCGTGTCTCCGTGTCCATTTCCTACGACGATAACCATTACATCACGGGCACCAATTCATTTTGATAACCAGTCTTTCGTGGAAGGGGATTTTAAAACCAGAATCCATATATGCCATCATGGCCTGGTGTTTTCCAATTTGATATTTTTTGAGTGTCGCTCTGAGTGAATCGAGAAGCATTTTCATCTTAAGGCCTTCTTTGGGTTCTTCTAACTCTTTTTCGATGCGGTGTATCCATTTGTCTTTTTTGTTATGCTTCAAAGTTGTTTTGCTTTCTCATCCGGTTGTTGGTAAGTATTCGTGCATTTTTTTATTACATGCAGGTAGACTTTTCTTTTGTTGTTTTAGAATATCCTGTTTTGTCAGTATTATTTTATCCTGTCTCGATATCTTTTTAGCTTTCCTTCTTTCGCCAGTGTCTTCTGATTTATTCTTTCAAGTTGTATTGCTTGTTTTAATAGTTGTATCGCTTTGCTCTTTTTGTCCCAACATATTCCGGCATTTTTTCTATCTAAATATTTTTACTTGTTGTAGATATCTTATCTATGTTTCCAGTCTAACTTTCCATCCTGGTTTTGAATTTCTATTTGTGTTCTTTAGGTGAACACCGATTTTCATTACGGACTAATTTCACACGTGCATAGATTAGTTCGTTTAATTCCGTAATGTTGTTCGTTGGAGTAAATAATTTGTTTATTCTTTTAGTTTCTACCTTGACTGTTTTCGCGTCTTTGTTCCTGAGAGATAGTAAAGTGGTCTTCTTTTCTGACTTAATTCTCATGATAATCTCTAAATTTATTTTTCTTCTTGTGTTCAGTGTGGTATTTGGGTGTGGGGTGTTTCGATTACTATTGTTGTGCATTTCAGTTCAGTTAGAAGGTTCTTCTTTTTCACTATTTATTGTCTGGATTATTTTATTCGGGTCTCGTTCATATGATTCCTTATTTATTTTTTGGTTATTTTCTAATATCTTAAGGTCAGAAAACTAACCTTTCTTTATGATCGTCCAAAGTTGGTCAGTGATTTTAGTGTTTTACTTTTTGCGAGTTTTTCACGACATTAGTAACTGGTAATTTTCCGAATGACAGAAAGTCTCCTGTTCCCCAGGATTCTTTAAAGTATTCTTGCTGATCTCAAAAGTGCAGTGGTCTATTTTAATTCTTCTTCAGATATCTTGTTCTCCAGTATATTTGCCAGATTATTGTTCTATTATTGATTGCAATACTTTTACCGACATGCTTCTATATCTTTTAAGCTCTCGGGCGAGATCTGTAGTGGCTTCCTTGGTATCACACGCATACCAGATTACCAAGCCTGTATTGAGAAGTTGCTGAAATCTTAGGAGGATATGGGGTGCCGAATGTCACTCAAGATTCATTTTCTCCATTCCCACCTCAACTTCTTCCCGCCAAACCGTGGAGCAGTGAGTGATGAGCATGGAGAAAGATTCCACCAAGACATTACGAAGATGGAGAGCAACTATCAAGGCAAATGGAGCCCCGGCATGATGGGAGACTTCTGCTAGATGCTCTTGCGTGACATCCCGGAGGCAAAATACACCAGATCTTCTAAGAAAACACACTTTTCACTGTCTGTGGTACTATGAATTGTGTAATTGTGTCATCCAAGTGTATTGATTCAATCATTGTTCTTTATCTATCCTGTTTTATATGTTATAAACTGCTTCAACCCTTAAAATATGCACATATATTCTCTGTTTATACTAAAATGAGACTATTTAAAAGCCAGAAAACTAGAGGTGATAGAGCAAAACTATTTATAAATTTAAATTCAGCACACCCAAATTAACAAAAAACACCTATCCCCATTCTTGCCTCAGACCAAAAATTTATTCTTGTAAACAAGTGTAATTGTAGAGATTATCTTACAAGGATAATACCCAGGTGTTTATTTCTTTATGAGATTCATGCTGTGAAGCTTGGTTTTGAGAAGTATTCTTGTTCTTCAGAGGTACACTTTTCTTTTTCTTTCATCTCTGTATATTGGGTGGTGTCTGCTTCCAATATATCCGGTTGCAAATAATTTTTTTTTCTCCAAGCATTAAAAGGCTTTCCTGATTTGGTAGTACTCTTCTTTCCGTTGTCTTTTCCATCGTTTTCATTATGACCATGGCAAATTTTTCATTGCCCAATTCTATTCCTTTATCCTGGCTGTTGATTCTTATTGTTTATATCAGGGTTTCTAGTTTTTTCTCAGTTTTGGCAAATATCTCAATATCACCCATCTACAAAAAGTGGTTTATATTTTTTTGGGAAACAGTTCATGTACTTTAAATAGAAAGGAACTTCTAAAATTAGTAGATCTCGGCAGCAACATCTTATCAATTGAAAGTGATATTAATAGACGCCTAGCGAAGGAATAGGATGCTATTGACATGTTATCGATCATATGGAAATCTAATCTACCTGATTGAATAATAAGGATTTATTCCAAGCTGTGGCTGGGTCCATACTACTGTATGGATACAACACATCGACCCAAACAAGATACGCATATATATTGTATTGAAATTAAGTGATATATATATATATATATATATAATACTTTTATTAGAGATATGTCCTTGAAGAAGTCATTAATTCATCCACACTGGCAGCATACTTTCTTGACAATCATCGCCCATCTTGCACACGAATGTTCTTACATATAACAGTACACGCACCATTAATAAATTTTTTGTCTGACGCTTAGCTCAACAAACAACTGAAAATTTCTCAATCTATTATTCGATATATGTGAATAGTCTTCTCTACAGAATTGAGTGCATTGACAAGAAAGTATAGATATAATGATTATGCGATCAACTCATTGATATACTTACGAGTATATATATATATATATATGTCTGTGTGTGCGTGCTTGTATGAGAGAGAGAGAGAGAGAGAGAGAGAGAGAGAGAGAGAGAGAGAGAGCATATATGGATTCTGTCAATTACTGACACTATATTCATTTTTTACCCTGCCAATTTTGTAGTGAAAACGCCAAGACGAATTTTCCGCCAGTCTGGTTAATGGTTATCAAACTGCAGTCTCTCTTTTATTGTGCTTGAGACGAATCATCTCCGCATGCGTCCCCTCTGACACAGAGCTCTTCCGCCATTTTTCTGTCTCAATATTCATTTAGTTCGTCAAATTAACCGATATATTTGTAATCGTGCCAACCATTGCAATGCCCAAGCGCACAAATATTTCAGTGGTGCGTCACCGATATATGAAGACTTATTTTGTATTTAACCCGATCTTCTTCTTTACTTTATCCCCTGGCAATGTTTTACACCAAATACCTCCGCGAAGGAAGAGATATCACCGTTTGAACATAAAAAATTTCCGGGCCTCTAACTTCAATTTACCATCGACAGGCAAGTATTTTCCCGTTACGGCTAAACTCAGTTCGATTTCGTCTTTTTCTTTCCTTTTTTGTTTTTGTTACTATTTATTTGTAAACCAGACGTCTTGTCTTATAGGGTATTTTTACAACATTAGATTCCAAATATATATCTCATGTCAACCTGTCTGGGGTTATTTCATGCCAAGAGGTTTGGAAATCGCTTTCATTGTACGTTCATATTCACATTTTTCTCTTGTTTCTTAAGACGTTTTTGCACAAGGTCCGTTCAGATAAGAATAATTTTCAAATTGATCTTTTTAACCCATAGATGAGAACCTATTAGTTACTAGTGTACCTAAGAGTAATGACAATGAAGGGGTACTCTATACTCCCTGGATCCCAAGAAATGAAGCCTCACCATCAATTGCCCAGTCGACTGGGGCTATAGAATACACCCCCCCAATGAGTATCCTGGATTAGACACTTAACAATCTTATGGGGAAGTTCCAGTAATGCTGGGGCTTTGGGGAATACGGAGCATCCCTTCATTGCCATTGCTCCCAGGTCCACGCTGGCCCAGCGTGGTAGCACCTGATAGGGCCATATCTATGGGTTAAATAGAACTAACAGCATACTTATGCTAAACTAAATTGTTTGACTAAACTGAATAGCTTGAAATAGAAATGTTTTTGACAATTAGACCGTACTTACGTTTAAGCTGCGTGCTTATGCTAAACTGAATTATTTGAAATAGAACTATTTTTTGACATTGAAACTGTATTTACTCTAAACTGAATTGTTTAACATTGAACTGTTTTGACATTTTACTGTACAAAATATATACTTGCGCTAAACTGAATTAACTGAAGTAGAACTGTTTAGATAAACTGAATAGTTTGAAAGAGAAATCTTTTTGACAATTAAACTGTGTAATCATGCTAAACTGAATTGTTTGAAATAGAACTGCTTATTTGTATAAAAATGGATTTGGCGTTAAATAACCTACAAGGGTTGATATGCCATAAAACCCAACCAACCAACCAACCTCAACATCAAATGCAGTTTATTGTCATATCTATGAAACCTTTTTAATGACAAACTAAAATTTACTTATCATAATTCGTATAGGAAAATGGTGAGATTATTTATGTATGGCTCGACATCAGAGTATATTTGCGGACTCTGCTGAGAATCAGAACGTTTCTTCCAGGGTTCTTAACGTTGTAGGTTCTTAACGTTGTCCGCAGGGTTCCCGTCTGTATATTGTTCATGGTCATGTTCTTTCTTTCGTGTTGGAGGTGGCAAAAAAAAAGATAAGGCCACATTAGTCTCAGGGTTTCTGACTCAGGGATGGAGTGCACAACAAGAAAGGACTATGAGTGGTTAAAGCTGTGTGGACTGGGAAATGTTTATTCTTTCACCCATATCGATAAAGTGACTATGTGCTAGGAGCATGTGTGCACATCTTCTCTCTCTATCTCACAAAAGTTCTAAATGGCCTAATTGCCGTCTCGCTTCTTCTCCAGCCGTTTAGTTAGCGTCCAGGTAGTGCATCCATACAGGTGTATCGATATGACCGCTGCCTGGAGGAAACTGCGTACCTTTTATCGGTCAGGTCTGATTTCCATATGATCGATAGCCTATCGAGAGCTGTCCATGCCTTCGTTAGCCTTCGTTAGCCGCGTGTCGATGTCAATATATATATATATATACGAGATGCATACGATAAGTTTCCGGACTTTTTTCGTATGGCCACTTTTATTGATAGTACACACATGAAACTCAAGTCCTCTTCGAAGTAATCTTCTCCGGCTGCAATGAACTTTTTGCACCGTTCAAAGAACTTCTGGAAGGCCCGATGGAAGTCCTCTTTTGTGAGCGTGTCAATGACCTTCGTCACAGCCTCTTTCATCTCCTCAATTGTTTCATAACGACAGCCTTTGAGCTTAGCGAATAGCCAAAAGTCACAGAGAGCAAGGTCTTGACTATAGGGAGGCTGAGGAACTGTGTTGATGCCCATTTTGGTCAAATAGTCTGTGACAAGGATGGAGTTGAGGACTGATGCATTGTCCTGGTGGAAATGCCACTGACCCGATTTGAAGAGTGCTGGCCTCTTCCGACGGCATCTCTTCCTGAACTCCCTTAAAACCTCAACATAGTATTCCTTGTTGACTGTCTGTCCAGTGGGAACCCAGTGCATGTAGATCATGCCAGTGTTGTAAAAAAAAAGGGATCATCAAAAGTTTGTGGGTGGATTTGCTCTGTCTGGCCTTCTTAGGTCTGGGAGAGCCAGCATGCTTCCACTGGGAACTCTGTCTCTTGGTCTCTGGGTCATAGCAGTAGATCTAGCTTTCTTCGCAGGTCACCAGAGCATCAAGAACTGCGAGATCTGTATTCATCAGCTCGACCATCTCCCCGCTGTCATGACAACGTCTTTCTTTCTGATCTTCTCTGAGCACCCTTGGGACAAACTTCGCGCAAATCTTTCACATCTTCAGTTCCTCGCGAATAATTGTGTGCACAGTTCCCACACTGACATCAAACTGTGCACTTATTGTCTCTATAGACACACAACGGTCCTTATCCATGAAATTCTTTATTTGGTCAATCAACTCTGGTGTTCTGACTTCCTTGCTCCTCCCACACCTCTCTTCATCCCTCACAGACTCCCTGCTTTCCTTGAACCTCTTATGCCGCTTAAAATCTGATGCTCGATTCATGCAAGATGGTCGAAAAGTAGTCTGAAGCATTGCATACGTTTCTGTGACATTTTTTTCAAGTTTAAAACACAATTTTATAGCATATCGTTCTTCTAAAGTGTCAGATTGCATTTTTGAAATTCACCAGCGGTGACAATCAGGCTTTAGTAGGGTGTATTTCAATTCCTGCTCAAGCTGTTTATTTAAATTGAAATCAGAAAAATTGGTCAGTCATCTCATAAGATGTATAGAAATAACATAGTGAATTTTCAAGTGTCTACGACAATTTTAAATGCCTCTACAAAAAAGTCTGGCCTTTTAGAACATATCTGATATTTTCCATTTTGAATACAATCCCATGCTACTTTTTGCCAAATTTTCAGAGTGCCACAAGATGATAAATTTAAAATCCATCGAAATATATACGAAGATCGTTCAAAAATTTCTAAGAAAGGAAAATCATTAAAAAAAACTTTATTGTTGTGGCCCAATACTACCTCTTATCATAAAATTAGAACTAATTCAGATTTCTCTCTTAAGATGAAGGCCATACAAAAGTGAGAGGTTTACGACAAGCCTAAAATCTGGGTGAACCTTTTGAACGACCCTCACATATACAGCAAGAAGAATAGCAACGGTTTGTGGTGAATGAGATGAAACGGTTAATCTCATAATAAGCTAATCCAGTAAACTAGCATAAAATAAATACAAAACTAGGAACAACGGAGCAGGAATAATGATACCTAGAGAATTGTGTTAGAGATTAAAGTTACACCAAACTGACTATTGATATACGTACAAAGCAGAATCTGTTCCAGGAAATATGACGTATGAAGTTATCTGAGATTTTGAGATAAAAACGGGTTACACAATCCGGACCACAAGACCCGTTACTCTGAGTTTCATGAGTCATTACGATCGTCAGATAGAACACACACACACACACACACATGCACGCGCGTGCGAGCACGCTCACACACACACACACACACACACACACACACATATATATATATATATATATATATATATATATATTGTAATGACGTCTGAAATATTGCTTGACTTGAAGCAAAAAATTTATTGCCAAAGTTTTAAAATTTTAAATTCCGAAACTGAATTTCGCATATACTTCTCAGCAGTTCAACAATGTAATCACTCGGAAATCTCTTTAGCGCATTGCTTCATGCGCCAGTTTTATTGGTGGGAACTTATCAGTTTACATGTAAAAGTGACTGTAGTGATTTTTGCAACCTCTCAGCGTCGTTTCTTTCTCTCCAGAAGCATCTGTACCAATAACCATAATAAATCGTCCGCCTATTGGCGCCACCTGACCAAACTAATTTTAGTTGCCTTAATTCGACTATCTTTTATTTGTAGCCTGAAGAACTTTCGTAACTGATAGGAAAAGTGCCAAAAAAAAAATCAAAGAACTAAAATAAAATAAAATAGAAATAGAAAAATAAAAAATCCAGAAAAAAACAGAAGATTGTGCTCGTTGGGAAGACAGTTGACATGTAACTTAGAATTCATAGAATATAATAGAAATTTTATTTTCGTCTTTTTCTCTTTTTTCAGTTTCTATTTCCTTCGAGGCGTCATTTTAAATCCCACTGCCTGTCATTCATTGTATCTTTCTTGATATTTGCAAATGACTTAACAAATGCTCTGCAGTTATCTCCCTTTTAAGTAGTCAAAATCAAATTCATTATCCGTTTGGCCTTGGAGAACATCGGAATAATATGCTAAATCCTTCGTTTCTCGATGAAATAGAGATTGTTTTTCTCTTTCTACGCATCTCCAATGAACGGGTAACGGGATGTACTAAGTTGCTAAGCACCAATTACAGAAGTAACTCCCTAACCTAACCTGAAAATGTTAGTGTGCATGTGCAAATTGAAGATAAACTCTTAGAACAGAAATTTGAATTCGGTTACTTGTCTGCCCTATCTGCGGGGCCTTGAACACGCTGTCTGTATTCTCTAAAGAGATATGAGTGTCCTGTGTATGGCACTAAACTACATCCTATGGTGAGGTTCCAGTTCTGGAGCTCTATAAAGTGTGGATTACCTCTACATGGCCATTATTCCCAGTTCTTCTTTGACCCAGAGTAGAGTCAACAGATTAGTTAAATAGGAATACTTAATATCAGAAAACCCTGTGCCAAAAAAAAAAAAAAATGGAAAAAGAAAATGTCTTCGGAAACAACAACACAAAAGTTGTAAATGGGAACAATGAATGTGGGTGCTAAAATTTAAAGCATAAAACATCTTGACAGGTTGACATGGCATTAAAATCAATCAATCGTTTACTTGTTATCGATTAAGTAAATTTCCGACATCCATAATCATGTTTATTTGGGGGCGTGCTTAATGTAACGATTATCATCGTAGAAAATGGAATAGGCGACCAGAGTTCAAATCTTGGACGAAGCTGTTTGCATTTTGCTTCACGCTAATGTTCTTAGTAAAGGTATGAACCATTCCGCCCTCCATCAGCAATGGGTAGATAGGAGGTCAGACTAGGCTCTTTAGCCTTGTTAGACAATCAATATAGGAGAAGGAAAACTCCCCTTAAAATTTTTGTGTGTGTCACATCCTGCTAGAGGCGGTGGGTTTGGGTAAATACATATATACAGCCTACTCCCTATATTGATGGGGAACACTGGTACAAAAAATGTGTGTTGGAAAATGCGTTTAGTATTTTACTGACTTTCCACCAAGTCAGGATTTGGTACAAAGTTATTTTATAGAAGCGAGCCATACATGTATAAAGACTCATGCGTGGTTATTTCAAAAACTGCTTGATCTCGTCAGGATTGTCTTTTTAGGCGCCTCAGCCCAGTCAAGGAGGTATTCCCTGGGTGAAAGCTCCCTGGAACCAGGCGATCAGCATAATAACATCTACCTGGAGGGTAAACCCACGGGATTAACGTGTTTGGGGAAAATGCACAAACATTAACTCTTACTACAATCAGCCATATTTAACACACACAAAGTAAAGTAGTAGTAGTAGTAGGAGAGAGAGAGAGAGAGAGAGAGAGAGAGAGAGAGAATAAGCAGGCGAATAACCAAATTCATAAAAGTGAGAGTTGAGATTCGACCGTATGTTCAGATTTACACTGGAATAGCAAAAAATATTTTGTTGGAGATTTGAACTAGACATTCGCACAATCAATGTTCGGTGCCATTTTTACGGAAATTGAAAGGAAATTAAATTTGGTGAAATTTTGAATGAGTTAGTTCTTTGTTTATCGAAAGATGGAAAGTACAGCTGATTAATTCAGATTAAAAGGGAAAAAAGGAATATTCTTTAACCATTGCAACAAATAACGCTAACGTTGAATCATTGTTAACAACAAAGAATATCTATCTATCTATCTTTACATATTAGTCATTTTAGCCGTGGAATAATAGTTATAAAACTCGTATCGGAAAGCAATAAGATGGAACTATTTCTAGCCCCGTCCACATTCCCTATTCATGGCCTTGTACTATACAAGATAAGAATAATGCAGTCTTACAGAGCTATAATAAAAGATAAATTAGTTTCTCTAATTTCAGAAAAAAAATCTTTGTTCATCTGTATGAATAATTTTTGAATTTTTTTTCAAATTGAAATGTGTACATTTGACATTAACATATAGATAGGGGGATTGTCAGATATATAGATATGTAGATATGAACAGACTGAGATAGATTGATAGATACGTAGGAGGTGTCCATGTTGTAATTTTTATCGTCGTACGAAATGGACACGGTGACCCGAGTTCAAATTCTAGATGAGGCTGTATGCATTCCACATAGTGCTAATACCCTAGGAAACGGTACGTACGCAACTATTCTCCCGCCATTTATTGGAATGAGAGAGAGAGAGAGAGAGAGAGAGATCTGAACATACTCAGAAAGAATGAGAGATAGATACATCGATCTAAACTTGATTGATAGTTCTGAACCGACTGAGATAGATAGATAGATAGATAGATGAACAGTCAGATGAATAGATTGATAGATGGAAAGATCGATGTCTAAGGTTTTAGCCTAATAATATCTATCACTCAGATGATGTATTTTCTCTTAACGCCAACTGCATAGTCTCCAACGAACATTGAATTAAAAGAAACGTTCTCTCTCTATCGATCTGTCAACAACAGAAAAATTGGTGAACTTTTCTGGCATTCAATCCATGGAAGAAATCTCAAAGACATCTATATGCAAAGAACTGTAAACATCAAAGTATTGACTATTCTGCATGCACGAAACAGATGAGCCCACAGCATTCATATGCTCTTCAGCTAGTTGATACATTGGACGTTTCCTGTCATTTATTAGTTAATCGAGTAATTTTCCTAAATGGCATCTTTCAGAGTGAAAGAAAGTTATTTGTCTGTGTCCACCTCTTCTTCTAATAACATGACACAGACTGAACTAGATTACAGTCTCGTTCATAAATACGTATGTAAATAGATATGTTGGCAAGATGTGACTCAAGGTCAATCTTTTAGCTGAGTAAATTTGGTTTTAATTTAGTATACTCCAGCTCCTAGACTGGTTGCCTAACCAAAGTTAAAGAACCCAGTCTGTCCTACTATTTTCCCTGAGATATTCATGCCTTTCGCCAGGACATTAGTGCGAAGTGAAACGCAAAGAGCTTCGTCTAGTATTTGAACTCGGGTCACTGATTCCATTTTCACCGACGATAACCGATAGGCTAAGATCACCTCTTTCATAAACAAGTTATCTGTCACTATTTTTTCTAAACAAAAAGTTAATTTTCTTCTAAATCAAATTGCAAAGCAGAAAAGTAATATTTACTAATATAATTTCCATTCTCTCCAATGAGTTGCTTCCTAAAGTTGGTTTGCATAAAATTGCTTGTCACGCTCATAAACGCACCTCTTAACATAGCACTTAACAATGCATTAAACTTATTACCAATCATTCCTGTGTAAAAAATGGTGAGATTATTTACGTATGGCTCGACATCAACCACTTTGTTGATATCTCAAGGCTTAAGTTCCTCCAAGTTTCAATAGTTAGCAAAATGGGCGATGCCAATCACTGAGACCCTCTGCGAAAAAGTCTTTCGGAAAATCTACTTTACTATTGCTTAAAGAGTTAACATGCTTAAAGAGATGATTTTATTTTATCATTTCTAGTCAACTTTTATACTGTTAAGCTGGATATTATTAGGTATTGTTTATTACCAAACTCTACTGCTTAGAAACTAAAATATAATTATGCAGAAATACAAAAATACTTTTACCCGCCATATATATTTATGCAATTTATCCACTTCACATATTGTAACAATTAGCAAGCTACATAAACAGACAATTGCTAGTACATTGGATTCTAAGTCTATCCCCCATATTTCTAGCCTTATCTTTGGTACGATTTATAAAGAAGTATATTATGCAATTCTGTTTTTGGCTACAGAAGCGATAGAGTTTTACTTTTAATCGCATAGCGCTCATACTCTTGGCAAAGGTATGAATCAAACTATTCTTTTTTCATCTATGGGCAGACTGGGTTCTTTAACTTTGATATGGCAACCGGTCTAGAAGAAGGAAAACTCTAAACCTGTTGAAATTGACCTTGTATCGCATCCGGCTTGTGCGTAGAGATTGGGTAAATATATATTACTATTAGAGATAAATCTGATAGTTGTACTACGGCTAAACATTCAAGTCTACAAAATCATATGCATAAAGTGAACAGCGTTTATCTTGTTTCTTTATCTAGTTCACAATACAATCATAGTAAATTTGAAAATAGATGTATCCTTAAACTAAATATACACACTTCAGGATTAAATAAAGATAAAATTATTCTTTTTGTAAAAGTTCGCCAAGTTAGATATAGAATAGGCTCTAATTTTTTGGCAGGTATCCAAATGTAATTATTAACGACGCATTCCTCAGGAGTGTTGCTTGTTACCTTTTTATTCCACTTAAATTCAAATTCAACGAATCTCGAAAATTTTCTTTATCCAAAATACTTATAAAAGACGTTGAAGTTTTGGAAAATTACGTACACATTTTCGCATCCAGCATACATATATTGTACACCTCATTGTTTCATATTTTTTCAAACAAAAACTTTTATTCATTAAAATTCATTGAATCTTTTATTTATATAATATTTGGTTTTTAATTGTATTTAACAATACTTAAAAAAGAAAACATTCATGCATTATATTTTCACAAGATATATTGATATAGTTAAAAATGGAGAATGCAGTGGTAGTATGTCATTGTCAACACATATTAACAGGTCTTAAGATTAACTCTTAAATCAAAATTCTTCATTAGCAAAAATTGATATAAAAAATTACAAAATGTTTATAACAATCTATAAAAATTATTCTTAATATTATAGTATCCTATTTCAAACTGTGTATTTACACCATGTAGCGAGGATGAAAAAGTTGTCTGTATTTTTTCTCAAAATCTTAAATTTAGATAAATCTATAACTTCGTGGCAAAATTCACCAAAATATTTTCACCGGCTTTTTATGACCTTATCCAATTTTTAACCAAAATATCAAAGACTATTCTGACATTTAGAGAAGATTCATTATTTTAGGCCAATCAGATTCGCAACGATTTCTCTCAAGATTGAGTAGAGAGGGCGTTCCTTTTTAATTACCTTTGATTTTATTTCTCGCTGATAATGCTTGATAAAAATAAAAAGCAATTTATACGAGAAAACTAGAAAAAAGTTGCAAGTATATCAGAAAAGATTAACAGTTAAATTTACAAGATGAAGTTTAACGATTTAATCAGAATATACAAATAATATATATAAAAGGTAGGATAGCATTGTCAGCCACGCTTGGTAACTGTTATTTACTTGCTAATGTAATCATAAGACAAAGAAACTCCCAGGTGTTGGGTATCCCTTTATATACTGTTGTGTGGAGCATGAGGGGAGAGGTGAACTAGTTTGAGGGCCATTCTGGGAAGAGCGGTCGAGATACAAGCGAAACTAAAGCTAATTTTCCGGTTTGGCAGTCTTTCCATTTCGAATATTGTTGCGAAAAACCTTAACTTATTCCATTTTGCCTTGTATGTGACCTAGTATATCATATTCAGTCAAGTAACATGTCATGTCAAAGTAGATCTTGCTTTTGTCAAAGATAAAAGGATGTAAAATTAAATATCAATCCAGATCATTTCGATTTATTTTCCGTCTTTTCCTGCTTCCTAGCGACTACGACACGACTAACCGCAGTCAACAGATAAGAGTTATTGTTTGTTAATTATTCTTCTTCTTCTTCTTCTTCTTCTTCTTCTTCTTCTTCTTCTTCTTCTTCTTCTTCTTCTTCTTCTTCTTCAACCCAAGTTTTGAAAAAAAAAGCAGAAGAAGCAACAATATGTTGTCAGAGTCCAACAACCTTTACGAGGCGGTGCCACATCCTCTCTCATGAATTTTTTTTAGGTCTTCAGATCGTTATGCCAAGCAATTTCCTTTCATGATGTCTCTCAGAGTGATGATGATGCCCATCTTCTTTCTAAGTAACATGTAACTTGTTATACTAGGTTACATGGTACTAGGTGTAAAGAATAATCATTGAACAGACTTAAATGATCCTGGATCTGACTCAGCGTGACGTTGCTTTTTCTCACCAATCCTTTGATGGATTTGAAGCCAGAGTTATCCTTCTTCCTAGATCGGTTTGCCTATCTACGTAGCTAGAGACCTCAATCTGTCCTACGATTCACTCACAGCTAAAGGAAGAAAGAATTTATATTTTTCCGAGACAATTAGCATGAAGTGAATTATTAACAGCCGCGTCCAGGATTGGATCCCGAGTCGACGAATCCATTTCCTGCGATGATAACCGTCCCCCCACTCGCTGCTCAGCATCAGCAACCCCCCCCCAAAAAAAAACAAGAAAAAGAAATCTTCATCTTTATTACACTAAGCAAAATTAAGAAGGTATCTTTAAGTTACCTATAAACTATTACCCAAGGCTGATAATGGTGCGTTCAACCTTACGAACGATAATCACTTAAAATGATTATATATTGTTATTTCGTTTCTCCGGTATGAAAAGGTCATTTGATACGGACAATAAAATATAGCGTCTTCTTTTCTTTATTGAACTCGATCAATGAACAATATAACAAGCGCATCGTAGCCAAATTAATTCCTTTTTGTTGTTTTTTAGTACTGTCTGACAAAACAAACAAAAATTACAAAAAATTATCTGATCAACTTTTCTTATCTTTAATGTTATTAACACACTATTTCAGGAAGGATGGATCGGCCAAAACGAAGTTACCCAGATGAATATCTCTTATAATGTCAGTCAAATGGATGTTTGTAGCGTAGTCAGTGGTGGACTGCTACACTGGTGAGGCTATTTTTTGGCTAGGAAGTAAAGAACTCTAAGCAAAATTCAACTTCAAGTGTTAAGACCTTTCGTTAGACTATTTTATCCATCCACTCGGTGAGGACATGGAAAAAAGGAAGAAATGGACGATGGACACCCTGAAGTAACATCTTTGTTATTCGAGAGACACTCATCTCGTGGGTTCACGTTCCAGCCACCAGAAGCAAAAGAGAGAGAGAGAGAAAGACAGACAGACAGACAGACAGAGAGACAGAGAGCTATGATACGCTACGAAACACAAAATATCTACTTGATGTCCTGATCTTGGAATACGACATCACGCGTATCATGTTACCGCACCGCAGTGGAATGATTTGATAGTTGCGAATGCAGCTTACTCTTGGCATGATTCATTTTGGAGAACAAACAGTGCTATGTTGTACCAAACATGTTTACTCTCTGCTGAGAGATAAGTTAGGGAAACCGTCCAGATGAAAGCATGTGGTTCTTATAGAAATCGAAAATGTGGCAAGCAAGAAACATGAACTTTAAATTTTGTAACACTAGAGATCAATGAATTCTATTTGTAATTGTAATGATACTTCGAAACAATGAACATCAAAAGGCGTTGAGAAGAGTTAGAAAATTTATTGAAGGGCCGTACGGATATGCCACGAGTGTCGGCGGTTTTGGGTATTCCTAATTCACGCAACACATCACAAAGAAAGCTGCTCATATTGGGTAGCGACGAAGTTCCGTTTTACATTCGCTTCACATAAAGTGTAGAAATTTCCTGATTCTTTTTTAACGAATGCGATTATCAACAATGCTGGAAAAAATTGGTCCTGCAAGCCAACAGTCGAAAATTCAATCCTTCTGTATAAATATCGCTATCTCCATATCCTTGTGTATAAATCCTTGTGTATAAATATCGCTATCTCCATATCAGAAACAGTGAATTAAAAATGTTTCAGGTTTTGAAAAATTTTGAATAATTTCCAAATTAAGATTTAATTTTTCTTTTTTAATCTTTTTTATCCTATAATTTTCTTAGTTTGAAAAAAAGTTAAATATTCCAAGTTAAAAATAATCCGTCTAATCTTTCTATTTGATGTGTTTATTCGTATGAACTCTGTTTTCACAAAATTCTGTTTTTCTTTTTTCTTTCTTTCTTTCTTTTTTTCTTGCGTGAAATCATAACGTTGCTATTTTGATTTGGAGTGAGATTTGTTCAAATTGGTATATCAATTATTTTCATTAAAGGTTTAGTAGTTACTAATTGATCTGATGTTATTAGTCGTAAATGTTGTCATGCTGTTTACAAATCGATAATCAATCAATGATGCCGTGTTGTATTTAAACGTTAACAAAGCCTCGTCCCCAACGAATTTTTTGATTATTAAAGAAATAAAATAAAAAAGAAACATTCCTTTGCATAAAGTTACAAAATTGTTTTATTTGTTAGGAAAAATTATTAGAGAAAATGTCTAAACAAACTCTTAAAAATGATATCAGATCGCATTAAATGCATTTTCGTTTGTAATCATCTGATTACTATAAGTTCACCATTACGTTGGTCATTATTTTATTATTTCCATATCGTCTAAGTGGTAGAACCATTCTGGATTCTATCTATAGGTCAAATAGTTCAGTTTGAAAATTATTTGTATTAGATAGGAATACTTGATATCATATGACTGTGCGCTAACTATTTGTATTAAGGAGAATTAGCTGGAGCAATAATTATCTATTATGGATTATTGTGATTAGTTACTTGAAACCATATAAGTGTGGGCGGATTATTAGTATTAGATAGAAATACTTGAAATAATACACCTGTGTACAAGCAAATGATTATTATTAACTAGAAATAATTACTTGAAACCATAAAATTGTGTATAAATGACTACTAGTGGTAATATTTTATATCATATAACTGTCCGCAAAAACCTTCTTAATAACTTCATAAAGATGTAAATATGGAGACTATTCCGTAACCTCTATGTATAAAATAACCCTTGAAAAGGAGATATGCCGTTAAAATCAGTTATTATATCAATCAACAAGACCATAAATGTGGGTTATACAACGAGAATCAAATTCCCTATTCTGCTCGTTTAATTCGCAAAGTAATTCTCTGAGGCGCCCGTTCTAAAAACAAATATATTTGGCACACGTTCGCAAGTATAGAGCACCTTGTGAGAATTGAACTCACTACTCAGAAGTAAGTGGTTTGCTAGCCTAGTTAACTAACTCTTGTACCAGGACGAGATACTCTTGAAATACGACATGCAGTTCTTTGTGTGTATTCAAAATATGCTTCAAATTTGCTCTGGATCTACATCCCTTTTCTAAATCAAAGTCAGTTTTATACAATCAATGCAACACTATCATTTGTTGTAGAAATATTTGGCAATTTTTTTTTGCGGTGCGAGAATGTTTAAAAAATTTCACTGTAAATTAATGGTAATTACTTTTTCGTTTTCGGTCAAATTAGACATAAGAAATATTAAAAGAAACATTTTACTTCTGCCTTGCAAAACATGTACACAAATAGGAAACACACACACACACACACACACACACACACACACACACACACACACACACACACACACATATATATATATATGCGTGTGTGTTTGTGAGTGCGTACACGTTTATACCGTATATACTCGTGCAATGAACGAATTTTTAAGACCAATTTTTCGTATAAAAATCATGGAGTTCTCCATTACACGAGATATGTGTTTGAAATGTAGCTTGTGATTATAGAGATTTTGGAATTTGGGGGCATCTCTTCATTGCTATTACAATTCCTTATTTTCTTGCAAATGTATATGTATATATGATATGCACAAGAAAATTGATAATTTAAAGTTTTAAGCTTTCCTAGAATTGTCTTCTGACCATATTTTTTTCTGCCTACTTACATATTTCCGATTTCAAACTAGACAGCTCAGTGCTAACACTTTTTGACTTCCACTTATTTGATGTTTTGCGGGGAGGGAGGCGTAAATCTTACCAGATTATCAGCATTTATTAATTCATTATTATTATTATTATTATTATTATTATTATTATTATTATTACATAATTTTATTATATATATATATATATATATATATATATATATATATATATATATATATATATTATGGAAATCGAATAAACCTCAATAACTCAAAACCTTCTGAAACAATATTTCTCAAAGTTTAACTCATTTACTCCTCTATTTCTACTCTTAGCAAAATACTTAACTAATTTTTTTCAATTCTTAATGATTAGTTTTTTATATATTTGGAATTTACGAAAATGTGCAGACTGAAGATTATAGTCAGATTAAACTAATATTACCTTAAGACCTCTGAAATCTAATAAAAACTATTTTTGTTCATGATGTATGTTGAAACATTGGTAATGGGAAGTGTCTAACAACTGCTAAAAACAGAAAATTACGAAGTTAGTGAGTGAGGTAATTTCTACTTTGAAGATATCAAAACAGTTTGGCAGAAATCATCGAACGATAAGGAAAACTGTAGAAATTAAACTAATTTGAGAACCCGAAGCAAAGAGAAAGACTTTAAAAACTTTTTTGAGATGAACATAAATTAAAGCATGTTATACTGAAACAGTCGCTTTTGACCAGCGTTCAGATTTTTGAAAAGTCTGGATTGAGAGAGTCAAGAAAGACAAAAGGTGTAGCATACTTTGTAAATTGGTATCTTTAAAAAAGTCTCCTAGGCAACGTTCTCTCACAACAAAAGGTATTCTAATATAAAATATTTTAAAGTGTCAAAACTGGGCTAAGAAATACATGAAAATTGACTTTTCTGGAGTAATTTTAATGGACGAATCTCGAGTGACATTTACTGGATTTAATGAATGATCCAGAGGATAAATTGTATCCAGTTCAGACATGTCTTTTAGAAGGTGACAAGGAGAGGATAATATGATGATATGGACTGGAATCATCGACGAAACTATCATGGGACCATTCAAAGTCGATGAAGGAGTTAAAAAGAACAGTTGTAACTATTCCGATTTTATGGACAAGATTTTCTTTGCATAGTAAAAGTTCCAGTCTCATAGTTTCAAAGTGAAGTGCGTATTTCTGAACGACAATGAACCTCATCGTTTATCAAAGCTTACTTGTGAATA
Source organism: Sepioteuthis lessoniana (assembly GCA_963585895.1). NCBI lineage: Eukaryota > Metazoa > Mollusca > Cephalopoda > Myopsida > Loliginidae > Sepioteuthis > Sepioteuthis lessoniana. The sequence continues at coordinate 56,599,318 of OY757922.1, forward strand.
TTTTTAGCGTAAAAGATTTACAGGAGAGAAGATGATAGCCACCATTAAATCCGGTCGAAAATCTATAGACAATTATGAAGGTGACAAGCAATATAATAGTGAAGCCATGTCGGAATTGAATCAGCTGAAGTAAAAAAATAAACAAATTAATGGATAATAGATTACTGGCCGTCATTGAGAAGAATGTTCACGATATCAAAACGTAAAGGATTCAAAGACTTATCAAGTATATCTATCATTTGTTCTTTTATAGGTGTTTATCAATTTTTAATGATTTTATTAACTTTTTATTGAAGTAAAATGCAATTGTTTGATTTTGTCTAATAACTTCAGACAGCTTTTTTTAATACAACGAATACCTTCATTAAATTCAATAAAACATTGATATTACCTAAATTTCTAAATCTGGCTTTGTTTTGATTTCCAAATTGATAGTTTGAAATTGTAAATATATATATATATAATCAACCTGTTAACTATATGCCGAACAATCTGACATTAATAAAAATATATTGCGGGAAAACCATTGAAATGAACACCTAAAAATTTAGTACCTGTGTTTTTTGCTAAATTTAAACTGAGTTGACTCACAAAATATTGGTGATTTTTGCCATTTGTGTTTGTTATGCAAGTGTGAGTACAGATAAATGACAAAAATAGTATTGTAAGGAAAATGTGTATATTAATGGCAACTTTGTAAGACTAAGTAATTGATGGGACAATATTGTGAGAAGTAATTCAGTTTCCAGATGTTTATCTGTTCACACCTCATAAACCCAATTATCCACACACACACACACACACACACACAGAGAGAGAGAGAGAGAGAGAGAGAGAGAGAGAGAGAGAGAGAGAGAGAGAGAGAGGTGGGAATAAATCAATATTTTGCATAGCCACCATTTGCACGAATGACACTGTTCAAACGCTGCATCACGCTGATAATTAATCTTCTAGGTTGCATCTGGGGAATATTGCGTCAATCATTCCGGAGTGAATGTGAATGTTCTGTAAGTTTGAAGAGTCGTAACTCTCGCTCACATTTTACAGTTCAATATATCTGACAAATTTCCTCTTGGGTTAAGATCGGGGTTTCCTGCTGGCCACGGAATGGAACCTCTTTCATCGTGTTAAGTTAATGATATGCAGTTCTCTTAACGTATACAAACTCTGCCATTAGTCATATGAAAATTATCCGTCATGTGAATGCGAGTCAAGAGTGGTCGTTGAATAGGACATCATGACCTCTCGTCTTTAACCTTCTTTTGACCCTGTTTTGGGATACTCTGGAGTTGACATGCCATTGACTCTTAACAAAGACAATTGTTGAAATTGTTTCTTTTCTGGCATCTCTTTGTTTTCGCGGGCATTAGTTTTTCTTGTTCTTCCGGGTTTCGGTCTATCTCTTACATCACCTAATGTCATAGGACTTTGAACTAGGTGACTGATGGGTCATGTTCTTCCAATTTATCAACTGGCCAATGGCCAGTGCTATGCATCGTAAAAACCTACAGACATTGATTGTCATTAATTGTTCGCCTTGAAATTGCTGTACATTTAAGTTTAGATAAGAAAACCAGTGATTTATTGATGGAGAGTCATACTACGAAAAGCTTTCCGAAGTTAATGGGCTAATTTGATCTACATCTGCATGCCATAAATTGGCAACTGTCACGACAAATTACGATAGGGTGTTTCTTTTTACTTTCCACTTACGATGTAGATAACCTTGCAAACAGTACTAGATTTCGTTCGAATAGTAACTTTCATTAAATTATTTGATTATAAATTGGGTGTTACTTAACTTTTGAGTAAGTGCGTATATTTGTCTTCAAATTATAAACTTTTATTAACAAAGGATTACGTCAAAAAGAATAAATTCACAAGAAATAAACAACTCATGGAGCAGTTGCAAAAATACAGATGAAGTAGATACGAAGCATTTACTATCACAAGATTATCGTAAAATAGAGTAATATTACAATAGAAGGCGACCCTGACGGAACTGTTATAGTCGCAGTAAATGGAATCAGTGACCCAAGTTCAAGTCACGGACGAGGCTATATACGTTTCACTTTTAGGGTAGACTGATCTCTCTAACCTTTATACGGCAACTAATCTAAGAGAAGAAAAAGCAAATTATTCCGTTTGATTATTGGCCTTGTGTCATATATTTACCCCCGAATCGATAGATAAAGAGAAAAACTACATTAATATCTTTAAAAAAATGCAAAAAATTTACAGATTTTACGAATTAGTAAAAAAAAAAAGGAAAAAAAAAAAGAAATTAAATATTTAAAGTGATGGGTTAAAGTAAAATTAAATGACCTACATATGAAGAGATTAAAAATACATTTAGAAATGAAAAAAACTATAAACTGCTCAACATACCAAAAACAATCAAATTTAAAAAATGAAAATCTAGATGTGGAAGAATACAACAGGATAGATGATATATTTAGAGAATGCTTCTTTAAATAATTCTTTAAAAAAAGACGAGCATTTTACTAATACGCTTAAAGTCTAAAGTATATACTCAGTGTATAATACCACCTATGATGCGTGGATAAGAAATACAAAAATTAATTAAATCACCAGAAAAGATAGCCAGAATCACACAGAGATAAATAGAAAGCGTAATGCTATGAATAAGTCTAACATAAAAAGATGCTAGCATGAATAAGAAAACAGACTAAGATAAAAAGACAAAGAAATTATTAAATAACAAAGATCCAAGTGGGCAGCACATATGGCAAGAAAGGAAAATACTAGAGGGGCAAAAAGTTAATAGAATTGTATCTGAGAAATTACAAAAGATGTATCAAAATAAATGATATAAGAGATGAGATAAGTTTGCTGGTAAGATATGGCAGAGGTTTGCACGATCAAGCTAGTCATGAAAATAAGTGGTTTGTTGGTGTATTTGTTTAACGGCATATCAACATCTAAATGTAAATGTTTGGTTGTGATCATAAGTATATTTTCTATATTTCATAGTATTTTGATAAAATTTCATTTATATTCTTATAGAGTCATTTGTTTGCACATTTATATGATACTATCTTTTCCTCTCTGATACACATAATTTGTACATATTTCAATAATTTCAAGTATCCCTATATAACACAAATAATTCTTTTTAATAATGATTGTTTGCTGTTTCAAGTATTCTGGACGAAAGGATTTTCCATAGATGTGATCCTAACAGATACTACCACTCCGGGTCAGACTATACGAGGGAGTAATGGGCAACAAAGACCTGATCCATAGTCCCGAGAGCTCCAGAAATAGAGCAGTTAAGTATCATACCCAACATAGATAATCACAAATACATTTTATTTCATGTGAATAGTTGCTTTTATTTATTAAAAGAATTTAAAAATACCTTTGTCCAACCGTGAACTCAAAATGAATGATGACGATAATGGTGATAATGGTGAAGGTGGTGGCGGTGATAATGATGATGAGGATTTAGACAAGTTAACAGAAAAATGTGCCTGAAAGTGGCTTGGAAGGAAACGAATTCAATTCTCACAATATGCATTCTCAGTACCAAAACACATTTTCAGTAGCAGAACGTTCGCCAAGGAAAGGACTAGAAAAATGATTCACAATCATTTTGTTTTGAAAGAAATACAAATTGTTATGTTTGTTATCATAAAGCCTAATGACAAAATATCATGGAAAAGAATAAAACTTTGCTACACAGGTTTTAACATCAGTTCTTAATATTCGATCTCTGACAATGTCGAAATGAAACAAAGTTTTTCCCACTCTGTTGATAGGACTTAGAATACACTGCGTACATCTCCTGTGGAAAGGTAAAACTAGTCCCCACAAGGGTGTCCTGAATATAACACTAAACTATATCTGGTGATGAAGCTCCATTCAGGAGCTCTGAGGAATGTGGTTTACTCCTTTATTGCCATTACTCGCAGTTCCCCTCAAACCAAGAATATTTGTACCTCTCAGGGTCCCAACTATGGTTCAAACAGCACTGTTAAGAATGAACCGTTTTCAATATAAATACTTGATACCATATAACTGTAAATTACTTGTATTAAGAATGGTTTCTAGAAGCTATGGTAGTTTACTATGCATTATTATGAGTTACTTGAAACCATATACCCTAGTTTAAACAATTGACTTTTATTAAATGATTACTTGAAACCATATGATTATTAGTATTAGATGGAAATACTTGAAACAATACAAATATATACAAAAAAGCTCTAAAAAGACAACTACGCTAAAATATGCAAACATAAAGGTACAATTATGGTGATACGCGAACCTCTAGACAAAATAACCCTAGAGTGGTTGCCTGACCATTAAATTCAATCATTTATTCAATTAACCAATCAAAACAAATGTATTCGTCTGAGCTGTTCTCATATATGTATCAATGAGAAATTAAAGAAAATTAAAACTTGAAAAATGAAGAATTTTTTTCTTTTTATTATTATTTTAGTTCGTATGAGCTGTAATTTGATAAGGAAATGTATCGTATCTGTGTAAATATCTCTGTTCAGAACAAAGTAATAATTGAGTATTAATATCCCCCCACACAAAAGGAATATTGGGAAAATGTTATTCAACTAGCTCCACTTTATTATTATCATTTCACTTCTTGTAAATATTTCACACCAGCGTTTGTTGATGTTCTTTCACTGAAGTCTGAGTAATAGCATGTCTCCTCAGGTTTGCAAGACTTTTATGAGTATTCTAATCAATCTCAGTCTGGATGGTATCGATTCACCTATTGATTTTCAATTACTCAAATCCCTTCTTCAGACTTTTGGGGATCATTCCGCGTACACCAACTACAGCAGGCAGTTCCTTGACTCTCACATTCCTCAGCTTTTTCAATTCCTAGGTAAGGTCCAAGTATTTGTCTCTCTTTTAGTTTTCTTAAATTTTCATTCTGTGGTCCGCCGGAATAGCAAAATCCACTCGACGACAAAATCCACTCGATGGCAAAATCCACTCGACGGCAAGTACTCTCCCTTTTTTTAGATTTTTTTTTATTAATAAACACTAATTCTGTCATCAGGCCAAAATTAGGTGATCTGTCTGTACCTCAAAATCCCATTGAATTTTATGAGTTTCATTCGCTCTGGCGGATTTTGGTTTGTGCATATAGCATTTGGTAGAATGGTAAGATTTCAATCTCTTGCATAATTCTCAGTTGATCACTTCTCTCAGCCAGTCGTTTCTGGTCTTGTACTTTTGTACTTGTTTACTGTATCCGCTTATAATGAAATTAAGCATTTCATCTTTTTATCCACTTGCTATTTTGTTGCCTATTATCAATTTTCGCTGAAATATAATTGGTCCTTATGAAGTTATTTTACGCAAATATCAGAAGAGATTTAGTTTCTCTCCTGACGTTTCTTTTTCGTATCCATGTTCAGATTTTCTCATATGCCATTTCTTCAATCTGTTGTTTGAAACCTCCTAACATTTCATGTGACAAACTGACAAAATTTCCCACGAGAAAATCTGGGTATGGCATTGGGATTTTTTCATACCAGTTTTAACCGGTGGTTTTCACTAAGGTTTGTGTGACCAATTCTCCTCAGCTCTTGTAAGTATCCCGCTGATTTCACCAGTGCTATGACATAGATGGCCTCAGTCCTTCCTCTAATCATCAATTTCCTAAGTCTTTCTTTAACGCCCTTCACATAATTGATTCTTATTTTAAAGTTTATATTTGTTTGTGTGGTCAAATTTTAATCTATCAAACTGTGCCTAGTCTTGTACTCCTTTAATTCTACTTTGCTACATTTGCTTATTATGTGATAAATCGATTCATCTCGATCTCCACATAACCAACACTTAGTTTTCTGTTGCGTATTATCCATAGTTACTTTAATACAATTGGCCCTTATGATATTATTTTGTGCTGCTATTGAAAGATTAGTTTGATTTGATTGTGTTTTATCGCTTATCAATCCTTATGGATTATTTCATGCCATATCTTGCACACACACACACACACACACACACACACACACACACACACACACACACACACACATATATATATATATATATATATATATATATATATATATATATATATAAAAATGATTAATGAACAGATAGTTTTAAAACGAGCCAGAGCTTATTTGCATAAAGTTAAATGGTTTCAAGTATTGATATCCCACACTAATGATTCTATTTATCATTAATATTTTTTTCTTTGTACACAGTTAAATGGTTTAAAGTATTGTTTTTTTTTAACATTAGTAATCTATTTATGAAGAATTCCGATCCAATACAAACTTTCGGTTCATTGCTGTATAGTTTCAAATAATCAATAATGATAATACTAAGTAAATGATTGAACTATCTGACTCATAGATGGGATCCTACAACTCTTGATTTGAGTGAACCTGAGTGCAATGTTTATGAAGAGATACTCCACATTGTCTATTTTCTAGGACTAGAGTCTCACCATCAGATGAGGTTTAGTGTCATATCTGGAAAACGGTTTCAAGTATTCCTAACAAGTAATTCTATATAATATTAATCCTTTGTTTTCACACATTTGAATGGTTTGAATTATTGCTATTTAACATTAAATTCTGTTTGATATTAATCATTTGCTTGCACACAGTTGAAAGATTTCAAGGATTGCTGTCTTAGTGTAATTGATCTTCGGCTACCACCTTCTAACACCTTAAAGATAAAATAGGTTTGCCATAAGAACACTCTAAAGAATACGGTTGGGAGAATCATGTAGGTGCTAAAGCTTGACATGACCACCCATCCAGCTCTGTAAGGGCCAAAGTGGAATGTTTGCAAGTCGTGATCACTATGGTTGCCGAGTCACGAATTGCTCAACCCCCAGGATCTTATCATCAGACATTACTGGTCGCCCACAAAGGGCCAACAGGTAGCTTCGTTGGATGGGGTCTTACCCTTATGCTGAGGTACACACTCTTTCCTGATTTGGGAGTTCTATACTTTCCGTTGTTTCTCTTTTCCCACTTTTCATTGTCACCATGGAACACTTCTCCGTGTCATATTTGTTTATACCTTTAATTTTTAAATGTCCTCCAGCTGTATCACTTGAAAAATTACCGGATGAAAGAGCTCTAGTGGCATTTATAATAAAATATTCCTTTTTTTTCCTCTTCTCGTCTTTCATTTACATCTCCCTACAACGTATGATTTCTTCTTTTGCTATACAAATTCCATTTCCATATCCTAGCTGTATATTCTTATTGCTTGTATCAGGGTCTCCAGTTCTTTTTCATCATTGGCAATTATTATTATTATTATTATTATTATTATTATTATTATTATTATTATTTACGATATTATTCTTCATTTCCAATGTTTGTGAGATGGTTAAGATCGAATGTCAATTGTGTTGAGTTGTTATTTGATATCGAAATTCTTCGATTGATTGAAGGATTTTATTTTTCACCAAGCAACAGGAAATATTATTCAGTATTCTCTAGGATTTCAAGTTTGATCTTAAATTGATTAACTTTTATTTATAAATAATTGTATTGCGATAGATATTCTGGTTTAATGTGTATCGTGTTCGTGAGTTCATTACACTTTGATCGCTTTAGGTTGTTTGTTATTGTTGTGTGCTGTTGTTGTTGATGTTCCCAATTGATGAAAAATCTTGAAATAATTGTAGATTGATCCTCGCGTTTATTTACTCTCAAAAATTCTGAATTGATTCATTTTTTCTGCTCATTTCAATTTCAACTCAGTTTTGTAAGAATCTTTCTTTCTTTCTTTCTTTCTTTCTTTCTTTCTTAAAATTCTGTTTTTATTTTCTCTACTTTGCTCCCATCTTTCTTTCTTTCTTTCTTTCTTTCTTTCTTTCTTTCTTTCTTTCTTTTCCTGTTTGTTTGCCTGTTTGTTTCTTTCTTTAATCCGTCAATTCATTTTCTTTCTATTATTTTTCTTTCATTCATCTATTTTTTTCTTTTTACCTTTACTTTTATTAGTTTTTGTTACTTTTTCTTCTCTCTAACCGTCTTTCATTCACTAAATTTATTTCAGTTTTTTCCCTTTTTTCCACAGGTTTTCTGTCATATTTTTTCATCCAGTCAATTGTTATTTTCGTTTTATCTGCTTTCTTTCAGTTTTTGCTCTTTTTGTTAATTTATTTCTTCCCACCATCCTTTTCTTTGCTTCGTTCAGCGTTTTCTTTCTTTCTTTCTTTCTTTCTTTCTTTCTTTCTTTCTAAAAAAATGCAAATGCTCAGCTTTTGTACGTGGTGTTTAAGGAAGTGAAGATGCAAGTATTTTTCCCAAAAGTTGTTCATTCATGTTATTTATTTAGTTTTCTTTTTTTCTTTATTTTGATTTTTCTTCGTTAATCTTCCCTACTAATTTTCCAACTTTACCATCAACCGTTTTAGCAAGTAGAATTTCTCGGATATTGTGGATTTTAAAAATCAAAACCAAGTGCAATGAACATTTGAATGTGAAATGGATAATTGGGGGAAGTGAATTTATACGATTCAATAAAGAACAATAAACTGCATTTTGCCATTTTCCCGATGAACAATTTGCTCCCCGGGTATCTTCTTCTTCTTCTTCTTCTTCTTCTTCTTCACATTTAACATCCATATTACGTCACACCTCACAAAGTTGTAATTGTCTTCTTTTTAATTGTCGCTTTTAGCCAAAACTAAGCTCAGTAAGTAAATGCAGCAAGTGAGCAAGTTGACCAAAGAGGCACGTTGATAGAATTTATTAGAAGTTAAGATTAATGGCATAGCAACTTCCGTGGGTTATTCAATGACAAGTAATGGTGTCATTTAAGCCATAGACGGATAAGGGTTTATACCTTTCCTCAAAGTTTTTAGTCAGAAAATGAATTTAATTGCGAGACTTGAGTTCGAACTCACTACGATACGCACAGTCTAACACATTTGCTTCGAGACTTCTTCACCTTTTCATAAAATTCTTCTTCAATTATATTATGCTATTTTTATAATGGCTATTTTTTAAGAACGATCCTTGCCCAACAGAACTGATTCAACACTGACGTGTCTGAGCTTTTCCTTTTCCTAGATTGGTTGCTAACTTACGAGGCTAAAGAGTCTTGTGAACTCTATTTATTCATAGCTGAAAAGAAAGAGAAACATTGATGCTATTGGTAAGGAAATTCGTATGCAATGAAACTTATACAGCCGCTCACAAAATTTGAACGCGGATCGCCAGATTCATTTCCTACAAAGATAACCGTTACGCTACACATATAGATTTTTTACTATTATGAAATACTTTGTAGAGTCACCAAGTCAGTTTGACATTGTTTGGTGCCAAGCTGTTTTGGCCCTATTACAACATTAGTGGGATAAAGAGGAGAGACTTGATGTAAACTCAACAGCCTCTTTTCTATATAAACTTTTCCAAGCTTGCGCTCTGAAGAGGAAGCTAAAGTTTCTACATTCCGATTTATGGTTTCGCGAGACTTGTAGATGCCTTGGATTTTGTTGAGATTAAAAACATTTGCGATTGAATGGAAGACTGTTGTGAGTCTATATTTTTAAGTGTCATGATTTCAAAAAGTGTCAAATAATGTTACTGTTGAATTTGTTGGGGCATATGGGAGACGTATGGTAAATATAGGCGAGGCGTGTTTCAAATGATCCACACACACACACACACACACACACACATATATGTGTGTGTGTGTGTATGTGTGTGTGTGTGTGTGTGTGTGGAATATTTTTATCCATAAAATAGAATAAAAACAGAATAAAACTGACGATTTTGAGTTTTATGGCGTCAATCTTCAGGTGAGCCACTATTAACAAGGATAAAGCCTGTTTAATTTAACTTAATAAAAATGATGTTAATAATTTGAATAATAGATTTATATATATATATATATATATATATATATATATATATATATATATATATATATAATTTTTAATTTTTTATAAACTAACCTATTTAATTAAGTGTGTGGAAAAGTTGTCCGTTCTTTTTTTAAAAAATAGATTATTCTGAACAAACAATCACGCGAGTAAAAAAATAAAATAAATGAAGTCAATCTATCTATCTATCTATCTATCTATCTATCTATCTTAACCTTGAGGTCACTTCCAATTTTTCTCTATATTTATTTCGTAAACTTTAAAACCTGATGGAAATATTTTAATCATACTTTTCCTGATATTTTTTTCTTTTAAGTTCATTTTATCTCATCATACTTTACACATTAAAAATAAAAGAGAAAGACGAAAATACGTAAATAAGCAAAATGTAAAAATAAATCAATAAAAATTTTCTTTTCTTGTCACTTTCAGCTTTCTGCAGGAGAGAAAAACAGACTGAAAATAATCAACAAAACTTCCTGTATAAACTTTTAAAGGAGACGTAATCAGTTGTTTAGGTGTGTAATTTATATTTCATGAAGACTAAAGTTAAATAAAGCAAACACTTTAATTTATGTTTTCTTTTACAAAGAAGATGATTAAATTTAGCCCCTTTCTCCTTTTATATATATATATATATATATATATATATATATATAATCGACTTAATAAAGTTAGTTATGTCTGTTCGTCTGTGTGTCTAAAGTCTATAGACACGCAAACCGCTGGTTATGGAAAACTGCAATTTTGTACAAAAGACCACTTTCAATCTATATTATTCTAAATGTATCATGAATTTATAGTGAACGATTATCGACCTAGTAAGATTAGTCCGCCAGACAGACTTTTTTTCCTGTAATGAACATTGACATCCGTTTCCAACACCCCAATATTAGCATATTTTTTCTTCAGAAACCATAAGCAACAAAGAAAGTAGATTGCGTTTGTAATCAAATTATTTAATAGAATATTCATGAATAAAACATAATTATATGTGATTCTTAAAGTTTAGTTTTAAATTTCTATGTAATTATTTGAACATATTCACTGCATTACTGCTTTTCAATTGTGGCAATACGGGAATACCAGATTCATAGACATGTAGGTATTCTCCCATTTTCTAACCTCTTTACATCTTTCCCCTTTTTATTGTTGACATTTCCAAATCAAGCGTATATGCTACTTTGACTTATCGAAATAACCTTGATTGGAAATCAATTATGCTGGCATGTCTTGCAGATTCATTCGTGAGTACTGTTTATTTTTATTTGTTTTAATACTCTTGGGAAAGTTATGATCCTCTTAATTCCCCCAGTTATAGGTTAAATATCGATAATGTCCAACAAGGATGGATTTGGCATTAGATAAGCCACGAATGTTGATATACGGTTAGAAACAAATAAACTGAACCAAATTATTTTGCTGAAACGATGTTTTGGATCGTTTGAAATCTGATTTATCGAGGGAGACAGCTTTTCCAAAGAGCCTTAGAGTGATATGAAATGCAAACAGCTTTGTCCCGGATTTGAACTTGGCTCGCTGACATAATCTGATGATAACCGTTACCTCAATGCTGCGTCCACACAAATGTACGATGAAAATGTTTAAATCTATCTTGTCTTCCCTGAACGAGCTATTTCTTAAATAGTAAACAGATTGATCTCTCTATCCATGATTAGCTGCCTGTCTGTTAGAAGAACAACTGCGATTTGGAAACCAGGGATGAAATATTTATTCTGTACTCAAACAGAAAGCTTCTCTGAAATAAACTAGTTATCTTTATTCCTTTGTAAATGAGTTTGAATGTTAATGACCTTCTACATACCAAAATATATGCATTCATACAATTCAATGTGGAGAAGAAAAATATATTTGTTGTCACGTTATAAAATGCATATAAAAGAAATATTACTAACTGTCAAATAACTTCATATATATACATATATATATATATATATATATATATATATATATTGTGACCATGTTTGACAAAATTCTATGTAAGCAACAATACTACACAGTTTGCTTATATTCATTTACAGTATTGCTCCTAATTATCATTACTCCTAATTTTAATTACATGTATCCGTTATATACGGGTAGATATATATACTTGGTTAGGTTCTGCTTTTCTTTGTCTAGTGACATATCAAACTTCGTGGGTTATTTAATGCCAATGCTATCCTTGTAGAAGAGCAATAGTGGTACTATTTAACCTATAACAAGGGGGTTCATATCTCTACTTTTGAGTATTACCGCAAAAGTGAACGAAACAGTTCGGCTGTCGTTCGAACTTGCTAAATGTTATGTCGCAGTCCAGCACAATATTCACTACACCACAGAGACTACTTGTTTAATTGGTTTTCATTGGTTTATGATGATAAGAATTTCCTTAAGATCTGCACAGCAGTGAAATCAATCTTCTGAATTTCGTATACGTTAGGATGTCCATGTATGCTGCTGAAAAATTCAACGCCTTTCTTTTTAGATAATCCCAGTGCTCTAGGAACTACAGCCATAATTTTGCTTTCACTTATATTCATCTGTCAATTTCCACTTCCACATCTTTATAATTGGAAAGATATTCAAATTCTTTCCAAGCTCTATTTCGACTAGGAGGAAAAGTCAAGTGATATGATTTACCCTTAAAATCTTTCACTCCAATGTCTGGCAAATTGACATTTATATTTGTCAATTTTTATTGGTAAATTCCCTAAAATCGCAACATCGTTTACCTTTGACTCGTTCAGGACAATGTTCAAACTATTTCTTTGCATTGTAGTTGTTTGCAGATAAGCCAGTGAAGATATTTTCTTTTCTTATATTTCAATTCATATTGCTGCGAAGACATCTTGCTACAATATGATCGATTGTTTTTAATTTCATCATTACATAGTTTGCATGATCACTTAGAAATAATTCTGATCCTTAGGATAGAAATAATTAAAAAATTCTTTTAAAAAGTTTTATAAAATTAGAATTTAGTTCTTGCCTGATATTGCGAGACTAGTTTCAGTTTTTATTATAATACTACTTGCAAGTTTTTCACACTAGCGTTATCTGATGGTCTTTCACAAGGGCTTGAGTGACAGCAAGTCTCCTCTGGTCTCCAGGAGTATTCTGGCTGATCTCAGCAGTGTTTTAGTCTTGATTCGTTCTTGGTTTCCTAATTCTTCCAGTCTTCTTACCAAGCCTTTGGGCACCATTCCAAGAGCATCGGTTAATGTATCACCGACATTCTCATATGCCACAGCTTTCTTGATTCTCAGGTAAGGTCTTGCAACTAGTCTCTTTTTTCGCGTTCTTTGATTTTCTGTCTGTTGTCCGCAGGGATGGCAAAGTCCACTAAAGGGCAAGTTTTCTTTTTTAATGTTAATTCTTGTTAATTTTCACAAGGTCTGGTCTCCTGGCCGGGATTAGAATATCCGTCTTTATCTCAAAATCCTAGAGAATTTTATGAGTCTCATTCTCCAGGATAGATTCTGGTTTGTGCATATACCATTTGGTTGTATGGTCAATTTTCATTTTCTTACACAATTCCCAGTGGATCACTTTCCCCCACCTAGTTGTGTCTTGTCTTATACTCCTTTTTTTTCTAGTTTGCCTCATTCACTTATGTGATTATTAGTTTCCTCTCTATCACTACATAACTTACATTTACTATTCTTTTGCGTGGTATCTATTTTCAGCTTAAAATAATTGGTCCTTATGACATTGTTTTGTGCTTCTATTAGAAGGGATTCAGTTTTTCTCTGAAGGTTCCCCTTTCGTAGCCATATCCAGGTCTTCACATATGAGATTTCGCCAGTTTGTCGCTTGAAATAATCATAAAGTCATTTCTCTTCCCATTTCTGTTTCTTCGTTATTATTGCTTTGTATATCCTTATCAGTGCTGTTACTGGCCGCTATAATTAGTCTTTCTTTATTCTTTTAAATGTAGCTTTCGAGTCCTCGTGTTGATACCTCCATACTATCTTCAATGTTGGAGAGTCCTCGTTCTCCTCCTTTTCTTGACACATATGGTCTATATCTCTCATCTATCGGATGAAATACTTTGTGCTTCGTCATCAACTTTCTTGTCTTCTGGTTCTCCGAGTTCTTCCTTTGAACATCTAAAGAAAGTTCGTTATAATTACTATTATTATGAGAGATTTTCATACCAGCGTTAACTGTTGGTTTTTCACTGGAGTTTGAATGACAGCAAGTCTCCTCAAGTCTCAAGGACACTTCTCAGTATTCTGATCGATCTCAACAATGCTGTAGTTTGGATTGTTGGCACTCGTCTTTTGAGACCGTCCCAAGCACTCAAACTACAATTAATATCACCGTCGCTGTCATGATCCACAGCTTTTTTTTAGTTCTCTAGCAAGGTCCAAGTATTTGTCTATCTTTTTACTTTCTTTGATTTTCACTCTCTGCTTGACCAGAACGACAAAATCCACAAGACGGCAAGTTCTATATCATTTATCAGTTAGCACAAGCTTTCGTCTTCTGGTTGGAATTAAGTGATCCATTTGTATCTCAAACTCCCAGTGAATTTTATGAGTCTCCTTTTCTAGGACGATTCTTGTTTGTGCATATTCCATTTGTCAGTATGTTCAAAATTCAGTTTCTTGCACAATTCCCAGAGGATCACTTTTTCCCTTCCTAGTCGTTCGTAGTCTTGAACTTTTTTCATGCCAGCTTGCTACATTCGCTTTCTGTATAATTAGTCGATTCATCTTTTTCTCCAAATAATCTACAGTTGTTCTATTGCGTCTAATCAATTTTCGCTTTAACGTTATTATTATTTAACTCTTTTGAGAATTTTTCACACCAGTATTATCTGATGTCTTCTCGCGGGAGTTTGAGTGACAAGAAGTCTCCTCAAATCTCCAGGACTCTTCTCAATATTCTGGCTGATCTTAATAATGCTGTAGTTTGAATTGTCTTCACTCGTCATCTTATAAGTATGGTCAAATTTGAATCCCTTGCACAATTACCATTACATTATCCTCCATTCATGACTTGTATTTCTTTTGTGTCAGTTTGTTCCATTTGTTTATTATAGAGTTAACCGTTTCATCTTTGTCACTACAAACATTTTTTTTACTCTTCTGCGAATTCTCAATTTTTGTTATATAAGGGAAGTTAAAATAATGTGAGGTAAAATTGTGTAATAATAATAATAATAATAATGCAAAGATAATGTTAATCGAATGATTGCTAAAAGAACCTCGATAAATAATTACTAAACATCTATAATCAACTCAGTTAGTTGCTTCTTGATATTTTTATTTTTGCATGATTCAAGTAACATAAAGAATTTTGGAGGAGGTACAATATTAAGAGAGAGAGAGAGAGAGAGAGAGAGAGAGAGAGTGTGTGTGTGTGTGTGTCTGTGTGTGTGGGGGGTAAGTATGCGTAAGAAAGAGGTTCAAAAGTGAGCCTATAGATTGCCAATAGAAAAGTGCTATCCGTAATGCAGCTTTTATCAACTAAAAATAGTTTCTCGAATCGACTTGATAACTAATAGAATAGACGTATTTCAAATCGAACAGGGATTGATTTTTTCTTCTCCATAAAAAGTTAAATATTTTCTCGGCAACTTACTGACAAAATCAGTGAACGACTTTTTAAAGAACCACTTGCTTTGATGAAGATGTCATTATAATTATCTGTTAAAATTAAGTAGCTCCTTGTCTGAGCTTTTCATAATAATCAAATTCGTTGAGTCTTATAAATGTCAGGTCAGTGTCAAGAGAATAGTATAAGGCACTGTCCAGTGGATCCTTTTTTCAGGTAGAAACAAATATTTATATGATCCAATCTGGTTCTGAAAAGAATTAATTCTGGCATTGACCAAGGCGGTTATTCGGTTTTTCTATATAGGTTTTCTCTGTGTAATCATGTCTATATTGTCTTTTTTTCTCATTTTTCGAAATCATATTTGTCTTTCTGCTATTCTTTATTGCAGTTTTTGGCTGTTGTACTTTGTTTTATTGTACTCTGCTTTATCTATTCTCGAATCTCCTGAATTTCAACGCCAACACAATACTCTATGCTGGTGATTTCGTTTCCTCTTTTATTCATTTTACATATAATCTGTGGATATCATCTACCAGATGTAAGGCCTTGTGTATATCCATCAGTTTTGTCTGTCTGTGGCTCAGATGTTTGAATGTATCTCTCGTCCAGTTCAGGAAAAGTTCAAGAGTACCTGACAAGTGATACTACTGAGTTATTTCTTTAAATTTTTATTTGCAGAGTTTGGATTCAGTTACTTTATTTGTTTTTATGATATATTCTTGGCTTATGTTTCCTTTCATGTATATGGAATTAAACTGAAGTTTCCTTTCTTGCGGATGATATTAAACTGTATCTAGATGTGATGATTTAGTTCTAAAGGCCTTGATTTACTTCTAGAGGAATAAGGGAATAATGAATCATCCCTTGGTTGCCATTCATCTCAAAGATAGTGTGACCTGAAATAGAAGACCCAGTTAGGATCTCATTTTAACTTTAAATAGACGTTTTTGAACTACATAGATACATCGATTCTTAAAACATTAATACTGCAAATAAGTTTGAAATGTTTACCAATTTAAACAATGATAGTGAAGTTGAAATTTTGTACTGTTTATAATTGGAGAACGTAACTTCGGTGTCTATTTTTTAAAGTCTTTTAATGTCTTTCGGAAAGGTTATTGTAAAGGTGTCATTTATAGCCATCGCTTATTAAATTTTGTATTTGGATCTTCGTCATCTTTGACAGCTGTTGTTCTTTTTTGGTCAATTGTGACTTATCTCGGTTATATCTGTTAAACAAAATACAATACATCTGCATTGTGATTAAATTTCGTGATTGAGATTTTCTAATTTGCTATTGATTTCCAGTATATATGTGTTATGCATTCAGTATAGCTTCTCTTAAAAAAGATTCAAGCAGTCAAAATCTGAAAACTGAACTATCATCATGACATGCAAATCACTGAGTAAATACGTCACTCTTAGACCTTTTGACTCGTGAATGATGTAAAACATGGTTGTACACCTGAACTGACGTTATCCCTCAACAAACTAACAAACATGTATAGACAGTGTCACAGCTCGTAACAACAAACTAGTTACATCCATCTACTTTGTAATGGGCGCCTCAGATGGTGCGAATGACATTAGCCGACCGTTGAGTTCAATTCACACGAGTCGCTCAATACTTCTGGTCTAGTACCAGACTGAGTTAAGCTTATTAAATGCTAGCTTTTAAATCTATAATAATTAACCCTTTATTAACAGATGTGACAAACCAAACCTGTGTGTGTTTACAACCAAATATATAGTAAGACTAATTAAGAGGTGGATATTTGTTTCAGGTTTAAATTTGTGTTAACACACATAATTAAAAGAAAAAGTTAAGACTTGAACGGGTTAAACAAGTTTAAGTTGAAACATCATTGGTTAATTCCATTGATATTTTTAATTACTGACTAGTCTCTGTAGCTAAGTCAGGTTAGGTATCCTTCTTTGCTACTCTTACATGTTACTTGGAGAAGATTTTATTCATTATCTATCTATCTATCTATCTATGTGTATATATTTATGTGGATCTTTCTGTGTGTCAATAATTTTAATCAAAAGAAACTGACTTACACTCTTCTTATTGGTAATCTATCTATCTATCTATCTATCTATCTAGTTTTAATTGTTATACTTAGATGAAATCATGCTTTATTGGCGACCGTTTCCTCGTGCAATGCCCGAGAATGACTGAAAAATATATTGTCTGATTATGCCTGTTTTGTTGAAATGATTTTTTTTTTAATTTCGGAAAATGTTTTGTTTCTATCCTCCCAAAATAGTTAATGGGAAAATAATTAGGGAGAGCGGATTTGGATAAACCACTCTCATATAACTATTTCACAGATGAAAAGAAGCTGTCACTCCCGTGTTCAGCCTTAACAAGGGAAAGAACGTGAAAACACTCAGTATACTTTAGTTATTTTATGTTAATCTTTTAAATCTTAGCATACGCTGACTGTATCCCCTACATGGTAGAAAGACCCCACCAAAAAGGAGTATCCTGTGTATGACACACAAGGAGTATCTCTGGATTACCATAACTCCCAGATCGACTCTAACTCTGGGTAATAGTAACTACTAGGGTCCTATCTATGCGTCAATTGCCCAGTCGGCTGGGGCTGTAGAATACACCGAAAGCACCTCTGCAGGCGGGTAAGACCCCATCCCACAACGAGTGTCCGAATTATGAAACTAAACAATCTGATGGTGAGGTTACAGTAATGCTGGGGATTTGGAGAATGCGGAGTACACCTTTATTGCCATCACTCTCAGGTCCACTCCAGCCAGGAGTGGTAGCACCTGATAAGGGTCCTATCTATGGGTTAGATAAGACTAAACCGTGGTTTTTTGAGTTTACTGCTTTTTTGCATTTAAACTGCGTATTTATGCTAAACTGAATTGTTTGAATTAGAACTGTTTGACTAAGCTTGAAATTGAAATGTTTTTTGACAATTAAACTGTGTACTTATGCTAAACTGAATTGTTTGAAATGAAACTGTTTTTGACATTGAAACTGTACTTATGCTAAACTGAATTATTCATTATAGAACTGTTTTGAAATTTAACTATTTAAACACAATCTATACTTATACTAAACTTAATTAGCTGAATTAGAACTGTTTGACTAAACTGAATAGGTTGAAATTGACAATTAAACTGTGTACTTATGCTAAACTGAATTGTTTGAAATAGAACTGATTATTTGTCTTAGAATAGATTTAGCATTAAATAACCTACAAAGGTTGATATGCCATAAAATCCAACCAACCAACCAACCAACCAACCTATGTGTCAAATAGATATGTTTTAAAATTATTCGTATACATATTTACCAACCCCTCCGTTCCGGCAGGATATGACACAAGGTCAATTTTTAAGCAGAGTTTAACAGGTTTGAATTGAGAGTTTTCCTTCTCCTAGACTAGTTGCCTCACCAAAGCTGAAGAAAATCAGTCTGCCCTACTATTTACCCTTAAAATCATTCGTATAAGACTGAAGTACTTGAAATCAGATAAGTATATCATGTAAATTATTCATATCAAGAATAGCTACTTGAAGCTATTATTGTTTACTAAGGATTATCATTATTATTTCTTATTTGAAACTACATAACTGTGTGTAAAAATGATTATTATAAGTTAGAAATAGTTACTTGAAATCATATAATCTTGTATAATTCATTTGTATTTGATAGGACCACTTGAAACCTTATAACTGCGTGCAAATTAATGGTATTTAGGAATACTTGATATCATATAACCAAGCGAAAGAAACTTAAGAAACATCCCTAAAAATGTGACTATAAAATGTACGCAATTTCCAAACTTCTTGTTTTAAAATAATCCCAGACGAGTTGACATACAGCGACAATTAATCAATCATAAAAGTTACGCACTGACAGCATATTCTCTGTTTTTACTTGGTATATTTTCCATTTAACTCAATGAATATCACTTAAACCTTTCCAGATCTGTCTAGCCAAATAATCAAATTTAATAATAACTATTATTATTTGGGCCTGCGAGTATATCTTACAGTATTGCAATTAGATAAGTACCTCAACATTTTTCGAAATAAGATTTAACTTCTAAACCAAAGCTACTAAGATTTTGATATATCTGCCTCAAAATGTAAATATATGGCAATCAAAAAATAAGTATACAACTTATATATATTCACGCAATCTATTTTTTGTGCATTGCAATTTTCTAATCATAGCCACAGAGTCATGTTGCAAATTTCTGATTATAGCTTTTTAAGGTTGTAAAATTTGGTAGTATATAATGCGTTATAATACCCATTCTCGGTGATTTGTTCATTGATTTTAACTGCGTGTCAATCTGTATAGGTTTTTGTTTGCCCTATAGTTTAGGAAATCGCATTTATTGTATGTTAATATTTAGACTTTTGAGTCATTGTTTCTTAAGAGGATTTTCTCTCAGTCCTACTGAATACGAATAATTTTTAAAAAGATTTATTTGATATATAGATGGGACCCTAACATATACTACAACTAGAATGGACCTGGGAGTAATAGCAACACTCCATACAACTCAGATCTACTGAACCACCATAAGATGCAGTTTAGTGTCATTTACAGGAAATCCTTTTTTGGTGGGAGATTTTACTTCTCTGCAAGGGATACAGTCAGCGTAAGTAAGCCCCGCCGACAGGTCTTAAGATAAAAACTGGTCTTAACAAACTTTATAAAACGTTAATTTTATTCTAACCCAAAGATGCTATCATTCTCTTAAATCAAAATTTGGTAGGCTTGTACTTATTTATGGAAATATTGTATTGAAATGTGTTTCAAATTTCAAGTTCAATCTGAGTTAACTTAAAACTGAAAACCTTTTAACTAAATCCTGTCTTGAGAAGGTTAAAAGCCACATTGAATATTTAGTTGTCAGTTTATAAATATACTATTTCTATCATTAAAAAAAATTCCCTTTTTCATTAAAATCAATTGACAGGAAATGATACGTCACGAAAGGACAAACGACTTGAAAATATGTCTTTTAATAATCTTATGGAATCGTCTACATCAAAAGTTGACTTTCAATGAATATTATCTTCTTGATTATTCTCTAATAAATTTAGGAGAAGAGTTTTATCAAGAACGATAGTAAATAGCGTCCTTTCTGGAAAACATAGCAAATGAGAAAGAAGTGCTTGACTGACGTCACCAGCTGCCAGATCTTTAGAAAAAGAAAGAAAGAAGAGTCAGTAGTATTTAGTGGCGTGTCATGTGTTTATCAGTATTTGTGTAACTCACTAGCACTAATTCCTAAAAGGTTTAAAGAAGACGCTCATTTCAATTAACTATGACTTCCACCACAAATTGTCTCCGTGATTTTGCCTTTCAATTCAAACGTCTAAATTTGTTTTGGATCAAGAAATTATTCTAATTTTATCATTGAATTAAAAGTGTTCCAGATATTTATTTAAAAATTACATCGCATTGAAAGGTTTAATAAAAAATATTTATGTTTCTCGAGGAAAAACAAGTTTTGGGGCTTCTTAAAATATTAGTTGCTTCAAGTTATAGACGCATTTTTTGTTGTTGCTTTTTTTATTTCTAAAATGAAAATTAATACTTAAAACGAAGAACGTGATTTCCTGATAAAAGTTACCCACGAATTTTTAGAATTATTTTATTTATGATTAAGTTTTCAGTTTTGACTCTAAAAAAATATGAGATCGATTTATTAATAGTTTTGATGTGGTCATTTTAAATTTGAAAAATGAAAATCTTTTTTTCCTTATACCTTTTATTGATTTTGCTCTTTCTCTTTCCTTTTCTGTCCAATTTCTTTATACAATTTTCTCTTTCCATTATTTTTCCTTTGTTTTTTCATTTCATTTCTTTCTTTCATTTATTCTTTCTTTCTTTCTTTTAAATTAACTAATTAATTTTTGTCGCTGATTTTTTCTTCTTTATTGAATAACATACACCTTAATATAAAGATAGAAAACAACTATTGCATACTCTTATCATCAGCTTATGCTTTCCTCCTTTCCTGGACTAGGAGCCCTAAACACACAACATGTTTATTATCAATAAATTTGAATTAGACAAATATGCATGTAGGTTGCTTTTGGAATCGATTTAATTATTTCGATAGAATATTCTTTAATGAAAATTAATATTTGCGATTCTTAAAATTTAGTTTTACATTTCTGTATAGTTATGATAACATTTTTAAAAAAATCTCACATATGCACATTCTCTTCGCTACTTACGATATAAACAAGCTTCACCGTAAAGAAAAACCCACAAAATGGATATTTTTAAAATATTTCGTTTTTATAAGAATTGACAAAAATTGCATGATAAGAAAAGGCTTCTTTAAAAATTGCGATGATAAATAGTCATCATCATCATCTTCATCAAATCGTGCTCACTCGCTCTCACCATCCGCCCTTATCGTCTATCGCTTCTGGTTGGTCCTCTAGACTCCATCAAGTGTCCACTCAGAGTTAATGTATGTAAGTTTTTGCTGGTCGGGTAACACTGTCGCATGGGTAGGTGTGTCTAAGAGAATGTCGCTTATGAGTTCGTCTTGACGTCACCAGCCATGCCCTTCATATTTTGCTCGTCTTACTCGGATGGTTTGTGAGATGGGAAACAAGTGGTCATAGAAATTCTGTTTTATGAAGTACTGTAACCAGAATTTGTTGAAAACAGTACGTAGCATTCTTGCGTAGTTCTCCCGTAGCATTTTTTCCATGCATTTCTTTAGAGTCCAGGAAGTGCATCCACATATAAGTACTGATACGGCTATTACTTAGAAGAAGTCTCGTTTTATTTTATCAAGATCAGATTTCTATAAGATCGATAACAGATAAATAGCAGCCCATACCTTTGATATGAGTAAGTTGACACCATTTTCAGAAGATGGGCTATTGCTGCCGAGGTATAGGAACTACTCAACTAATTTCAGAGGCTTAATGTGCAAAAAGTGTATTCTTGCCTAAAACATGTAAACTCTGTTTTATTAGCGTTCACTTTTTGACCAATGCCCCTTTTTGCTTGCTCCAGGCTCTGTAGTAGGAATTTGGCTCAGACAGGGGTATTTGAGAGAAATACCAGCTCATGCATAGTCTGCGTCTGTCATTGTTTCAGCGAAATATCGTCTACTTCTTGTATTTTTAATGCGAAAGCATTTTCTTTTATTAGATCTCTTGACGTTTTTAATTGGTGATCTTGGCGGATTAAAAATATATATGATACCATTGTATTTCCTTGTAAGTCTCCTGTCAAAGAAGTCGGTGCGCAATCGGGTGAGCGGACCATTGCTTTCGTGTTTTTGTAACGAATCATTATAGCGCATTGGGAAGATCATATGCAAGTAATATTTGTTCCACCTTTCCACTGAGCATAGAATGTTTATAAATTATTATTAGAATAATAATAATACATTGCAGATGTTGTTTCTGAGTTTGTACTTCGTTGCTCAGTTATTCTTAATGTACGGGAAATGAAATAGCTTTAAAAGAATCAATTTTTTTTCATTTGGAAAATACTTTTATAAAAATGAAAAATATTGAATCAAAATGGCGAAAAATGAAACTTAATTTGAAGATAAAAACTATGGCAAATAAAAATGTAGTTTAACTTTTTGTTCTTTTTATTCGTAAGAATAAGTAAGTCACTGAATTCCATTTTTAAGGTTATTTCAGAGATAAAGTTAAATCAGTATCGATTAAAGAAAGGTCGTTAAACAGACTTTTTATTCATTCGAACAACTTTAAAATACTTAAAAAAATGAAACTTTATTGAATGTGGCAAGGCATATACTTGGTAGATAGTTTTTTGTGTTTGTTGTTTCTTTTGTTTTTGATTGTAAGCATGTTACTCCTTTTGTGATTCAAATAGGCTTTTTTCAGGTTCTTTAAAAATCTGAATATCAAGTGGGAAGAGTAAAAATATTTATGATTTATAATTCAATGACATGTACAACCCTATCAGCGAGGTTTAGATTACCCTGACAGTATCTTTTGTAAAGGGGTACCCCCTCCCCCCCAAAAAAAGGCCGCTGGGATATGACACTAAACAGCATATGATTGTAAAACTCCAGTTCTGGAAATCTGTCAATGTGGAGTATAATAAAACTCCAGTTCTGGAAATCTGAGCACCCCTTCATTACAACATTACTCTCTGATCCACACTGATCCAGAGTATTAGTACCTGTTATGGGTCAAATAGATCTGTTTAGAATTATATAAATAGGAATAATTGATAAAATATGACTGTGTGAAAAAACTAAGAAACTAGATAAAATAATACGAATATAAACGTACAAAGTACACAGTTCTCTTAACTCTAATTATTAAATAACTCATAATAACTTAGTGAAATCGTATCTATGTCTGTTCATATTTTCTTTCTTTCTTTCTTTCTTTCTTTCTTATTAACAAACTGGTCAGTGAATTTTTACCCAATAACTTATAATCTAATCTTCCTTCGAATATAAATCGATCGTTTTTCTATAGTCCTTAAATTATTTTATGATTTTTTTCTATTTTTTTTATTTTACAGGTGGAACTGAGTGATTTTATTGCACATGGCCGATAAAATTGAGTTTGGCAAACCAGCAGACTGAAAAGCTCAATGGACAAATAACTTGCAGACATTTTTCTCATGGGGCAAAATTGCCTTCCCTTTCTTTGGCCTTGTGACACTGAAATCCTTTTAAACAAGGTGAGTTCCCTTTTACTCTAATCTTTTTACCTTGAAAAATTGATTATCTGAGATTTGGGCAATTTAATTTTGTCTCAAATGTCAATTTGATATATTTCAGATGTAATTTTTTATTCCTTATGTAGTAATCTTGCCGGTACTAAACCAAAAGCTCAAAAAACTCTTGAAACGAATTTTCGCTTATGTTGATTTAAAATAAAACCACAAACTGATTTTAATGCTCAAGTTTTTCTTTTTTCATTTTTAAATTCATACATAGTTTTTATGAAGTCAGGTTTATGAAAAGGTCAGCTTTTCAATATATCCATTAAGAAGAGGGATGATTGAAAGGATATTACCGTGTCCGAGGGGAAATCAATAATATTCAAAATTAAGAATTTATTCATATAAAAATATGAATTTGTTATTAATATTTTACTCATTACACGATTTTTTTGATATCAGCTTTAATTGATGTTTTTTCAATGGCGTCTGAGTGACAGAAAGTCTCCCAAGGCCTCTAGAACTCTTCTTAGTATCCTAAATGATTTAAATAGGACTGTGTCCTGGAGTCCTGGATGGTCTTGATTAATTTTCAGTTTTTTTTAGGTTCTTGCGGACTGTTACCACCGTTCCACTGTTTTTAAGCTCTTTAGCAAGATACAAGTATTTCTTTATCTTTCCACTTCCTTTCATTTTAACTCTAGGGTCCCCTGGACCGGTGATATAAGCTAGTTGACAAGTTCTTGATAATTAAATCTAAGTCTATTCATCTGACCAAGATTAGGTGATCCATTTCTATCTCAAAGCCCCAAAGAACATTATGAGTCTAATTTTCTTGATCGGAATCTCGTATGTCTATAAACAACATGTTCTAATTTTTATCTCAAGCTCAATTTCTGGAGAGCCCCTTGCCCACCCAGTCATATATTTTATATTTTTTGGGGATAGTTTACTGAATTCACTTATAATGTGATTTTGGAATTTGAAAATCGGCAGTTAAAAATAGCTTGAATGTCATTGGCTTATTTTAAAAGTTGGGCTGTTACAGTCCCTTTGTTGGAATCTAAACGATTGGGCGGGGTTTTTTGCCAGTCTGTGGTCTGCCTTTTCACCGGCCGGAGTCAGTACGTCCTTCATTATGCCGCTAATAGTTTATTAGTAGTCTATATTTTCATGTGCCCCAGTACGCCTGCTTGCTTGCTGTGAAGGGTTAAAATTAAAGTTTGCCTTTTTTTTCAAACTCCACCGTTCAGCCAAGACGGTGTAAAATTATCAATTGACGAAGTGAGATTTAATTGGTTTCCGCGGTAGAAGAAAATCCTAGAATTGGCTTCTTTCCATAGGAAACAGAAAAGTTACAGAGTTTTCCCTTCTCTTTTCGAGTAAGTTTAGGGAGACATTTTTTCTTAGAAGAAAGGACTGGGAGAAAGTTAACAAAAAACGTTAAATTTTTCAGAGCACCGTCCTTAAAATTGTTTTAAAGCAATAGAAAAAGATGCAGCTACTGGAAGAGAAAGGAAGTTATACCAACCGGTGAGTGTCTTCGCACCAGAAATTTGAAGCAAGAGAAAGAAAAATGAAAAGAAACGAAAATTATATCAGCCTGTGAGAAAGCCTAGCGCCAGAAATTTGAAACTAACAAAAAAAAGAAAAAGCAAAGTGAACTTTGAATTCAGACACCATATCTCTGTAAAAATTGTTTTGTAACTGTACAACTTTTTTTTTGTTGGGTCCATTTGACTTTCCAATATATCTTTTTACTGCATTTTTTGTTACATCAAATGTTGTGGTTTTTGCTCAGTTATAGACTGCGAATCTTGTACAGTGTTAGCAAAAATATTTGTAGAAATGTATTTGTTAAATCCATTTCTTTCGAAATAAATTCTTTGTTGTGGGATAAATATTTGTTCGTTTCTGAAATATAATTGGTGTTTTTTAAATGTTAATTGTTGAGTTACTCCTACCCTTCCCTTATTTCCGTGCACCGTTTTTTAAATTTATTTTCTTTCTCTTTCCCTCCCTACGAAGCTACTCGGTTGATTGCTATCTTGGTCGCCGACATTCTCCGTCCCTTTGTTTTTTTTTTACTTACGAGTGACGCGCTTGGGGTAATTCGAAAAGTGATTAACTATTTCATCTCAATCACCGTATAGCTTACACTTGCTATTCTCTGGTGTATCATTTATTCTTGCTTTGATATAGTTAATCCTTATAACATTATTTTTGCTGCTTTTATTAGAGATTCAGTTTCTTTCTTTAAGTTTCCTCTTCCTTACTATGTCCACGTCATCTCATGTACAATGATCTTAGTTTGTACTTTAATGTACAGTTGTTTTTTCCCATTTTTGTCTTCTTGTTTTTTTTTTTTATTAAACATAAAATATCTATATATATGGATGTGTTTGTGCGTGCGCCCCTGCGAGTCTCTTAGAGCAATCTTGTATGTACTGATGAAATATTATGGACGATGCCCGGTACAGTAACCGCATGATCAGGAATAGAAGATATTCAAATGAAAATTTTTATTTTTTGTAATAATGTTAAACATTAATAATTTACGAAGGACAGCTGAAAAGTTCATTGGCTAACCAAGATATTCTCGTTGAATAGTTCCCCGAGTGGCCCACGCACTTCTTCCATCGGTGTTGCAATACTTGGATTCCATTGGTAAAAATTCATTAACAGCATTTATGACGTCAGGCAATGAACTTTATGACGTCAGGCAATGAACTTTATGACGTCAGGCAATGAACTTTATGACGTCAGGCAATGAACTTTTTAGCTCTCCTTCGTATTTATACAAAAATATGAATTTGTGGTTATATCAATATCATCATCACCCCATCATCGTTAAATATCAATAAACACACACACACACACACACACACACACACACACACACATATATATATATATATATATGTGTGTGTGTGTGTGAGTGTGTGTTCTGACGTAAAAATATTCAGATAAATTTTCGATTTTTTTTCCATCAACACAATTGTGTGTATGCGAGAGGACAGATCTGTGTTAATCCCCAAAGAAGATATACAATTCATTGATATGGGATTTAAGGATTTCTCGATATTAGTAAAATGGAAATGAAATAATTGCTTTTTAATGCTTATTACAAACTGAAGTCTTCGGTGTTCGTACGGTTTTTAATACTCGGGTGGTCGAAGTGGAATAACACGGAATTTTACCCAGAAGTTGATCTCATATACTGAACAGAATCTGTGGATCCCAGAAGTTCAAGTCGAGGAGTAGATATCGGTTAACCACAGAAAAAAAGGCCACCAGGCTGAGCTGGGGTCCTTCCCATGACCACGTCCGTTGACTAATAGTTCAGAGTTCGAGGAAAGTTGAAGCAGTGGATCCCAAATAGTTCAAGTCACAATTCCAGGCATTTTGTAGTGAGTGACAACTTGACTCTGAAAGAGTTAGTGAACTGACAAATGTCTAGTTTTTCCGCCGATTACCTCGCTTAAGTCAGAGTATGCTTGACTTAGGCTCAAAAGTTAAGAGTCATTCCCACTGCCTCAACAAGTCATCAATAAAGACAAAGTGCGAGCGAACCATCGACTTCGTTTGTTTCTTTTTCCTTAGGAGACTTGATTTGTGGCTTCAGCAAATCAAAATGACGATCGGATTCTTTTTAAAAATCAACCAAAACGTCGACGATGTCAATTAGCCGACGAGACTGAGCGGGCTGCAGATCAATACTACCACATATTGAAACAAAAAAAAAATGGCATAAATTTGATATAATCCTCGACATATTGTCTGTTATAATTACTAGCATGTATGAAAATATTTAAAATTTTACTCAACCAAGAGAACTACAGATCATTATTAGTGAGTTGGATTTTAATTGGGTGTTCCAATCGCTAAGCCTTGTACAGCAGTAATATAAATGCAAAATTAATTATTGCAGTTTTTTATGACATGAATAAACTAATGAATAAGTAAAGTTGGCGACCGTAGTCGAGAGTGACCTGAAGGCTCCCTTTTCGATAGCTACTACACCAAGGTGTAGGGGAGGGCGCCTCCACTTTCCCTGGATTGCTCCACTTTACCATTGATCCCTACCTTTATAATGCTGAGTGTTATGCAAGGAGGCATCAAGTACCATTTTTTGAGTCTTTGATATGACTCAACTTGGGCTTGTGTTATATATACTCATTTGCCATATCATAACGACTCAATAATAAAGACGCACGCAGAAAGACGCAGAAGAAAGGAAGCAGGAAGACTTCTTTACAAATATATTTACCTCTCTCTTTATTGCAAGGGTTCGAAAGGGTTGTTCAAGGTTTGCATGTGAGAGGGTGCTGGAGACCGAACATAAACTTCATATTTTGACCTCACTGTTATGACCGTCACGTTGTGCCTTTCTTGTTCTCTTAGATGCTCAACCAGAGGTCTTGGGGTCCACTCCATCGGGGCTTTTCCGAGGGCCCCCTCGGTCGGGTGTGGCCTTCCCTACCACATCTGGTCTCTACTGTCTGGAAGTCTGCTGGCAACTGCTTTGGCACCCCGAACTTAACTCAATTATATAATAATTCAACGCGTACACGATCGCCCACTGGATCTTTGAAATCGAATGTTTAATCGTCATCAAGCGGAAATAACTGTCATGCAGTTCAGAGGTTACTCTCTTCCGGTGCATCACTGTAGTGGCACAATGGGACCTTCACCTTGTCCCATATTATTAGCCTTAATCCGCCCACGCGATATCTTTCGATTACTGGCCATTGGAATGTGTCACTTCCTTCCGGTGGAATAGCATTTTTTGGGCCGGGGTGAGGGTCAAAATATAACACTTGAACCCAGGTCTCCCGGGCCATTGGCGAACACTCTAGCCATCATGCCCTTTTCCGAGTGTGGATTCTATATCATATTGTATCGCTAAAACAACTGCTTCTTTCCTCCTCAAATAACTTTTTACTTTTCCAACAATATAACTTAACTTGACCAAATTTGTGATTATTTTCTAATGGGTTGGGTTGGTTTTATCGCATATCAACCATTGTAGGTTATTTAATGCCAAATCCTCTTTATACATATCTATTAAATATACGATTTCTAAGCACGTGTTGTAGATAACATTTTTAAACGAACTTGAGCTCATTTTTTGCACAGAGTCAATGGTTTCACTTATTTCTTTCGGATAAGAATAATTCTATTTACTATTAATCCTTTCGTTTGCACAATGAAATGTTTTCAAGTATTGCTATTCCAAATTAACAATTCAATTAAACGTCAGTCATTTATTTACACACAGTTAAATGATCAAACAGTTCTATTTAACCCAACTCATTTGTCAAATAGTTCTATTTGTCCCAAATATAGAAGCCTATCAGGTGCTACCACTCCGAGTCAGTGGACCTGGGAGCAATAGCAATGAAGGAGTACTCTGCATTCCTCAAAGATCCAGCATAACTGGAACCTCGCTATCAAATAGTTTAATGTCATATCCAGGACACACGTTGGTGAGGGAGTCTTACCCTTTTGCAGAGAAGCAGGGCCCTCAGATGCACTGGGTCATTGGACACTCATTAGGAGTGGTCTTACCCTTCTGCAGAGATGCAGTCGGTATTTGCTTTATGACAAAACGAATTCCACAACCTAATATTTCCCTCCGTACGATGCGACACCAGGTCAATCTTTAAATGGAGTTTAAAAGATTTGAATTCAGAGTTTTTCTACTAGATTTGTTGGCATAACAATGTTAAGAATCCCCGTCAGCCCAACTGTTTACCCACAGTTGGAGGGAGAATAGTTAGAGTCGTAACTTTCCCAATGGTATTAGGGAAATACAGACAAACATCTTCAGGATTTGAACTCGGGTGGTTATATCCATTCTCTACGATGATGACTATTACACCACGAGCGCTTCCAGCTAATTGTTTACAAATTTTTTTCTTAGAAATATAACAAATATAACAAATATATATTAAATATATTTATCAGCAAAAGTGAGTTACTTATTTCACAGAACCCATTGTTCATTTTTTCCATTATTTTTTTTCCTAATTTTCTATGTGTTAATTCACCAAATCTTAAAACAAATAAAAATCGAAAACTAAAATGATTTATCTCAGGATGTTATTTGTAGTTTAAACTCGACCAATCAAAATGCATGCAATTATTCTGCATATATTCTGTGAAGTTTCAACGTGGAGAACAAATAATAGCAGATCTCAGCACAGCTTCAGTAAAATGAAGTCAATAAAGGCAAATATGGAGAGGACATTGCAAAATATTAAATGATGGCTTATGGGAAAAGTTAAAATCATTTGATGGCATGAGTAGCATTGAGTTTTTATTGAGTAATATCATAGAAAAAGTCACTAGCTGACTTTTGTGATATCAACTGCCATTTTTTAAAACATTTTGTCAAAATTGGCAAATTTTTCTCGTTTAGTTATTCTAATATAATAGATGAGGAAAAATAATTTTTAGCATTTGAACTTTTTCTATTTAAAGAAAAGTAAAAATGCGAATTAAACCCAAAAATAAAAGTGTCACTTGTAAATTTGTCTCAACAATTCTTCACTCGGGGATCGACCAGTCAATGTTGATAACGACCTAATCACGACGAGATAAGAAAATAGTCACCATTATATGACAAGGGAAATAATCAAAATGTCTAAAATAGCCTGCACAACCGAAATGCTGAGAAGGATTTGCATCATGCAAATTGCTTTGATATACGCACCTTTCATCTGAATCCATTTGTGTATGACTGATTTAGAAGTAATAAAAATGTTCCGTTTTTATAATAAATTGTGACCTCTGATGTAAAGGAATTTTGTGTCACACCCAGAACACCTTTTCTTTATTAGGGTGGAGAATTCTGTCTGCATATTCTAAGCCTCACTGACAAGTTGCAAATAAAACAAAGAAATTATCGAAATTCCAAGTTTTGAAGGCCGAAAAGAATGAACTATATTTTGTGTTGATGTCAGGTTCATTTCCTTTAACCCTTTTATAAAAATGACCGACGACTTTTAACCTCTGACCTTCTTTGATAGAAATTACTGTCAGTTTCCGTTTTAATAACAAATAACTTATCAATCTTTATGACATGCGCACGCGAGACGGAGCCACTGGCCTATCTTATGCATAACATTTAATCGATAACCATTCCTTGATGCCCTCACATTTTTCTGCAACGCTCACTGTTACCATTTCCCATTAATATCGAAATATCTACCCGTTTCTATGACGTTCCCATTTTCTTAATTCTAAACATTACCAAGAAACAATTTATTACTGTTGGATGCAGCGCCGAATCATAGAGACAAGGCTGAATTACACTCGTATAGGTCACTGTAGTTATAATAGATAATAAACAGTTATCCTTTTCTGTTTGTTTCTTTGTCCGTAAATTTTGTTCCATTAAATCAAACACACAACGTATATACTTGTTTATAGGTCGAATTTTGAAAACCTAACTTTTAATGACTTTTAATTTGCAAAACAAACCAAAAAAACCCTCTTAAGAAACAACTACTCAAAAAAAGATAAATATGAATTTACAATGAGCAAATTTCCGGAACCTAAAGGTATAAATAAGTTTTAGACAAGTTGAATCAAACTTTTTGATATCTAATAATACTAATGCGAAATCATTTCCTCACCATTATCATGATTAACAAAATACTGTCATCTGTCTCAAATTCTCAGGACCGAGCATGACGTCATCCACACTCCAGCCTCATTTCCTGTCTGTGGGTTTATTATGACAATGGTGATTATCATATCCTTTGTGCGCGAACGTAAACTGCGCCAATTGACTATACTCCTGGGCTCTTAACCCGAATAGTTTAAAGCCCAACCAAACTGAATGATAAAATATAGTTAACGAAAAATGATTAATTGAAAAAAAATCATTCCTTGAATTTATAACAAATGCATCACTTTTAATTATTCTAATACTTGACATAACGGAGATCATTATGAAAGGCAAATTATAAACCTTCATTCACTTTTGAATAGAAACATCAATATATATATATATATATATATATATATATATAATGTATTTGTGTGAAGGCGTGCTTACTATAACGGTTATCGACGTAGAAAATGTAATCGGTGATCTGAGTTTACATACTGGACCCGCCTGTTTGCGTTTCACTTTGTGCTAATGCTCTTGGGAAAACCATAGATCTATCTGTTATACGTCAGGTATGAGTAAAAGTTGGATAGTTAGATAGTCTAGGAAAAGGATGATCGCAGCAACAATGCAAACCATTTTCACTCAACTTAAACATTGACCTCACGTCATGCAGCTCTTTGTGGGGTGCACACACACACACACACATATATATATTGACATAAAAATATAAGACAAATTATCAAAAAGTGCTCTATGTTATCTGGTTTGCAGCTAAAAAATAAAATTACTGTTCCTAACAACCCACTCCGTTACTTAGAGTTAGACTTGTTTCTACAAAAATAAAAAGAAACAGCTTCTTTTTTTAATACATAACAACTTGAGGTTAATTTGGTGTTAAGTGACGTAAAAAATTATAAAGGTACTAAAACTTCGGAAGGAATATGTGGAATACCATGTGGGTTTAATGCTTCCAGGTCATTCTCTTTTTTGTAGATTCAAGAATTTTTCAGTACGCTCTCATATATATGCAATGTCTGGCTATAGAAAAGGAAATGTTGAACTTGCTTTTCATTTATTTCTATTTAGTCTGACTGAAACGCTTCGAAATGGCAGAATTTAGAGATTATTTCTTTGTTCCTTTAGTCTACGCGTCTTTCCCTTTTATCTTTGGAGATGTTCTTATATAGTAAAAATAGACATTAGCTTTCTAAATATTTAAAGTCGGTCATCTCCTCGAATGATGTTTTATTTCAGAATAAAATTTGATTAAAATGTTTTATTTAAAAGGAAAAACTAAATTGATATACGGTGGTGCTTCAATAAAGAAGGGTAATTTTTTGGAAGAAGTAAAAAAATATTTCTTCAGAATTTTTTCCATTAATGTAAACTCTACATTGTTTGGAATTGGTTTATAGTAGAAATTATTTTAATCACCCAAAAATATTCATTTTGAGGCTATTCAAAATGAGTAAATCAAATAAAGTGCTGACTTAAGAAGAGGTCTGTCATCAAATCATTTTGGTCGCTAGGAAGAGAAAAACATGTGAAATTTATAGAAAAATGTGGGATGAGAACAGAGAAGCATTCCAAAATGTTTAAAAATGAGTTAAATCATTTAAAGACGGTCGATATAGTAATGTTGTATACTCAGCTGTGTCGTTATTAACAACGAGGAGCTCGTATATATATATATATATAAGAATATAAGATTATATTTTTATTCTTGGCGATGATACTTGTGTGGAGTAGAAAAGCAATCGCAGAGAGTTTGCACACACGAAGGAGTTGTCGGGAGACGGAAGAGCCAGTGAACAACTGACTTTAGCCGAAATTCCGGAACTTATATGGTCTACAACACTCACGTGACCTGCAGCAATTCCCCTTTTTCGTTGACAATGGTTACGCCCACGTCTCACTTCTTTGCTTTCCATTGGTTATGTTGTTTGTTCCTAATTGGCTATTTGCCTAAGCCCGGTTCTGTGGGCGTACACATCTGCCACCATCACCGAATTCAACCATATCCACAGGTTAAGGTAATATTCCGATATCCCCGGCCGGATGCAGCGGTTTCAACATCCACCGATACACAGCACCTGTGGGCATGATGACATTCCGGTGATCACACCGATCTTATCAATCTATCTGTCAACAACATCCACTGTATTCTCACCTGCAAGTCACGTTAATATATTACAGTAATTACGATGAAGACAGGAGTGGTAGATTCACAATGATGAGCACACCTGAAATGATAGATTCAGTTAATGTGAGAATTTTGGCTGATAGAAGAGTGACTATAGAGTAGATTTCTAACAAGTGATGATTTCTATGGGAACGGCACACAGAATTGTGAATAATGACTGTTTTTTAAAGTCAGTTGTCGTTGAATTACCAAAATATTGATGCCAAAGCAGAGGAGAGTTCTATGGTCCCTGTCAGTTTGGTTGGGAACAGCAATCATATCTTCCTGTCAATTTCTGATTTCCCCTTGTTTGTATCCTTCTAAAAATTTCTTTCTATCGTGAGTACGTGCTGCATTCAATAAGTTTCCAGACTTTTTTGTACAGACATTTAAAATTATCATAGACTCTTGAAAATTCAGTATGTTATTGCTATACAGCTTATGAGATGACTGGTCAATTTTTATGATTTCAGGTTCAAATCAACAGCTACAACAGCAATTGGAATACACCCTATGAAAGTCTGATTGTCACAGCCGGTGAATTTCAAAAATGCAATCTGGACGTGAGGACACTTTAGAAGAACGATATGCAATAATATTCTGTTTTAAACTTGGAAAAGGTGCCACAGAAACGTATGGAATGCTTCAGACTGCTTTTCGACTATCTTGCATGAATAGAGCATCAGCTTTTGAGTGACATAAGAGATTCAAGGAAGGCAGGGAGTCTGTGAGGGATGATGATAGGTGTGGGAGGAGTAAGGAAGTCTGAACACCAGAGTTGATAGGCCAAAGGGTTAGGGTTAGGGTTACTATGTTGAGGTTTCAAGGGAGTTCAGGAAGAGATTCCGTCGGAAGAGACCAACACTCTTCAAATCGGGTCAGTGGCATTTCCACCAGGTCAATGCACCAGTCCACAACTCCATCCTTGTCACAGACTATTTGACCAAGATGGGCATCAAGACAGTTCCTCAACCTCCCTATAGTCCAGACCTTGCTCCCTGTGACTTTTGGCTATTCCCTAAGCTCAGAGGCTGTCGTTATGAGACAATTGAGGAGATGAAAGAGGACGAAGGACATTGACACGCTCACACAAGAGTACTTCCATGGAGCCTTTCAGAAGTTGTTGGAACGGTTCAACAAGTGCATTGCAACCGGAGGAGATTACTTCGAAGGGGACTAGAGTTTCATGTGTGTACTATCAATAAAAGTGCCCATACGAAAAAAGTCTGGAAACTTATTTAATGATCCTTGTAAATGGCTAAAAGCTCAATCCAAATATTTTGTGATTAAAGACTACAAAGGCTTTGTTCTCAATTCTTTAAAGAATAGAGATACTTGTAATATACTTACTAAATGAAATGAGAGTCTTTATAGTACAAAATTCATCTTATCTATTGAATGAGCTTTTTTAAAATTCATTTCTTGTTTACTTTTATTCAGTATTATTGTCTTTTATCAATATTACACAATCCTATTATGATTTCGAAATGTGTTAATAGGATTAATTTTCTAAATCTGAAAGATCGATGCTGTTTGTTCAAGTTATACACTGCTAATATTCATTTATCATTAATAGAAAGTATTTAGTCACATTCAGCGAACCAAATACTGTGTCTCTTATTCCTGCCTTCAATAATATCGTCTATCATAGTGTACTCACTGAATGGTCGGCAAGAAGAGGGTCACTAATCTCGATGTTACATGACATTATAACCTCTTTTGTTACTGAGTGCACCTACTTAGGTGCAATAATGAATATGCATGTAGGTGCATGTATATATGTCTATATGAGTTTATTTGCTTATCGGCGTAGTATGTATGTATGTATGTATGTTGGGGTCAGCGTATCTGTACGGGTGTGTGTGTGGGGTGGGGCATAGGTAGCGTATATGCACATGAATTTGAGTGTATAGTAGTATCAAATGGGAAACTAAACGAGTTTGGAAGGTTGGTAGATTTTAATTGATGATAAAATAGAAAAAGAAGAATTTCTTGATCGGGCTGAAAGGGTTGTTTTTTTCTGACGTCATAAGCAGAAATCTTCGGCGCTAATACAGTCAAAAGTCAGTAGACAGGGGTATCATTTTCAATTATACTTTAGTTCTGGGAAGTTCACATGAAAGAGGGTTTTTTTTTCGGAAGCAAGAATATTATATATTCAAGGAAGTAATCAAAAAAGAAAGAGAAGCGCCTGAGTACAAAGTAGAGACAGTTGAGCTGACCGTTGAATCGGGGTCCTAAACTGAGCGTTAGACAGAATAGAATAAGAAGTTGACCTAGTCTTCCTCTGCGGTCCATATCGAGATATTGAGGGATCAGCACCAAAATTCATCTTGCGAAGTATTACATGCCTCCTTCCACCAGGATAAATTCGAAAAGTGAATTAAGAAGCGGCAATTGTATTCACGGAATTTGTTTTGGCTTCTTTTTCTTTTCTTTGTGGAGCAAGCGCGTGGCTTATACAATTTCAGTCAAAATTTGCAACCGATTAATCCTTACTTAACAACAAAAGAACATGAGGTTTAGTCGTTTAACCAGCGAGACTGGGCAAGCTACTACTAAATACAGCTTCAATCATATCCTATTTCTTGAAGTTATGCTAATAAATAAATAAAGTCTTTCATCCTGGAAGGATCTAAAGATTATCCTTTGATGTCAGGTGATAAAGTAAATACACAAACATGTATTTATAATTCAGTTCCCACGTTTATTGATATTTTCATAAATCAGGCCGGTCATATCAGTGGATTTTCAAACCGTCTTTTGGGATAAGGAAACCCTTTGCATCTTCTAAATCAGATCTCCGAAAATATTTAAACCTTCAAAACACTTTTGATCTATAGTTCTCCGGAAATGCAACTAATTAAAACTCAAAACGCAAATTTTCTAAGTTTTGTTTCATCAGAGTTGAACTTTGACCCGTATCTATCACGCCTCCATACGTTTTATGGGACGAAGGGGTGGGTGTTGGCCATGGAACTGTTACATAACAAAATGGAAGTTATCGATAATTAGCATTTGATTGTTATTTGTGAAATTATTAGGATTAATGTGAGTATAAAAGCTTAAGGAATTGGTAAAATTATTTTAGCGTTATTGCGCAAACAAAAATTTCGCTACGATAGCCCACTTTTACTGTTTTATACTTGGGGTATCTACAAAGGAAATAGCATCAAGTATTAATATAAAAGCTATTTAAGATATTGACACTCACAATCCAGTTTAATAAAGAAACACTTAAAGTTTATTACGACAAAATCAACTTTACACTGAAAATTAGAATTCCATAAACTAAACTCCGTCTTTACAATAGTCCAGCAGAATAAAAATATTTCATTCTAAAAACAGTCCAGGAATTCCATACAAATATCACGACCCCTATTGTCTAGGTTATAGACTTTTAATCTTTGCAATAATGGCAGTTTGTAAGGAATCATTTTCAACAATTTTTGAAACAGTTTGGCGTGAAATTTGTAATTCCTGACCTCAGTAAATTGTTTTTCGGATACTTATTGTCTCTCTGGACTTTTATGTTTACACGAACATCTTTTTGTTTCAAATTTCCTGACAAATTGTAAATGAATTGTCTTATCGACCGTAATTCCCGGAAAAGTATTATAAAATATACTTACATAATAGTAACTGAATTCATTTTTCAAATACAGAAAATGAATTCTTCAAAGCTTTAATTTTTGGCATTCTGACTGACAATGAAGCACCTGGAGATACGAATTTAAAAATCTCAAAATACATTGAGGGAGTTCACACCTATCAACAAAATATCAAAAGATTGAATAGATAAATAAATAAAAATAAAATAAAATAAAATGAAATTAAAAAAAAACAACAAGAAAGTAAAAACGAAATGAAAACAAATGGTTAAAGCTAATTTCCATTTCAGTTAAGTTGATTACTGAGATTCGTTATATGTATAGGTTTCAAATTATTATTATCAGAGTGACAGCAAGTCTCCTAAAGTCTCCTGAAGTCTTCTCAATATTCTGGCCGATCTTAATAATGTTGTTGATGGGATGGTCACAGCCCGTCCTCCCATTTTCAAGTCTTCCAATAACTTTACTAACCCTTTGGTGATTGTACCGAACACACCAATTACAATTAGTGTCACTGTCACCTTTATGTTCTATAGTTTTTCAAGTTTCTCGCAAGGTCTCGGTACATATCTCTCTTTTTGCTTTCTTTCAATTTTAGTATGTGGTCTACTAGGACAAAAAATTCCACTATTGGGCAGGTTCTCTTTTTTTTGTTATCACTAGGTCTGGTCGTCTGACCGAGATTAGGTAATCCGTTTGTATTTCAAAATCCCTTGAGGAATTGTGGTTTATGCATATACCATTTGTTTTTACATAGCTGGTCCTTATGGCTCTATTTTATGTTGCTATCAGAAGGGAGTCAGTTTCTCTCTTCATGTTTCCTATTCTTAGTCATTTCAAAGTCTTCTCTTCTGTGAGATTTCACTTCTTTGTTGCTTGAAATATCCATATAGTTGCTTTCTTACCATTTTTTCTAGTTATTGTTGTTCTGTTAATCTTTGTGGTGTCTATATTGTTTTGTGGTAGCTGTTATCAGTCTTTCTCTGCGCTTTTTTTATGTAGTCCTCGAGTCGTGGTATTGATGCATCAACGCTATCTTCAGACCCGGTGAGTCTTCTTCCTTCTTCTTTTCTTGACACCTAGAGCCTGTTTACGTCATCTCTTAGACGTACAGCCTTACACCTCGTCATGAGATTTCTTGTGTTCTGGTCCATTTGTTGAAGTTCTTCCCTCTTTTAATTTAAGAATGGTCTCGAGTATCTTACGAGGTGGCCAGCCCAGGTGTTTAATTCTTTGATGAGATTTCTGCTATATAGTTTACTTTCGAATAGTTTTCTCGTTTTCTTGAGATACTCTTTTTAATTTTTTTCTTTTATCTCCACTTGTTTTATGGCGTCCGCTTACAATATTCTCAAGTATTTGTAAGTTTCCTTTTCTCCGAGCGTTCTGGTCTTTTCTTGATTTGGTAGTTCTATTCCTTCCAGCATTTGTAATTTCCCACTTCTCATTATTAGCATGGCACTTTTTTCTATGTTAAATTCCGTCTCTATATCCTGACTGTATACTTTCACTATCTGTATAAGGTTTTCCAATTTTTTTCTGATTTTTGGCAAACAGTTTGAGGTCGTCCACGTACATTAGGTAACTAATCTTTTCTTGTGATGACTCTAAAAACAACAATAAAACAGCACGTGCAGCAATCTTAAACAAAATAATAAAAAAAAGCTCTTCCAATGGAAAGTTCTATTTTCACAGCAGAGGCCTGTGCAATAGACTTGGCTCTCGACATTATCTCGAAAGAAAAACACAAAAAATTCAAAAATATTCTCAGACTCACTCTCTGTCCTATTATCATTAAACAATAAAAAAACTAGTGCACCCTCTTATTATCAAACCTCTTTGCTGACTACACTCAACATCAAACAAAGAAATCGTTTTTTTGCTGTATTCCAAGCCACATTGGGATGAGAGGAAATCATAGAGCTGACGAGGCAGCAAAACCGGCTTTAGACTTGACCCCCGACAAGTACAACATCCCATACACTGATCTGAAACCCAAAATAAACAATTTCCTCCATAAAAAATGGCAACAACGCTGGAATAGAAATACCAATAATAAACTATTCCAGGTTAAACTCTATTTGGAAGAATGGCGCTCAGGTTTCCGAAAATCAAGAAAAGAACAAGTAACAATAAGGCGATTGCGTATTGGTCACTTGTTGTACCGTTCCAACAGCTTCTGGAAGGTTCCATGGAAGTACTCTTGTGTGAGCGTGTAAATGACCTTCGTCACAGCCTCTTTCATCCCCTCAATTGTCTCATAACGATAGCCTCTGAGCTTAGGGAATAAGCAAAAGTCACAGGGAGCAAGGTCTGGACTATAGGGAGGTTGAGGAACTGTCTTGATGCCCATCTTGGTCAAATAGTCTGTGACAAGAATGGAGTTGTGGACTGGTGCATTGACCTGGTGGAAATGCCACTGACTCGATTTGAAGAGTGCTGGTCTCTTCCGACGGAATCTCTTCCTGAACTCCCTTAAAACCTCAACATAGTAAACCTAACCCTAACCCTTTGGCCACTCAACTTCCTTACTCCTCCCACACTTCTCATCATCCCTCACAGGCTCCCTGCCTTCCTTGAATCTCTCATGCCTCTCAAATACTGATGCTCGATTCATGCAAGCAGTCTGAAGCATTCCATACGTTTCTGTGGCACCTTTTCCAAGTTTAAAACATAATATTATTGCATATCGTTCTTCTAAAGTGTCCTCACGTCCAGATTGCATTTTTGAAATTCACCAGCTGTGGCAATCAGGCTTTCACAGGGTGTATTCCAATTGCTGTTGTAGCTGTTGATTTGAACCTGAAATCATAAAAATTGGTCAGTCATCTCATAATATGTATAGCAATAACATACTGAATTTTCAATAGTCTACGACAATTTTAAATCCATGTACAAAAAAGTCTGGAAACCTATTGAAGGCACCACGTATCATCGATTTATTTGTTTAAAAACCATACTTATAATATGCATAAACATGCTTTGGCATTAAATAATCTATAGAGTTTGATATGCCATTAAACCCAACCAACCAACAAACCAACATTTTCTTGTGATTATTATTATTATTATTATTATTATTATTATTAACTAATCTGCTAATTGATAAAATTGATTATTCGCTGAAAAATAGCTTGTGTAGATTGTGTAGTGACGAAGATGAAACGGTTAATCATACAATAAATAAATACAGCAAAATAGCATCAAAGGAATACAAGACGAAGAGCGACTGGATGGGAAAGGTGATCCAGTTGGATTTGTTCAAGTGATTAAAATTTGATTACTGCATTATTACTTTAGACTTTCCGAGTTTTCACACAGTGTCTAATTGGTGATTTTTCACAGTTGCTTCTTCCTTCTAAGTCTTCTAGTCGACTTTAACAGTTCTGTGGTTTGGCGGTCTTAATTCTTCCTTTCATTTCTAGTTCTCCCAATCTCTTTTCTAGGTTCTAGGGAAATTTCTCTGGGTTACAAATACGAATGGTATCACCATCACCTTCATGACCAACAGCCTTTTCAGTTCTCTGGCCAGATCCAAATATTTGGTTATCTTTTCATTTTTTCAATTTTCGATCTATACTTGCTAAAACGACAACATCTACTTTAATTAATCTGATTAATACTAGGGATTGTTTGGTTGAATTGCTGGTATTTAAAAATCCCAGATAATCTTATCCGTTTGATTTTCTACGATACATTCTGATTTGTGTATTAGTCTCTCACACAATTCTCAGTAGATCACCTTACCCAACCATTCATGCTTGTTCTTCAATGGATTTTTTTATCAGTTTGCTACATTTACTTATTTTATGATTAA
Organism: Sepioteuthis lessoniana; assembly: GCA_963585895.1. Taxonomy (NCBI): domain Eukaryota; kingdom Metazoa; phylum Mollusca; class Cephalopoda; order Myopsida; family Loliginidae; genus Sepioteuthis; species Sepioteuthis lessoniana. The sequence goes on from OY757922.1 coordinate 56,640,659, forward strand.
CCGTTTCATCTCTATCACCACATATTCTACACTAGCTTGTCTTGTGCCTATTAATTATTTTTGCTTTGATATAATTTATTTTTTGACGTTATTTTCTGCAGCTATTAAAAGAGATTCAGTTTGTCTCTTCATGTTTCAGTTTTGTAGCCATCTTCAGGTCATCTCAGATGCGATTTCGTCTGTCGCTTTAAGCATCCGTATAGTTTATCTTCCCATTTTTGTTTTCTTGATTTTTTTCTTGATATTTTCTTATTAGTACTCAAATTATTTCTGTTGATATTGCTGTTGTCCGTTTCTTTGCTTTGTTTGGTATATTTTTCGAGTCCATGAATTTTATCTACGCAATCCTCTATGCTGGTGTGTGCTATTCCTCCTTTTCTTGGCCCATAGAGTCTGTTTTTGTAATCTCCCAAAGGTAAAGACTTAGAATTCTTAATCAATTTCCTTGTCCTATTGTCCATATGTCAGCGTTCCTCCCAAAACTATTTTAAGAAGGATCAAGAGTGTCTTAGAAGGATGACTGTCCTGGTATTTATTCTTTCATGATATTTCTGCTGCAGACTGATTTCGAGAAGTTTTCTTGTTTTTCTGAGTTACTCCATATTTTTTTCTTTCATCTTTGTTTACTTGATGGTGTCTACTTACAATATTCCCAGGTATTTGTAGTTTTCTTTTTTTATAAGTGTTTTGTTGCTTTTTCTCTTAGTGTTTTGTTGCTTTCCTTATTTGTTAGTTTCATTCATTATGTTGTTTCTCTTTTTTCCCGTTTTTGTTCTAAACATTTTTTAAATTCCAAATTCTTGTTGATTCTAATTGTTTACATGAGTGTTTTTCTTCTTTTTTCTTTTTGGTAATAATCGTTTGATCATCCATATACATGAGGCGGTTTATCTTTTCTGAGGAACTTAGTAAATTTGTACCCAGGTCTGCGTTTCCTAAATATATAATTGAGTAGCATTATCATTTTAAGAAATAGTAGCTGTGAGAATGAGTCTCCCTGGAAATTGCCTCTTTGGATCGTAACCTCTACTAAGGGTTATCTTCCTGTTGCAAGTTCCACTCACCAGCTTTCTATAGCTTTCTTGATGGTGTTTACGACTTGCTCTGATTTCTTGAAAAATTTCAGGCATTCTTTTATTCAAGTTTGTAGGCTACCAATTCCATGGCTACATTTTTCCACCTTATTTTTTACTTCCTTGTGAATGTGCTAGTCTGTACCTAATATTTGTGCTGTTAGGATTTTCCACAACATAGGTAAATATGTTATTGTTCAATAGTTGCTTCCAATGGTTTCTTTTTGCGGGTCATTCTGAATCAGTGTAGTTTTATCTTTAGTCATTGATTTGCTTATTTTTGCCTAACGTGTGCATTTTCTTACTTGCTGTGACAATCTGTCGCGAATGGACGTGGATATTCTAAAGCAAGAATCCATGTATTCCATCGTGGCCTGGTGTTTCCAATTTGGTACTTTCTTGAGTGTTGTCTTTATGAATCCAGAGGTATTTTTGACCTCGACTATTTTTCTATTCCTTGTAATTCATTTTTCATGTTATTTAACCATTCGGCTTTTCTATTGTGTTATTTCATTGTTTGATCTAGAAATACTCTATTTCATTTGCGTTTTCATTTACATTTTCCACGGACTTGTTGGCAGAATTTTCCATTATCAGTAATATCATTACTAGTATATTTTAATTGCCCAAACAAGCCCGTTATTGCAACTACTCACTAAGATCAGCTTTCTCTGGCATAAAGTCACAATATGATGCACATTACAATGTAACACTAACTGTTTCTCTGCGGCAAAGTATCCTTAAATTTCCCGACTCTTAGCATTGGATTCAATGCGAAATGTTGTATTGATAGTGTCTATAAGATCCTCAGAATGAATGGACGAAAACAAATATTTCTCTCCCATACGTTAATTTCCCTACGGATAGATCAATATATGAAAAATAAGAGAAGGAATATGAATTCCAAGTGGAAACGTCTGAATATGAAACGATTAATGTTCTTTTGGTCTCGAGATACACAGAACTTATTTTCGCTTCACAAAAGTTGCTCAATTACATATCGCTACATGAAATCAAAAGTATTTTCCTTTTTTGAGACCATTAATTTAATGATTATTTCATCTACACATTTAAACATTATAACTCAAACATCGTAATTTTTAATCTATGCGAGTTTTTCGCACCAGTTTTTTTTTGTGGGGGGTAATTTTTTATCCTGAAATCTGAGTTTCTCTTTCAGTTTCTCTTTTCCGGTTTTCTCTTCTTACCTATGTCGATATCATCTCACGTACAATTTCATTGTTTGTCACTTGAAGTATCCATACATTTATTTTCCTCCTATTTTCATCATATTATTATTGTTGTTGTTGTTTATGCGAGTGAACAGACTAACCCAAAATGGTGGTTTTCTCTGAAATCCGAGTTATAGCAAGTCTTTTCTACTGAACTGAGATCTGAAGAATCTCAACATTTTCCTGGTTCTCCAATTCCCCCAGACTCTTTTTTATTATTTGGTCTCCAGGACTTTTCTGAATATTCTATCTGACCTTAGCAATGATGTGATCTAGATTACCTCGATTCTTCTGATTTCCGACTTTTCCTGGCCATTTTCCAATTCTTTAGGGAACGTTCCTGGTACACCAACAACAAATGGTATGACCGTTACTTTTATGTTTGATACTTTTTAGTTATCTAGTAAGATTCAGGTATTTGTCAATATTTTTGCTTTCTTTTAATTTAAATCTGTGATCCATCTGAACATCAAAATCCCCAAGATGGTAAGTTCTTTTTTACTAGTTTTGGTTTTCTGTCCGGGATAAGGGGATTCGTTTGCATCTCAAAATCCAAAGGAATATCATGCGTCTTATTCTGTAAGACAGATTCTGGATATCATTGTTATTATTCCTTGCGAGTTTTTTCTCACCAACGTTAGCTGATGGTCTTTCACTGGATTCTGAGTAACAGCAAGTTTTCTCAGGTCTGTAGGACTCTTATCAGTATTCTGGCCAACCTAAACAATGCTGTAGTTTGGATGGTTTTGGCTCGTCCTCCTATTTCCAACTCCCCAGCCCTCTTACTTTGCCTTTGGGGATCGTTTCGAGTGCCCTAGTTATAATTGGTATCACTGTCACTTTCATGTTCCAATGCTTTATTATTTCCCTGGCAAGATCTAAGAAGTTGTTTCTTTTTTTGTTTTCTTTAATCTTCACTCTGCAGATGGCTGGGACGTAAAAGTCTACTATTCGACCAGTCCCTTTTTTGTAAACTATCGCTAGGTCTTGTCATCTGGCCGGGATTAGGTGATCTGTTTATATCTCAAAATTCCAGAGAAGTTTGTGTCTCATTGTCCAGTCGTGTATAGAATTGTACTCTTTTTATGCTAGTTTTCTGTGTTCGCTTATCATGGGATTAATGGTTTCATCTCTATCACCACGTAATCTTCACTTGCTATACTGTTCCGTCTTATCTATTTTTGCTTTAAACTAGTTGGTCCGTATGGCGTTGTTTTGTGTTGCTATAAGAATAGATTCATTTTCTCTCCCAAATTTTCCTTTCCGTAGCCATATCTAAGTTTTCTTTTATGGGATTTTGTCAGTTAGTCACTTGAAATATCCACATAATTGTTTTTCTTCCAATTTCTGTTTTCTTTTTGTGGTTCTCTTGATGATTATGTTATTTGTGCTGCTTCTGGTCGCAATGATAAGTCTTTCTTTGTTCCTTTTTATGTAGCCTTCATGTCCTTTTACTGATGCACCGGCGCTATCTCAATTGCTGGCGAGTCCTCTTCCTCCTTATTTTCTTGACACATATCTATGTTATCTCTGGAATGTAATGCTTTATGAATCGGCATTAGTTTTTTGTCCTCTGGTCTATTTTATGCATCGGCATTAGTTTTTTGTCCTCTGGTCTATTTTCAGAATGGTCCCGAGGAACAGCCCAGGTATTTATACTTTTATGAGAGTTTTTCACACCAGCATTTGCTGATGGTTTTCCCTGGAGTTTGAATGACACCAGGTCTCCTCAAGTTTCCAGGATTCTTCTTAGTATTCTAGCCGATCTTAATAATGCTAAAGTCTAGATGCTCTCCACTTGTCCTCTTATTTCTAAGTCTTCCAGTCCCTGTACCAATCCTTTGGGGATTGTTCAAAGTGCACCTATTAGAACTGGTATTACCTTCACCTTAATATTCCATAGTTTTTATCTATAAGAGTTATTCACATCAGTAATAACTGGTAGCTTTCATTAGGCTTCCAACGTCAGAAAATCTCCTCAGCTTGTCTTTTCTTCATTATTGTAATTGTATTTCTTTTTTATTATTTTTTGCAAAAGACTTTACGTTATCCATAAACATAAGTTTGTTTATTTGTTTATTATTATTTCATCCCTGAGAGTTTTCCCACTAGTTTTAACGGGTGATTTTTCACTGGAGACACCAAGTCGCATCAGGTGTACATGACTCGAGATGATTTTAATTGTTCTGTAATGGTCTCAATTCTTCCTCTGATCTCCAGTTTTTCTAGTCTCTTTTTGAGACTTTTGAGGGCAGTCTCAAGTGCTCCAACTGCAATTGATATCACCGTCACTTTCACGGCTTTTTCAGCTCTTTAGCAAGTTCAAAGTGTTTGTTTATTTTTTCGCTTTTTTTCATTTTGAATACGGAGTCTGCTGGAACATCAAAATCCACTAGATGACAAGTTCTTTTCTTCTCGTTTGTAAACACTAGGTCTGCTGTAACATTTGATGAAGAAGCTATAATGGCGGATAAAATTTTGAGATTATGCAAATTATCTAAAACGGCCTTAAAGCACTGAAGCTGATCACAGAATTCGATAAGCGTAAGGATATTAAACAATATGACAGTAGTTCCCAAAAGTTGTTTCATTGATATATGGGTGGTGAAAGTTACTTTACGATAAAGCCTTATAATAAACGATCATCAGTTGATCGGAGTGTTGCTTTGAAACACAAATTAAAGGAGCTAGCCATCGAAAACTTTTGGAAGAGCCTTGATCATTGAACAGTATAAGCCCCAATATATTTGGAAATGATACAAAAATCTTTTGATACATCCAAATATAAATTTCTAGACATTTGGAATTTTTTTCTTTCCTGAATTTCAATACATAATGATATTAAAGTCATTAACAATACATTCACATACAATATATATATATATATATATATATATACACACACACACACACACACACACACACACACACACACACACACACACACACACACACACACATATATATATATATATATATATATATATATATATATATATATATACGAGGGGGATACGATAAATTTCCAGACTTTTTTCGTATGAGCATTTAAAATTGTCGTAGACTCTTGAAAGTTCCGTATGTTATTGCTATACATATTATGAGATGACTGACCAATTTTTATGATTCCATGTTCAAATCAACAGCAACAACAGCAATTGGTATACACCCTACTAAAGCCTGATTGTCACAGCCGGTGAATTTCAAAAATGCTTTCTGACACTTTAGAAGAACAATCTGCAATAAAATTCTGTTTTAAACTTGGAAAAGGTGCCACAGAAACGTATGGAATGTTTCAGACTGCTTTTGGAGCACCTTGCATGAATTGAGCATCAGTTTTTGAGAGGCATAAGAGATTCAAGGAAGGCAAGGAAGGATGATGAGAGGTGTGAGAGGAGTAAGGAAGTCAATACACCAGAGTTAATTGGCCAAAGGGTTAGGGTTAGGTTTACTATGTTGAGGTTTTAAGGGAGTTCAGGAAGAGATTCCGTCGGAAGAGACTAGCACTCTTCAAATCGGGTCAGTGGCATTTCCACCAGCACAATACACCAATCCACAACTCCATCCTTGTCACAGACTATTTGACCAGATGGGCATCAACATAGTTCCTCAGCCACCCTATAGTCCAGACGTTGCTCCCTATGACTTTTGCTTATTCCCTAGGCTCAGAGGCTATCATTATGAGACAATTGAGGAGATGAAAGCGGCTGTGACGAAGGACATTGACACGCTCACACAAGAGTATTTCCAAGGGGCCTTCCAGAAATTGTTGGAACGGTACAACAAGTGCATTGCAACCGGAGGAGATTACTTCGAAGGGGACTAGAGTTTCATGTGTGTACTATCAATAAAAGTGGCCATACGAAAAAAGTCCGGAAACTTATCGTATGCACCTAGTATATATATATATATATATATATATATATATATATATATATATATTGACATCGACACGCGGCTAAAGAAGGCATGGACAACTATCGATTGGCTATCGATCATACGGAAATCAGACCTGACCGATAAAAGGAAACGCAGTTTCTTACAGGCAGCGGTCGTATCGATACAGCTGTATGGATGCACTACTTGGACGCTAACTAAACGATTGGAGAAGAAGCTAGACGGCAATTACACAAGAATGTTGCGAGCAATATTGAACAAGTCCATGCAGCAATACCCCACAAGGCACCAACTATACGGCCACCTGCCTCCCATCACGAAAACTATCCAAGTTAGACGAACCAGACATGCAGGACACTGCTGGAGAAGCAGGGACGTGCTCATAAGTGATGTGCTCCTATTGACCCCCTCATATGGCCGGGCAAAAGCAGGACGACCAGTTCGAACATACATTCAGCAGCTGTGTGATGTAGCCCTGAAGACCTGCCAGAGGCGATGAACGATAGGTAGAAGTGGCGAGAGAGGGTCAGGGATATCCGTGCTAGTTGCACCTGATAATGATATATATATATAATCGTCCTCATTAGATTCTTTTAATAAAATCATGTTCAAAACGTTTCATAGAAAATTATTGGAAAAGTTGGATATTTAAGCAGGGAGCTTTTTATCCTAAGATACCTTTCTTTTTCACCGGTGATGAAAGAGAAATTGGTTTCGAGTCGATTCGGCAACCGAGTATCGAGTTAGGAATACTTTTTAGATAACTTAACTAAGAATATTTTCAGACTTTTACATACACCATATGATTGCCTCTCTAATCTCTCAAAATATCTTTTTCGAAATCAAACCATACGAAAACAAGAAAGTAGTACATTAATGTTGCATGGATAAAAGTTTGACAAATCAGGACAAAGAGAACTGAAAGAATTGAATAATAATCTCTTATTTTTGTTTATAAATAAAATAGAACAAAATTCTATTTCGACATAGGTTTTACTAAGATTCACTCTAAAGTAAAATCAAACAAACAAGTAAATAGATTTATGAAAAAATATATTGTTACATATATGATGCTAGGATGCTATTCTCCATATCTGGGCAAGAACACACACACACACACACACACACACACACACACACATATATATATATATATATATATATATATATATATATATATATATATTACAGGATTTTTCAGAAAAATTTTGATATCATTTTGTTATCTCATAACTTGACCAATTCTCGTTCAAAACTAAGAATTCTACGTTTAATGTTTTAAGTTTTTCCCTCACTCGTTTAATAGAATTTTGAGTAGTTTCTATACTTACGATTGAATTTGATATCACACACACACACACACACACACACATATATATATATATATATATATGTCTGAGTATATATTCACCCAACCATCCCCGCACGGGCAGTATGCGACACAACTCAATTTTTAAGCTCGTTTTCACTGAGGATTTTCCTTCTGCCTAGATGGGTTTTCTTACAAGGATGAATACCCTAGTCTGTCATATTATTTTCTTTTTGCTTGGGTAGGAAGAAGATATAGATTCGTGACTTTTTTCAAAGGCATTAAAACAAAGAGAAAGAGTAGGAGTTTTGCCTATCAGTGATCTATTTATAGGTCAAATAGATCTGAGATAAAGTGCTTATGTGTTTAGAATGAGTGCCAAGATATATTTTTGTTGTGTATATAATTGGAAATCACATAAATATTATTCAGTGTGGCTGACTGTCTCCTATTCAAAGGGTTAAACTTCCCTTAAAAGGACACACAGAGTATTGAACTATATCCAGTATGGAATTCTAGTTCTGGTGATTTGGTGAGTGTGTTGTCATAACTCCTAGGTCTACTCTATTAGGCGCATTAGTACTTTGCAAAATTTTATATAGATTTTGAAGATAATGAAGTGTTTATCCGTTAATAATCATTTTTAAGATGTATTTTTGAACCATGCATAACGGGAGATCATAAAAATCTCTGCAGGAATAACTACACAAAAAATGAAAAGAGGAAAGTTCAACGAATGTGATTCCCTAAACGAAAAAATAACCCTAGACGAGTTGACATGCACTTAAGATTAATCAATAAAACAAATTAATCATGCACTTAAGATTAATCAATCTTTATTCTCTCATGTCAGTTTTTGAGGCTATAGAAGTTTCTTTGTTCTAGTTGAAACCGGCTCTTCGCATTTTTGTGAATTATTCCTTGTTCTCCGTTCACATGATCGCATGTCTCCTTGTATCCCAGTCATCAAAAGTATTTCTAGAAGTAGTAGTAGTAGTAGTACATATTTGTACCGTATATCATTGGACACCATATAATTGTCAAACTGACTTCGGAATAAAATAATCCAACCATGATTGACATGATTTAAAACCAACCAACCAACCAACCAACCAACCAACCAAGTGAACCAACCACTTTTTGAATGTTAAAAGATTCAACGCTGTTATTTGTAAAATCACTTTACTATCAGAAATAATATAAATTCATATTAAATGATCAAAACTAACAATGGGTATAACAGAGTAATGGTAAAGACAATAGGCAGATCTAAAAACAAACAAACAAGCCCTTGTTTATAAGGAGTTTAAGTGCAGTTGACTTTAATAATACACCAATCCTTATTATTCTCTTCTTTTCTCATCAGTGGATTTAATAATAACAACGAATGAAAAGTTGGGCTTATTAATTCAAATAAATCCTAAACATAATACCAGTGGGTTACATAAGGATATCGTCTGAAAAGAAAAAATAATTTCTTGGAGTGTTTAAAATACCTCACAATAGAACTGATTAATTTATTTATGAGTCTTTTTCCTACTTTGTTTGGGAACTGTCATAGAATCTTTCTAAAAAATATATTATTTGAACAGGTAACGTTTCTCCCAGGGATTTTTGTTGTATTCAAGTAAAAATCGATAGATTAATAATATCGATATGAAAGAAGAAGCTTAAATAATTTTTCATGAAAGAAAAAAGAAAAAGGTTTCAGCAACACGTTCGATTTTTATGATGAGGAAACAAAATTGTAGTTCCATTAGTTCCATAAGTGACTTTGACTTTTAGTCAAGTCGCACTGAAAGCACCAATTCCCTTCAAATCACTGAAGTTAAGCAGCAATGAGTATGATCAGTACTTAGTTGAGTGACCCTTTAATTGCAGCAGGTGTTGTATATCTTAAACGACGACAATTCTTGTGTTTATAAAAATATACAGTTCGTGTTTGTTTTCGAAAGGGTCAAAACGCTGTAAGTGGGAGAGAGAGACACACAAGGAGACAGAGGACTCGGACCAAGGACAGCTAAATTTGACACTATATCTTCTCAACTCCCATTGTGTTTCTATATTCAGATCCCCACTTAGTACTTCTGCTTCTTGACGGGGACCACCCTCCTGGTATTCACTGACGATTCTCCGAATCTTGCTCCTTCTCCTGACTGACCTCCTGTGTTGTGGGGGTTGTGTGCTTATTTAACATTTTCAACGACCACACGTTTTCTTTCCGGCTCCCAACTCCGATTTCCCCTTGTTTACACAGATGCATCCTTCGTACGAAATCTTTGACTGACGAGTCTTTCAAAGGTCAATATGCAACACAGCTAGCGCAAACAACCTGAGTCTTGTAGTCCAGACTAAGCACAGCGCAGTAAATAACAATAAGAATGTACTTATCACTGAGGATAAGCAATGATGAGCCTGTTCAACACGTAAATGGGCGACTATTTATTAACAGCAGGTACTGTGGGCCAAACTAAGCAAAAGTTTGTAAATAATTTAAGTTGATAACAATAATGAGCCTGTTGATACTGTAAGCAACCTAAGGCTTGTGTGCCAGACTATGTGAAGCTTAGTAAATAACAATAAGTCGAAAGCAACGATGAACTTGTTTAATACTTATATTGGTGACGTTTTGGTAACAACAACTACAGTAAACACACTGAGGCCAGTGTACCAGAATAAGCAAATTCTTTTAAATAACAATTTGAAAGCAATGATTCAACACGTACATGGATGTAAATACCGTAAGTAATCTAAGACATTTGTACCTGACTAACCAAAGTAAATAACAAGATTATTAAGTCACGTTGAAAGTAGCTGTTCCCATAAGGTCACCGAAGTTAAGCAGTGATAAGCCTGCTCATTACCTAGATGGGTAATCTTTTAGTCACAGTTGTTGCAGTAAGAAACTTGAGACCCGTGTATCAGACTAAGCAAAGCTTTGTAAATAATTGATATAATGACTGAAAAAACTTGATACCATGCCAGTTTAACGTCGAAGCCAGAAGAATCAAGCCGCAAGATAATTTTCACTAAGTATTTCCATAAACATTTCATGAGTGAGTTTTCTTAAAATGACTTTTCACTCCTTATTTTTGAGCTGATTTTAAAAGAAATAATAGAAAAGGGTATTGAGTTTTTCATTGTCAAATCAAATAAAGCGTCTTCCTTTAGATATTAGAATCAAATCACGCTGAAATCAATCCGTCCCCGGCAGATCACCTAAGTTATGAAGCAATTTGTCAGTTCTGTAATTATAAGGGTGGTCACTTCGGAATAGCAAATAAGATAAGCAACACAAAACTTGTGTCTCAGAAAAATCAAATTTTAGTCATAAAAATTAAGGAGCTGAGACTCGTTGTTTATTTTGTTTTATTACTTGCTCCTCTTGTTGGGTTGTATTATACTTGAGTCAATTTAAGAATTATAATATTGAATCGTATACGGTAAAAAATATATCGTCACAACCATTTTAATGCTTCATATTTAGCTATAATACCAATTAGATATCAATATAATAGCTTATGTATGAATTAAGTTTAAAATCATTTTGAACAACTGGTGCAGATTTATTTGACCCATTGAAAGGACCGTTACTGATGCTACCATATGAGGTCAAAGTCGACCTGGTAGTTGTGCCCACATACTTCCAGAGTTACATATCACTTATGTATCACCACTGGATGCGTTTTAGTGTCATACCTAGAACACGATAGATTATAAAAGACAAAAGAAGCTATCAAATTGCTGAGCAAAGTATCAAAAAGCAGAATATTTTCCCTTAATTTACTCCCAACTTAGTCGAGCATAAGGCTATGTGTTGAGCGCTCAGTGAGGTTCAAATTCACTTTACCTATAATGGTGAACAAGACGAATTTAGTAACTGTCTCTCAACAATGAATCACTTTCTACACTTGGTTAATTATTAAACTTAGGTCAAGCACAAGGTTTTATATTTAGAGTATCTTTTGAGAAATAAATTCACCTCAGATCTAATAGCATACGAGACTAGTTTGCTATCCATTAGACTTACTTCATACCAACTGCATTCGATAAAAATCGATTTAATTACAAGTATAAAATTGATTTCTTCGTTGACGAGAAGGTTGCGGATGTTGTGAATATTAGGTACTTTGGCAAATCCATAAGCAACAACATTAATGAAATTCAGGTCATCTGACGGAATTTCCAAATGGGTAACCTATTAGGAACAGCAGGTAGTGTAAGCCATCTACGATATTGGTGCCAGACTAAAAAACATTAATGACCTTGACCACGATCTGAAATGCTGGATTAGAAAAGCAATATAACATTCAACCTGAGCAACTCTGATGTCTGGACGGGTCAGTTCTAACTATCAATACTTTTTTATATATATATTTGAGCCATTGTGCTAGTGCTGCAATTTTCCCAATCACCAATCTTTTTTCGAATTTTTCTTTTTTCTAAACTGGAAATTCATTTCAAATAAAATTAAAGTCATATGACGGAGAAAACACCGGATAATTGACCAGCAAAAACTTACATTCATCTGCTCTCTGTGGACACTGAATATCATCTTGAGAACTTTCCAAGAGCGATGGATGATTGAGAGGAATGATGTGTATGTGTGTGTGTGTGTGAGAGAGAGAGAGAGAGAGAGAGAGAGTAAAAGGAATCAGTGCTGTTGGCACGCCTTCATGATGATGATAATGATATGTGAGAAGTGTTCAAAAGTATCGAAACTAAAACTCTTTTGCCGAAACAGAAATGAGCAACGAATGAAAAGTCATTTTCTTTCAAAATGATTCCTTTGGGATTAACTATACTTGTTCCAGCGAATTATTTTTTGTTTGAAGTACCTCGAGCCATTATTTTATATGGTGTGAAGCTAAGTAGTCGTATTTCTTTCAATGCCCGGAATGTTATCAAATCTTATGACAGAGATGAATTTTTTGTTTAAGAAGTTTGGAGTGTGCTGCAGTTGGACAATCTGGTGTTTACCCAAAAACATTTTCATCAAAAATCATGGAAACTAATTTTATAATTTTCTTTCATAATTGGTACTCAGTATTCGATTATTATTTTGTTCATTTCAGTTTTAGTTGATCTTCATCGCAACTAATAAGATCTCTGGTCCTTACTAGACTTTTAGTAACATAGTCATGTATACCAATTATCTAATCTTACCATTGAGATGCATTTCCGTAATTAGATGAAGCATTTTCATTTATTGTTATCTTTTTTATTCGTGTTTGTTTCATCTAAATTTTGAATGCTATTCATTGAAACTATTCAGAACGTCATTAGACAGAGTGCAGCAGTTTAGAATTCAGAATTTTCCTTTTGTTAGATAAATAGCCATACCAAAGATAATGATCTCAATCTGCAATACAATATACCCATAGCTAGAGCGGGTGGAAAAGATTCCTACCTGTCTATCGAGTATTAGCAAGAAGTGAAACATGAACAGCCTGGACCAGGATTCGAACCCATTTCGTCGAGTACAATTTCTATGACGATAACCATTATACAACTCTCGTCTCCAATTCTATCAACCTGTCCCTGCTTCTCTTAGTCTGTTCTTATCAATCTATCTATCTATCGTGCATAGAGTCAAAGAGAATCTATTTGATTTAGTTTCTTTGTTTAATAGTATATCAACCATAATGGGTTATCTGATGACAAGGTCATCCATGTAGAAGAACAGAAGCAATACTATTCAAACTATAGCTGGGGTGGGGGTAAGGGGGCTCGTACCTTTCCCAAGGGTATTAGTCCGAAAGTGAACGCAATAGCTCAACTGGAGTTCGAACTCGCTTCGAGGCCGAGATCTATTTATTTCAGTCTGTTCATATCTATTTATCAATCTATTGTGTCTCATAATAAAATATATCATTTCCTACGGGATAAAATATATTATTTCCTACGAATCATGCATACGACTTTTGATGGCACTAAACGATATTGAAAACTGTTCACATTTTTTGTTGTATCCTTGAAGTGATTTTAATATGAAAATTGTACATTGTGTGAGGAATGAGCCTTGTTTTTGTGGAGTTTAATGGTTGACACAAAGGTGTCGTATACTTCTTTGGGCGCTCTGCATAGGTTCGAAAAGCTTAATTGTTTCTGAAAGGAGAAATTTAGAAGATGAAAAGAACATCATCACAACAGAATATACTGCATTCTCAAAAGCATCTGTCGCAGGTGATTATCAATGCTTTGTAGGAATTAAAAGGCGGAAAGCTCACCCTTTCAATTCTTCCTTCTCTCGTTTTTGCCTTGTTGGTTTTTGCTTTGTTATCCACTGCAAAGAAAAGGGTGTGCTGGGTATGACACTAAACTGCACCTGATGGCGAGGCTCCTTTTCAGTAGTTTCTGGGAGTGTGCAGTACCCCCTCATTACCCTTATTACCATATTCACTCTGACCCAGAGTGACAGTATTGGTTAGGGTCCCATTCATGGATTAGATAGATCTGTATAAAATAATTTGTATCAGATTGGAATTCCCAATACCATATAACTGAGTAAATTATTTGTATTAACCGTGGCCTCCAAACGACTTCTGAATTTCCAGCATGCTTTTCTGATGCTAAATGCAGTCGTTATCCTTGCCTTCTGTTCATCTTTGGTGCTGTATGGAGTTTTATTGGTCTCTCGCTCAATTGCACCAAACAAATAATAATCAAGAAGATTGGAATCTGCGGAGTTAGACAGCCACGTGTTAGGGATGGTATGGTCGCAGAAATTTTCTCACAGACAAGACTGGCTTCTATTTTGTGATAAGGCGCAGATTTTTGTTGTCTGACCTAGGGTCGTCGAGATGACATGAACTCAATCAGGCCAGTACAACCTTCTACAAGCACTTGATGAAGACATCCGTGTTGAGTGTGAGACCATGTGGAAAGATGAGTGGTGTCATAACTTCACCATCACTTGTGACCACTCTAAATACTATGAATTGAAATGCGTGTTTGGGTTTTATCACTATTGATTCATCCGGTGGGGACAAAGTAAGCTAATTGTTATTCTATGAGTTCACCATCAAATCCTGGCAGAAAAACCGAAGCATGTTCAGTTCGAGTGGATGCTTACGGTTGTTGAAAAGCTTTACAGCGTGGTCTTTCCTCTTGTCTTTCATAGTTTGTACTATCTTGTATGAGAAATACCGAATGTAATTTTACATAACCTTCTTGATAAGAGACTCAGACACTCCGATGTCTCTGGCTATGGACTTTGATTTGCTGGGATCATAGCCTATATCTCACAAACAAATTCGGTCGATCTATCCTTATCGGGACGATCAGAGTGAGGCTTCCGAGATTTCACCATTGGATTCATTCAACTTTTTTCGAATCATCTACGGGACAATCCTTAGATTGACAATCAAACACTCGATGATATCCATTGTGGAGCTTCCAGCATGAATACCAAGCAGTACAGCATGCCTTTTTTTCAAATTTCAGGAGGAGTGAAATGCGTCATAGTGTTTTTTCCTCACAAGCAGTGCTTAACTGACTGTAGTTCTTTCCAAAGCAAGCAAAACTTGAAATAAGCATGAAATTATTGACTCAAAATTTATACATTGCTCTCTCTCTCTATATATATATATATATATATATATAGGGTGTGATGTATAGATAAAAAATAATTAAATATGTATATATATATATATATATATATATATGTATATATATATTGATAATATTGTTAGTTGTATATTTAAATAAAGAGTGCTCAACATCACTGATAGGGTATATACATATATCTAAGTTTGGATAGCGTAGACATAGCATCAACCGAGCTTTGTTTGACGATCCTATAGACAAGAAACTATCACCAAGCTCCGTTGACTTTATATCTATCCTTTATATATATATATGAGTATTATAAAGGAATATTTGAAAACATACCGCTCTGTGCAGATTATATTTATTAGAAGTCATCAGATTGGAGTACATGATATAGGTTTGTTTGCAAAAATGTCTTAAAAATAACTACACAATTTTTTTTAGATATAATCATGCAAAGTATTTGATTCGTCAACCTATAGGTTTAAAATAAATGCTTGACGAGTTGACATGCCACGATCATCAATCAATCAATCGATAAATTCTCACGTTTAAAACTAGCGTGGATTTCCTGAATGATCCCGACATATATATATATATATATATATATATATATATATATATATATATGGATAATTAGGCCACTCAAAGAGTGCTGCAAGTAGAATTTATTCAATGCACCACCCCACCCTTCCCTTTGCTACACTTGAAATACAGATATTGCTAGCTATGAAAATTGTGCAATGAACAACCCTAGCATTACACATATATATTAATGTAGACATATACTTTGCTTAAACATTTGCATATACCCGTTCAAGGAACTTTTATTTATACAAAATATATTATCTAATTTTAAAACAATGCAAACCACCGTTAACTATTTTCTGGCTAATACCATATTGAGGCATATCAATACTTTAACTAATATTACCTTTAACAATCAAGAAAAGAAACTGTATCTTTTATCGCTTTTAAACAAACTTGTCAATCAAATTTTTAAAAATACATCAAATTTTTAGAACTGTATTTTATTTAATCATTTACACTCCCCCATTTCTCATTATTATTGTAAATATTTACTTAAGATATATACGATTGCAAGATTCTATCTATAACTCAAGTTTAAATTCCTGGTCACTGATAATAAATGACACGAGTATTTCTTACTGTTAAAATATGTAGATATTGATGCATAATACAGAATAATTCTTTTACTTTCTAGTTTTTGTGTTTGGTCGCAACTGAAATACAAACATAAGTATCTTACTTGCTTTGACTGCTGCCCACCTTAATCAGTTCTGACAGGTGTAACACTCAAAATTTTGCCTGTGAACTTTTTTGAGCCTTCAGTTACCTGTCCTTCGTTTATTGATATTGAATAGGAATACTTGAAACTTTATAAGCGTGTGCAAATTATTTGTATTTAGAAAAGTCTCATGAGCTTATAATTGCTTGCAAATGATTATTATCAGAATATTCAACATATTAGTTTAAAAAACAAAGAAACAAAACCAAAAAAATCCAAAAATAATTGATGTCAGGAATAGTAGGAAGAAAAAATTGAGTAGGATATAAAAGTAAAATAGTAAGAAAATTATTCAAATTATCTATTGCTTTGTGTCTTGTTGTTGTTGTTGTTTCTGCTTTTAAACGGCTTTCATGATCCAAATTAGAATGTGTAAGAGTCAAAATTTAGAATTATAGACTAATTAAACTCTGATATACGCCCTTAAATAAAAGTACGTTCCAAACATTGAGATAAAAACGCTCCACAAAAGCATGGTAAACATTTCTTTCAATGATCGACGAATAAGAAAGAGGTAGGTGAAAAAAATCATTTTACTCGCTGAAGTTTAAATGAAGAAAAAAGGCTTGAGAATCTCATAATTAGAGAATGTAGAACTAAAAAATGTTTATTAATCCAAAAATCCAGATTGAAATTTAAAAAAAAGGATAGTTAGACTTATACAGTTAAAACTTAAGTAATTTTAAGACATAAGTATAAAACTTTTTTCGGAGAAGGCAAATTCACAAAACCCTACCAGCATAACACCGGAGATTGTATTACAATAAAACCAAAGTTAAATTCAACGGTAGTTATTCTGCCCCTGTTTGTAACCAGATTAACCGTCTGCTAGGAAGGAGAGTATTATACGAGCCACCTAAGCGTGTACCAATGGAAACAATGCGAGGCAGCATGGTGAAGGTGAAGTAAGGTGGATGAATTTAAAGGCGTGATTCCTTAGATGATGGGTCGAGGAACCTTATTGGTCAACACTCAGGATCAAATTGTTCGGACAAGAAACTACTGCTACTCATCTATAAAAAGTGGCGTTAATGGATGAGAAAAAACAGCCACCGAAAGATTATCATGACTGCCAGGGAACTTTGTGCTATCAACACGACTTGATGTTGTATGTACAGATCTATCTATTTATATATCTATCTAAGGTATCTCATAGTAAAATATATTATTTCATACAGGATATTTGGTTCTGAAAGGATCATGCCTATGACTTTTGTGTATAAACTTATGATTTTGCCACGTGAAAAGGAGAATGCCCTTTTTTTAAATGTTGATTCGAACTACCATTTGTCAGTTCTATTTTCAAAAGAATTGATATATGGTACCAGCTGGTGTCAAACTCTTCGTTTTAAGGCAGACAATCGAATAATACACGCTGAATAAAATTCTTATTATAATAATTCTATGAAATCGACGTTGTATGATTATCTCAATATTGCAATGTCGGATCGTGTTAATGAAATATTTTACCTCTTCGCTTTTGTGTTTAATTTAATTGAAGATCGCTAAAATAATTTATGGTCTGTTCAGGCAAAATACATTTCTTCTTTTTTCGCTTCGAGAAAGACTTTCCATATTGGATGCCACAAATGATATTAAATTCCCAAAATAAGGTTAGGCGATTGTTTATTTTTTTAAGGATGTCTCATGGTTTACCTCAATCAAAATTATTTTAAAAATATAAAAATCATTTTTTCTTCTTCCTCGCAGTAAATTAAAATTGATTGGTTACTGTGAGTAGAATTCGATTAAAGAGATACTTATCTAAGCATTGCTCCCACTCCCACTTATACATGATGTAATCCCCGTATTGCATTTATTCTATCATTGAATAGATCTAACATAATCAACTTAAAATGCTTCAATTCATTTCTCTTGTAAATACTCTGAAATTGATGTCATACAATCCCGTCCCGATTTACAATATTAGTGGTGGATCTCGGTGTATTACTGACAAAAGACATAGTCGAATGTTCTATGAACAAAATAAAAAAGGAAAACGAATCCATAGTCCTAATAGTTTTATTCAATATATATATATATATATATATATATATATATATATATATATATATATATATATATTCTCTTGAAAGAAACTGATTGAAACGCCAATAAAAAAATCAACATAAAATCCTTGTCTACAACCTTTAATAAAAACATTCCTAAGAATATATATATATATATATATATATATATATATATATATATATATATATATATATATATATATATATATATATATATATATATATATTACCATGTTCCGTATATAATACCTACAATAATTACTCACTTCAAAAATAACTTTCTCTTAATTTTCAATGTATTTTAGAGTAAAAATAATTTGTAAAGCAATATTATTTCTCTAATATCTCTTTTGCAGCCAGTTATATTGATTATTGATCACTGAAAATCCCCTTTTTCCTAATTTTCCATGAATTTTTGTAGTAAAATCTTTAATGATGCCTTTAATGATAATAAAAGCTTCTAGTCTCTTTGTACTTATTAAAGAAAGAAAACGAAAATTTACCTAGTTTGCATTTGGTTATGATTTTTTAAGGTTATCTGCTATTCAAAAATAAATAATAAAAGAAAGATCTGAGAACAATTTCTAAGTGAAAAAAATCTGTTCCCTGATCGTTTTTGCTTTGCAGTAAAGAAAAAAGAGAATCGAACAAAAGTCTCTTTTCTTACATATCAAACCTGTAGAAAACCTGAGAATATAGTGGTCGAAACGTCGTACGACAAATAAAAAACAAAAAGGAATTCAAAACTATAAACAAGAACTTAAGCCAATAAAGCAGAATCCACAGATCCGGCTGTAATATGGAATTAGAGAGTGATTCAAAAAGAACCCAGAAAATAAAATCATTGAATCATAAACATTCATTGAATTATTGATAAAATTTTACGACCTTTTTCCATCTTTCAACGACATTTGATGATGAAGTTACAGTTCTGAAGAGTGTAGTAGTCCTTCATTGTCATTACAACCAGGTCAACTCTGACTGGGAGTGTTAATGCCCGTTAGGGTTGTATCTATGGGCTAAATAGATCTGTTGGAAAATTAATCGTATTGGATAGGACCAAGAACAACAACAAAAAAAAAAGAAGAAAAACTCAAGAAACAACTAAACAAAAATGCAAGTACAAATACAATGAACGCGATCCCTAACCACTTGGTATAAAATAACTCTAGACGAGTTGACATGTCTTTAAAATCAATCTCTCAACCAATAAATCATTTCATCTTTCAGCTATAGTTTTAATTCAATCATTAACCCTTTCAAAAAATAGGCCTACAACTTTAGACTCAGCTTTATTTTATACTTCGAAAACCTGATATTTTGGGCTGAATACTATTCTACTTGTACCCTTTTAAAGATTTCAGTTAGGATGAAGGATATTTTACAGTTACTCACGATATTTATTATCGAATTAAATTTATTTTCAACGCAAGTATACATCTATTCTAAAGTGATTTTAAAAAAAATATCGAACCAGAAGAGAAACACAAGTGCTTAAATACTAATCTATGTCTCATTCCGGAAGTATATATGGACTTTGTTTTCATAACTCATTTATTTTCTCCTAAGTTTTGTAAATAGCGTACCTGAATTTTCTTATTACACTACGGATAAAGGGCTCAATAAATGCCATAAACAATTTTAAGATTTCCCTTGCATTGTGTAAATAAACTGGAAACTTCTATCATCGATTGGTTTCACTATTGCAGTATTCTGGTCTGGTCGTGGGATTACTACTCATATAGTGTGTTTGGGTCAGGAATAGTTCACCTCTTTCCAGATCTACAACTAGTTGAAATTCATTTTCCTTTTTCTTGACTGGTTGCCATTCCAAAGTTAAAGAACCAAGTTTGCCCTACTAATTACCCATAATGGAAAAGGAATTGTTGGATGACTGCCATTCCCAAGAGTATAAACACTTTGAGAAATGCAAACAACCTCGTTCAAAATTTGAACTTAGTTATCCGAGTTCACTCTCTATGACAATAACCGTTGCACTAAGAGCGCTTCTATAGCTTAATACTAAGAATCTAATTATGAACTGACGAAGCTAGTAATTTTCATTTTGTAAAAACTTATCTTAAATAATGAAATAATATTTGGCTTTCAGTCTTTCATTTTGGAATACTGAAACCAGAGTGTGTAAGTTAAAGTTAACAGATTTAAGCAGCGATAGCCGCCGTTAAAGCCACTCTCTTCTAATTAGGAGCTTAAAACATTTCATTCATTCTAATTTTCTGCGTCAGCACCTTAATTTCATCAATATGATTTAATCCTCACAAATTTTTCCCGGTAAAATATCATTCAAATTTCAATAGACTTGGTGAAAATAATTTGCATTTCAATTTGTGGCGTGAAGATTTCATCTATAGATTTGCAGATTAAGCGATTTGAGAAGTTAACTTGGCGTTAAAGAAATAAAGAAACTTGTGAATAGAATCTTGGAAATCTAAACGGTTTATAATGCGCAGGATTATTCTTTTCTGTCTTAAAGATTATGGGATTTTTAAATGTTTAGAAATTACCTTATACGGAGAAACAATAACTTATCTGGTGGGAATCGCGAAGTGATTAACTTAATCTTTCATCTTCCTTACAATAGGTAAACATTTTTGAAAACGTTAAAAAAATGGAACCAAGACATTTGCTCAGATCTTCTGTAATATAAAAAAGTTCGCATGAGATAAGGTTTTTAGTTATATTTGTTTCAAAAGATCGAAAAGGTGCATTTATTATTTTGGAATTGCGAAGAGCAGGAAATTAGCCGAGCAACTAATGTTTGTTGAAGTGCAAGGGTCAGTACACAGGACGATCTTTCTCCAAAACGTAGTTTTCTACTGGTGAGGTTTTTCTTCTTTTTTTTGCTAAAGGAATTATAAAAAAAAAAGAGGTAGAGATTACCATGGAATTGTCTCAGGTCTTCAGGCTTGTTTCGGACCACGGTTGTCAATTTTCTAGACTAGTAACCAACCATAGCAAGAGAATCCTTTCTTCTTCGCTCTTAGCAAATACCTTAAAAGAAGTTGACTCATTCCTATCGCAAATATATATAGCTGTTTACAAATCCTATTTTTTGACAAAAAGTCACAAGTATGGAGTCGCAATGGAGGATCAATATCACTACCGAGTTGTAATGCGACCAAATTGTTTAACATTCTGTTAGAAAGAGCCACCTCTAATCGATACTATGTTCAATGATTTGTGTATCAGTATGTGCGTGCCTGCGCTCGCGCGCGCGTGTATATATGAATGTGTGTGTAAGTGGATGTACATATTAGACAGGGAGGTAGATATGAACAAACTTAATAGATAGATAGATAGATAGATAGGTACATGCATACGTAACCCTCCCATTAAGTTGAGAGACGAAAATATCTAGAGCAATTAATTCTTACCATTTTCGACACAACGTCTTAGAAAAAAGCATTTCCTTTCATTCATTTTTCTAAAGGCAACTCTGGAAGTTTTAGAAATGAATATATAAACTAAATGAATACTGAATATATATATATATATATATATATATATATATATATATATATATATATATATAAAGGCAATACTGAATTGGATGCATTATGTAATAAACTGAAAACAATGTAAATGGTATATTTTTAATACAATCAGATTTATAAAAAAAACCTGAATAACTCTTGAAACCTTAATTCATTGTTGGTTCTTTTTTTGTAACAAACACGAATATGTAAGCTTTCAAAAATAACATTTGCTTTCGAAATAAACACGATTTTAAGCCTCATTATTTTTTAGTCTCTCTTAAAAACACAACGAAACTCTATCATCATTAATGGACCAAATATAGCTTTTCTAGAATGATATCCGTAAAAATGACGGAATTATTGACGTGTTGATCAACGCTAGACTGGCAGATCATTACACGTGAGTTCGAGTCTCATTGATTTACGCTTTCATCCAGTCTCGTCTCGTAACTAATCAAACCTTAGAATACAAAAATACATCTGCATAGAATTAGCCGATCAGTGTACGATGTCGATGATTAAAATATCACTTTACGGTTATTTTCCTTGGATCATTGTAATATCAGTGCTGTATATATTTATCCACACTCTCCACCGCAGCCATAATGTGACATAAGTTCAATTCATGGTTTAAATACAGAGTTTTCCTTCTCCAAGGCTAGTTGCCTGACTAAGGCTAAAGACTTCAGTCTGCTCTGTTATTTAACCTTAGCTGGGAGCAGAAAATATGGATCCATACCTTTACCAAGGGCTTTAGTGCATCGTCCAGCATTTGAACTCGCGTCGACGATTTATTTTCCTAAGACGATAACCGTTATATCACGCATGCCTCCTTTAGTGTATTGTAGGGATGATCTGACTAAGTAATTCCAGATTA
Source organism: Sepioteuthis lessoniana (assembly GCA_963585895.1). Lineage (NCBI taxonomy): Eukaryota > Metazoa > Mollusca > Cephalopoda > Myopsida > Loliginidae > Sepioteuthis > Sepioteuthis lessoniana. The sequence goes on from OY757922.1 coordinate 56,663,434, forward strand.
ATCTTAGCATGTTTTTCAGATAGTAAAGCGTTAGTCTCCGGGTATATCGCTTGCCTGATTATCTCAATGACGGTTTCATTTGTTAATTTGATATTTTATCAAAACTATATTCTTCCTTGCAAATATAAGTGATGACCATATTTTAATTAGTTCTTGCTAAGTCAAATACAGTTTCCAAATTGCTGACCTTTCATCATGAACCGTGTGGATACTCAAGATCAAAATATTGCTTTGGCAATACGAAGCTGTGAAGCGTGTCGAACTAAATGTAACGAAGCTATAAAGTGTGACGAATTAAACGTATCGTGGTGGACAGACTGTTTTTTTTTCTTCAGAATAGCAGCATTTGATGATCGAAGGTTTTCACTAATAGTATCGATGTTAGAAAAAAAGGAAAACGGAGAGGACAAAAAAAAAATGAAAGGAAATAGACGAATTAGTGTTGGAAATGTTGCACACTTTTTTAGGACTGCAGGACGGAGATTTCTTTGAATGAGGATTATTAAGAAAGCAGTTTTACTATCAATAACATCATCATCAAAACGTGCTGACGGCACGGACTCCCTTGTCTCTCTCACCATCACACTCAGTAAGTCCTCTAGAGGCATCCAATGTCCAAACAATGTTGAAAACCATAGGGATTATTAGACCAGTTCAGACACCCCCGTAGCAATATCTGATCTATTGAAAGCGATGTCAACAAATTGATCGGTAAAGCATTGGCAGCCATTGACAGATTATCAATTAAACGAAATCTGATTTCTATGATAAGATAAAACAAGAATTCTTCCAAGCAGTATCCATTTACAAATTAGGATTTTATTGTTTGGAGCGGAACTTTGTACAATCAAACGTTGATTTGCCTATTCAACATTGCAAAGTTTTTGTTTATTGATTTGAGATCGGATCAGGAGAAACTATTTGACCTCACATCGGGGAACTATTTGCCAATCTTTATATTCCTATTTCTTTACATTATGAATTTTCTTACAATTTCATTCTATTTCAATCTTTTTCTCACCTTATTTTTAAAACTCTCTCGTCTTGTTTTTAACTTGGAATTCATTCATTTTGTTTTTAATTTCTATTTTCCATTATAATATATAATTTGATTTTTTAACTCCAATTAAATTTCAATGTTTTGATCCATGAACCTGAGTTGCCAGTATTTGTGCCGCCAACTAAAAGTACATAAACCTGGACGACTGGAATTTCGGCCGTCAATTCCTCATTTCTACGTCGCTATTGCCAATTAAATGTTGAAATTTTATATTCTATATTTGATTTTGATATTTTTGATATATTCTAATTTCTCCATATTATGTTGTAACTTGTTATTTAACAGTCTGTAAAGTGATTAAATAATAGAATACAACATTTTACATTTTCAGTCACTTTTAAGCCAGAGGGCCAGGGTGAGAGGTTTAGGGTCGTGGAGAGTTTGCAGTTTGATGCCAGCCTCAGTCTCTCAAGAGACGGGAAAAGAGATGCTTCCCTGGGACTTGCAAAAACTTCTTTCATTTGCCAAATGTGCATCTTATCAGACACCAGTTCATAGCAATAAGAAAATGGTTTTGTAGAAAATGTTTGATTGTTCGCAGTAAGACATTATCAAACAATATAGAAATGTCTCTGGATTCTCTCTTCCGCATTGTTGCGAATTCTTTTCTTTTCGAGTTTTCCTATATAGAATCTGGGAAACTAAATCTCGCGAAGTTACCTAGGAATGCGTAACATGCAGCTTCCAAAGTTCTATATCACCCCATCACGAACACTCGCGAAATCACCCGACTTGGTTAATTTAACGAAGCCTTTTCTTTTCGCTCCTATAATATGAATATGTCAGTCGGCCGAGTTGTCATTTCGAGTGACTCTTTGTTTGCCACGAATGGCACTACGTAGCAAATATCCTCGGAATCGACACCTGATGATGCCCTCCAGGTCTCTACTGGAGACATGAAGGCTGCCATGATATCTTTTGTTCCTTGTAGCTGTGGCGAAGTAGTTTGCCTTTATCTTGGACATCTACTCATTTTACTTGTTACTACGAAGTGATTTTAATTGCATATAAATCCTTCTAGGGTTATTTCATGCCTAGTGATTAGGGAATGGCATACATTGTATGTTTACGTGTTTTTGTGTTGGTGTTTCTTAAAGGTTTTTACATACAGTTATAATATATTAAGTATTCCTATTTAACACAAATGATTGAAACCGAGTTGCATAGTTTCAAGTATTCTTATCCAGTACAAATAATATGGTCTCAAGTAATTATTTCTATTGAATAATAGTCATTTGTTTGTACGCAGCGAGTTTCAAGTAATCAGTAATAATCCGTAGTAAACAATTATTGCTTTACGTAACTATACTTGATACAAAACATTACAGTTATATGTCATCAAGTATTCTTATTGAATACGAATGATTTTTAAATAGATCTATTTGCTCCATCGATGGCATCCTCACAGGTACTACTGCTTCGTGTCAAAGTGGACTTAGGAGTAATGGCACTAAAGGAGAACTCGACACGTTCCAGAGCTCTAGAACTTATCATACACAAGATACTGATTTTTTTAGGTTTTAGTCCTTTGCAGAGGATACAGGGTTGATTTGTTTTATGGATGTCGTTTCTCTACGTTTTTTCTACGTTGTAGGATATTCGCTTTTATGCACTACTTACAGATGTCTGTAAACTTGTCAGCCTTACACAAGAAGAATGATGGTATCGTTTCTATCGCTGTGGGCCACGTATTTTGATGATGAGCAGCCATACTATGCTACAGTCTGATTATTGGTCCCGATTCATCTCAGTGTGTCATACATACAAACCGTGCCTACGTTATTACAAACTATATAACATCATATCGACGGCACTCATCTTTGGACAATAAATTCCTGCAAAAAAAAAAAAATCCAAAACAAAATCGGAAACCAATGTCCTGTCAAGCACAAATGAATACAATGAACCCACAACAGTAAAAACCAAACAACAACAATTACAACAACGAACTCAAGTCAATCAAATCAGCAAATACAGAAAAGTAAAGAAAAAAATACACAAAAAGTATAAATATGAAAGTGCAATGAATGTGATTTCCTCATCTATCGCATGAAATAACCCTAAACAGCTTGACATGCCATTACAATCAACCTATCAACTAACCAACTAAAACAACCTCTTTACTAAAAAAGGTAATATTCGAAAAAAGAATTCCTTCAAAATGAATTTTAACTATTTTCCCAACCAAAAAAATGTTTAAACTCCGATAAAGGAAGCAATGACAAACGACATGAAGAAGGTATTTAATATCATCAGCCATGATCATCAGTTAAACGCATGTTATTACCGCTTGACTTCTACATACACTCTGACAGACTTAGCATATACTTTTCCGGCAATATGCGGAGGTACTATTATTAGTGCTGAATGCGGTGTCCAACTAAGTGACCCGTTGGATCGTTTTCTCTTCGGCTTCAGGTTGGATGATGTTGCTAGAAGTGCAGGTTTTTCTTCTAACACATGGTACTTGGATGATGCCATTCTTAATAGACCAGTCTAAAGTCATTAGACTTCACTGTTGTGACGGCAAATTAAAATAAAAAGATCCCCGGGTGAGCAACCATTCAAAAGCGTATGGGAACTGGTACATTTAGATATTGTTATCACCAAACAGGGAGTTTATTTTTCGCACGTGTGAAGACGGGGTGGTCTGGCACTTGATCCCCCGTAGAATAAGTCCTTGTTCAGAGTCCTTTCTCGGGTATATATATGAACTGGCATATCATGTGGGGGTTAATTTAGGGCTAGACTGACCGCCACTGGCAAGGGGTTTCCAAATTTCACTCTACACACACACCCACCAAGGCTACTAGTTCTTCCTGCCCCTAGAACAATGGAAGATATGGACCTCTAGGTTTAGATGTAATAATATTAATTATAGTAGTCGAAAACTCCGGTTTCCCGTATAATATTTTTAAAAGGAATTTATAGGACAATTTAAGCGAGAATAACATAAAGCGGAAGAAGATGAAAAAGAAACATGAAATCGCAACTTGACAACAAACGACACAAATGAACAACTTCAACACGTGGGAACATTAAAATATATCAATCTTTTTACTACACACGTGGATATACATATTCAACGTGTCGGCTATATTATCAGCAGATAATATATGACGATAAATGTCCTTCTTCCTTTTTTTCTTTTCTTTAGTCTTTCTTTAAATTGAGAGAGAGAGAGAGAGAGAGAGAGAGAGAGAGAGAGAGAGAGAGAGAGAGATTATATAATTGGTCTTAATGTTTACTTATCTTTTCGATGGACTCCTTCGGAGAGAATTTTCTCTTTTACGGGTTGACGGAATTTATTTATGCATATCACTCTGGATTGAAGGCATTAAGTTCCTCTCCTTGTCCAAGATCCTTTCCGCTTTCTTTACCTAGATTCGCCCCCATCTGTTCACGACGATCTCTGTTCCAAAACTGATTTTCTTTACTCTTTATTCTACTGACGGAAGAAGGTGCCACTTCCGTTTTAGGGTTCTAGCCAATCATTTGGCTCTATCTTCTTCCGAATGCAAACACCTGTTGGCTTTTATTCTGTAGGCGATCCGAGTAAGGTCACGGCGTACAGATAGCCTGACCCACATTTTTTTTCTTCCTTCAACGGCCAGCCGAAGTTGACCTACATTCTTTATTTGTCTTTTAACGGTCAATCTTTGGCTAATTCAAACACGGAGGGTAGTGGAAATTCCTTATTTCTCTTCTCTCAGTAGGAAATCACGTGACCCTGTCTTTTTATTGTTAATGGTTCCAACTCAAATTTAATACCTCGGTTGTTCTATAACTGAATTCACCGACCTAATATGCATCATCGACAAACTACTCTGCTGCGTGAAAATTTTACAATATTACAATTGTGCCGCTATCTTTCAAAAAGACATTGAACTTACTCTCTTGGTTCATATCTCTAAGCTACAGTCAATGATTGACTGCTTTTGCAATTTGAATGCTCATATATATATTTTTTCTTTTTAGAAATTGTTATATTTGATATAGTTAACTCAGTGTCAATGCTACTCTTAGATCTACATACGCTCTCTCACCGATATTGAGCAATCTTTATATATAGATATATCAATCTACATTATTACTCTCTCTCTGTGTCTCTCTCTGTCTATCTATCTCTCGCTATATATATATATATATATATGTGTGTGTGTGTGTGTGTGTGTGTGTGTGTGTGTGTGTGTGTGTGTGTGTGTGTGTGATTTTACATGAGTTGATTTTATTCAAGGTAAAAATTCTTTTACGTTGCTTGAATAGGAAAATTATTTTTGCCTCTTACCTATCAATGATGTAAAGGTGAAATATCTGTGACAAAAAGGTCACCGTTTAAAGAATAATGTTGCTTTTAATGAGGTGAGCATTTTAAAACCGCGCATCCGGATGGTAAATGGTTTAATGTATTGAACGTATTTTACAATTGGTAAAACCACTGCCTTTGGAATATCGGTTGCCAAAAATACTTACCGGCAGTAAATTGAGAATTTAGAATTGCTTTTTTTTCAATTTGTTTTCTTTGCAGCCAGGAAAATGATAATTTAATCTCCACAGCAATTTCGATACAAATGTCATTATATTCATTTTTTTTATATTCTTTATTAATTTTTTATTGTTTGTTTTCGGTGTCCTTTTAAAGGAAAATTGTTGTCTTTTTGACTTTTTCTTTTTCTTGATTCCGTTATAATTCACATTTTTTAAATAGTTCTTTCCCATTAAAAGAAAGCAGGAAAGGTGTTCCTATTTTATATACTTTTCACGGCATCGATCATTTGTCGATTTGATTTTCTCAACACTGAAGTTCGTCATGTGAAGTAACTTTACTGAAAATCTGATGCGCACGATTTTGCAAGAAAAATAAATCTTTTTATGTATAAAATAAAATATTTAGATGCTGAAAAGTTCTTGACCCGACCAAGAAAAAAATTGAATTTTTATTTCTATTTTTATTTTTAAAAATTAGAAAGAGTAAAGAAACTTAAAAACAACAACAACGTGTCATGTGGGTTGAGCTATGAGGTGAATATTTGAAATAGTATTTACGTTTCATAGATCATGGTCGATCTCTTTATGGTTGGAAATAGTACTTTTCGACACTCCACGTATATAGATATAGATATAGATACATAGAAATATAGATAGATAGAGAGAGAGAGAGAGAGAGAGAGAGAGAGAGAGAAGGGGAGAGAGACAGAGAGAGAGAGAGAGAGACAGAGAGAGAGAGAGAGAGAGAGAGAGAGAGAGAGAGAGCTGATCGTGGGTTATTGATCGTTGGAAATGAGCAGAGCGAACCGAGTTCAAATCCTAAAGGAAGCTGCTTGTATTTCATACAACTTATCTCCCTCCATCTACTATGGGTAAATAGTAGGGCAGTCTGGGTTCTTTAACTTTGGTATAGCGACGGGTAGAGGGGAAACACTGGATTCAAACCTGTTGAATTCCGCTTAAAAATTAACATCCTACTCGTGCTTTCACACAACTTATATATATATATATATATATATATATATATATATATATATATATATATATATATAAAACACTAAAATGTTGATTGATGGATAGGTTTTTCTTTTCCTTTAATAGTACTGATACGAGAAAACAAGTTTACTACTTTGGTTGGTTGATGTGTTTTATGGAATATTAATCCTTGTGGATTATTCAATGCCAAATCCTATTCACACACACACACACACACACACACACACACACACACACACATATATATATATATATATATATATATATATATATATATATATATATATATAATTAAATTGTGGGTACAGCAAAATTGATATATTATAATAAACCAAGTCACCATTGGAAATTGCAATTGGGGAACTAAATAAAACTATAAAATAGCAAAGGACCTTTTCGTCCGGCTCTTTTCAAGTATTAAACCCCGGAAATTTGATAAAAACGGGGTATATATATATATATATATATATATATATATATATATATATATATATATATATATATATAATAAGGATGGCCAGATAGAGGGGGAGAAAAAACCCCCCAAAAACCTAAGTAACCCCTGTATCCAGGAGTTCCCCAAATATATTAAGAATATGATTGTTTAACTGCCTGCATAGAGAGGGGCGATTAATAGAAATATAAATTTATATATAAAAAGTTTATTGGTTTTGTGTGATACGAAGTTAAGCTTAGTAAATATCGACAAATTTATAATTCTATGAACAAATTCAAACATATATCGACATTCTGAATTTTCTTTCGTGAATTTCTGAAATTATAAAACACAGATGTACTCGAGTCTCCTTATTTCGGTGGTTATCATAATCGCCGCGCTGTCACATTCGGGCTTCTTTAGTTCTCTCTAATCTTCGGGAAATTCTAAACATACACCTTTATTCAATCTACGGAGGTAAATTCTCATTCTGTTGTCGATATTTACTGAACATTTTAAATCTTGGTAATTTGTCCTTGAGAAAATGGTTGTCAGTCTCTTTGTCTGAACCAAAATATATGCGTTACCAGACCCTGGGATAGTTGATAGGTAAGGAGAGAGAGAGAGAGAGAGAGAGGTAGAGAGAGAGAGAGAGTAAAATGAATCTGTGCTGTTGGCACTCCTTGTAGTTGTTGATGATGATAATAGGTAGTGACGTGAGTCCCATGAGTACAATATTATAAAAAGACATACTGTGTAAGAAGAGGGAGATTTTCATGAGTGACGAGTTGGCCAAGTGAAGCTAAACGCAATTCATCTTACTACGAACAAGCTGCCCACTGTCAGTGGCTAATTTCACAGGAATTGAGGGGTTTTTTAAGAGTGTCTTTAAATCTCTTTTGTAGGATCCCTTTTCACACTGGTAGTTGGAAAGCTCTCTGAAACGTGTAATCTTTGAGAAGAGGCGGTCTCCCATTCTGGCAACGTGACTTGACCCAAATCGTTATTGATTGCTCTATCTAGTGGAGAGTCAAGTGATATTAAATGTCTTAAGTGATTTTGCAGTATTCCGTAATCTAAAAACGAATTAAGAGTTTAAGCGCATCGAAAAACCTATTTTCCATGTTCTAATATCCCTTCAGGGAAAAGTAAAGACACCTCCCAGTGCTCTAATAATATGGGTCTAGAGTCTGGCGTAAACGATTATTATTGTAATTATTCTCTAATGATTCATTCTGATGAGCATCCTTGTCTTGGTAAATGTTATCATAGCACTTAGGCAAATAAGCTCTCAGGTATTCCTCTGTTGTTTTTTGTAGGTCCTTCTATAAGTTTTCAGCTTTCTTCAATTAACAAATGTAACCCTGTGATAAACAGAAATGCAGCACTTATTTAAGATAAATCAAATGTAATTTAGACGTGAATGATCTTAAAAATTTAGAAAAAAGTTTTATTGAATAAACAGAAAACTAACAATACAAGTTGATTGTAACAATTTCACTATTTGGATTGAAAATTACTTAATAGCAGTAGATTTGGTGTCAGACTAAACTAATCTTAGTAAATAGCAAAAGCAACAATGAACCTGTGCAATTTTTAGATGGGTTGCCGTTTGGGTTTTTTATTTTATGAAATATTAACCCTTGTTTTTTGTATACATGACTCTATGTGTATAAATTTATTGGTAGAAATAATTTTTATCATGTTCATGTGTATTAATAAAATTGTAGACATAATTTTCATTGGCTGTTTCTCTCGATGGTGAAGGTCCTTCAGCCGCTGCTTTATAGCATGTATAAGATAAAAAGATTTGGGTGTTTAAATCATATAGAGCTTGACATGACTAGCTGATTGACTGGATCAGACCTCTCCGACTGCTCCTCTCGCTCAAGTAAGAGTCAAAGTGGCAGGTTGACGGTGACGTAACAACTTAGTCAGAATCCCGTCGTCAGGAATTACGGGTCACCATCCACAGCCAATATGTGGCCCGATTGAGAGGTTCTTACTCCTCTGCAAAAGTATAGTTGGCGATATGGCAGATTTAGATGGCTGACCACTTTGTGACAGTAACTACTATAAGTAACCTATGTATATATAGGAATTGTAATAAAAGAAGTTTCGACTGAATGTTAAATTCTTTTAGTTGATTGTTTGATTTTTACCGCATCTAAGACTTATTTTTATTTGAGATGGTAGAAGAAAATTCAACAGTGCAGCTTTATACGATATCAAAAGAAAAGTTTTAATGTTGCCTAGTCCAACTGAAAACTGGAATATGAAAAAATGCTAAGTTAAATAATAAAAAAAATAATGTTCCATTTATTGTTTCTTTTTGTCTTTGTAAATACAGATTCAGCCTCGATAGGTTTTGAACACCCTTCGTATATATACATATATATATATATATATTCATTTAGATATAGATATGTAAAAGGAAATAAAATACAAGTCGAAAAGTCGCATAAAAGTACCCAATGCCCCAATTGCAGAGTTGGTCTAAACCTAACATATCAAAATAATGTTCTCAATGAATCCGTAACTCGGAGTTTCAAACAGAATAACCAGTCATAAGAATTATATACATACATATATATATATATATATATATATATATATATATATATATATATTGTGGGTGTGCAGCGGTGTGTGCTTAATTACACTGGTTTACAAAAATAAATTTTTAGTCTGAGCCAAGAATGGGGATAGATGCATTTTGTTAATTTGGGTGTGCTGAATCTAAATTCATAAATAGTTTTGCTCTAATACCTTTAGTTTTCTGGCTTTTAAATAGTCTCATTTTAGTATAAACAGAGAATATATGTGCATATTTCAAGAGTTGCAGCAGCTTATAACAGATAAAACAGGATAGATAAAGAACACTGATTGAATCAATATACTTGGATGACACAATTACACAATTCATAGTACCACAGACAGTGAAAAGTGTGTTTTCTTAGAAGATCTGGTGTATTTTGCCTTCGGAGTGTCACGCAAGAGCATCCAGCAGAAGTCTCACACCATGCCGAGGTTCCATTTGCCTTGATAGTTGCTCTCCATCTTCGTAATGTCTTGGTGGAATCTTTCTCCATGCTCATCACTCACTGCTCCAAGGTTTGGCGGGAAGAAGTTGAGATGGGAATGGAGAAAATGAATCTTGAGTGACATTCGGCACTCCATATCCTTGTAAGACTTTAGCAACTTCTCAATACAGGCTTGGTAATCTGGTACACGTGTGTTACCAAGGAGGCCACTACATACTGACTTGAATTCTTCCCATGCTCTTAATTCCTTTAAGTTAAGAAGCTCCTCAAAATCAGTATCGTTCAGACAAAGATGCGCTCTTTGAGCTTAGCAGCACTAAGACCTGGGAACACAGTAGACAAGTGTTGGAAGGCAGCACCATTTTTTTGCAACGCCTTCACGAAATTCTTCATCAAACCAAGCTTAATGTGAAGAGTAGGAAGAAGCACCTTATTCATTACCACCAGAGGATTCTCCTTGAGGAACAAAAAAGAAACAAAAGGAACAAAAGTGCTTCTAGACCCCCGGTCTTTCTGCTTGTAATGCTGGGATATAGCTCGACTATCCCAGAGACAGAGAAAACAACAGTACTTTGTAAAGCCCGCTTGCATACCCATAAGAAGACCAATGACCTTATTTGTTCCGATTCCTAAAACTGGTGATCCTTACATCTTCCTGGACTAGGTTCCACTGTTTAAGCCGAGAAGCCAAGAGCTCTGATTGCTGTTTTGACAGATACAAATCACGAGCAAGATCATTCAGGTCTTCTTGCGTGATCCAGTGTGGCTCATTGCCACTTGTTCCTGAATATGTAGACTCAATATCTTCCAAAGATATTGACTCGACAGAATCCTCCCTTGAAGGCATTTCTTCATCTGATGAGGAAAGAAGGTTGGGATATTTGATATTTTTCCTAGAAGATGCATTGAAAACAGTAATATTAGTTAAAAAAAAATAACAATCATCTGCGTGGTTTCGCGGCTCTCTCCAAACCATCGGGACTGCAAAGTTGAAAGCCGCTTTCTTGCCATTAAACCAAGCAGTTAGTCCATTGTAGCAGGGTTTACAACAGATGTGTGGAGCCCAAGACTTGTCCCGATCACCAATTTTACAGTCAAAATAGTGAAAGTAGGCAGTTCTGAGGAGGGAAGTGATGGTTCGACTTTTGTGAAGTCCCCACACACGTAGCAGAAAGAATTGGCCTTGTTGAGGCATCCTCGACATTTTGATGTGCCATTGGAGAATCTGAAAATATATCAAAGTAAAACTAAATGTGCATTTGAAAATGTAATACTAATATTTAGTAACCAAAAGATGTGTAACACGATAGTTGAGGGACACCAACCTCCTGTGCCACCTGCGAAACAACCTCTTCCAATGACTGCCAGAGTGTGGATTGAGACCTGCTGCCTTAACTGTCTTGATTTATAACTATATATATATATATATATAATGTAATGCTATCACTTACATTTAGTGCATAATAACTAAAAAATAAGCCATAAGTCTCACAATATTAGAATTAACCCTGAATTCATTAACGTCTTTATGTTCCGTATATGCACAAAATGCACACTATGCATTATCTGAAAAACTAGAGGTGATGAGTAAAAACTGATTTCAAATTTGAATTCATCACCCTCAAATTAGGTAAAAACGGGTATTTTTGTGCTGGCCTCAATTTCTTTTTAAACCAGTGTTATCATATTCAGTATAAAGATGTATCTTCAGTCATTTTAAAAGTGTAAAAGCTTCATTCGTATTTGAAAATGTAATTGAAAATCAGTCAAAACATTATCTTAAACAGAGCTGAACCTGGAATCAAATCAAATCTTTTATGTGTACTCCACACTCCTAGGAATTTTCAAACGAAAATTTTAAAGAAAAATATGAAATACCTTAACAATTTTCCTTTATTTATAAACCCCTTTTCAGTATGATATAAGGCTATAAGTGTGGAGGGCTCAGTGAAGATCAAATTCATTTAATATATAACGGTGAACAAGACGATTTCTGTGACTTTCTCTCTACAACGAAAGTTTTTCTACACTTACGTAATTATTGAAATTAGGTCAAGCACAAAACTTTAAACGTGTGGAGCATCTTTTGAGAAATAAATTCACTTTCATTCTAAAAGGCTAAGAGACTAGCTTGCAAATCTTTAGCTTTACTTCGCACTTACAGAGTTAGATAATTAATCGATTAAATTACAAGTATAAAATTGATTTCTTTGTTGACGAGTTGATTGAGGATGTAGTGGATAATGCGTACCTTGTCAAAACCATGACCAAAAACGTTGATGAAATTAAGGTCATATGACGGAGTTCCCTTTTAAAAACAGGTAGTGTAAGCCATCTGCGATTTTGGTGCCAGACTAAGAAAACACATTAGTGACCTTGACCCCAATCTGAAATGAAAAGCAGCATAAACATTTAACCTGAGCAACTTATAAACTGCAACACCTTCCACAAACCATAGGTTTAGCTCCGTGGGAATTTTTCTCTTTTTAAAACTGAAAATTCATCTGAATAGTGAGATTTGAGAAGTTGGTGGACAGTAAAAGAAATTCCTCGGTATAGTTTTATGCAATATTGAAAGAAACATTTTAGAGGTGCCTCAACCAATCAAAAACTCTCTAGAATAAGTGTATTGAATGCCAAGGTAAATAAATTCAACGTTTCATTCATTATTTCTCTGCGTCTTTGTAAATACAGATTCAAGCTCGATATGCAGTGAATATATTCCTCTCTCTCTCTCTCTCTATATATATATATATATATATATATATATATATATATATTATAGAGAGAGAGAGAGAGATAAATGAGATAAAAATGCTTGTAATAAAAGCTGCACAAAAGTGCCACTATAGAAGAATGGTTTAAAACCTGAAATATCAAGATTATTTCCTTATGATTATTGCATAATCCGCATGAAACGCTAATAGACATTAGCGTTTCATGCGGATTATGCAATTGTCAGATATCTATCTATCTATCTATCTATCTATCTATCTTGCGTGTGTTTAATCATACTTAGATTGTCATATCAAAGCAGCTAGAAAGTATTTAGCTTTATTCAATCGATTATTCAATTTACAAAATAATCAATCAAGTTATTTATTAAGCTCTCTTTGTGTTTATTCTCCAAATCATCAAAGTATCAGGTTAATGCAGTCTTTAAATCGATACCAACTTTTTTTTTATCTAACCTCATTTATATATTTAAATATAAACACACACACACACACACACACACACACACACACACACACACACACACACACACATATATATATATATATATATATATATATATATACTCGCACGTAAGGCATTACCCGAACGTTCGTAACTTTATCAGGCTTGAAATCTAATCCCCCTTGAACTAAATACCGTCTAATGATCGTCTCATGCTGAAAATTTACATGTATTTATAAAGTTTACGTGTTTATTTTTTCGTTTTGTTGGGAAGTTTAATCAGATTTTTCTTGGAACGCAACTTATTGCTTCCTTCAAAGATTTTTGCCATTATTTATTATAATTGGTTCACTTGTCAACTTTATGATATGACAGGTTTATTCTTGTAGAATTGCCTTGATAGAATTATCATTAATTGATTTTCTTGTAATTGGCTTATTTTTCACGTGACAAAGCATCTTTCAAAAGTTGCTAGACATCTATCTATCTATCTATCTATCTATCTCAGTCTGTTCATATCTGTCTATCAAAATATCAATCTAGATTAATTAGAAAGGCGAAATGCGTCGGATGAATGCTGTAAATCTATTTTATCAGCGAAGTCAAAAAGGAATAAATTTCGTTTATTTATTTATTTCAAGTTTTGCTACAATGATGAATGAATTAAATTTTGTACTATTCTTATTTGAAGTTGCAACACAATCAGTGTACATAAATAGTTTCCTTTGTACTGTTCAATCTCATCACTATTCAATGAAAAATTGTACTGCCGATATAATGCATTTGACAAAGCAAGTATGTATGATAAATTCAATTGCATCAAAAACCTAAACAGAAAATGAGAAAGGTTCATAGAGAAAATCCAATCACAGGCGCAAAGTGTCCACACAAGCCAAGATAATGAAAGTCAAATGTCTATCCACCCAGGGACGATTCATGGTGAATCTGCACTATGGAAAGACTATTAATATAATGACCCAGTAACACCCCAGTAACAACTGCTCTGTCGGTGGAGCTAAGAATTCACTGAGTGAATCCCTTGTAGAAGATTAAGACCTCACCAAACGGGATATTCGGGGATGAAACTAAACTGAATTTGATTGCGAGACTCCTGCTTTGAAGATCTGGGGAGTGAGGAGTACCTCTTCATTGCCATTACTCGCAAAGTCACGCTGACCTAGAGTGGTAATGCCTGGTTCAGAAAACACACCTGTGTAGAACACCCGACGAGACTCAAAAGTTAACACACCCGTATAAAACATCCCACCCGACCCAACAGATGACACAGTCGTATGGAATTTCTCACCCGACACAAAAGCTAACACAAATATATGACTCATCCTACCCGACTTCAAAGCTAACACATCATAATCTAACCTACCTGTACAGCATATTTCCAGGAAAATAGAGCACATAATCTTCTCACTGATTTTGAGGTACAAGCGCACCAACAAATCCAGGTCAAAAGACCAGACTTACATTTTTGATTAAGGACAGCACTGTTGAGATCAGCTAGCATAGTCCTGTAGAATTTTGAAGTCATGCTGGCATTCAGATCCAAGTGAAAAAACAGCATTTATCACGGTTGTAAAAAACTCCCGCAACGCTGGATTATAGACTGTCTCAAAATGTACAAGATATCCGGCGAAGTTATACAGTTTATTGAAAATACCATGGAAAACTAGAGCGTCGAACTGAGAGCAGGAAGAAAAAAACTTAACAGAGGTAAAAATCCAGAGAAGGGTCTTCCAGAAAAATGCACTATCACCATTACTATTTGTAATAGCAATGATGCCACTCAATCACATACTTAGGAATGTTGTGGATTAACAACAAAAAGGCATATGATAAGGTTCTGCTAAGCTGGATAATAGACTTTCACAATGTGTACAAGATATCCGGCGAATTCATAAAGTTTATAGAATATACCAAGGAGAATTAGAGAGTCAAACTAAAAGTAGGAGGAAAAAGCTTAGCTGAAGTGAAAATCCAGGCATCTATCACCATTACAATTTGAAATAGCGATAATGCCACTCAATCAATTACTTAGGAAATGCACAAGCGGATACAAACTTCATAAATTGCAAGAAAAAATCAACCACCTAATGTACATGGACGAGATCAAACTGCTTGTCAAAAATGAAAAAGAATTGGAGACTCTAATTCAGGCAGTGTGAATATAGAATCAAGATATAGGGGTGGAATTTGCCATAGAAAAATGTGCTATGCTAATAAGGAAAAGCGGAAAACGACAAATGACGGAAGAAATAGACCTACAAAATCAAGACTATTAGATCGTCCGGAGAAACGGAAACCAACAAATACCTGGGAATGCGGGAAACGGACACCATTAAAAATGCCGAGTAAAATAAAAAAGAATACCTCAGGAGAACGAAAAAACTACTCGAAACCAAACTACATAGCAGAAATCTTATCAAAGAAATGAGGCTGTCCCTCTCGTGAGATACTCGGGACTATTCATAAAGTGGACAAGAGAAGAATTTCAACAAATGGACAAAAGAACCAGAAAACTCCTGTCGATGCAGGAGGCCTTATATCCCAGAGATGACGTAGACAAACTATATATACCGAATAAAGAAGGGGAACGGATCCGTTAGCATTCAAGATAGCGTCGATGCAGCGTTGAAGACTACATAAAAAGAGCGGAGGAAGGCTAATTACAGTGACCAGAAACAATATAGACAACACAAGCATCAACGGAACAAAAATAACCAGAAAACAAAAATGGAGAATAACAACTATAAGGACATTTCAAGCTAAAAACAAGCGAAATCTTACATGAGAAAACTTGGACATGGTTAAGAAAGATGAAACCTTAAGAGAGAAACTGAATCGTTTCAGATAGCAACACAAAACAACGCCATAAAGACTATGTCAAATCAAGAACAGCCAAGACGCAACAAAAAAGCATATGTAGACTATGTAGTGATAGAGACGAAACGATCAATACATAATTTCAGAATGCACAAATTAGCACAAAAAAAAGTATAAGACTAGGCACGACTGGGTGGAAAAGGTGATCACTGGGAAAAGTACAAGAAGTTTAAATTTGACCATACGAACAAATGGTCTAAGCACAACCCATAATCGATCCTGGAAAATGAAATGCACAAACTTCTTTGTGATTTTGAGATATAAACGGATCATCTAATCTCGGCCAGACGAATGAGGAAAAAGAACAGGAAACTCTCATACAGGCCGTTAGAATATATAGGGTGGAACGATAAAATTGTCGCCCTAGAAAAGACGACATGATTCCATTTCCGTTTACTGAAAACCAGTTTTCTTTTTTTGTTGCAGACCATCTACTAGTTAGCCAGTTGTGTACAAATCCCAAGAGCGATAGGAGCCTTCTATCATGTCTGAAAGTGACACAATGTTCAACAAGCGAGATCGGTGATACGTCGCTGTACAACTCATGCTCTCTACCGATCCAAGTTATAACAACAGGACCGTTACCAGCACCCTCAAAATGCAAATCCGGAGGGTTCAACGTTTAAGGACACAGCTCAACGCATTGAACGACCCTTTGGAGGTGGTGGTTATGGTCTTTGGTGTGGTTTCAAGTGAGGGCCACATTTTGCCATCTCACATCTTCGAAGTCGGCTTGAAAGTTAACACCAAAGTGTACGTGGATGTGCTGAAGAGTGTGGTGATCCCCTGGTGCAATCAGGTGGCCGGTGGCAGACCCTGGGTGTGGCAGCAGGACTCGGCGCCAAAGAGAGCCAGGCTTGGCTTCAGAAGGAGTGCTACCACTTTGTACCCTTCTCTCACTGCCCCCCTCCTCCACCGACCTGAACCCGCTGGACTACTTCGTTTGGTTATACGTCGAGAACATCACCAACATGACCTCCCACAACACCAAAGCCAGCCTGGTCGCCGCCATCCGCCGAGTGTTCACCGAGCTCCCACCGGCGCTTGTGGAAAAGGCATGCTCCCAGTTCCAGATCCGTATCGAGGTGGTGACTGAGGCTGAAGACGGCTACATTGAATAGATGTCAGCTCTATTACATAATCAAGTTACCTGAATTGATTTTTTCAATAAAAGTTTTAAAATAAAGCTGTAGTGTTGTTTTCTTTAGGACGACAAATTTATCGTTCCACCCTGTACAGTCAGGACATAGGAATGGAATTTGGCATATAAAAATGTGCCATGCTCGTCATGAAAAGTGGCAAACGAAATATGACTGACGGAATGGAACTACCATATCACAACAAAATTGGAACGCTTGGAGAAAATGAAACCTACAAATACTTGGGTATCTTGGAGGCTGACACCATCAAACAAGTGCAAATGAAAGACAAGATCCGAAAAGAATATCTCAGGAGAACTAGAAAACTACTCGAGACAAAACTCTCCAGCAGAAAACTCATCAAAGGAATAAATACTTGGGCTGTACCACTCGTTAGATATTCGGGACCCTTCCTCAAGTGGACCAGAGATGAACTTAAGCAAGTGGATCAAAGAACAAGAAAACTAATGACCATGCATAAGGCATTACATCCCAGAGACGACATTGACAGACTATATGTATCTAGAAAAGAGGGAGGAAAAGGACTCACCAGCATCGAAGACAGCGTTGACGTATCGATACAATGGCTCGAAGACTACATAGAAAAACACGAACGAGGACTAATTACAGCCATCAGAAACGATACGGACAACACGATAGACGATAAAATGATAACAACTAGGAAACAAAAATGGGAAGGAAAACAACTCTATGAGCGTTTTAAACGACTAATAAAACCTGGACTTGGCTAAGAAAAGGAAACCTTAAGGGAGAAACGGAATCTCTCCTAATAGCAACACAAGACAACGCCATAAGAACCAATCATATCAAAGCGAGAATAGATAAGTCGCAACGAAACAGTAAATGTACGCTATGCGGTGACAGAGACGAAAAGATCAATCACATAATAAGCGAATACAGCAAATTAGCTCAGAAGGAGTATAAGGCGAAAACCACTGGGTCGGCTAGGTAATCCACTGGGAAATGTGCAAGAAATTTAAATTTGACCCTACTAACAAATGGTATATGCACAACCCAGCACCTGTCCTAGAAAATGACACGCATAAACTCCGATAGGACTTTAACATACAAACAGATTACCTAATCCCCGCCAGAAAACCAGACCTTATAATAATCAACAAAAATAAAGAGAACTTGCAAAATTTTCGACTTTGCTGTCCCGGCAGACCACAGACTAAATCTGAAGGATAAGTACCTCGACCTTGCTAGAGAATTGAAAAAGCTGTGGAACATGAAAGTGACAATTGTGATTGGTGCATTAGGCACAATAACTAAAGGATTATTGAAGGACCTGGAGGACTTGGAGGTTGGCGGACGGGTAGAGACTATCCAAATGACTGCACTGCTGAGAACGGCCAGAATTCTGAGACGAGCCCTGGAGACTTGAGGAGACTCAAACTCCAGTGAAAAACCATCAGCTAACACTGATGGGAAAAACTCTAAAGGAGTAAATAATTATAATAAAAGAAGGCCAGACCTCACGTTAATTAACAAAAGCAAAAAAGAACCTGTCATCTGGTGGATTTTGCTGTTGCTGCAGACTACAGAGTGAAAATGTAAAAAAGCGAAAAGATCGACAAATTCTTTGACCTTAAAAAAGCGAACTAAAAAAGCTGGGGAACATGAAGGTGATACCAATTATATTTGATGCATTAGGAACCGTATCCAAAGGCTTAGATGAATGGAAATCAGAGTAAGAATGGAGACCATACAGACCATAGCGTTGTTAAGAATTGCTTGAATGCTTAAAAGTATCCCTGAGATCCGAAAAAACTTGCTTTCTCTCAGATTTCAGTGAAAGACCATCAGCTAACGCTGGTGTGAAAAACTCGCTAGGAGTAATATAATAATAATAGGAACTGACATGGTAAATGAGGAAAGCATCTGAACTCTTGAGATGAAGGAAAATTACATGTACCTGGAAGCATACATCATCAAATAAGCAAAGATGAAACAAAAAGTAAGAAAAGAGTATTTCAGAAGAACAAGATAACCTCTCGAAATCAAGCTTAGCAGCAGAATTCTTTTCAAAGGGATAAATACATGGGCAGCCCCACTTATATAAGATATAGATGACCATTCTTAAAAGGAACAAGGGATGAATTCAGACAAATGGGACAAAGGATAAGAAAATTGACAACAAGTACAGGACTAACGTCCAAGAAATGACCTAAACAGACACTATGTGTCAAGAAAAGAAGGAGAAAGTGGACAAGCGAGCATTGAGGATTGCGAGGATGCATCATACAATGACTCGAGGACTACACT
The DNA here is from genome assembly GCA_963585895.1 of Sepioteuthis lessoniana. NCBI lineage: Eukaryota > Metazoa > Mollusca > Cephalopoda > Myopsida > Loliginidae > Sepioteuthis > Sepioteuthis lessoniana. Next base: position 56,682,961 of record OY757922.1, read on the forward strand.
AGAAAGAAAGAGTAAAGAAACACTAATCACAGCTGCCAGAAAGAACATTCGTAATATAAGAACAAAAAGAAAAACAACAAAAACTAGAAAACGGAAATGGGAAGAAAAGGATCAGTATGGATATTTCAAGAAACAAACTGCGGAGATTGTAAACGAGATGACCTGGACGTGGCTAAGAAAGGGAGTTCTCAAAAGAGAAAAAAATCCTTTAAAGACCTGTTATATAAAAGTGAAAATTGATAATACGCAACAGAATAGCAAGCGTAGATTAAACGAGAAAAAGATAAAACGGTTAATGAAATAATAAGCAAATGCAGCAAACTAGGACAAAAGGAGTACAAGACAAGGCACGACTGGGTATGAAAGGTGATCAACTGGGAATTATGCAAAAGATTAAAATTTGACCATACTACAGAAAGGTATTTGTACAAACCAGAATCCATCCTACAAAATGAGACGCACAATTCTCTTGGATTTCGAGATACAAATAGATAATTTAATCCCGGATAGAATATCAGACCGGGTGTTAATTATCAAGAAAAAAAGAAGTTGTCATCAAGAGGATTTTGCTTTTTCGGTCAACCCAAGAGTAAAAAAATGGTTGTAAGCGAAAAGAGAGACTAGTACTATGCTATGGCGCATGAGGGTGACGGTGATACTAATTTTAGTTGATGCTCTTGGAACAATCCTCAAATGTTTGGAAAAAAATTGGAGGAATTGGAAAACAGAAGAAGAATCGAGTCCATACAGACCACAGCATCGTTAAGACCAGTTAGAAGACTCAGAAGATTCCTGGAGACCTGAGAATAACTGCTGTCACTTAGACTCCAGTGTAAGGCTACTAGTTGATACTGGTGTGAAAAATTTGAACATCAACAAAAACAACAACAATGAAAATAATAATGATAATAAGTGGAACGAAAAATAACTTTCCAAAGACAGATTGAAAGATTTGCGGCTAAAATGACGAAATAGACAGAAATCGAAAAGGCTCCACTATTAAAAAAGTGCAGGATAACATCTCAATAAGCAATTATATTAAGGTAAAGATAAATAAAACTCATGAGAATAACAAATGTAGAATAAGTAGAAATAAAGAAATAATCGACCACATAGGACTTCAAAAGAGTAACCTAATCAAGACAAGAAGGGATGATGATGATGATGATGGTGATGTCGCAAGCAAAAAAAAAAAAAAAGAAAAAAAGAATGTGCTAGATAGTAGATTTCGCAGTTCCCACAGACCACTGAGTATGTCGAAAATAAGGTGAGAAGTTAGAGAAGTATCTCAGCCTTGCTTAGGATAGAAAACTTCTCGAGAAACAAAAAGAAAAATGCCAATATACAAAAAGGAGAGTTGGACTGAAAAAAAAGCAACTGTAGGTAAATAATCAAAATAAAACAAAAATATAAGTTGAGTAGGAATAGGAATTTATAAGTGACATTGCTTAAGGAGAGTGAAAAAACTAAAAGTTTCAAAAGACAGAAGCATTCCCACTAATTTGTTCAAGGGAAAGATTCTGCCTTTCACACCAATTATTTCGATTCGTCTAATGACGGACAAGATGATTTATATCATTACTTTAACCCAAATCTTGTTCTAATTTCATAGTAGCTGACAAAACTCATTCTTTTGTGTTTTATTCCCAATTACCGTCAACTTTAGTTCTCTTCTTGAAGAAAGCAAAAAGATCATTTTTATCTTTGATTTTCATTGCTTACATTTCCATTAGAAGACTTTTGATTGCTACTGTCTAAGCTTCTTAGCATGTTAAACTTTGCCTTACCGGTGAAACAGCATGTATGTGGTCGATAAAAACACTACCTACTTCTTGACATTAAATATTTTATTCTCATCCGTGTTCAATATTTTGAGTACGTACAGAATATACGATAGCAGTATGGACTTAGTTTAATAGAATAGAAACCTCAGCAAAAAGTAAAAGTTGGAATAAGAAAAAGAGAAAACATGAATTAATAAAGTGGTCATATTTTTCTCCCCCAGTCATAAACAAATTAGTAATAAAAGACAGACCGTGCAGCTGGTGTGGTGTAATGTTTAGCGAATTGGATTAGCAGACGATTGTTTGTGAGTTTGAAACTCGCAGAGTACTCCTTACTTCTGGCCTTGTTTCGTATTTAACTTAAGTTTAGTTAATAACTATCATGGATGGACTTGAAAGAGGTCAGATAATTCAAAAACTTTCTATTCTCTTTTGGCTGATTTAATAGTAACTATCCCCAAGAACGAGAAAGATATTTTTAATTCAAACGAGTGATGTTACTTCTAAATAATTTTTTTCTTCTTCCAATGATCTAATTTACTAATCATCATCATCATCATCATCATCATCATCATCATCAAGTCGCACTGTTAGCACGGATTTCCGAGATTTTCTCTCTCAAAATGTCCATATTGTCCATCGTTCCCGGCAGGTCTTCCAGACTACATCCTGTGTCCACACAGAACCAAAACTAGCGCATCCATGTGTAGGGTTCCATAGAAAAATGTCACTTATGAGTTTGACCTTGCTTTTTTAGCAGTATCCGCAGGTCTTGTTCGTCTTACTTCGATGGTTTTTGAGATGGGGGGTAAGTGGCTGGACATGTAAATAGTAATATTGTAAAGTCATGATTATGATTATCATCATCATTATCAAGGCGTGCCGACTGCATGAATTCTTTTGACTCTCTCGCCATCCGTCTTTATCATTCAATACACTTGGCAGGTCCTCTAGACAGTACTTACTGTCCGTACAGGACTAATAAATGTAAGTTTTCGCTGTCAGCCTACACTAGTGTGTCTATGTGTAGGAATCCATAGGAGCGTGTGGTTTTTGAGTTCGTTCTTACTTCTCTCCCAGTGCCCACGTTGCCTCGACCGTCTTTCTTAGATGGCTTGGTGGTAAATAGCCGTACAACTGCTGTTTTGTAAGTTGCTATTTTCAAGATTGGTACAAAACAGCATACCGCATCTTTTTGTAATTTCCATCAAACTTTTTCTCCAAGCGTTTCGCTAGTGTCAAAGTTGTACTATCATACAATAGTTCTAAATTGGCTCGAGCTTCATTAAGAGTTTTAATCGTTCATTCACCATGAACGATTAAAAATCTTGATGAATTCCAAGAAATATCTTATAAAGATATTACATTCTACTCTTGGACGATGGTGGCTTTATCAAGTACTACGTTGGAGACATTTCAAATATTAAGCTGCTAAGAACTGATACGACACTATTATCCCAATCCAAAACTGGAAAAGTTGCATTTAGATCGGGTCCGCAGAAATAGTATTGTGTTGAGTATTGACTCAAAATTATTTTTTGTTTCCGACACGCAATGTTCCCCGCTGTTGTGAAAGTGATGCGTCAAATGTGTTGCGATAAAAAGCAACTGGTATCAGGAAGACGAAGGGGAACATGTGTTAAAATAATTAATTATGATTTTCAAAGCTTCATCTAAAAATTGATGAAAAGATACTTAAAAATATTTGTTCGTTCGCGAAATTTCTGATTGAAAACTTAATATATTTGTCTTTTCTTTTGCTCCAGTTTATTTATTTCTTTTTTTCTATTTTCTATTGTAATCTTCATAATGAATATTTTCTCCGAAATTTGGAAACGTATTAGGAATATCTGCAGTTTCGTCAAGATGGGAGTGTTTTCATGACGTTATGTCCTTATTAAACTGTATTGGAGTTTGGGCTTGAAAAATTACGAGAAGAACGGGGAAGAGGAGATTGAAATTGAAAAAATAGAAAGATTACAAATATGTCAGCATAATATGAAAATTAAGAAAGAAGAAAAGGAAAAGGAAAATACTGTGAGTAAGTGGTAATGAAAGAGATAGAAAGAAAGATACAAATAAAATGGAAAAGTGAAGATAAGAAAAAGGAAGAGAAAGAATGACTGAATTATATATATATATATATACATATATATATAAGGAGTTGGTAACGGGAAACATTGTTTACAGTTGCATTTTTCTCAAGGAAATCAATGGGGATGGGCTCTTTTAAGTTCCAGAAGACCTTCGCTCTGGATTTCTTCTTTATTATGGTGCATCAGTGTGTTTCCACTCCATTGACTGACTTTTCAACTCAGGCTCGAAGTGACAAACCCATATGTAGCTCACTAGTAAATATTTTTTCAACTAAAACATGCTTCTCTATATACATCACACATTCTTCTGTAAATGTCACATGATTGCACTTCTCAGTCACAAGAAGCTTGATGACGGACATCTGTTGAAGACTGGAACACTGTGATTTACTGCCATTTTGAATAGTTTCGAAACAAATATTTTTGGGGAGATTAAAAGTTTTTTGCAATTAATGGATTCCAAAAAATGCAGAGTTTACATTTATGGAAAAAATTCTGAAAATAAAAAAGAAGTATATTTAGTTTTTTTTAAACAAATTCCCCATATTTATTGATGGCTCCGTGTATATTAATAGTACGGTTTTCTATATTCATTTAAAAAGTAGTCCTCAATATCAACGTATGATAGAGCATATGTAGATTTTAGATCTTAGAATTGTGCAGACCGTATAAACAGCACTTCGTTACTGACAGTTTCTTGCCTATGTGATAATCAGATCAATATATATATATATATATATATATATATAGGTAAGCTTTGGAAAAAATTAAAACTTCGAAAAGAATAGTGGAAGAACTAGATTGGTTAAATCCGCATAAACTAATTCCCAATATTCTTTAAAAACACTTTAATACCTTAATATATCTCAAGGACATTGTAATGTTAATAAATAAAGAGCGCTCAATATCTGTGACACAGGATTAGTGCATCTAAGTTAGGATTACGTAGATAGAGTCAAAATCGTTTATTGACAGTCAGTTTCTCGGTTATGTGCACATCAGACCAAGAACACATGGCTCTGGATCAACGCTATCCTAATATATATATATATATATATATATATATATATATATATATATATATATATATATATATATTGTGTGTGTGTGTGTGTGTGTGTGTGTGTTTGTCAGTCTGTCAAGGATTATTTCACACCCAGAAGTTTGAAAATTGCGTTCATATTGGGTGCATGTTACTCACGAGAACAATATAATCAATTTTTTGCTAATCCCATGACTCACCATGTTCAGTATGGAATGACCGAAAGTAAGTATAGTTGAAATTAATGTTTTACTTCGTTATTCAGAAATATCCACAGAATGTGTGTTTGTTTATAATTTTGTTTCTCCTAATAATAAGTGTGGTTGTTTATAATTTTGTTTCTAATATTTTGCCGTGTAGTTGCTCTTAATACTGTGTACATTTTTTATTTTGAGACGGAATGAAAATTATTTAATTTCTTTTTTTGGTCAATACTAACTGATAAAAGGTTGAAAAAAATGCAAAATTTAGCTTAAATTTAAGCGCTGCAAATGTTGAAATATCAGTATATATTATAGACGAGGTTTTTTTGTTGCTCGAATTTCGTAGTTCAGATATAGGATTGCGTGTTGTATGCGAGTGCATGTTGTTATCCACAAATAATCACGGTATATATATATATATATTGGCAGCATTTCTTCATTAATACAAATTTCGTTGAACATAATAGATATTTTCTGTCGACATATTTTCTTGTTGATCCTTTTTTTATTGCCGTATTGATTTTATCGTGTTCGGTGAGAATTGATTGCTGTATTTTCCATAATATATATATATATATATATATATATATATATATATATATATATATTTATAGAAACACATTTAAAAGTAAACGCTACACACTCCAACGGTACAGACGCTCTTCTTACATAGTATTAATGCAAAAACAAAATTTACAACACTTTTGTAATAGATCGCCCCTTGATGATGGCCCAAAATCGGGCAGAAAGTACTTGGGATACAAACAATTATGGAAAATGAATCAATCAATTCCCGCCGAACACTATAAAATCAATACGGCTGTATGAAAGGATCAACAAAAAAATATGTAGACAGAAAATGTCTATTATGTTCAACGAAATTTGTATATATATATATATATATTGTGTGTGTGTGTGTGTGTGTTTTCCAATACGAAATATATACAATTGTGATTTTGATTCGAGAAAGTCTTCGTGGAATTTTTTTTTTACAATTTCAATTTATTAGAACTGCTAAGAAGACAATTACATCTCATTGAGTGAATTATTTCGATAACTTGATAGTGATAGGTCTGTAGCATACACCATTCATAGAAAGACTTTTCTTTCAGCTCTAGAAACATATTTAATGTTTTGCAACAAGGGTCGAATGTTGTCATGCAGCAAATTAGCTGTTCGACAATTTTGCACACGAAATGTCTTTTTAACAACCGATGTGTCATTCACATGAATCAATTGCTCATTGTATAGTTGAATTAATAATATATTAAGTTTCCAGTTGCTCGTATTTTCAGATTCCATTTTTAATCCAAGCAAACATCAAAAAACACTTTTCTTCCAGTAGGTTGACTTTAGGCCGAGTTGTTGAAGATTGTCCAGGATCCTTGCAAGGATTTTCTTCGATTTTGCTTCTCGTGAAAGTGTTGATTCACTTGTAAAATATTTTTTTATGTTTTAAGCAAAGAAGAAAAATAAATGCTCCAATGCACATCGATTTTATTTTCTGTAAGCTCGTGTAGAACCCTCTTTCGTAACATCTAAATTTTTCTTAAAGCATGTAAACAACGTATCTAAGCTGACTGAATAAAAGCCAGTGCAATGCTCCTAATATTGTACAAACAAAGCTGCTGGAATCTTTTTCATTGGTATAATATGATCGTTTGATTGGCATGTCAACCTGTCAAGGGTTACTTTTCCCTAAAGGTTAACGAATCACGTTCATATTCTTATCTTCTTTTTTGTGGGGTCGTTTCTTTAGAGTATTTGCACATGGTCCAATTGAATAAGAATGATTTTTAAACAGATCTATTTGAGTCATAGATGGGACCCTAACAGATCTATTTGACCACTAGATGGGACCCTAACAGATCTATTTGACCACTAGATGGGACCCTAACAGGTACTACCAATCAAAATCATTGAGGATGTGGATGACAATGAAGAAGTATTCGACACACCCCAGATCTCAAGAACAAAAGCCTCATTATCAGATGCAGTTTAATGTCATGCCTAGAATAACTCTTTTTTCGAGGAGGGTGTTACATCTTTGAAGAGGACACAGTATATTCTAAGTCTCACCAACAGAGCGGATTAACGTTATAGCAAGTAAAACTTTTTTGTTTTCAGTAATTTATATAGGAACGTGTTTTACTCTAATTCGCTGAGTTAGTAACTTTGAAAATTTGAGGACCCCTTCTTTAAATATATCTGCTTAAATACTTCTATTTTGAGTACTTAGTTTGTAGAAAGCAGTCTTAGATGAAAATTCATGAACTACAATAAAACGCAAATTTTGACCATTAAAAATCGTATGTTTTGTTCATCTTTGGCGAAAAATGCAGTGCCAGTATTAGTGACGATGTGGAAAAAGTGTTTTGTAGTCGAAAATTCACTTTCTCCAAAGGCGTTTCTCTGTCCCCTATATCTGCGATAGTTTTCTTGGAAATATTCACGAGGCATTACTTCTGGATAACACCTCGCAGTCTAATCATTTATTTTTTTCCACTTTTGCTTTTGTAAATTAAATTATTCCAAGGTTATGAAAAAAGGCTGTTACAAAAAAGCTTTTCTTATTATATGTGATAGTTCTCTGAGAAATAATTAACAGTCATATCTAGTTGGAAAAGATCTGATCAAAGAATGTTAAGTGCTTTCTTGTCCTTGAGCAAAAACGTAGTAGTTCCTCATTTTTGCTTAAAAGTGTTTTTTTCTTTCCACTTAGGTGGAAGGCGGTTTAACGTTCATTACTTTCTTTGGTTAGAAGCGCGATGTTAACGAAGAAATGTCGTTCGGTAAATGACAACATATAAAACTAAAGACAAAAATGTTAATAATAACAAGTATTAATATCACAATAACACGATACAGGGAAAAAGAAAATATGTTTATTTGAAAAATTCAAAATACATTCTATATAAAAAAAAATACGTATACCATTGCAATATGTCGTTGGCTGTGTAATCGTTGTCGTCGTAGGAAATGAACTGCAATCAAATTCTGGACAAAGCTCTTTGCATTTCATATAGCTCTGATAATCTTGGAAAAGGTATGAAACCAACTATTTTCCATTCAGCTATGCATAAGTTGTCGGGCAAACTGCACTCTTTATCCCTGGTTTAGTAATCAATCTGAGAGAAAAAAGAATTTGAATTCAGACCTATTAAATCTCCTTTAAAACTGGTTATGTGTCTCATCCTGCTCGTGTCGTTATATATAAACAAGTTGAATCGAGTCAGGCAGCTTTAAGCGAAACAGTACTGTTTTTCTTACTTAGATAACGCGCAGGAGTAGTAGTAGATATTCGGTTTTTAACATCTGCTTCCGGTTTTTGATAATGGCCAAGAAACCTGCGTATTTTATTCTTTATATTTAATTCGTATGTGTTAACTACAAGAGCTAAATATTGTGGATTAAGCATAGTTATTTACGTTATCGAAATGTCAGAAGGTTCCATTTTAAATCTGTTTGATGTCATTAGAATCTCAGTTTAATCCAGCTATACGGTTAAGTAATGTTTTTTACAATTTAAAAAACTTAAAATCTTTTAAGAACCACTCTTTACATTTGTAAAACCCCCGATGATGGTCTATGAAGCGTCTGAAAGCGATTAGGACAATTTCAGTAAATTCATCTATCAACTCCAACCTAGAACCAAAGCACTTGTCAGGAAAGAATCCTAATAAAATTATATAGAAAACATAAGTCTTTATTATTCAGTCAAAATTGCTTATATATATATATATATATATATATATATATAGATATGAAGTCACACTGACAGCACGGAGTTATTTTACTCTCTCTTTCTCTCTCCTCTCTCTCCCCATCCATCCCTATCATTCATCGCTCTTGATAGTTTCTCCAAACTACATCCAATGTCCATACAGACTTGATGTAATTAAGTTGTTGCTGATGAACTAACATTGTCGCGTTCATGTGAAGAGATCTATTGAAAAACGTTGCTTATGAGTCTGTCCTTGCTTCTCCAGCAACTTTTTGTGGTGTATTGCTTCTATGATTCTTGTGTAGTTCCCATCTAGCTTTTTTCGATGCGTTTTGTTAACGTCCATGTAGTGCATCCATACGGCTGTTTTGACACAGTTACAACTTGAAAGCTATCCCGTTTTGTTTGAGCCAAGAGATCAGATTTCCATATGATAGCAGTCTTACGCTTTCGCTGTACACCGTCAAGTTTTTCCTCCGTATATTGACTTGGTTTGATATCTCGTTAAATATTAATCATTTTTGTCGGTATATCAGTGTCATCAGGAAGATTTCCGAGAAGATATTTGAAATGTTTTTTTTACTTCTGAAGTTCCTCTGTGGCTGGCAGCTTTCAGTTTTGCTGTCGATCTACTTATCCTACCACTCACTTCATTTACTTTCCATTATGCTGGTCGTTATAGTATATCTTCAGATTCTTTTGATTTGGTTTTGAATGTATTCTAGTTGTTCTTTTTGGTATGTGCTAGTTCTCACTAGACTTTCTTAAGTTTCTGCGCTTTGACATTTATTAAGTTTCTTTTATTTAATCAGAATGATTTTTCCTGTTTTCTCGTTTTTCTTGAATTACTATCGAATCCCATGAAAATCTATTGCTAGCTCTTGATTTTCTTGTTATGTACTCGATTGCTGCTTCTAAATGGACGGTAACAAAGTTTACATAATCGTCATTCGGAACATGTCTTTCAAATGTCTCCTGAAGAGTATTAAAATTGTTTCTTACAGTTATCGTATTTCTAATATCACTATTATAAAGTAAGGACCAGTTATATCGAGAAGCTTTAACCATTTGTGTCTTATTTCTGTGTAGAATCAGCTAAATCTTTTCCGAGACGATACTGTAATTAAAGGATAATCCTTCAAAAAAGGAGTATACATCACTGTTCAAAGCGCTTTTTATCGACTTCTTTTCATGAATGTATAACCTAGCTGCGCTTTTGAGTTATTTGAGTTTACTCTTTTTTTTTTAACTTAATATTTAGGCATGCTAACCTGTTCTTGAGTAAAAAAAAATCTGCTGCATCAAACAAGGGAACATAGCTCGTTATAGAAGGCGGTGATGTCCATTTTATCGCTGGCAATAGAGGGAGTGTAGCAAGTGACCAATAATGTACACACACTCATTCCCACACTCGTACACATGCATACACATACACACATATATATATTAAGAGAGAGAGAGAGAGAGAGAGAGAGAGAGAGAGATAGAGAGAGAGAGAGAGAAAGGTTAAAGTTATATCAAGACAATGGTATATCTATATATATATATGAAAGTAAATAAAGGATTGTAATCCGACAATATGTAGAAAAATTGATAACAAGGTAATCCAAGTGGAAGGAGAGATTTACTGAGAAGTCGACACTATAGCGTTTCGGTTCTACTGAACCATCATCAGGCCATGAGTTGTGATATTAGTGATGTTAAGTCAACGATGGATGTTTAAAAATGCAAAATACAAAAACCTAGGGGAAAATTTGTATAATAAGAAAAAATTGTCCGTTTAATTCGTGAATCAGCGTTTGTTGTTTTAAATTACGTCATTTAACTTATTAGGAATATTGTATAGAATGGATCTGCTCTTTTATAATATTTCGCCATACTTGAACAGATCCATTTTAAATAGCTACAATGTATTCCATCTTTAGTTTATATTTTCCACATATATCATAATTTTTATGCTTTCTATTTTATTTTTGTTTTTCTTTCTATCTTTTTCTTCCTTTTTACTCGAATTCTTTCTTGATAAACAAAATTCTATTTCATTTTTTGCAAGCAGTTTGATGTCGTCCATGTACATTAGGTGGTTGATTATTTTCTTGCGATTTATAAAGTTTGTATCCACCTGTGCATTTCCTAACATGTAGCTGGGTGGTATTATCGCTATTATGAATTGTAATGGTGATAGTACATGTCCTTGGAAGGTTCCCTCTCTGGATTTTCACTTCAGTTAAGCTTTTTCCTTCTGCCGTCAGTTCAACTCTACAGTTTTCCATGGTATTTTTTATAAACTTTATGACTTCGCTGGATATTGGGTACATTTTAAGACAGTCTATTATCCAGCTTGGCGGAACCATATCGTATGCCTTTTTGTAATCTATCCGCGCCTTAGCTCGCTTTTCCATCCTATTTTGCTCTCCTTGAGGATGTGTTGATCAATGTATAGTAACTCTTCTTTACCTATGGTCCCCTTGCGGCATCCTTTCTATTCCTCTGGGGAACAGACCGCAGCTTATTTGCCAATCATAAATCTCCTTAATTTGTACCGATAGTATTTTCCACATCAGTGACATCCACGTCATGGGTCTGTAGTTGTTGGGGGGGCTGTTCTTTTGAGAGGGTCTTTTTGGATCAGTATGGTCTTTCCTTTTGTCATCTATTCGGGTATGTTTTGTAAGCATCTATTCATTTTGTTAGCCTGTCCGTCATGGATGGAAGTGAATTTTTAAACCTGTGCACATGTATGCCATCATGGCCTGGCGTTTTCCAATTTGGTACCTTTTTGAGTGTTGCTCTAAGCAAATCGAGGGGTATTTTCTCCTTCGGTCCCTTTTTGAGTCCTTCCATTTCTTTTTTCCATGTTGCTTATTCATTTGGCTTTTCTATTATGTTCCCTTCGTTCCCATATTTTCCTCCAAAATTGTTTTCTTTTCCTTGTTATCCGGTTGTTGGTTTCTCTTCGTGTTTTCACCTCCTACTTGCTGGTAGAATTTTTTCGTCGTTTTAGAATTTCCCGTTTTGTCTGTATTGTTTTATTCTGTCACATTATCTTTTTAGTCTTCCTTCTTTCGCCAGTACCTTCTGGTTTATTTCCTCAAGTTGTATTGTTTGTTTTACTTGTGTTGTTTTTTCCTTTTCATCCCGATATGTTCTAGCGTTCTCCCTCTGTGTAATCTTTTTTGCTTTTCGTCGTAGATTTCTTATCTGTGTTTCCAGTCGAATTTCCCATCCGGGTTTTGAGTTTATGTTCGTGTTCTTTAGGGGAACACCGATTTTTTTAACTGATAATTTCACTCTTGCATAGATAAATTCGTTTAGTTCTGTGATGTTTTTCGTTGAGATGTTATTAATAATTCGTTTATATGTTCAGTTTCTGTTTTGACTATTTTCTAGTCTCGGTTTCTTAGTGATGGTTATATAGTATTTTTTTTTCTGGCGTAATTCTCTTTAACTTTTCTATATTCATTTCTTCTTCTAGTGTTAGTTTTTGTTTTATGTGGTTTGGGTGTGTGATGTTTCGATCGTTATTACTTTGCTGTTTATTTGGTCAGAGTTTTCTTGTTTTTCCGTATTTGGTGTGTCGATTATTGTATAAGTATATTGACTTGATTCCCTATTTATTTTTTGGTGTATTGCTAATATTCCAAGGTCATCTAGAGCATTCTTCACATATTTTTATCATTCTTTTCCTATACCATTTTTTGTGTAGGGTTGCTCCTAAAATAACGGTGAAGTGTAAGTTTGTTGCTTTCCCAAGTCCATTTTTTGTTTTGTTATCTCTGGTTTGTACGGTTAATTAAGTCGTCGTTTGTATACCTGAAAAAGGAAGAAAAGCCAACGTTCACAAAATGATGACTGGATCCCTCATATTGGCTATCAGGGGAACACCTGCCGATCCTGACATCCCTACCTGTAGTCTGGGTCCCATGTTGCGGTATGTTTCGATTTGACATTTTTATCATGGGTAGTATATTGTAGCTATGCCAGACCCAGGGGGGTGTTTAAAATCTGCGAACCTGTTATAGATGTAGTAGTCTTTAGGTAAGAGAACTCATAAACGGGTTACAAAAAAAGTATATTTTGGCTGTTTTTTTCCTTATCAAAAGACGCTACACTTATCGACGTGTAACAGTAGTTTCTTGACTGAACTATGAAACTATAAAGTTCTTGTGGAACTATAAAGTTCTTCCACCCAGCATCTGGTGAAGCTCACCGTTGACCCAACTTTGCATTCATACCCCTTACTTCATATTCACCATGCTACTTCTCAAGGCTTCTAGTGATATGTTTTTCTGTGATTTTTTCTTTCTTTTTCTCTTCTTCTTTCTTCTTCCCCTCCGTCCCTCCTTTTTTTGGATTTGTTAAGTTTTAACTGAAAGTCCAGTTATTTATTTTTTCATTTTCCACGAGCAGTTACGTGGTGAGTTAGAACATTTAGCACTTTTCAGTGTGTATTGATTTTAAAAGGAATATGTTCAACCCTAAATTTGGAGTATCTGCCTCTGTACATCTAAACAACAAGACCATAGACACCACGAGAAAACAATTAACAAAATAAAACGACTTAATATCCAAGTCAAAAACAAATTTAAGGCAAGACATACTGTTTTGTCATTTTCCAGGAATTATATAGCTTGTCGTTTTTTTCGTTTTTTTTTTTCTATCACTTCTGCTGCTAACTTCCTTCGGTCACTGACTGTAGCTTCCTCGATACTGTTATTTATTTTGAAATTGGTCACGTGATTACGAACTTTATAATTATTATTATTATGTTTACTCATTAACAGTTTTTCACATCAGTTTTAGCTGATGGTCTTTCACTGGAGACAGAGTGACAGTAAGTCTCCTCAAGTCTCCAGGACTCTTTTCAGTATTCTGGCTGTTCTCAATAATCTTGTAGTTTGGATGGTGTCCACTCATCCGTCAAATTCCAAGTCCTCCAGTCCCTTTAATAATCCTTCAGTTACAACACCAAAAGCACCTATCACAATTGGTATAATTTTCACCTTTATGTTCCATAGTTTTCCAATTCCCCGTGATCAGCCTGGACAGCAAAGTCGACAATTTTGCAAATTCTCTTTTTTTGTTGTTGATTATTATTTGGTCTTGTCTTCTGGCCGAGATTAGGTGATCTGTCTGTATTATTATTATTATTATTATTATTATTATTATTATTATTATTATTATTATTCCTTTTGAATTTTTCACATTAGCGTTAGCTGATGGTTTTTCACTGGAGTTTGAGTGACAGTAGGCGACATCTCCACACTGGACGGAATCTCTCTGAAACTAGTTGACAAATTCACCTACCTAGGAAGCAGTGTCTCATCAACCGAAAAGGACATCGACACGCGGCTAACGAAAGCATGGACAGCTATCAATAGGCTATCGATCATATGGAAATCAGACCTGACCGATAAAACAGTCGTATCGATACATCTGTATGGATGCACTACTTGAACGCAAACTAAACGGCTGGAGAAGAAGCTAGACGGCAATTACACAAGAATGCTGCGAGCAATATTGAACAAATCCTGGCGGTAATACCCCACAAGGCACTAACTATACGGCCACCTGCCCACCATCACGAAAACTATCCAAGTTAGACGAACCAGACATGCAGGACACTGCTGGAGAAGCAGGGACGAGCTCATAAGTGATGTACTCCTATGGACCACCACATGTGGCCGGGCAAAAGCAGGACGACCAGCTCGAACATACATACAGCAGCTATGTGAGGATTTGGGATGTAGCCCTGAAGACCAGCCCGAGGCGATGAAAGATAGGGAGAAGTGGCGAGAGAGGGTCAGGGATATCCGTGCCATCGGCACGACATGATGATGATGAAGTCTCCTCCAGTCTCCAGGATTCTTCTCAGTATTCTGGCCGTTTACAATAATGCTGTCGTTTGTATGGTCTCTGCTCGTCCACCAACTTCCAAGTCTTTCAGGCCCTTTAATAATCCTTTAGTTACTGTGCCGAATTATCATCATCATTATTATTATTGCACCCCTCGTGTGTTTTTCACACGAGCGTTAGTTGATGGTCTTTCACTGGAGCGACAGTAAGTAACCTCAACTCTCAAGGACCCTTCTGAGTCTTCTATCTGATATTAACAATGCTAGAGCCTAGATGGTTTCGGTTCCTCATTTGATTTCCAGTCTTTTTTTTTCCAATATAATAACAAAGTTTTTTGAATAGAGATTGCTTTAAAAGAATAAGAAAAATCTTTTGAAGATACATGATGCTCTTTTAAGCAAAGCCAGTTTAAAATCTGAAATATTAAAATGGCCAAAATGTCAAATTCTGCCCCTGAAATAGAGTTTCTTGAATGGTGTACTCGCAAGATCATCAGATGGATAACAGAACTCTGTGGGGTTATTAACTTTTGTACTCATTTTTAACATAGTGCATTGTGATGGAAGGAGGGACAGAAAAGAAGTGAAAAAGAAAAAAAAAACTAACTTATATACACTCGTTTTCCTTCTTCTTCTCATCTTCATTCATTTTCTTTTTTTTTTTTTTTATTTCAATCGGGAATTATGCAAAATAATCTGTGTGTAAATGGCACAACAGAATTTTTTCAGGGTTCGACACTTTTGTAAGATTTTCGTCTTTCGATCTTGTAATTTACTGGCAATCGAATACTCTAAATGCACAATTATTCTTCGATGCAATGACTGCACTCATTCTTACCTCTTTTATTTGATGTTGCTCATTTTATTATCTGCCTTTTACTGATTGGTGCCTTTCCTGCATCGACCTTCCATACATGACACACTAGAGTTTTATTATTACTATTTGCGAAGCTCGTTATATGGTTATAAAATCTTTTTCTCCTCTAATTTTGTAGCCCCGATATAGACTCTTTCACAACCATATTTATTTTTGTTCCCATTTTCATCAGCAGTTACTGCAAATTTATATATTTATATATCTCACAAAGCAGTTATCTAAAGAGGAACTTAAAAGACATCTGCAACTGAATAACGTGTCTGGATTGATAGTTTGCTAATTTAAAATGATGTTATGTTTGTAAATAAGTTTCTGGATGCTATTTGTGCAGCGGTAATTCACTTTTACATTGTTTTTATTAGATAATTCAGATCCGTTGAAAGCTTAACCAGAAAAAGGAACATCTTTCCTAGATATTTTTTACATTTATATTATACGGACGATTAAAGCATAAAACATTTCGGTGTCTGTTGCGTCTTCTTGTTTTTAGTTAAAAACATACTTCAACCAGTGATTTGTAGCAGCAATGTTTTTAGCTTTTTCGTTTCCTCTTAAGTTAAAGATTTCGGCTCTGTTAAAACTGGTTGATAAATTATGGGCAGTAGATTCTCTCTCTCTCTCTCTCTCTTTCTCTCTCTCTCTCTCTTTCGCACACTCTCAACCACACATATATGTTTATATGCCCCTAAATTACTAAATAGAGAGAGAGGGGTCGTATGAAAGTATACCACCTACCCCGCTTTAATTTTCATAATTCACGGAAAATAATGGCATTGAAGTAAAAAAAAAAAGAAAAGAAAAAAAAAATGAGAGTGCAGCAGAGAGTGGTATACGGAGAGAAAAAAAAGTGAAGACATACCGTTATCTTTTTTATTTTTCCATACTGTTCCAATGTTCTCTGTTAAAAATTGATATAAAAGTACATAACCCACGCATAGTCTGAGTCTTGGGACCTTATGGCTCTTTTATTATTAAGACTTTAAATCGACTCTGATTATAAAAGCATTTAACGTTTGTGTGATGGTTAAAACTTATAGTAATATGCAGTCCTTGTCACAATTATGGGCACCCATGAAATTTTTGTATATAATGTAGAATAACTCCCGTTAAAAAACGAATGTTGAAAAATAACTTTGGCCTACTGACATCTCATTGGTTGAAGAAAAGCAAATGATAAAACAAGTTTATATAAATTTGCTTATTTTCCGTTTATTGTTGAAGAAAAAAAGAAGAAAAGGTACAAATAATCGAGACCAAAATTGTATAAAAGCACATTATTTGTTTTTCGATAAAGTCGATGGGTCTCTTTCCTCATTTACGTTGTTAAAACTGATCTACTTCAGGGCACCTCAGGTCGTGTAATGGTTAGCAAGCTTGTCTAGCAAGCCTTCATGAGTGAGTTCATTTCTCAATGGGTGCCCTATTCATATGGCCTTGTGCCACATCTAAGCAAAAAACTTAGTAAATTACTACTTCATGCTAGACGTCAGATCCAAATTCACTCTGTGATCTTTAAATATTGTACATTAATTTCTTCCTGCAGCAATACATTTCTCTCTTATTAAAGTCTTTTATGTGTCATAAACAATCAAACCTTTCACTTGTCATAAACTATCTTCCCGATACGAATCAAACCATTAATTAGTCATAAACCATCCTCACAAAGCAAACCAAAACTTTTTCATTAGTTTTTAACCATTCTCATGATACAAACCTAATCTTTTTCGTCAGTTATAAACCTTCTCCATGATACAAACCAAAAGTTTCTTTATCATAAAATGTATGCCATCTTCTGGATCATAAATTTTAGCTCGAAAAATCTGTTTATTGTTACATCGAACACATCATTTTTCCTTTTTCCTTTGTTCATATTACCATTATAAGATATTATGGGTCATGTTTAGTTATTTTTTATTTTTTCATCTTTGATGTTAATGAATAGACCAGCCAAAATTCCGACGCTTTAACAAGGCAGTCTTCCGTGATGGCTAGGTTAAAACTCCTTGATATCAAATTACAAGAAGGTGCACACTCTTTTTTGCTGTTGTTCCTGAACCGGTTGATGGTTACCTGCGTGTTTTCTTCTTGATTTACCACCACCACAACATTCTGCCCTAATTAACTGCAAATTTATTCCAATATACAGGGTGAGCACAGAAAAAATCCACGATTATGCCGGATATTCTGCAGAGAGTGTTGAATTTTCTTTAGTCGTCTGCTATTTTTATCAATATAATAATATATATCATTTTTTCAATGGATGCAAGTTTTTCACGTCAGTTTTACCTGATGGTTTTTCCAATAGATGGATAACAGAATTGTGTTGAATTGTTTGCTTTAATATTAATTTTTAACCGAGCATTGTGAAAGGAAAGGAAAAAAGGTTGTATCCCTTCTTTCTCTTCCTCTTTTCACTTTCCTCTTCAAACTATTTTCTCTTTTACTTCAATAGCCTTATTTATAATGAATTACGCAAATTGGTCTGAGATTAAGTGGCACAAGTGTTCAGGTGTCGATACATTCAAACAAACCCAGAATTTCTTTTTAGTAATTTACTGGCATCTGGGTATTCTGAAATGCATAATTTTTCTTCGGGCCATAACCTGCAACCTTTCTCACCACCTTTATAAGCTGGTGCTTTTTTATATTATTATTTAAAAACGTAAACGCCAAAGTTTTGAACACGCAAACTATCAATCTTGATACGAGATCTAATTGTAGAGACTTTGAATATTGGCTTTTACGAAAAATTTTCTCAATAAACATGTAAAGCTGTTGTAACTGTTGGTAAAAATAGGAACAGCAATGAAGACGGTGATGAAAAGGTCAATATCGGAGCCTCAGAATTACAGTAGAAAAATAGTTTTACAAACATAAAACGAGCTGGCAAGTAAAAAGTATAGCAATTATAGAACGCTGGCGAACCATTTATGGAAGATCAACGTCGATACATGAATCGTGAAATGGCAGAATTAAAAAAAAACGAAGCACCATCACTCACTTACCAATCATTATTTATAAACTATCATGGCATTCCTGTAACAAAACTAAGCTAAACTTCCGGACACAGCAAGTCTACTTTCAGCGAGAAGAAGTGGAGTTCTCATAATTTCACGACACGGTTTCGTTGATCTTATAGGCAAGCACTCATCTATTTAAAAATTCTGCTTGGGCTTCGTTATTCTCATCCGCATACCCTCCCCGTAGCCAAGTGGGATATTCTTCCACTCTTTCCCTGAATCAATTGGGATATACGTCTACATAGATGTTACTTCTTTGATCAAACACTATGTTTGACACTGATGAAATTGCTTTGTGCAAACTCCATTTATACTCACTAAGTATCCTAGTCAACATAAATTATTGTGTATTGATTTGAGGATCCGATAAGTTCTGATATTCTACTAAGCCCCGACTATGTGCTGTCAAAGGATAAAAAGAAAAAGAAAAAGAGCCCTGAAGACTTTACCATACCAGCAATACAATTATCCACAAAATAGAATATGGAACTATGTATGATATGTGTATTAAATATTATATAGATTGTTATCGTATACTTTTGTATTATTTACAAATCATTTATTATTTTGCAAAGGTGAAATAAGATTTATATGTAATAAAATTGCGAATCATCCTTTCTTGTTTAAATAACTCCTGTTGATATTTTTCGTTCCGTATAATTTCCAAGGATCTTGCAAGTAACTTATAAACAAAGATAACTAACTCTAACGATAAATCCTAATCCTACACTAATAAGATGATTTGTTTGTCCTTTATTTGGAAAATAATTTGGTGAATGCTAGTTTGTAAAATTATATATATATATATATATATATGTATATATATATATTGGTGAATAAATTTTCTACATCAAACATTTTAGGGAAGATGCATTCCAGCTTACTCAGTCAGCTGGGGCGGTAGAATACACCGAATGCTTCTCTGCAGAGGGGTAACCACCCGCCAACAAGTGTTCTGAATATGACACTAAAGAAACTGATGGTCAGGTTCCTATAATGCTGGAACTTTAGGAGCGGAGTACCCCTTCATTGCCATTGCTCCCAGGTCCACTCTGACCCGGAGTGGTAGCACCTGATAGGGTCCTATCTATGGGTCATGTAGAACTAAACTGTGTACTTCTGCTAAACTGAATTTCTTGAAAAAGAACTATTTTGATATTTAAACTGCGTACTTATGCTAAACAGAAATGTTAGAAATAGAACTGTTTTGACAATGAAACTGTACTTACGCTAAACTGAATGGTTTGAAGTAGAACTGTTTTGACATTTAACTGTGTATAAATAGAAACTATACTTATACTAAACTGAATTATTTGAAATGGAACTGTTTGACTAAATTGAATTGCTTGAAATATTGATATTTTATGACAATTAAACTGTCTATTCATGCTAAACTGAATTGTTTGAAATAAAACTGTTTATTTGTATCAAAATGTATTTGGCATTAAATAACCTACAAAGGTTGATATGCCATAAAACTTAAACAAACAAACAAACAAACAAACAAATACATTCAAACGTGTCTTTAGAAAATTCCAGAAATAGTCACCATTTTTTTAAAATAAAATAAAAATTACAGCATCAATTCGAAAAGAACGAAGTCGATATTAAATATGTTTACTTTTTTTTAATTACTTCTGGTATCTAAAAGTCGAATGCAGTAAATTGTCTAGATATATTTCAACACTATTAATACGCAAACACATGCATAAGCGTGTGCATGGACACACATATGTATTTAGTTGCAGTAAAATAATGTTCTTAATCGCGGTTTAAACTGATTCATAATTAGAATGCATTTTGATTACGGTAAAATTATGTGATGATAGTGATTAAAAAATTATTTGTATCTTCACAGTTCTACATAAATCGGGTAAATAGCAATGATTAACAATCTCATTGGTTTTACATTTTTTTGTTGGGGAACACACATGCCTAGATTTATAACACCAACTGTAAGTAATAAATGATTAAGATTTACAAATAATTAAGCAACATCAAAACCTAATCAATTATGGATTTCCCTAACCAAATCCGAAACGAGAAAATGAAAATAACTTTAAAAACTGTTAGTAAAAAAAGTTCTGACATAATAAAAAATCTCATTAACCTATTTTACTGTGACCAAATGCATTCTTATTATAAACCAAAGAAAAACACACACTCTCTCTCTGTCTCTGTCTCTGTCTCTCTTTCTATCTATCTATTTATCTATCTATCTTTTACACACACACACACACACACACACATTCACATCTAGTTTATGAAACGTTGTTATTCTCGTGGCCACATGCTATTTTGTGATTTGTTAATGTATTTATTCTATAATGTTTAATTTATCGTTTTCTAATGAATTCATTATCATTTTTCCTTCATTTTATCATTCATTTTTTGTTTAAGTTGTATTTGGAGTTGTTAGTTTCAGGCAGCTTAGTAGGAATTTCTTTTAATACTTGTTCAGGTAAATATTGTTCATAGCATTTCAGTAACAATTCTAACTTTGGAAAAAAAGATCAGAAGTCACATAGAAGCATTTATAGACAGGAGGGATTGATAGAGCAGAGGGATATGATGTTTTTACTGAAAAAAAACCTTGAACGAGACGTGAGGAATCTTATTACGAATGCGGTTGTCATACAAAGCACATACTCTATATCATACAGCCAATTGAGTAACCCCAGTGAAGTGTATCTGTTTACATATGCACAGTGATCTTCACTCTGATTAGTTGGCACCTTAAGTCGAGGCCACGTCGTCTGTATCTTCCCTTATTACTGATATTACTCCTGTAGGAAATTATCAAACTCTAACGACTTAAAAAATGATTCTTTGCTTAGAGGCTAAAATTGATAAACAGCCTCCAGTAGAAGCACTTTTTTCGATTAGTAGTCCATGACTTCAGTACAGATGATAATTATGCAATTATAGAAAAAACCCATTAAACATCACCATGATAATAGAAAAATTACCATGATAAATGGATACAGTAATTTACAACTCTGTCACAAATTGCTTGAACAGAAATTTAAATAATATTGAAAGCATTATTTTATAGATTGATAAGCAATGCGATTGATATACCACATGTCTTTCACAACTAAAACCTTTTTAAATTTACCACACTTTTTTAATGCAGAAGCAAAAATACAAATTATTTACTGGACTGCACACACTGCAAAAACATTAGGAAGTCAGAATGGCCCTTTTACTTTTGATTAAATATCTACAGGCACAGAATCAAGTACATGGATTGCAAAACACTAATACTTATAGAACAACATTTCAATGAAACTGTCAAACAGTGATGAAAAGTTCATGATCATAAAAAAATCGAAAAACCCTTTGATTGAACAATATCACTGTGATGATAGAAACTCACGATCATAAATGGATAAAGCGTCCACAGATTCTGATTTCAAATGGCTCGAACATTAAGCTAAATCATCTTCAAAACAACACTTTGAAATAGGATGGGTAGATTTAGGGGGAAACATCGCCCATGCTTAATATATTTATAAAAATGGAGAGCTCAGAGCCAGATGTTTATGATAACAGGACCGTAAGTTGAAAACACTTGGATGAGAAATAATAATGTTCATTCAACGTCACCAGTTCATTTTTTGTCACTTGCTCTATAGTAGGGGGGCATGTAATGGTTAAAGCACTGGGCTGCGGAATCGTAGAAAAAGAGTTCGAACTCCAGTAGAGCTATTACGTTCACTTTCGGGCAAATACCCTTGGGAAAGGTATGAACCCCCTTATCTTCCTAGCTATGGGTTAAATAATTCCACCACTGTTCTTTTAGAAGAATGGCATCGGCATTAAATAACCTAAGAAGGTTGATATGCTATTAAACAAAGAAAGAAGATCGATAGTATATCAATGCCTTTAAAAACTTACTTGAATACATTTTTCTCCATAAAAAACATTCTTCTGACGATGACCTAAGGTGGAAACTTGTTCAAAACAATTAAAAAAAAAACAACGAAAATTTTTCGTATTTGTCTTATCACTTTTGTTCATATATATATATATATATATATATATATATATATATATATATATATATATATATATATATGTGTGTGTGTGTGTGTGTGTGTGTGTGTGTGTGTGTGTGTGTGTATGCATATATATATGATATAAAAAAACAACGTAGACAAGAAGCAAAATGAAGGAAAAAACATAAAAGAAGAAAAGAAGACAAAAATCTACCCAATATCCTTAAAATATATGTGTACGAGTGTATATATGTATGAGTGTATATAGCTCTATACGTGTACACACACACACAGTGCATTTATTTAGAGTAAATTTTCACGGACAATTAACCCCAATAGACATAAAAGTTGGAATTAAACAAAGTCAAAACAACTTATCAAAATAATCTTTATTACAAAAAAGAACTGTCTGAACTTAAATTAGCAAGGTAAATCTCCTGAAGAAGATGTAAGCGTCCGATACACATTCATATATAAAATAATGAAAAACTGATTTCAAATTTGAAGTCATGAGTGGACCTATCCATTTTAATATATATATATATATATATATATATTTCAAAAAGCTGTTTTGAATATACTAAATTTTAATGTTATTGTCATTTGGGATCAGTTTGTGAAGGTATATATATATATATATATATACACATGTGTGTGTGTGTGTGTGTGTGTGTGTGTGTGTGAAGCGGATGATGTGTAAATCAGTAAATGATATATTGCTGCTGAAGTGCACCTGTGCTGGTATACTAATTTTAAAGGTTTGCTACTTAGAATGGAGATGTCACCTTCTTATTATCACAAACGAACTCAGTTTTATTTGCATTCAATGCCCTCTGCTTCTTGCTCCAGGCCATGCAGCAGAGATTCGATTTAAAATCAGCGTAGTTTGCATTAATTATAGTTCCTGCAGGATATCGTCAGCTTCTTATCTTTTTTAAGGAGGAATCCCTGTAGTGTGATGGCTGAAAGGCTGGACTGCAGCCTCGAAGTGAGTGAAAACATATGAACTCTAATTCCTCCAGCCTTGTGTTAAATATTATCACTACTGTTCTTCTGCAAGGCTTGTTTTGGCTTTACATAATATGAAACCATTTTTTATTAGATCTACTGACATCCGTTATTGTTAATCTTGGCAAATTATAAACATATAATGCTAATATATCTCCGTGCAAAACTCCAGGGACAATATTGAAGGAGAATGTATTCCTTCATAAGAATAGTATGCCTCACAGTTCAAAGCTCTATCAATCCACTTCTTGTTTATAGATATATATCTAGCAGTGCTTGGAAGTTATTTGAGTTGGTGTATGTCCTTTTCCCTTTCTCTTTTTTAATTCAGTGTTTAGGTATGAAAGCCTATCCCTGAGAGAAAAATCTGCAAGATATTCACCATTTTTGTTTAGCGAGTTGTGTAAGCAGAATTTATCATTTCTGTCTTTGGCTTTCATGTCCCCACCAATGATCAGAACGTTGTATGTGGGAATGTGTGATCAAGGAAGATAGCTCGTTATAAAAGTTGGTGATGTGCGTTTTATCACTGGAATTGCAAGGATTGTAGCACGAGATAATTATTGTACAGCACTTGCCATTTTGTGTAGCACACATCATTCTTGGTTGGATTCTCTCGATGCTGTTTAGAGGTTTTAAGGCACGAGGGTTGAGAAACATTCCCTACTTCCAGTAGTGGCATAGACGGAGTTTTTTTAATCAAAAGTATATTCATCATTTTCGATCACCCCTTGCCATTTATCAGGTTGTTTGTTGAAAATTCAGCTGTTTTCTATCTGAAGAAGTTTTAGACAGAGGTTTTCCCCTGATCTTCTTTAGAAATTTTTTTGCCATTCAGAGCATTTTGTAGAGAACGAAAAAGATGGAAATCACTTAGTGCAAGGTCAGCTAAATATGCTGGATTGGGTAGAACATACCAGCTTTAATCCAAAAGAGAAGCACAACGTTTCTTCTATTGACGAGTGCAGGGTGTTTTCTTCAATGATTTTCCTGCACACGATGCAGCTGTTGTTAGTATAAGTCTGCATTGTATGTCAGATTGGAATTTAGAAACTCAAAATGAGTAATACCGCGGTAATTTCACGATAGAAACAGCACAAGTTTTCTTCCACGAAAATTCACCTTTGGCATAGGCTACCGAGATTCATTTTTGCGTTGAACATTGTCAAAAAAAACCTCCTTTTTCGTCACCTGTAATGATATTCTAGAGAATCAGGCCATTCCCCTGCCTCCTAAGAAGCCTTGTCGCTATGGATATGCAATCTACCTTTTTAATGTATGAGGAAGCGAAAAGCCCAGCTTGCTCACCTAGAAGTTTTTTTTAAATGGCAGCAGATTGTGGATTGGGTTATGTTCTGGTCAACTGCTAATTCTCGAGTACTTTTGCACTGAATGCGTTCCACCAATTTTCAGAAAGAATCTTTATTGAAATCTGATGAGTGTCTTGATCTAGGGTTTATCTCTTAATGACGCATCATCAGAACAAAACTTTGAAAATCTGTTTCGGATTTAGCAGTCAGTAATAACACTTTGAGTATAAACATGAGACATTTTATTGGTTGTTTCAGTATCATTTTTCTTATTTTTGAACTTGCACAACATTACATGAAGATTTGCACTTTCAATTCGTTTAATCTAGGGGTATGAGTTCATAGATAAATTATGATGCGCGTCCTTTCACTACTGAAATAAGTATAACCGATTAAGGCACACGATAATCAGGTTATTTCTGGTTGTGCTTAAGACTATAAGTTTGAAATGCATGGTTAACACTTGCTTTTAAAATTGGAAATTATTTATGATTCAATTATATATATATATATATATATATATATATATATATATATATATATATATATATATATATATATATATCCTAGATCATACGGGAACCTGTTTAAGAGCAGTTGATCATAATATCTGCGCTTGAGTTTAGGAAAATTTGAAGGATTCTTATTAGCATTTCATAGCTATCTTTACTACAAAGAGTATTTGAATGATTAGAAAACGACTCTCAGTGAGGTCTCAAATTTATCATCTAGAGTTGCCTATAAAATTGATTTATAACCTAAGTGAGAGCATTTAAAAAATAAAATGATAAAAACATGAGATGTGACGTTTTTGCCAAGTTTCAGGCACACACACATATGTATATATATATCATGAACGATTAAAGCGATATATAAACACAAGCATTGCAAAAAATGTTTTTGAAAATTTTTTAATCCCACCCGGTTTCAGCTATCAGCTATATCAAAATTTTTTTATTTCATAATTGTTTATTCATTGGATGTCAAGATATTGGCTTCTTGTATTAATGTAATATAAACTTTATCTTAAATGACATTATCGTCTAATTTATTGCATGTTTACAAATAATTTCCGATTTCTTTCTTGGTGTCGTTTAGTAGGAAGATCAATGAAATAAAACATAAGAAAGTTTTAAATAATCAATTTCAAAATTATCTTTTAAGAATTTGAAAATTCATGTGTCCGATAAATTGTCGGTATTTTCTCCATTAAAGTTATTTTAGCTCATCTCTCTCTCTCTCTCTCTCTCTCTCTATATATATATATATATATATATATATATATATATAATAAGTAAATATATATTAGTTTTTATATATATTCAATAGCAGAGAAGGTTGTCCGCGACAATAGGTTTTCATGCCGTCTCATAAACGACAATCATCAATCAGAGAAAGAAAGATATATTTTTCTTTTTCTGACTGATGATTGGATAGAAATAAAAACTAATATATATTTACTTATTATTATTAAGATAAAATAATTCTATCATAGATATTGAGCACTCGCCAAATTATACCTCATTTGGCCTGCCACAAATGTGAAATAGGGACAACCAACGCTGTTATATATATATATATATATATATATATATATATATATATATATATATATATATATATATATATATATATATATATACATATATATAATCAAATGTTAGATTAGGTATACACAGGCACTTATTATATCTTTATATATACGAGGGGCTGTTGAAATGTTATCATCCCACCCAAAAAGGAAGTGCTCCGTTTTGTTTAAATTTTGACGAAAGGGTTTAAAAAATGTATGTTTTGATCTAGAACATATCGGGACAACTTCACATCTATCCAGCTCTGTATATATATATATATATATATATATATATATATATATATATATATATATATATATATATATATATATATATATATATATACAGAACTAGTTTAGAATAGCATAGAAACAGACTCAACAACATTGTATATATATATATATATATATATATATATATATATATATATATATATAATTTTAAGTAAAACTTAACAGAAAATCTTGTATTCCCTCTGAAGATACGGTCTTGCAAAAAGACTATTGAAATAAATTGATAATAGAACTCATCTGTTATGTTTTGTCTAAAATTAATAATACATATACTCTGCACGTGTTTTTATATATATATATTTATACATATTCATATATTTTTATATAATAAATAGTCGTTCATTGATTACTGTATTTGAATATATTTATACGATATGTTCCCTATGGATTGTTCGTATTAAGTTTATTAATAGATTATATATATATATATATATATATATATATATGTGTGTGTGTGTGTGTGTGTGTGTGTGTGTGTGTGTGTGTGTGTGTGTGTGTGTGTGTGTGTGTTTTCAAGATTTTGGAAATGCATAAAAAGCTTCTGAAAAATGATTTAGTTTATACAGTTCGTTTCAACCCAAAAAATAAACAAAATAGGCATTATTAGAAAAGAACAGAGATCATACGAAACATTACATCTATTGTTATAGACACACTGGCTACCGAAAAAAAAATCTAAATAATTGAAAAAAAACTTCATTTTAACTCTTGAGAATATGTTGAATATCGAACAAGCTATTGTACACGCGTATTTGGGGCAGGAAAACTGTTGTTATGAAAGAAAATAGAGATAGATTCAAGCAAATATAAAAAATAAAAGAGAATAGGCTATGAACTAATATATAAGTAAAATTTTTTTTAAATTAAACAAAATCAATACAACTGGTGAGAGAAATGTTAACGATTTTATTAACAAACTTCAAGGCGCCTTGGAATGCCATTAAACTACATGGTATTGAAACACGTTTCATTTATCTAATTTCTATGATAGTCTATTGCATATAAATTGGAGATAGCCACTATAATTGTCATTTGATAATTATATTTCATGGAAATTTTCGTTGTGTCAGCGGGGCCAAGAATACACTGACTATATTCACTGCAGTGGGTTACCCTCCCAGTCTTATGCATTGTTGTGATGCTGACAAAAGAAAAACACGGGGAACACAAAAAGTGTTGATAGAAAAACATATATATTCAAGTGACAGAAACAATATACAAGAGAACCTGGTTAAACAGTTGATAGTTAATAGAAAGCTGAGAGTCCAGTGGGGTAGTGACTATCCGTCCACTAAGGAAATGGTATCACACGTGTCACGCTGATTGGTGAACTTTTTTATTCTCTGTCCCACCACCGGACAAGTACGGCACAAAGCCTTTTTAAAAGTGGGTCCAGACGCAGAGCCACAGCCCACACGCGTCCGGCAAAATCCCCAAATACCTTCGGCCCCGTCGGCACTCTCCAAAGAGGGAACCCCAGCGGCCAGGAAACAAACAACAAACAATTGGTAAAACAATTAGTGAACTCCGTCAGACGCTCTCGTTGACATGTATTTATGGAGGAGGGCGAGTCCATTATGTTGGAGGTACAACAGGTATGACAACGCATCTGATGTTGAGGTTTCAGTTACGAAGATCTGGGGAGTGTGGAGTACCCTTTCATTCCTATTAATCCAAGGTCCTCTCAGACCGAGTGTGTTAGTACCTGTAAGGGTCCCCTCTACGTGTCAAATAAATCTGCTTAAAAAACTATTCTTATTCGATAGGACCGTATAAAATAATCCTAAGAAACAACTACACAAAAATGCAAATATGAAGGCATAATGAACGTGATACCCAAGCTATAGGCATAAACCCTAAACAGGTTATCATTCCATTAATATGATTCAATCAAGATAAATTACAAGTAAAATGGTAAGCGGGATTGAAGACTACAACTTAAGTAGCAAATCAGATTAGATTTGCTTTATTTTATTATTGCTGTTATATTTACAAAACTTTTGTTACGATGTGTTTTTTTGCTATACTATGATAACAAACACAACAGTCCTATCATTATGATATAGCGTTATAAATAGTTTTTCTTTCATCACATAATTGTTTTTTTTTTTACTTTTCACATGACATCATTAAATTGTCTAAATTCCTTAAAGGAAGCATTTGAACTCATGAATTTTTTCTAGTATTTCTTTCATTTTATTTCTCTTTCTTTTATGCCTAGTAGTAATCGCTTTATCTTGTCTAGATTCCCTATATTAGTGATTGATGATTGATTGATTGATTTCAATGGCATGTAAACCAGTCTAGGGTTATTTATGCCTCTTGGTTAGGGAATCACGTTTATTGAATATTTATATTTACATTGTATATATTGTGTAGTTTCTTCTGAGTTTTTTTGCATACAGTTATATGATATCAAGTATTCCTAATGCAAATAATTTGCACATCGTTTTACGGTTTCAATATTCCAATGTAATATGGTTTCAAGTAATTATTTCTATTCAACAAGTCCTTTGCTAGCACACAGTTATAAGGTTTCAAGTAACTTATAATAATCCTTAGTAAATAATTATAGATTCAAGTAACTATTCTTAATACAAATAATTTAAAGTAATATGGTATCAAGTATTCCTGTTGAATAAGAATACTTTTAAACAGAACTATTTAACCCATAGATGGGACCAAGAGGTATAATACTCCAGATCACAGTGGACATGGGAGTATTGATAATGAAGAGATGTTTTAGACTCTCAGATCACCAAAATTGCAGTTTTGCCATTAGATGCAGTTTAGTGCAATTTAGTCCACAGAAAGTCTTTTTTGGGTGGTGGTGGAGTTTTAAAGTCAGCGAAGTCTAAGCCCTATTGACAAAGCATATAGGAGGCATTTTTAATCATTGTTAATCATTTTATAATAAGTGTTTTTTTTTATCTTAGAGTTGTGGGTTGAAAAGTTTATAGGCTGAACAGTTCATTTGATCACGTCATATCTGCTGTTGATGATGACATTTTGGACCAATGGGTTCCAACCACTGCAACTCTAATGATAAAAGTGGGTGGACTGATAGGAGTACAATCTCGATAAATAAACCTCTTTTCTTCAAATTCTCGGAGAGTATCTTGGTTAACCCATGAACTTTTCAGCCGATCCTCTTATTACACTTGGTTTTTCACCTTGTTTGCATTTCTTACAAATCTGCGATTATTAATAATATTTGACAGTTTTTTCCTTCATCGTATTTTTCTGACAACTTTTCGCAACTTTCAAGTCATTTCCATGTATTCTTGAATGACAGGGATCTTCAGGAAACATTTGAAATCGCATTCTTCATCCATGAGTCCTTTTTAACGCAGAGAGATGGCAACATTGACAAACCAGAATTACATTCGGGTAACAATTATTCTTTTACATGAGACGATGTGAATATCTCTCATGAGATTCCTCACTTTTTGAGGAACGAGAAATAAATGGAGAATTCCCAAATAAATTTCCCCCCACAAAATCCACTTACAACAATTGTGGTTCTATGTAGTAATGGTTGTAGTAGAACTAACCTAATGTTGTCTAAATTTCCCGCTATTTAGAAAGAGTAAGATAGACTAAGGTCTCTAATCTTTGCTCTGGAAGGAAAATTTTAAATTCAAGTCACATGCTGACATGTGAGGGTAATTCGCCGCGTCAGATTGACAAGTTGGAGTCCCTAAGGAAATCAATAGTGATTAGTCATTTCATGCTCTAAAACACAGAACACCTTACCGACCGCTGCGCCCAGAACTTTTTCTTTACTAGACTGTCTTCTCGACTCAGGCTTGTTGTGGCAAACCCATGTTCGGCCTATTTGTAAACATTCTGTGATTAAAACATACTTCTCCATACACGTCACACATTCTTTAGTAAATTTTACATGGTTTACACTCTCCAAAGATTTGATGACAAACCACTGTTCAAGTTCAGAGCACTCCTTTTGATCAGCCTCCATTGTTAATAGCCTCAAAACCAATATTTCTGCTAGATTAAAAAAATTTTGCGGTAAACCAATTCCAGAGATTATATTTATGAAGATAAATTCTAAAAAAATGTTTTGTGTTTTCCAAAAAAAAAATCCCATTATTTATTGAATGCCCCTCTTGTCGGTCATTTTATTCCAAATCCGGTTTACACACACACACACACATACACACACACACACACACACACACACACACACACACATATATATATATATATATATATATATAATTTGTTAACAAATAGTTTGTACGTAACAATATTTTTAGATGAATCGGAGCTTATTTGTTTGCACCAAGTTAAATGATTTCATGTGTTGCTATTTAATGCTAACAGTAATAGATGAACACAATTAAGCGGTTTCAAGTACTGCTATCTAATACACAATAATAATTCAGTTAATATTAAACATTTGTTTGCGATCAGTTGTATGGTTTCAAGGACAGTAAATGATTAATTTTTTTATTTGACCTATAAATGGGACCTTAAAAGGTACTACTTTCGGGGTCAGAGTGGACCTTGGACTTATGGCAATAAAGGTGTTCTTCCCCTTCCCCAAAGCTCCACAACTCGAGCATCACCATCAGATGCAGCTCAGTCTCATATCTAGAAATCTCGTTGGTACTGAGGGTCTCATTTCTCTACAGGTATCCAGATGGCGTATTCTACAGCCCAGCCGACTTAGTTGATAACGGAACGGGTAACGCTGGGCCCGAGTTTAAGATTTTAGGATATCTTCATCTTCATTTATACATGATTGCGTCTGTGTCTGTTTTGGCGTGCGTTTGTGTATTTAGATTGGTTTACAAACTGGAGAAAAAACCAAGATCACTATCTTTTGGTTTTTAGTGCGTGACAAAATCTGCGTATTATATATATATATATATATATATATAGAGAGAGAGAGAGAGAGAGACAGACAGACAGACAGACAGACAGATAGATAGAGAAAGACGGACAGCTAGACAGAGATATATTGATATGAACCATTTAAGATAGATAGGAACAGTGATTGAGAGAGATGAACAAACTGAGATAGATAGATAGATAGATAGATAGAGAGAGAGAGAGAGAGAGAGAGAGAGAGAGAGATTGTGTGCTTGTGTGTGTGTATTTGAGCGTCTTTTTATTTGAATAGATAGACAAATAGGTCGACAGATAAGTAGGTAGGCTAGGGAATAACGTAACGATCATCAGCGTGGAGAATGGTATCGGCAAACTGAATTTGAATTCTGGTCATGGCTGTTTAGATAGCCTAATCACTAAATCTGTTTGGAAAGGCATGGATAAACCTTTTTTTCCAGTTATGGATAAAATAATAAGGCAGACAGGGATTTTTGTACTTAAAGAATAATCAGTGTGGAAGGATAAATCTGAATTCAAAATTTGGACATGATATCCCTAAGTAGTCTGACGAACATTAAATTGTTTCAATTGAATGATTAGACGCATAATAGAGAAGATCAGTTGTTAAACATCTGGTTGCTTTGACATTTGTCTAATATGAACACAGTCAGTTTCGTGCAATTAATCAACCAAACATAATACTGCTAACTTGCTATGAAGTGTAGACTTGGGTACTTTTCACGCTAAATTAGTCTCTCACACATTTGTAAGATTTATATTGGACACGACATAAAGGAATGAATAATTAGTAAAATACAAAAGTAAAATAATGTGGCTAATGTTCTAGTTGCATGTAAAATCCACATTAGTCATAGTAGCACTGTAACGATACCCCGCTCGCCCCCTCATACTTTACATGACTCTTCTAACCATTCCCTTCTCGGCCGGGGATCAACTAGTGGCCCCGAGGGTGGGGGTAACGCACATTTCTTGCCACTACAAGAATACGATCGAGGGGGCCGGAGAAAATAGAAGGATAAACGAACAAACACGAACAATGCTTGGGGTTAACTCAGAGCAGAAGGAGAGTATGCAACACTACATTTCCCATAGCATATATGGACTAACGCTAGCATGGATTACTAGCGAAAATTCCACAAAGCAACTGGAATGCCGACATCTCTTGACTCGATCTTCTTTCACTGGACCCTATCTTCTCTGCTACTGTCTCACCGCTCCGGTGTCCGGTGTCAACTGCCCCTGTCCGTGGTTCCACGCCAACTGCCTCTCTGCTGTCCCGTCGCCAACTGCCTCTGTCCGTGGTTCCACGCCAACTGCTTGTCAGCTCCTTTCTCCAACCAACTCTCTTCTCGCGTCCCGTTACCTCTTCCGGCCACGCCGAGATTTCAAGTCCAAAAATCCTTTGTCTGGTTTCGCGCCAAAACATGCAAAGGAATCGTCTGCTTGGCGGGCCACCTATATAGTGTTACAGCACAACATAGGCTTAAACCTGGATCAACGGTCCAATCAGCAGGACTTGGACTACGCAGACTGTATCACCCAAAGAGGCGTTAGAACCGTCCCTCCTCCGCAAAAAATGCGTCTTTTCTATGACACCAAATTGCATGATGAAGATGAGACTCCTATTCAGATCTGCGAAATGTTGGTTGGCTGGTTTAGTTTTATGGCATATCAACCCTTGTAGGTTATTTAATACTAAATCATTTTTAAACATATGTAGATATTTATCAAATATATATTATTTGTAAACGAATAGTTTGTAAGAAACATTTAAAAAAGAGATCCTTTGTTTGTACTGTCTAGCGGTTTAAGGTATTGTTACGTAACACTAACAATTCAATTTAATATCAGTCATTTGTTCGAACACAGTTAAATGATTAAACAGTTCTATTTGACCCATTGTTGGGACCCTAACGGATACTTTTTTCCAGATCAAAGTGGACCAGGGAGTAATTGCAATGAAGGAGTTCTTTACATTCCCTAAAACTCTAAGAGTGAAGCCTTTCCGTTAGATGGTTTTGTGTCATAAACAGGCAACATTCATTGGGTAGGGATATCTTACCCCTACGCAGAGATGCAGTCGGTGCACTTTACAGCCCGGACTAACTGAGCTGCTAGGAAATGTGACGTATTCCTTTGTTGATATTGATTCTAGGTTTACACTGACGCAGAACGGTAGATTTATTTAACTCATGGATGAGATCTATGAGTGAAATAAAATCTCTTTGGAAATCAATCGTATTTGTTTGAAGTACTTAATACTGTAAATGATTTGTTTTAAGAATAGTTATAAACCATATAACTATGTGAAAACAAGTGACTGTTATTAGAAATAAATAATCACTTGAACCCATATAATTATTCGCATTAGATAGAAATACTTGAAGCCATACAACAATGTGCTAATTATTTGTATTTGATTGGCATATTTATCATAACGGTGAGACAAAATGAATTCATAAAAAAGTAATTATAAACGTACAATAAAAGCGATTCCTTAACCTCGGAGAATAAAATAACTCTAAGCGAGTTGACATGTTAAAATCAACCAATCTTAATAATCAAAAGTAATCAAAATTTTTTTTTCTAAAATTCGGAATGAAGAAACTAAAAAAGTTCTTTATTACAAAGAGAAAAGAAAATCTTAATAAACTCAAACAATGCGTCAATTTTTGGTTGATACTTAAAATGGACGAGTTTTTGTCAAAATATTTAAAAATACACGTTGTTATAATTTTTTCTTCATACGTAAACAAATTCTTAATTAAAAAATCTTCAGAACATTTTATATAAGAATTTTTTCCAGTATTTTCTCTTACTAATGGTTAAAGCTTGTCGCTTCCAGTAGCGCAATGGCTATTGAGGCTACCAGAACATTTCTTGTTATTTCAATTCAAACTGGAAACTCTATACTCTTAGTCTTATGCCAAGTAAAGTTAGAATTAGTAAATAACTGAGAGTTTCGCGTGATAAAATGGTTAGCGATCTTAGCTAGTCAATCATTTCTCGTGAATTCGATATTTGCTGAGAGCCCTACACTTCTCAGTTTGTGACAAAGTAAATCATGTTAAGTAAATAACTGAATACTTCATGTTGTGAAATGTTTAAGGAGCTAGCGAAACGTTGATATGGAGTTCGATTCTCAATGGGTGTCCTATAATTTTGATCTTGTATTAAACTAAGCTGAGTACAAAAAAAAAACTAATAATATAAACATTTTAAGGTAAACTAATTTTATCTCTAATCCCATTTTTTTCTTTAGGTGTCGATTTCCTGCCAACAATTTTTTTGTAACTAAATTCCGATGATCAAAGTTTCTGGAATAGTGAAACTCAACTTATCGAGGCTCAATGTGTATTATCTTTTTCTGGCTATGTTATCACCAAAGGCCTGTTAGCTAAGCTTAGTTGATTTTATTTAGTATTTTCTGGCTATTTTATCTTCAGTCAATCCTTTTTGGTGTGTGACGTCATTTCTGAGAAGATGTCATGGAGACCACTTATTAAGACAAGACGTGCACCGGGAAAGAAGCAAGATCAAAGGAGTAATTGCTAAGTAGTCGAAAACAGATTCAAACCTACTCAAGTGTAATTCGAGGAAGACATATCGATTTGATATTTCAGGCTATGTATGACTGCCAATCAATAAATCACACACACACACACACACACACACACACACACACACACACACACACACACACACACACACACACACACACATATATATATAGTTATATATATAGTATATAGTCAGACTTTCATTTGTATTATATCCGCTGATTAAGGAAATATACTCAATGTTCAAGACAAGTTCCAAAAAGAAAAACCTGAATTCACCGCTCACCGAGTACTTGGCAGGTTGGTTGGTTGTTTGGTTTTACGCATGTCAACCCTATTATCAATAAACCTCATGGGGTTATTAAATGCAGTTGTCAGTCTTATTTTTCAAACAATTCTATGGTTTCAAGTTACTAATGATCGTCATTTGTAAATAAGTATAGCTTTATGTAACTATTTTTAATAAAAATAATTTATAAACAATTATAAGATTTTAATTAATAATTCTTATCCAATGATAATAATTTGTTCGCACTCAATTCGTACTCCCCATCTTTATTTGATGATTTAATGACGAATAATAAATAATTTTTAAGCAATTAGCTGGTTTTAAGAAACTAATGATTCGAATCATTTCTAAGCTTCAAATAGCTTCAAGGAACCATTCTCAATACTCATGATTTGTGCATAATTATATGGTTTCAATTGAACATATCTAATAACAATTTTATTCTCACAAATTCATATGGTTTAAAGTATTCCTATCAAAGGTTACTAATTTTCAACCAGACATATTTGAATCATAGATGAGACACTAAGATGTGTTAGCATTCTGGGTCAGAGTAGACTTGTGAGTAATGCCAACGAAGAGTTAACTTCACACTCTTCTGAGCTCCTGATCTCACCTTATTCATCTCACCTGTGGATTCAGTTTAGAGCCATTCTTAGGACTCCTCTTTCTAGGGAGTTGAAGGAGGTTCCTACGCCTCTAAAGGGGATACAGTATGCATATTTCAAGCCCCGCCGACATATGTATGTATAAATCGCACCCAACTAGCAGGAGGTCAACTTGTTAAGTGGAAAATAACTGGTTCAAATAAGACTTGTTGTTTTACTAAGTATGATACCTAACCTAGGCTAAAGAACCAAGTCTGCCTAAAATGTTACTACTCATTAATGCGGAGGAAACAGATGAATTCATACTTTCTCCTAATGGTATAAGCCCATAGAGAACGAAGCTAACCTTGTCCAGAATTTGAACTCGGGTCACCGATTTCATTTCTTATAACGATAACCATCATGCTGTATCCATCTCCAACTCACAAATGTATGTGATTGGTTTGATTCCTTTGTTTTAGTAGCATATCAACCCTATTTAATGACCTATTTAACGCCATGACCTATTTAATGCCAATGTCATGATTGTGAAGAACAGTAGTGGTACGAAACCATTTCTGGGGGAATAAGGGGGTTCATACCTTTCCCAAGAAATCCGAAAGTGAACGTAATAATACAACAAGAGTTCGAACTCTCTTACTACGATATTGCAGTACAACTCATTAGTCACTACACCACAGAGACTAACTCTATTTGTTTGTATAACTCTGTATATGTTATCTGTTTATAATTGTATGTCTGTATGTGTATGTAAATATGTGTGCGTCAACTAATTATAATTTGGTGAGTACTCGATGTTTTTTGAATCAGATACACCGAATGAACAATTTTTATTTTTATCTTAATGAACTTTGTTTGGAATTGATTTTGCAACAGTGAAAAGGAAGTCTAGTCGGTTGATATGCGTATAATTGAATTGCATGCCTTAAGACTAATTGATATTATTCTGATGACGTTTGCAGAAATGTGATTTTCTTTGTATTATTCTAATACAATTAGGGGACGTAATGTGATCTTTGATTTATTCTAATCAAATTCTTTTTAGCATATCAGCGTTTTCTTTTGAAATTAGCAACAGTTTGCAATGTTCATTTGAGTCTAGAATCACAATGACCTCGCTCACTCGCGCTACCCCTCAACAATCTCAGGTGATTTTGCAGTAAAAATTCCATCTGTGAAAAGTACGAATATAGAAAAAAATTTTGACAAAAATATGAATACACTGTAATATATATATATATATATATATATATATATATATATATATATATATGATTCACTGTTTGTCTTTCCTTTTATATCAGTCTTACTTTATTCAAATCTATCTATCTATCTATCTATCTATCTATCTATCTATCTATCTATCTATCTATCTATCTATCTATCTATTTGCATATTACAATAAACATAAATATTACAATAAACATAAATATCTCTGTAAATGATTATATTTGAATACATGTAATAATATAAAGGTTGATATGCCATAAAACTCAACCAACCAACCAACTAACCAACCATATAATGATATAGTGACAAGATTGTAGAGTTGACTGGATTCTCGAACCTTGGTTGGGCACGTCTTGGAGAAGGAAAAGCTCTTAATTCAAAACCAGAGGAGTGTTGAGATGGACAAACTGTGAGACTTTGGTTCACCTTTCTTCTTTTATTGGCTTATCCAAATTGTGTGGGTGGTTCTACATAAGCCTTCAACACTCTTAACAAATCATCTATGTAGGTAGTTCAACGGTTCACAACTTTAACTGGAATGTTGGGCCCTCATGTTGAGATTGAAGGGAAAGTCCATATATATAACCTAAAGGAAATTAAGATTTCACATCTCTTTATATTAACTCTAACTCATTCTATCTTTTAGTTAAATCTAGTTTCAATCTTATGAAAATGAATGTGATAAATTCTAATTAAGCTTAAAAAACTAAATAAAAACTTTTTGTTATGAGAACAATATAAAAAGGCATGAGATCTTAATTTCTTTTAGGTTATATCCTGCTCCGCATTTTTGCGATTTGAAATAACGTTTTTTCAATCATATATATATATATATATATATATATATATATATATATATATATATATATATATATATATGACAAAGTTTTGTTGTTTGTCTGCTATAGAAATTAATATAACATAGATTATCTATATCATTAGCAACAGGGGTAAATTTTCATGAGAAAATTATTTAATTAGTATTTACCTTCAAGCTCATCTGGACTCAGTAAAATCAATTTATTGGACTTTGTATGAAAAACACGCCAAAACTAAATATTCGTTTCGTTTCAGAAATCTGAAGCTAAATATTACATAGCATGTATTTTTTGGGATAAATCATTCAAAATGTTTTTAAAAAATAAATAAAAAGATTAATATCAATTTAATTAATAAAGAATCGTTCCTTTATTCGATTTATTTACTGAATTATATTTTGTAGAAAAATATCTATGTTTTCCTTCGTAAAAATGCTGCGTTTTGGTTTTCATCGTCTTTTTAAATATACATTTTTTATAAAATAACTACTAAAAAAATTGTTCACTATAAATATTAAATTAACGGATTAAAACCTCACAGAATGCCTGATATTCATAATTAAATTAAGCATACACAAAAAACCGCATTTTTATCGGCAATGTTATTCCACATTCTACGACACTTTTTCTATAGCTTTAAATGCCGGAAATCTAATTAAAATCTGATAATTAGTCACTTTAGAAGTGATTTTTCAAAAAATATGCCTTAACAGGTGCGCATTTTTATGCATATTAAATAATTAGAATTAAAATTATCTACGAAAAAATCACAATTTGTTGCTCTTACAATTGATTTGTATACATTTCAGCGTCAAATTTTTTTCAAAACTAATTTAGTTTAAAAAATGAGATTTAACGAATTTAAAATTAAAAACAATTAATGAATAATATATTTTTAAATGATTTATTTATTAAACTGATTAAGTGATAACTTTACTTGAAGTATAAAACATTGATCGAGTTAAAGATTTAAAAGGCACACAAAAGTGAATTTTTTTATTTCATTATATTCACTTTTAATATTTACTAAAAATATTCTGTTATTGTTAGTAATTGTTAATAAAAATAATTCAAATTGATGTACTATGAAAAACTTCATAAGAAATAGAATTTCAGAATTTTTTTCAAGAATGATAATCTTCATCTGTGGACATTTAACAATTTTAACAATTCATTTAACATTTAACACAAACATAATAACGAATAAAAATGTTCAATATTATTTAAAAAAAAAAAAGAAAAATTTCTATTTTGGGGAATATATATTGACCGATCCACAAAGCACAAAAGCTGATTAGATCCTTAAATGCATGAAATCCACTTATGACGGGATCTTTCAAAATTGACTCTTTCTATAAACTCAAGAGCCTTGACTTTGCAATTATACCAGAATTGTGGTTTATAGACCGATGTCATAAATTATTGAAGCCGTTATTAATACAAATTGTGGCAATAGAGATGTTTTTATTTTTAAAAAAATTCCCTTGACACCATCAGTAATACCATTTTAGTAGAAGAAACTGCAATTTTTCATTAAAATTAGCTTTGCTATATCTATTAGATCAAACACTGTTGTGGGATTGCATTTTGGAGGAGACTGTTTTTCTTATTGACAATTGTATGTAAGTTGCTCAAGAGTTGGAAGTCTTTTTTGTGCACTGTCACGAAAAACAAAGATTATTGTATATACTGAAATACTAAGATACTATACTGTAATAGCTTTCATTGTTTGTTTTAATTGTTTCACTTATAAGAAAAAAAATGCACAAATTATACTGTCTTTTCAATTTGTTTTATGTCATTTTTTAAATTGATAACACTTTTCTTATTCTGAGATTAGATTCTACAAAGTTTCAATATTTAAGATGTTTAGTGCTTCAGTGTCAATTTCTTGGTTTAAACATTCAAAATTGGCAATTAAGGAATGACATAAGAATAATTTGGAAATCCCTGATAAAGTTACATTGTTTTTCGTAAATTCATATACTGTGAATTTGAAATTTCAACATTGAAATGAAACTGATTGTGACATAAGATGCTTTGGCAGTTTCATAGACCATACACTTTTGAAATTAGCAATGAAAAATGACTTATTTAATTTGAAAAGCCAAGTTAAAATAACAGTGATTCCATTTTGGACGAGGCAATGCAGAATGGATTTATGATTTATTTTTAAAATGACTGTAAAAATTACTGTTTCCATTAAATTTTAAATTGATGTATCATGATTCAGAAATTTCAGCATTTAGATAAATCTTTATAAAAAATTAAAAAATTTTGCAGCAATCTTCACTTTTAAAATTGGCGATGCAGAATGGATTTACAATCTAATTATAAAATAGCTGTTAAATAACAGATATTTCATTAAAGTGAAATATGATTGTGAAATTTCAACATTTCAATGAAACTCAAAATACCAGGTTTTAAATTTGTGGAAATCTTAATTTTTGAAATTAGCGATGCAGAAAGTACAAACCACATGCCAAAACAACTGCGAGTCCATTAAATTCAAATTTTGTGAACATGATATTTCAACATTTAATAAAACTCAAAATTACATGAAACATTTTTGATGCAGTCTCTTGGACATTTTTGAAATTGGTGATGCAGAAAAAACTTATAAATAAAAAATAACATTTCTCTTGATTTCCAGTATTGTAATCACTTAATCACTTACTTTTCTGGCAGCTTCCAGGACAATGAAATTAAATTTATTTGCTTGCCTTCTAAATTAATCAATATGACAGCAGTTAGAATATTTTCAGATGTAGCAGAATAAGCAACATTTTTTGAAGAATATGCCTCCATTAAAAGTGATTTTCGAATTGATTTGGTATCACAATGGTACACTTATCTTATCTTGTTAAGGTTCATGTTGAGAAACAAAACGGTATTGCTGGTGAATTTATCCGATAAAGATGTATTATTTATCTTGACTCATATTACAGAAATCTCTGTACCGGCTACATTTGTGATATATATGAATAAAGTTATAAATCAGGTTTAACCTATTTGACACTCGGACAACACCAGGTAAATCCGCTAGTATATATATATATATATATATATATATATATATATATATATATATATATATATATATGGGGGGGATTTCATAAATAATTAAATGCAGAAAAATATTTTGAATATAAAAGAAATTAATGATTAAATTCATTTCTAAAAATGCTTATTTATTTATTTATTTTTTCATTCACGAATTACTTTTACTTTGACATAAAAGAGCAGATGTTTTACTTTCGATTTATGCTTGATTTCTATTCAATAGAAAAGTTGTTTTTCAAG
This sequence comes from Sepioteuthis lessoniana, assembly GCA_963585895.1. Taxonomy (NCBI): domain Eukaryota; kingdom Metazoa; phylum Mollusca; class Cephalopoda; order Myopsida; family Loliginidae; genus Sepioteuthis; species Sepioteuthis lessoniana. Next base: position 56,724,431 of record OY757922.1, read on the forward strand.
CTGAGCTACATTTCTAATTTGTTTCAGTAGACGGTTGAAGGATTAAAATTCAATTTTTGAATTGATTTAAGAATCCCTTTAAAATAGAGTTTGCACAAAATCAGGTCATAGCTAAATTAAACAACATATTGCTGATGCAACTTTTCAACTAATGTCTCCTTTTCTAAACTTTTCAAACTATCTTGGAGAATTTATTTCATTAACTTTTCGAATTCAGATTTAATTTTTGTAATAGATATAATAAGATTTGTAGGGATACACGTGCACTGATTAGAAAGTGAGGCAATGCAGTATGATGCAGATATTACACTTTTATTCTTGCTGAGCAAACATAGAAATGAATCAAAAGATTTTAATAGTTCATTATATATATATATATATATATATATATATATATATATATATATATATATATATATATATATATATATATATATGTATATATATATATATATATCAATGTTCCCGTCAAAACGACCGGATTATTTATGTACTACTTTTGAAGAAAATGAAGAAAAGAAAAGGATTGAATTCTGAGACCTGAAGTTGTTTTGGAAATATTTGTAGTTTGAAGACATGCTGGCGGTTTCTTTGTTTTTACCCTTTTGACCGCAATAATTGAATTTACCATTCGATGGATGCTTTTATGGTAGCTGACGGGCGTTACCATGTTAGTCAGAAATTATCAAAAATGAAGCAACAGATTTTCTTTAAGAAAGTTTTTTTGCTAACTATGTTATTTAAAAAAAACAAACTCAATGTCTTCTATTTTGAAGGATAGCTGTGTTTCTTTATATTCTCATAATAAGATTTTCCTCACTTCCTATGAATATCGGAATTATCTATGTACCCGAAGAATCTGATATCTGTATTGCTAAAGATATGAAGTTGTCTTTGCAAGCTTTTTGATTGGGTTTCCTTGACTTTCTCATCAAATCACAAAGATATATTAGACAGCAATTATTAAATTTATAATCTGATAACTGATCAGAAATGCATAACATTTGCAAGATGGTAAGCAATAATTACTGACCTTCCGAAGTGAGGCAATATTTTTTCTTTAGAAAATATTTGTTTTACTCCAATTTTAAACTACTGCATGTTATCTCTTTTGAATAATGACTGAATTTAGTTTTATTCTCTTAATACGATTTCTGTATCAATGAGTGCCTAATGCCCACTTCTTGTACTTTACTTTTTTTCTGTTGGCTTCTGCAATTTATTTTGCGTTCTTTAAATGCTGGTTTCCGTTCTACTTGGTGTCTAACTTCAGGTTCGTTTAGTTATTCATTCTTTCGTCTTACAGTAATTCTTGATATATATGTTTCATGTCTTCCTCTAGTTTCTTCTTGTGTTTAAGGTCATCTTGCGACAGTTCTTCTTCCATCCAAATTACATGTAGAGTTGATTTGTTCTGTTGATTATCGTTATCTTTCTGCTTTTCGAATACGGGCGATTTCTCTGTGTCTCTTTCATTTCTAAACCGACATCTTTCATTCAATCTTCCATGAACAATAATCTAAATGACTTATAATAAAAAAAAATGGGGGGATAACATAATCAGTTCCTGGTAAAATGTAAATTCAGTTTTTAAAAGTGGAAACATTATATCTGCTTTCTTTACAAAAAATGAATGATAAATGAAAGATAGCTACATGACTTTCAGTCACCAAAAACAATAAATAAATAAATAGAAATAAAGAAAAATCAAGAAAAAATGAGCAAAAGAAAACTCAAGCTAAAACAAACAATATTTTTTTAAAATATAAAATGTGATAAATGCTATTAAAAATAATTGACTTACAAAATAAATCAGCGCTCTTTTTCTTTTAATAAAATGTAAATTTACATTAAATTGAAAAAAAATGCTTTCGTTATAAAAAATTCTTTTCAGTTGCTGAGACTACTACTACTACTACTACTACTACTACTACTACTACTACTACCGAACACTCAGACACACAGAACCTTGTTTTACGCTCAGCAGATAATGTATCTGTGTGTTCTTTCAGTACCCCCTTTCTTTCTTGCTGTTTGCATCAGCGTGACATTTTCGGGTGACCAGAACAATAAAATTTAGAGATACCAATCTCAGTCTCTGTCTCTTTCAGTCAACCTCTCTCTCTATATATATACATATATATATATATGGGGGTTATTTTCAAAAACGGTCTTTTTGTCAACTTATATATATGCATAATCTGCAACGATATCGTACAAATATATTTTCTGGATGGGCGAATCAGACACTTGAAGACATTATCGGGAACATTGACAATTAACAAAGATAGTCAGCTTCAGTACATTCTTGTCGCTTCACTAATATTGTGTCACAATTTTACTCTCTTGATATGATACTCCTTTTTTCATAGATAATATTTTGTATATCAATTCTGCAATCAATCGTTACCATCATAGTGAGCCCCTAATTGAGGTTCAAACTCACTGTTCTAGTAGTGGTCGAGTGAGCCCCTAATTCAGACTCAGTTTTTTTGTATCAGTGTTCTAGTAAGCTCTTAATTGAGGTTTAGCATTGGTCTTTGAGTGGGCTCCTAATTGGAATTCAGATATTGTATTTGTATTTGTGTTCAAGTGAGCCCCCAGTTGAGATTCAGACTCATTGCAAGAGTATTGGTCTTCGAGCGCGTGTCAAACTGATGTTTAGACTTATTTAACTAGTATTGGTTTTCGAGTGACCCCTAACTGCTGTTCTGACTCTTTACAAGTATTAGTTTGTGAATGAGCGCCTAAATGGTGCTCTGACTTACTTTCCAAGTATTGATTTTCGAGTGACCACCGACTGGTGTTCAGACTCGCGGTAGAAGTGGTCTTCAAGACTTTTAATAAATTAAATATTTTGATATACCATAAAACCCAAACAAACAATATTGTGTCACACACACACACACACACACACACACACACACACACACACACACACACACACACACACACACACATATATATATATATATATATATATATATACGAAACTCGGCTGAAAAGTTCATTAGCTGACCAACATAGTCCCCCTTGCAGTACTCACACTTCTTCCATGAGTGTTGCAATGTTTGGATCCCATTGGAAAAAGATTTCAGGCCTTTGGTAAAAGAAAGCGTCAGATACGACGTCATCATCATCTCAATACTGATTCACAGCAAAGCGTTTTTTCATGTTAGGGAATGAATAATAGTCATATAGGGCCAAATAAGGAGATAGGGAAAGTGATCAACCAATCTAAGTTGCAGTCACATATAGCACCAATTGAAACCAAGGACTTGTCTACTACAACATTATCCTTATGAAAAAGACTCCTTTCGTCAGTTTTCCTGATAGCCTTTCGTAACTGCATCAGCAAGTTGGCACAGTACTCTCCATTTTATGGTGTTGCCATTTAGAAGATAATCAATGCTTTTCGCATCTAAAAAAATGTGGCCTTCACCTTTTCTGCTGTTGGAATAACTTTGGCTTTCTTTCAGGTGAAGAGGGATGCTTCCACTGCATAGATTGTTTCTTTGTCTCTGGCTCAAAACCCAACACACATCTTGTATTAAAAAACGTTCAGGTAAACCAACTGGATCTGCCTGAAACAATGTCATTTTCCCATGATGTGATAGGCCTGGTGCACTTTTGATCTGGTGTCAGAAGACATGGAATCCACTCACAGAAACTTTAATCATACCAAGTTCATTGTGCTGAATATTCTCAACGCTTACGGGATATGCTAATAGCATTGGCTATTTGATTTATCGTCAATCATCTGTTTTCCACCACCATGTGGTGAGCAGGATCAATGTTTTCTTTGGTGGTGACAGTTGCAGGACGTCCAGTACGTGGGTCATCTTCAAAACTCTTCCTTCCCTCCTTAAATTCATCTCCGCTATTTTGCACGGTTGATAAAGCTGAAGCATCATGCTCTAATATAACAACTATAACAGTGTCCTTGAGAGCGAAATCCTTTTTCAACAGGTACTTGATAACACTGATACCAAATTTTGTCCATTTTCGAGACAATTTACTAGTTATATTTGAAGCCTTCTTTGAACAGATATCAGTTTCCCTGGAAAAAAGCAATGCAATTATTAATAAGGAGAGTTAAAATAAATGTATGCAAGATTTCACAGCTCTAGCATCAATATTTCACTGTCAGCCAATGAATTCTTCTGCCCACACCTATATATACATATACATATATATATATATATATATATAGAATGTACTTATTCAATATAAGTTAAGAATATAGCAATATGCTTTGCTAAATCTATCAATAAAAGTGCTCAATACGAGTGATAGAGCATATGAAGGTTTAAGTTTGGTCTTAGTTTCTTTGTTTAATGACATATTAACCTTCATGTGTTATTTAATACCAAAGTCATCTTAGCAGAAGAACAGCAGTAATACAATTCATCTCATTGATGTGAGTGATAATGGGGTTTATAACTTCTCCAAGGCTATTAATCTTAATATGAACGTAATAGCAAGACTGGAGTTTGAACTTGCTTACTTTGAGGCCGCTGTCCAGCAATTTCGTCATTACACCACGAGGAATCCACTTGGCGTAAGTTTGAATGGTGTAAACACAGAGACATGTGATCAGCTCTTGATCTGCTGATCGCATTCAAAATTGGATTTCTGTCCGTCTGTCTGTCTATCTGTCTCTCTCAATCACTCCCCCCCTCTCTCTCTCTCTATATATATATATATATATATAAAATGAACTAATATTTAAATGGAGACATCTAAACAAATTTATATACAAGTACTTAAAAAATATAATAATGATGAAGATTGAAAATAAGCACCGACAACCTTCAAAAAATTAGATTAAAATTAAAATTAAGAATAATTTATGAAATTGAAGTTTATATTAATTTAATTATTAATTACTTTAAAAATATAAAACCTAATAATAACGAATAAACAAAATAAGCAGTTATATACTTATGAAATTGGACGTAGTGTAGCATGCCAAGTCATCAATTTTGAACTGTTAAAGTTTAAATTCAATACATTAAAAAGATTTTTACTTGCCTACAGAGATAAAATATCAAGAAGAAATAACAGAGCATGTTAATATATATATATATATAGAGAGAGAGAGAGAGAGAGAAAGAGAGATAGAGAGAGAGAGAGAGTCAGAGAGAGACAGACAGACAGAGAGAGAGAGAGAGACAGACAGACAGACAGAGATGAAATATTGTGGTGGATTTTTTTATATTTGCTGTTATCGAATGTCATCACGTATGTGATCATTCAGCACAACATTAATCAATTTGTAAAATCTAAACTTCAAGTTCCAAACGCAAAAATATCATTTTATTCGCTTGAGGAGATGAGGTAACATTGAACAAGTTTATAATATCGTCTGCTCATAAAATAAACGTGATATTTAACTGCTATTTTATTTTCACAACCTAACACAAATCATAACCGCAGAATCAAAGAGAAAACAATGAACATTCTTATGATGCATTGTACCAGAGAAAAAAACAAAACAAAACAAAACAACAAACAAAGAAAAAAAACACAGGATTATTAACAGTTAGATCTAAATTCTGCGTAGGTTCAAAATATTGCACCTCGCGACTCCACTCAGAATCAGGGTCGTACCTCGGCCCAATTTTATATTTCCAAGTAAATTTTACCGAGAGGTAGAACACTGACATAGATTTGTTTTGTTTTGTTTTATGGCATATCAACCATTATAGGTCATTTAATACCAAATTCTTTTGATACATATATATTAGATATGATTTCTAAACACATTTTGTAGATAACATTTTAAAACGAGCCTGGCTCATTTTTTGCACAGTTAAATGGTTTCACTTATTTCTCTCTAATACGAGTAATTCTATTTAATATTCATCACTTATTTGTCCACAGTTAAATGTTTTCAAATATTACTATTTAACACAAACAATTCAATTAAATATCTGTCATTTGTTTTCTCATAGAAAATTTCAAACAATTCAGTTCAGCATAAGTCAACAAAGATAAATGGTTTCAAGTATTGCTGTATATCGCTAACATTTTAATTAAACATCCGTCACTTTTTTACACACAGTTAAATGATTAAACAGTTCTATTTCAATCAATTCAGTTAATCAATTGCACTTAGTTTAAATGTCAAACTGTTCTATTTGACCCATTAATTGGGCCTTATCAGGTGCTACTACTCTGGGCCAGAGTGGATCTGAGAGCGATAGCAATGAAGCAGTTCTCCACATTCCCCAAATCTCCAGCATTACCAGAGTCTCATTATCAGATTATTTAGAGTCATATCCAGGACACACATTGGGGTTGGGGAGCCTTACCCCTCTGCAAAGATGCAGTCGGTGTATTCTTTAGCCCCAGTCGACAAGGCCAACAGACATAGAGGTTATATCACTGGCTAAGTTATCCTCCTTTCCCGTGGAAAATCCATATCCGTGCTGTATTCACAGATGAACTTAATATATCAACATGATTTTACATTTAATAAAGATTTGCATAGAATTTTACTCAATCTGGTTGGTGACAGAGAAAAATGCATTTTCTATTCTTGCACTTACTTGAAATTTGTCGTTATAGTGTCTTTCTTTTTAAATCTATCTCGTTTCTAGACTAAATTTTTATCATATGGAATAATGCGAATATATATATATATATATATATATATATATATATATATATATATATATATATATATATATATATATATAAGACGTAAGTCTTAGAACTTTTTGAACGATTCTCTTTTGGGTATGTGTGTGCATGTGTTTACTAGACGTTCCCTAACTTGTCGGGTTCCTGTTGTAACATCATGATATCAATACTTCTATTTTGGATGGAATGAAAGATTCTGATTAGTATTTTATAACTATCTGTGTTATATAAAGAATCTAAATGGTTAAAAAAGGATATTCAATGCAAACACACACGCCGCAAATTTATCGTTCAGTCGTAAATTGGCCTGGAAATATTTGTATTCTTTTAGTGATTTTTAACTGTATAGGTTTCATGTAAAATGTCTTTCGAGCCGTTTTTTGTTGGTTTTCGGTTACATAAAAGCCTATCATCATCATCATCATCATCATCATCATGTCGTGCTGGTAGCACGGATATCCCTGACCCTCTCTCGCCACTTTTCCCTATCGTTCATCGCCTCAGGCAGTTCTTCAGGACAAGATTCCGTATCCCCACATAGTTGGTGAATGTATGTTCATGCTGATCGTCCTGCTTTTGCACGGCCATGTGTGGGGGTCCATAAGAGCACATCACTTATGAGCACATCCCTACTTCTCCAGCAGTGTCCTGCATGTCTGGTTCGTCTAACTTGGATAGTTTTCGTGATAGGAGGCAGGTGGCCGTACAGTTGGTGTCTTGTGGGGCATTGCCGCCTGGACTTGTGCAAGATTGCTCGCAGCATTCTTGTGTAATTGCCGTCTTGCTTCTTCTCCAGCCGTTTTGTTAGAGTCCATGTAGTGCATCCATATAGCAGTATCGATGTGACCGCTGCCTGGAAGAAACTGCGTTTCATTTTATCGGTTAGGTCTGATTTCCATATAATCGATAGCCCATTGATAGCTGTCCATGCTTTCGTTAACCTCGTGTCGATGTCCTTTTCGGTTGATGCGATGCTGAAGCCTATAAAAAATTAGTAATATCTATATGTACGTGTGTATATGTGTGTGTGTGTGTGTGTGTGTGTGTGTGCATGTATGTGTGTACGTATGTGCGCGTGTATGCATATGCACTGAATAATGGGCGTCTTAAAACATAAACTCCATATATATTAATACCCTTTGATATATATATATATATATATATATATATGTATTTATATAGGTAAAATGAGTCAACGATTTATTCAAACGTAGTTTTTATAATTACTGTAAGACCTTAAAATGGTAGATCTCGGTATATACTTTAGGAAGAAGGATTTTACCCAAAAAGAAAAAGCAGGCTTTATTTCTCTCTCTCTCTCTCTCTCTCTTTCTCTTTCTTTCTTTCTTTCTTTCTTTCTCTCGCTCACTCACTCTATACATATGCTATAAGCAGTCCATATCTATCTATCTATCTATCTATCCGCATAACTGTCTAGGTGCTTTTTGACTGAAGGGGTAAAACTTGCATTTGAATCACTATTTAAGCGATAATTCTGAACGATGATTTTCAAGGCAAACAAACGGACCCCTGTCACTGATTAGCGCCACAAATTCTTGATGATTCGTACAAACAACTTCATTCACATACTTGTATGCATTACTTTGCTACTCTTTCCTCCCATTCGGTCGACAAGGTTTTACAGAATTCAGAATTTATTGATAAGTGGCTTAATAAAGGATCGCCTCAAAGTGCAGTCTTTGAATTGCACTTGGTTAACTGTAATCTTCGAAGAAAGCAGGATGATTCTTAAACGAAGACATTTAGGAGGTCAAAGGAAGAAAATGCCTAACAGAAATTTAAAGGGATTACATATTGACTGATTCTAACAAGCCCTTTGCAGATAAGTTTACTTGGAGATTATTATAGCAAAGCTAATAGATGGAACTCATTTTCATTAAAACGTTTTCTATTGGTTAAAGTTTTTTTCTTTTTTTATGTCACGGTAATCTATCTATTATCGATTGGGTGTGAAGATATTACTCATATAATTAAACATAACAGAGTAAATAAATTAACAAATCAAAAGATGAGATATAGCCACGTTAATAACCAAGAAGAATAAACTAGACCACCATTCCCAGAATGCCCCACAAACTATATCACTGTTCCGATCATTATCCATACAAGAATATATAAAGGAATGGAGAACCACTTCATCTGATAATCACATTGGCAATCACTAAGCCAGTTAATTCTGTGTTTACACTATCTTTTGATATATAAGCAGTATCACTGTCATTGAGCACTCATTATTTATTAATACATGAATAGATCAAAATATATTATATATTTGTGTGTGTGTGAGCGTGTATGTGTGTGTACGCTTATGTGTGAGAAAATATGGAAAATTAAATTGACCTGTTTCGTTATAAGGAAAACTTCATGAGAAATGAAATTGTAAAAACGAAGTCTACTCATAGAAAGAAATCTGCGAGTTTTTTTAAAATTTACGACCAGGTTTCTAAAATATCCAGTCTTTACCAAATTAATCGAGTTATTACCAATCAATCATAGCCGATCAATCGAGTCTTTACCAAATTAATCGAGTTATTACCAATCAATCATAGCCAATCAATCGAGTCTTTACCAAATTAATCGTGTTATTACCAATCAATCATAGCCAATCAATCGAGTCTTTACCAAATTAATACTCAAGAAAATTGGGATACGACAAGACATAGAACAGCTAAATCAAAAACGAAACAAAACAATTAATAAAATATTGTCCGAAATTTAACACATGCAAAATATCTTTATGAAAAAATGTGTAATGCATCTCTTGGCATTGTCACACAGAGAGACTTTGTTTCTGCGAAAACAAATGTAATCCCTGATGAAGCTATCATTAAAGTAATTTATCAATTTGACTTTTTGTATTGTCCTTTCCACATACTGTCATACTTTATTTCATACCGCATACACACACAAATGTATATATATATATAAGCTTACCCAAAATATATAAGCTAATAATGAAATGAGTTTACATCGATATTTCTTCTTCAATCTTGCCTCGACAAAAACTTAGCACCGGGTTATATAGTTCGACGAATTAGGAGAATAAAATGCCGTAATTCCACCAATGTATTACGGGCATTTTTGAAGGACGAGATTTCTTATTTCACGGTCTCAATTGAGAGTGTGAAATATCATTTATATGTTAAGTGGAGATCGTGTTGGTCTTCCCTTGGCTTTATGGATCTCCTTCGATTTTCAAAGTATCTGACCAATAACTGCTCGACTTAAGAGTAAGTTATTTAATAACACCCATCATTTTCTGAATCTTTTGATTAAAGACAACTACTGACAGGCATATTTTTAATTTTCCTTCATATGTTTTGTCAGATAGTGAAAAATTCGTGCTATTGAGACGACTAGATTTTTGAAATGTCATATGTGCAGTTAAAGAAACATTCTTTAGCTGCTGCTGCTAATGTTACTTACTTAAAGGCTCGTCTGGCCGATTTGGCTCAGACTTTTTCTAATACCACTGTCGATTCTCAGAGTTTCCTGTGGCAGAGGATGCACTTTGAATCAGCTAAATAACTAAAAATGAATAATGACATTGTTCTTACCAGACCGTATAAGGGTGCTGGCGTGGTAATTCTGAATAGAGCAGACTATTTAAGCAAGATGGATGCTATTCTTGGGGATACCGACAAGTTCCTAAAACTTGGGGACTTATCCTTTGATGACACTCAGAGAACTGAAAATAAACTTCAAAAATGTTTTCAAGAGTTGTTCAAAAGCAAATTGATATCGAAGGAGATCTGGTATTCCTCTGCGGCCTATTCTTTCCATGTGCCATTCAGCCCAACATCCCTTGGCTAAATGGTTGGTGGATGTCCTTAACCCTGTTCTTGAATTCTATTCTGTGTGTTAAGGACTTTTTTACATTCTCTTCCATTATTCGTCGCCTGCCCGTTTGTATGGAGTCCCAATTCTTGGTCTCTTTTGATGTCGTCTCTCTTTTTACAAATATTCCGTTAGATGAGTCGATATCCATATGCGCCGACTTTTTGTATCGTGGCCCATCAATTGCCTCTCTTCCTTTTCCTGAGGCTGTTTTCATTGAATTGATGGGCATTGCCACAAAGTCGGTGGCGTTCAGCTTTAATGAGACTATGTTTCGCCAAATTGAGGGCGTTAGTATGGGATCCCCTCTGGGCCCCATTCTGGCGAATATTTTTGTTGAGTTCTACGAAAGACGTCTGTTTGATAAGTTACCTATCTGCGGTATGTTGATGATACTTTCGTTTCCTTCAAATCTCGTAGCGATGCTTTGAAATTTTTTGATACATTGAATCGGCTACTCTCCTTATCATTTACTATGGAGGAGGAAGGTAATGGTCAGTTACCATTCTTAGATGTGCTAGTTGAAAGAGATTCCTCTTTCCTCACATCCGTTTATTGGAAACCCACATTTACCGGGCTATATTTGGATTGGCATTCTTTTGCCCCAAAATCTAGGAAACTTAATCTAATTAGATGTCTTACTTATAGAGCTCTTAACATTTGTAGTGAGTGCAAGATTGAGAATGAACTTAGAGCTATCAAGAATATCTTTATAGTAACGGGTACCCAGAGGATGTCATTGACAGTAACATCATGTATACGGTGACAAAATTCAGGGACACGAATAAAGTTTTTGGTCCTTTGAAATGCCCTGTATATTTTAGACTCCCTTGGGTTGATTCTGCTACCGAATCCTTTGCGAATAAGATTGCTTCTTCTGTGTATCATTGCTATCATGCTGTTAACCTAAACCAAATATTCACTTCGAGGCCGGCCTTTAATTCTATCAACAAGGACAAGCTACCTATCCTTAAACAAAGTAATTTAATTCATAAATTCACTTTTCGATGTAATTCGACATATATAGGTATAACTTATCAACGTCTCGAAGTGAGGGTTAGGCAGCATATACCCAGATCTCTTTTGTCAGGCCGACTAACATCCGGGCATTCCCAAGCAATGGATTCGGCAATTGGTGAGCATTTGCTCACTATAAATAATTGCAGAACTCGTTATGAAGATGATTGTTTTTCAGTCCTGCACAGGGCAAGAAATAAATCCCATCTTAAATTTCAAGAGGCGATTTATATTTCTATGAATCGCCCCTCTCTGTGCAGACAGTTAAACAAACACATTCTTAATATATTTGGTGAACTCCTGGATACAGGGGTTACTTAGTTTTTTTCCCCTCTATCTGGCCATTCTGCTTATATATTACATATATACCCTGTTTTTAGTTAAATTTCCGGTTGTTCCCAACTTGAAAAGAGCCAGACGAAAAGGGTCCTTCGTTATTTTACTATTTTACTTAAGTTTCCCGACTACAATTACCAATGGTGTCTCAGCTTATTATACTGTACAAATTTTGCTGTACACGTAATATATATATATATATATATATATATATATATATATATATATATATATATATATATATAAACACAATGCATTTTGACTGTCCGCTGATGATAGCGAGAAAAAATACATGACTGAACATAAAAATATTGCAAGACTGTATGCTTCCAAGACACCTCAATATATATATATATATATATATGTGTGTGTGTGTGTGTGTGTGTGTGTGTGTGTGTGTGTGTGTTTAAAAATTGATGGTTTCCCTTCGTTGGACTGATGATCAGGTTTTCATTTGTGCGGCAATTATAACATATAATTTTTGATTTTTATTATTTTTCTTTCCCTGAATCACAAATCATAAGTATTTCATGGATGTTTCTCCTATAAAAGGTTTTCATTGGAAATAAAAAGAAAAAAAAAACAAAGCATTAAAAGTCCCCCTACCAAAAATTAAGGGAAAAGACGAAACTGTCAGAATTTATATTTAGTGCCAGCTTTGCATATTTATGTCGTGTAAATAAAAGAAGAAACATTAATTCCGTCTAAAAAGGCGAACAAATTACGTGTAAAAAGCCCTTCCCGAGGGTACCGATAGCAATCAAACAAAACAGATATATAGATAAATAGATTAGAAACAAAAGGAGATTGATGAATAGATATATAGGGAGATATTAACTGACTTAGATAGATAGATAGATAGATAGATAATGAATTAATCTTGATGGATACGCAGAAATAGGTTGACACTGAGAGTTACCTCACTTTTCTAGTCTTGTAAAACACTAAATTAATATTAGAATGGAAGAAGGCGTTGTTAACTCCTTACCTTCTCGGATCCTTAGTTGTTGAGTTCGAGCCTTCATGTTGTGACCCAATGAAAGAATAAGTTCATAACTGTAAATATCTACATTAAAGTAAGTTGTGTATATATGAACTCTGTTGTGTAAATATATACACTGACATTTATGAGTTAAGATTCTCTAAAATTAAAAGCAACTGTCTTTTTATTCAATATACGTTCATTAAATTTTCTTTATCTATACGTTAGGAGAAACAAAATTTAATAAATTCTTTCCAGAAACATGAATCACGATTTTATTAAATTTGTCGTCCGAAAATTCACACGTCCTAAATCATTCTTAAACATCTTGACTTATAAAGATGAAAATAATCAATTACAAACAAAACCATACACGAAATCCACATATAAATAATTGCCTCACTCTAAATATTCCAACCTCAAGGCAGTTTAGCATATACACAATCGATTGGATTGCTCTTAAAACAATGACTTTTTTTAATCGTATCAACAAATAGAAATAAGATTTTACAGTACGTGGCTACGACAAACATTCTATTCAATATCAAATTTACAGAGCCCAAGAAATGAAGCCTTTATATGAACAAAAAGTAAAATCAAACTTCCTCTCCTATGTAAGAACATTTAATAGTACCCCCAATACACAAGCATAAATCATCAAAAAGTCCGGGAAAATCTTTGAAATAAAACCGAATCTATGAAATATATTTCTAGAACCGGGTATTATTGTATATTGAAGGCCTAAAGATCTCAGATCAAAATTTTAAACAGCAAAATTAAACGAAACAAATCTACAGAGAAAATAATAACATTTTGCCAACTATGTAAAGGCAGAGCAGACTGATATAAACGCATTGACTACACTAATTGATTCACAAGCTCTATAAAAAATAAGACCCTTTATATTCACTATGAATTAAATTGTCATAGTAAAAACATCATCTAACTTTTAGAATGCACTTGTTGACTGAAACAGTATACAAAGAAAGCCGAATAGCCTTTCAGTAATAGAATGAACAACAATCGATAATGAAATCTTATTATACCATAACTAACTTCTTTAAGTTGAACAACACTTCTGCATCACAGTGCATAACTTTAACAGATACGCTAAATTTCCAAAATAGGGACGATCGAAAAAATACCGAACCATTTCCTGAAACCTATGAACATAGAAGGATTTTATATTGAAACCCTAAATGGACTCAACAATGAACTAAACCGCCCAAAATAATACATTCTAACTATTAAATGTTTATGAAAATGTAAAAATAAAAATATATCATCAAAAAGTTCCTTCCTTTTTTGACTAATTTTCCTCTTTAAAATCTTCGAAAAAACAAAACAATAATAATTCTATTTATAAACATGAGAAAAGTTGAATGTTTACATCATTAATTTTTATATTTCAAGTTTCATTCATTTTTTATAATGGTCAAACACATAGTTTGACATCATGAGAAAATAGATTTATTTTTGATTTTATATCAATAGATGAATCATTTTTGAATGTTAGAAATAACAAAAGTATGTATTGTATTTCAGAATAAATGCTACAAATTTTTCTTTCATAGTTTTATTTGTTTAAAAGTATCAAACAATTTTTACAATTTTTTGAAATACCCAAGTGTTTCATTTTCACTCGTAAACGATAATGAAATACCATATTAGGTGCATTGCAACAGTTCAAATATATAATATCCTAATGATCTCCTGCCATCAAATATTCATTTATAATATCAATACTTTTTAAAATATTAGATAATGTTGATTCACTGTTGACGAAACCATGTTGATTACAATTCATATTATCCCCTATAAAATTCAATATATGATTTCTAATCAATTTTCAAAACCTTACACAACATAGATGTTAAAGGAACTGGTCGGTAATTTCTTTTTAAATGTATCGAATCTGTTTTATGTTGTGTAACTGTAATCGCTGTTTTCTAAATATGTAAAATCATTTCATATTCTATACATTAATTTAACAATTTACTTATTGAATTGATAAATCTTTCATTTGATGGTAAGCACTTTGATATTTTATGATGTTTATCATTAGGTCACATACTCTTACCAACATCCAACTAGTATAATAATAGTCTTATGTCTTTCGCACTTATTATTATCCGATCCACAATTTTTCTACTCTTTCCTGAAGTGAACCAAACACTTCCAAAGAAGGAACATATTAAAAAATGTCGATAGTATACCTACTGTTTCATTTAGTGTGTTTGTTAATTCACCAGGCTTTTTTTAGAGTACTAACGTTTGTGTGAATTTTATTTTTTAGTTTTACATATTTGAATAATGGTTTACAATTATATTCAATACTTTTAACAGTTTTATTTTCATTCTTCTATTTTTTATTTTCTTGTAAGTTTTCATTTTTATATTGTTTACTTAAAATGTTTTGTTAGTTTTCCATACTTAGTATAATTCCAAATTCTTTCCAAGCTTTTTCTGTTTGTAACGAAGATAATACTACATGGGAATGATTTGAAGTAGCATCAATATATGCAAACTTTCTATTATGTTTCCTGAAGGGCTTATACAATCCAGCATCAAGACAAAAACTGGTTTCAAGGAAATCAACGTTTTTTAGAGAGTAGTCTGATCGCATTTCCGCCATTCTTTGTGTTCGAGGTGGGTAAGAATAAATTCTTTAGAAAACGTGCTTAAGAACATATATTGAGCTTTGCAATAGTTAAATAGTTAACAAGTTTTTTGCACACACACACACACACACACACACACACACACACACACACACACACACACACACACACACACACACACACACATATATATATATACATATATATATAACTACGAACAAAAGTATTAGAATAAAGATATTTAATGCAAGATTCATTTTTTATGAATGCAGCGGTGATGAATTTCTTGACTTGGAGTTTGTCATATTTGTTAAGAGAGAAGGAAAATGTACATAATTATATTTTGCAATAAATATTTTTTTAATCTACGAGGATCATTAAATAAGTTTCCAGACTTTTTTCGTATGGGTACTTTTATTGAGAGTACACACATGAAACTCTAGTCCCCTTCTAAGTAATCTCCTCCGGCTACAATGCACTTATTGTACCGTTACAACAACTTCTGGAAGTCCTCTTGTGTGAACGCGTCAATGACCTTCGTTACAGCCTCTTTCATCTCCTCAATTCTCTCATAACGATAGCCTCTGAGCTTAAGGAATAACCAAAAGTCACGGGGAGCAAGGTCTAGACTATAGGGAGGTTGAGGAACTGTCTTGATGCCTAACTTGGTCAAATAGTCTGTGACAAGGATGGAGTTGTGGACTGGTGCATTCTCCTGGTGGAAATGCCACTGACCCGATTTGGAAGAGTGCTGGCATCTTCCGACCGAATCTCTTCCTGAACTCACTTAAAACCTCAATGTAGTAACCCTAACCCTAACCCTTTGGCCAATCAACTATGGTGTATTGACTTCCTTACTCCTCCCACACCTCTCATCATCCCTCACAGACTCCGTGCCTTCCTTGAATCTCTTATGGCACTCAAAAACTGATGCTCGATTCATGCAAGATGCTCGAAAAGCAGACTGAAGCATTCCATACGTTTCTGTGGCATTTTTACCAAGTTTAAAACTGTATTTTATTGCATTTCGTTCTTCTAAAGTGTCCTCACGTCCAGATTGCATTTTTGAAATTCACCAGCAGTGACAATCAGGCTTTAGTGGGGTGTATTCCAATTGCTGCTGTAGCTGTTTATTTAAACCTGAAATCATAAAAATTGGTCAGTCATATCATAAGATATATAGCAATAACATACTGAATGTTCAAGCGTCTACGACAATTTTAAATGCCTGTACGAAAAAGTCAGGAAACTTATTGAAGGCACCACGTATCACATACAAAATAATTAGAATAGTTTATTCAAAATAAGAAAAATATCATGTCTGTGGTGATATAATCGATTCAATATTTTGTCAGCCTTGATAACAATTTCGTCAATAGGTATGACGACATTCAACACATATCAAAAAGGTTCTTTTAATTAATCTTTAATTACTCGAAAGGCATAAATTCAAGCTCGTATCAATTCTAGACCTGAACTTTTCAATCAGATTTAAATCAAGGGAAATGGTTGGCCAGGCTATTATGTTTTTGTTTGTTTGTCGGAAAGTTATCTTGACACCAAAAAAATTCGATTTTCTCCAAAAAGCGTCTTTGCATTTAGGATCATAAAACATTGGCAACAGGCTACGAAAACTGAATCACCTCAAACACCATGTGATAATCATCGGGATGACGTGAGTTCCTTTTTGGTGCATTAGTGAATGGAGACAAATTCTTTTGTTCTCCAAAAGGTTTTAAAATACCTACGATTCTGGATCAATGCGATCTTTCTTTGACCAGCATTTTGTCTTCTGTTACTGTCAATTTTTCCGGTCCTGTAGTGTCTTCAAATTTCCTGTTTATTTTTCCCAATAGTATTATTCCTCTTACTCTATCACCGTTTACGCCAAACCAACACTAAGTGATAGCGTTTTCACTAGTTTCGAAACATCTGAATTTCTTCTCATACTATTGCAGCATGCTCACTTGGTCAATATATTTTCAATTGTAGAGTTGACTTTATTTCAATCAAATGTAAACTCTAGCATCATATCGTCACTTTTTTTTTAGTTTTGACAACTTTATTTTACTTCATTGAAGATATAAATTAGAAAGATTCTTTATTTCTGGCAAATTACACAATTTTTCTGGTATATCTTTCTTTTTATTGAAAGGTGAATTAAAAATAGCAATCAATATTTTGAAATTTTTATACAAAATATACAAACAAACATTTAAAAGTAATTATTAAAACTTTAAAACGTATGAGATTTCAAAATTAATGTTTAGATAAAACTATCAATAATTTTACATACATAAGTAGCTGTATATATGTATATCGTTTGTGTGACTTGTATTGTTGGTAATGGTGCCGTTTTTGTAAATGGTTTTGTTGGAAATTCTATCATTTTTGTGACTTTTGCTGGTAATAGTATCATCTGTGTGGCCTTACTTGCAAGGAATTACACAATTTTTCTGGTATATCTTTCTTTTTATATTGACAAACACTTTTTTCTGCAAGCCGTAAGGTCGAACATTCCAATTGCTGCTGTAGCTGTTTATTTAAACCTGAAATCATAAAAATTCTTTCCTCGAACATTGTATTCTTGAAGACGACTGCAGGATGAACCAATCAAGTGGAGTTGATACAAAAAATAAACCATTCCAAGAAATTTCAGTAATAGGAATTAATCTTGGATTGTTTAATGATATTTATTTGAATAAAAACTATGCTCATATGATCTCGAGAATACCACAAACATTGATGATAAAATTTTACTTACCTGAAAGATCTACTTTATTTTGTTGAATAAAGAATTATCTTCGAGGCACGATTAGCGTAATGTTTATCCTCGAAGGAAATGGAATCGATTATCCAAGTTCAATTTCTAGACAAGGCTGTTAGCATTTCACTTCACAGTAATGCCCTTGAGAAAGGCATGAATCTGTTCTACGCCCATCTATTGCTTAATAGTTATGAAGACTGGGCTCATTAGCTTTGTTTCAGTAACTTGTCTAGGAGAAGGGAAACTCTTAATTTAAACGAGCTTTATTCTGGCCTAGTATCACACCCAGCCTGTAAATACATGCGAACATATCTTGTTTTCTTTTCATTAATCTCTTCCCGGGGTACATTTTATTTTATCTTTTAAATAATGGTTAGACATAGTCGAAAAAATTCTTTCAAGGTACCTTACAATTCACTTCTAGTCAAGATTCCTTCAGCTTTAGCCAACCAATGTCTTTGATCAACCATATTAAAAGAAAAGGGATATCAGAATACTAATCAAATCTCGGTCTTAGCTCCGCGGAAAATTCCCGACGAAGATATAACAAGATTAAAGGCGAAAATGCTAATTAAAGATAAGTAAGGGTATGTGCCATTGTTCATTAATATGACATACTGTAACATCAAATCAAAGGGAAGAGAGCCACTACCCGAACAAGACAATTGTGACCGAGCGCCAACTGGCAAAAAAAAAAAAAAAATCAATCATATACTGAGTGGGGTGGGGTTATTAGGGTTATTAGGTTATCGATTCATTTGCTTTGAAGTTTGGCCTCTCTTTCATCGATTCTGACATGAAGTGAATTGACAAAATTTGCTGTTAGGCGAGAAATTATAAACGAATTCCTGACAAGGTGAATTTATTGTGTCTCTCTCTCTTTCTCTACATATCTCTCTTTCTGTTCCTGTCTCTGTTTCTCTCAGTCTCTATCTCTGTCTCTCTCACTCTCTCTGCTTTTTTTTTTCACTTCCATCTTTTAAAAAAACTCTGTATTGCGCTACAAAATGTTTTGTGTTTCAAGATGAAATGAAATAATGATGGGATCAGAAAACTGTTCTAATTGATAGATAGATAGATTGATAGATATGAACACACACACACACACACACACACACACGTATATATATATATATATATATATATATATGGAGTTTCATATTATGAAAACAAAATCGAAAAGTTAATGCATAAATAAAGTACAATTTCCGATGTCCAGTCATGTTAAAATATCCCGTTCTTTTAATTCCACAATCAAACTTTAACATTCCCTTTGAAAAATACTTCCCCACCCTTGCGATTTGACTAAGTTGATAGGAAATAATTGATAAGAACACAGCGTCTGCACAGTTATATGATGAAGCTAACAAAGAAAAATTAGTTTTGCCGAGTTCTTTTGAGATTTAATTTTAAAATAATGCCCGAAAATTGTCAGAATCTAATACTTGTTTTCGCTATCGTAACATCTGATACAAGAAGTACAACTAAACGACTTGGAAATAACAGGACGGGTGGAGACTATGCAAACTAATACATTATTGAGATAGGTCAGAATACTGAGAAGAGTCCTGGGGAGACTTGAGGAGACTTGCTGTCCAGTGAAAGACCATCAGCTAACGCTGATGTGAAAACCTCTCAAAGAGTAACTATAACAATTATAATAATGAATAATCATAATAATAATAATTTCCCTCAGGAACAGAAAGGATGCCGCAAAGTACCAGAGGCACATGAGAGTTACTTTACATAGATCAGCACATCCTCAACGAGACGAAGACCAGACGAAAAAATCTAGCTATGGCCTGGATTGACTATATAAAGGCATATGATATTCCCGCGAAGCTGGATAATAAACTGCCTTAAAATGTACAAAATATCACATGAAATCATAAACTTTACCGAGAAAACCAAGAAAACCTGGAAAGCGGAATTGACAACAGGAAGGAGAAGCTTAGCTAAAACGAAGGCCCAAAGAGGTATATTTCAAGGAGATGCACTATCACCGTTACTATTCATAATTGGGATGATGTCACTTAATCACATACTCAGAAAATGCACAGCCGGATACAAACTTAGTAAATCGCAGGAAAAGATTAATCACCTGATGTAGATGGACGACATCAAACTGTTGGCAAAAAATGAAAAAGAACTGGAAACTCTCATACACGCCGTTAGAATATACAGTCCGGACATAGGGATGGAATTTGGCATGCTAGTAATAAAAAGCAGCAAACAACACCTGACGGACGGAATGGAACTGCCAAATCAAGATACGTAAAATCAGAACACTCGGAGAAAAGTAAACCCACAAATACTTGGGAATCTTGGAAGCTGACACCATCAAACAAGTGGAAATAAAAGAAAAAAAATTAAGAAAGAAAAATTAAGAAAGAATATCTCAGGAGAACCATAAAGCTACTCGAGACAAAATTATCAAGCAGAAATCTTGTCAAAGGAATAAATACTTGGGCTGTATCCTCAGATATTCGGGACTATTTTTGAAGTGGACCAGAGAAGAACTTAAGTAAATGAACCAAAGAACAAGAAAACTAATGACCATGCATAAGGCCATACATCCCAGAGATGACGTTGACAGACTATACGTATCAAGAAAGGAGGGAGGAAGAGGACTTGTCAGCATTGAAGACAGTGTTGAGACATCTATACAACGACTCGAGGACTACATGGAAAAGCACGGAGGAGTTACCAGAAACGATACAGACAACACGAATACCAACAGAATGACAATAGCTAGAAAGAAAAAATGGGAAGAAAAACAAATCTATGGTTTTTTTTTAAACGACTAATTTAAATTTGTCCATACAAGCAAATGGTATATGCCCAACCCAGCATCTGTCCAGGAGAATGACACACATAAACTCCTACAGGACTTTAACATACAAACAGATTATCTAATCTCGGTCAGAAAACCAGACCTAATAATAATCAACAACAACAACAAAAACAACAAGAAAGAGAACTTACAAAATTGTGGACTTTGCTGTCCTGGCTGACCACAGAATAAAACTGAAGGAAAATGAAAAGAAGGATAAGTACCTCGACCTTGTTAGGGAATTTAAAAAAAATATGGAATATGAAGGTGACAATCATACCAATTGTGATTGGTGCTTTTGATACAGTCACTAAAATATCTTAAAGGGTCTGAAGGACTTGGAAGTAAGAGGATAAGTGGAGACCATCCAAACGACTAGATTATTGAGAACGGCCAGAATACTGAGAAGTGTCCTGGAGACTTGAGGAGACTTGCTGACACTCAAACTTCACTCAAAGACCACCAGCTTATACTGATTGAAAAACTCTGACAAAAAACAATGAGTAAATAATAATAATAATTATAATGTAAAGAGAATCATGAGTAGTGAAAAGACTATTCTACCTTCATTAAGAAACATAGAATGGAAAACACTTAAGACAGAAACGAATAAAATAAATCACATACTACCTTACATACCGACGAATAATATAACCGAGTTAAATGAATATGCAGGTGCAAAATTAGTTTGTGAGAAAATTGGGATCCCCTCAAAAAGTACGAAGAAACAGTCAAAACTGGGATGGGAAATTAGACTGGAAACGCCAATAAAAAAATTAGGAAAACAAGCCAGAATGATGAAAAAGAGAGGCGCTGAAATAAGCGGGAAAAAGGAAGAGGCAACACAAGAAAAAATAAATGTACAACTTGAGGAAATAAACCAAAAAGTGTTGGCGAAAGAAGGAAGATTAAAGAGATATCGACAAAGGGTAAAACAATACAGGACTTTCCAAAGCAGCGAAAGAAAATTCTATGAACATTTAGGAGGGAGTAACACAAAAACATACCAACAACCGGATGCAAAAGAAATCGAACGATTTTGGACAAAAATATGGCAACCAAAAAAAAAAAACATAACGAAAATGATGAATGGATAAACAATATTACAAGACAACTTGACGGACTTGAAGAGAGCCCCGAAACGGAAATACACATCGACTTACTCAAAACAACACTGAAAAGAATATCAAACTGGAAAACGCCAGGCCATGATGGAATACGCGGCTTCTGGTTCAAGAAATTCACTTTCATTCACGGCAGACTAGCACTAGAAATAAACAGATGCCTACAAGGCGCGCAAGTACCTGAATGGACGACCAAAGAAAAGACTACATTACTCCAAAAGGACCCAAGCAAAGGAACTGCTCCAAACAATTATAGACCCATAATATGCCTACCAATGATGTGGAAAATACTAACAGCACAAATAAGGGAAAAGATTTACTTCTCGCTAACAAGCCGTGGATTGTTCTCTGACGAACAGAAAGGATGCCGCAAAGGATCCATAGGCACAGCATAATTACTCTACTTGGATCAACACATCCTAAATGAGAGCAAGACAAGACGGAAAAATTTAGCTATGGCCTGGATTGACTACAAAAAGGCATATGATATGGTTCCAGTCTCAGAAGGTAGAAAATATCACAAAAGATCATGCAAACCTGGAGAGTGGAACTGACAACAGGAGTAAGAAGCTTACCCGAAACAAAGATCCAAAGAGGCATTTTCCAAGGAGATACACTATCACCCTTAATATTCATAATAGCCATGATGCCACTTAACCACGTACTAAGGAAATGCACTGCCTGATACAAACTCAGCAGATCGCAAGAAAAGGTCAATCACCTAATGTACGTGGATGACATTAAACTTTTTGCAAAAAATGAAAAAGAACTGGAAACTCTCATACACGCCGTTAGAATATACAGTCAGGACATAGGAATGGAATTTGGCATATAAAAATGTGCCATACTCGTCATAAAAAGTGGCAAATGACATATTACTTACGGAATGGAACTACCAAATCACGACAAAATAAGAATGCTCGGAGAAGAAGAAACCTACAAATACTTGGGTATCTTGGAGGCTGACACAATCAAACAAGTGCAAATGAAAGATAGATCCGGAAAGAATATCTCAGGAGAACAGACAAAACTCTCCACCAGAAACCTTATCAAAGGAATAAATACCTGGGCTGTGCCCCTCATAAGATTTTCGCGACCCTACTCAAGTTGACCAGAGGTGAACTAAAACAAATGGATCAAAGAACAAGGAAACTAATGACCATGCATAAGGCATTACATCCTAGAGACGACGTTAACAGACTTTATGTATCTAGAAAAGAGGGAAGAAGAGGACTCGCCAGCATCGAAGACAGTATTGACGCATCGATACAATGGCTCGAAGACTACATTGAAAAACACGAACGAGGACTAATTACAGCCATCAGAAACGGTACAGACAACATGATAGACGAGAGAATGACAACAACTAGGAAACAAAAATGGGAAGAAAAACAACTCTATGGGCGGTTTAAACGACTAATAAACAACATCTCACACAAGAAAACCTGGACCTGGCTAAGAAAAGGAAACCTTAAGAGAGAAACGGTCAACGCCATATGGACAAATCATATCAAAGCGACGCAACAAAGCAGTAAATGTAGGCTATGTGGTGACAGAGACGCAACGATCAATCACATAGTAAGCGAATGCAGCAAATTAGCACAGAAGGAGTATAAGGCGAGACACGACTGGGTCGGCAAGGTGATCCACTGGGAAATGTGCAAGAAATTGAAATTTGACCATACAAACAAATGGTATATGCATAACCCAGTATCTTTCCTAGAAAATGACACACTTAAACTCCTATGGGACTTTGGCGTACAAACGGATCACCTAATATCGGCCAAAAGACCAAAATTTATAATAATCGACAACAAAAAAAGAGAACTTGCAAAATTGTCAACTTTTGCTGTCCCGGCTGACTACAGAATAAAACTGAAAGAATATGAAAAGATGGATAAATATCTCGACCTTGCTAGATAACTGAAAAAACTGTGGAACATGAAGGTGACAATTATACCAATTGTGATAAGTGCTTTTGGTACAGTAACTAAAGGATTACTAAAGGGACTGGAGGACTTAGAAGTTGGCAGACGAGTGGAGGCCATCCAAATAACAACATTATTGCGAACGGACAGAATACTGAGAAGAGTCCTGGAGATTTGAGGAGACTTGCAATTACTCAAACTCCAGTGAAAGACCACCAGCTGACCGCTGATATGAAAAACTCCAATGGAGATAATAATAATAATAATAATAATAATAAGAAGAAGAAGAAGAAGAAGAAGAAGAAAAGGAAGTAAATGTTGCAAACTGATCCTGGAGTACAACAGCTGACAAAACTGAGCAGAAAAGGTAAGCCATTGGTAATTGTGCCAGTGAATAATATACGCACGGACTAAAATATATCCCGGAACATAAGATAAAAATGGATCACCCAATCTCGACCAGACGACCAGATTTAGTTGAAACCAAGAAGAAGGAACGGACGAATCAGTTTGCAGAATTTGCCTTTCCAACAGATCCCAGTAAGCAAAAAACTGAATAAATACCTAGACCTTGATAGAGAGCTTAAAAATTGTGGAACAGTGATACCAATCATAAACAGAGGCTTTTAATCCCAAAGAACCTCAAGAAGAGACTGATGGAATTTGAAATCGGAATTGAGACTGCTCAGATCCTGAATATCCGAGGAAAATTGTTGTCACTCAGACTTCAATGAAAAACCACTGATTAAAATTGATGTAAAAAACTTACAAGGAATAGAATAATTATGATAATTCGGGGAAGTTAGTCTCTAAATGTGAACTTGGCTTAAGATTTGAAATAAAGTAAAATAAGATACATTTAGATGTTAGTAGAGCAGATGAAGAAAGAAAGAAAGAAAGAAAGAAAGAAAGAAAGAAAGAAAGAAAACATGGAAGGAAAAGAAAGTATGGAAAGAAAACGAGAAGCTATAAGTTTCTAGAAGTTAAAGGAAAGCTTTTCATAGGTAATATCCTTTTGTCAAGAGAGCTCCCAGACGAAGACACTATAAAGATTGTCATATTTGGTTCGTAGGTTAGAATAAATAGTTTGTACGCAACATTGTTCTGGTTACCACTTTTAAACATTCCGTTCGTGACATGAAACCAGACGATCAGAAAGAAATGACAAAAGAGTGAAGCAACTTCTTAGTCAGCAACATCCTAATCAAACCGTTTCCTTAATGGAGATGGGGAGCTAAAAACGGTAAGATCGGATAGAGCTAAATGGGATGGTGCTGGAAATGAAGTTAGGGTGATAGTTATCTAAAGAAAAAGCAATAAGGACAGATTCAATGAGCAAGGGAAACACTTTTTATTGTCTTTGCCCAGGAAGAACGCTGTGAAGATACAACCAATTTTGATACCTTTTCCGCACACGTATTGAGCTGTCTGTAATTATTTGTGTATATCGTTTTCACTCCATTTAGTAGGGATTAACAGACTGACACATACACACAGCACACGCACATATACACACATGTGCACATGCTCACACTCACACACGCGCACACATAGACATACAGACATACACATCGGGAGGAACAAGTAGCAACTATACAAACGTCCGATTAGCATGTATTTATCAAGAATTTATGCATTTCTCTCCTTTCCCCCGTTCACCTATCTATCTATCTATCTATCTATCTAAATCAATTCATTATCTATCGAAGTGGTAGTTCCTGTTAGGATCATATCTATGGGTCAAATAGAACTGTTCAATCATTTTTTTAGGATCATTTGTGTACAAATTATTTGAATTAAATAGGAATACTTGATAAATAGAATTACTAATGTTCAATATCAATACTTGAAACCATTTAACTGTATACCAATAAATGATTAGTATAAAATAGACTTATTTGAGCTTGATCGGAATACCTATAATCATTTAACTGTATGCACAAAAGTGAGCTCTAACAAGTTATTAATAAACTATTTGTTGGAAGAATCATACAAATATATAAACAGGACTTTGCATAGAATAAACCACAAGGTTTGGTATGCCATGAAAAGAGAAAATATTCATGATTTTTTCTTTGTCTAGCCGAAGTGTACAATAAAAAGTTTCTTAAATTAGAAAACTTTGGTTGTATAATTGCTAAGGAATGTTTTCTCTCAGATAATGATAGCCGAAGATAACGTTTTCTCATTTCATAATTTGATTGTCCAAGTAGACGTAAAATTACAAAAGTCTGTCACCACAATATCGAAATAATCAAGTAGCATCTTCATCGCTATGAATAAAACGGAAAAAATGATGTGGTTATAACGTAACGGGGCTTACATACAAACTAAATTCATATTCTAGTTTATAAAAGAAAAATCGATTGAAATTACAATGGGTAATGACTGAGGTTCGACAAAGAGGCACCTCTGGTGGTGTAATGTTTAGCAAACCTACACTAGTGAGTTCGAGTCTCCTTAGATGCCCCATTCATTCGGCCTTGTGCCACATCGAAGCAAAGAGCTTCGTAAATTTCTGTTTGAGACTATCCCAGAAAAGAAATTTGACGTCAGCTGCTAATGTAAAATGAAGGTCATCTTATAGAACAACTCTAGTGTTAAACGAAGACATTAGAGATAGATCAAAGCGGTTTACCGTATAAATTATCATTTGAAGATGGCAACTACGTTAGTTTAGAATATTTCTTGAGGACTCCTTCAAAACTTGCTAATAAATGGCGGCTAATAGCCCGGAAAAATAGAGTTGTGCCAAAATGAAATTGCGAGTCAGTGGAAAAAGGACGCCCTATGGTGGGATCGTCGTGGTCTCAATAGTTTCACTGACTTGTCGATGTGTTTCCTCCCACTTTGTGTTTCTCTTTAAAAATCGATCTCTCGGACTTTGGGTTTGGTTGAAATCGTACTAGCCACGAATCAGTTCCACATAGAAAAAAGCGACAGAAAATGAGCTCAAGAATTAAACATATTAAATCGGTAAAATCCGAAATTTTGGGCGTAACGTTTCCGTTAGAAACTATTAATTTTCTTGATGTCAGTTTCTACTGTATAGCAATCATCAGATAACGATCAGCAAGTAGATGTAATTTCAGACGTTTGTGAAAAAACCGTTTACTCGTAGCTTAATGACTGTTGTTCTAAAGCAAAATTTATTGCTAACAATAATTTCATCGTTATTAAGCTATGGGAAGCAGCATGATGGATTTGAGGTAAGGCAGATGAACCGGAAGGTGGATCAACGGCGCATTTCACCTGATGCTGGACGGAAGAACCTCACAGGTCAACAAATAATTCAGTCTGGACACAAGTGCTACTCATCTACAAGAGTAGCGTCTATTAATTAGATAAAAAAACAGCCAACAAAAGATTATCATGATTCAAACCATGCGTCCAAATCGCATCGATCTTCGCGGGGAAACTCTGGCTCTAGTGTTCGAAAAATCAGCTACTGATCCCAAGTTTAAATCCAAAACAAAATTACTTAGATACAAAAAACAGTATACATGGCGACATTTAATGTTAGAGCTTTAAATAGAATAGGCCAGAATCTGCTTGGGAACTCCCTTAAAGCCCCAGATAAACCTATCAGAAAAATTATTGATAGCCAACTAGATATCAAACTAGGACAGTTTACCCCAGAAGAACTCAACGCAGTACTGATATAAATTAAAAGCAGAAAAGCTCCCGGCCTCGACAAAATACCCCAGGAAGTATGAAAGACAAGGAAATTTGATGACTTACTACTTCGATTTTGTAACGTCGTATATAAACAGAACTCAATAAAATGATGGACAAAAGGCTGCATCCTCCTTTTCCCTAAGAAAGGTGACCTCGGAATCACCAAGAACTATAGAGGCATAACTCTTGCTTCAATAGCGGCTGAGGTTTATAATCCTCTATCGCATTGAACCAGAAATTGAGGAAATTCTTTCAAAAAATAACAGTTTTTGGAGAAATCGATCCACAACATCTGAGATTCTAACAATTCATCAAATCCTAGAAGGAGTTCATGCAAAAAACCTCGAGGCAACACTATTGCTAGCAGATTTCTCCAAGACACAGAGAGAAAATGGAGTTAATATTTCTAGCATATGGTGTCTCGAAAGAAATGGTTATGGCCATAATTATGTTCTGTAGTGACACGAAAGTCAAGGTTCGCTCACCAGATTGAAATACTGACTTCTTTGGCATTATTGCTGCATTAGCACATCTGTTTATTAGCTTCCTGGACTACGTACTTAAAACGTCGATAGATCTAATAAAAAAGTTGGCTTTACACAAAAAAGGTAAGAAAATATTACAGATGCAAACAATGCAGATGACGTAGCGCTTCTTGCAAATACACCAACCCAAGCCAAATCCCTACTTCATTGCTTGGAGCAGGCGGCAAGAGGCATCGGACAAAACAGAGTAAAAGCGTTTCAATCAAGAAGGAGACATTTCCACTCTAAATAGCGGTTCTCTGAAATTAATTGACAAATTCACGTGCCTCGCTAGTTGCGTCTCATCAACTGAAAGATATGTCAGTAAATCCCAAATGAAGGCGTGGGCTGCTATCGATCATATGGAAGTCTACTCTATCCGTTAGAATAAAACAGGATGTCTTTTAAGCAGTGTCTGTATCAATACTACTGTACGAATGCACTACATGGACACTGACAAAACGTAGAAAGAAAAAGCTAGACGGAAACCGCACAAGAATCCTACGAGCTATATTGAACAAATTTCGGAAGCAAAAACCCCACGAAAAAACAGCTATATGGCCACTTATCTTTCATCTCTAAAACCACCCCAAAAGAAGCAAGGACAAGCTTATACGTGACATTCTCTTATGGATCCCTTCATATGGATGTGCCAGTATTGGCCAGCCAACAAGAACTTACCTACAACGGCTCTGTGCCGACTCAAGATGTAGTCTGGTAGACTTACTGGGAATAATGGATGATTGGGACGGTTGGAGAGAGAGAGAGAGAGAGAGAGAGAGAGAGAGAGAGTCGGGGAAATCCGTGCAAACAATGCGATTTGATGATGGTAATTCTTATTCTTGTTATTATTCTAAAAGGTCGCAGAATCTACTGAAAAATTCTTGATGTATATGGAAAAGAGCACACACACACACACACACACATATATATATATATATATATATATATATATATATATGAAAACTCCGTTTATTTACTTCCAAAAGTGTTTATTTTTGTGTAAAGAAATTTCCAGAATGTTTTCAAATTTGATTCTGTATTTTGGCATTTTTTCATCAATCAGTGCCTTCGTTCTGAACTTGATTTTCTTTGACGATTTGATTTGTCTTGCAAACTTGTGGGATTAAAACCCAAAATAACTTAATAAATATTTTCCCACCTACATTATTAAAAATAAATCTTTTAGCCCATTAGAATCATAAATAAATTAATCCACTCCTAATTTAGTTGTTAGCCTACGTAAATCTTATGAATAAAGCAATAAAATATGCTATTTTTTAGTATACAATAGGGATTTGTCTCTTTAGCTGCTGTTTTCGTATTTATTTCTATTTAGTAAATTTCAGTTACTTCCCAGCATCGAATTCCTTCAGAATGTATTTAATTTCAACATCACTTGACAATTTCTACAAGGGAAATTATACGTTTCTTCTTTACTACTAGACGACTTAACATTCTTTATTGTCGATTATGAACGCTTATCTTTACACATACATATAATCACATAAATATACTGTTCAGCCTAGTCGGCTGGGACTGAAGAATACACCAACTGCATCTCTGCAGAGGGGTAAGATATCCCCACCTAATGAAGGTCCCGTACTTAAGCTTTGGTGAATGTGGTGTACCACTTCATTGCCATTACTCCCTTGTTCACTCTGTCCCGAAGTGGTAGTACCTGTATAGGTTGCAAATTTTGGTTAAATAACATTTTTTAATTCTCTACTTTACTGGAAACAATTGGTAACCATTTATCTGTGTGCATATAGATTAAACCGGGCCCGTGAAAAAATTGTCACCTACAAACTATTCATTTACAGATTATATATATCTCATATATAGGCCTAAAGAGGATTTTGCACTGAATAACCAACAAGGATTGATATGCCTTAAAACACAATAAATACAACCTATACTTTGTCTCTACGTAATGACATTAACAAAGATCTTTTACACAAAACAAATCTTCATCAATATCGCAATGTGGTCTTTCCAACAAGCAAAAAGTTCGTGCTTCTCTGTGATTATTGTTTTATTGTCAAGGGTTAGTAGTTGATCTGGGTGGTTCACTTTCAACCCACACTCAGTTTTCATGCTTTGTTAAAAAGCTTTGGGGTCATTATAGTTTGCAAGCGTTTGGAGTTTAGCCTCTTCTGATTGCTACCATTCATTTTTGAGTTCTCTGCATCTCTTTCAGGGAAGTTAACAGAATGTTCTATATCTGGCCTTGGCAAACTTGGTGTTATTGCTGAGCATATTATTCCTGGCTTGGCTCCTGTTGTTAATAAGCTCTTCCAGTTCCATGCTGTTTCTGTTGAACCAGTGTTTTTGTTTACTGAGCCGACTTTCTCTTTAGATAACTAATACCCTAGAGAGGATTTCCAACCAGAGGTACAATGTGGATTGCCTACAAATCGAAGAACCACAGTTATGATCTCCTCATTACAAATACAGGAGAAATTCATTAAACAGAAGATGCCTCTCTGAATAATATTTTTCGACTTCACAAAATCCTTTAACACTGAACAGGGAAGCACTGTGGAACATCCTACGGAAACTAGGGTACCCTGAACACTTCGTAAAACTCGTATTTTCCTTGCATAAAGGAATGAAGGTATTAATCAGAGGAAGAAGAGAACTCTCGGAGTAATTTGAGTTTGTGAACGGAGTGAAACAGGATTCTTCTTGCCTCCAGATGGTTTGTCTGATGCCTTCACGAATTCCACCAAAGGAGTATGGATTAAGAGAAGAATGAGAGAAAAATTTGTCAATACCATTCAATTCAAGTCTGCAAGAAAGACCAGAAATATTCTGGTACGCGAGCTCGTGACCAAGCTGTCGTTGTGGTATAAAGCGACTAAGATACAAAGGAAATAATCACCTGTATATCGAAATTTGCGAAGGAATTTACTTCAAGAAATCCGAGGTTATGTACCAACCAACTCCAAGATATCATGACATTTTCCAAGACATACTGATTGAGAGCCCTATACTAACTCAAGTAAACAAATTCAAATACCCAGGCTCCACAGTTGCCAATAACAACAGGCTCGATGCGGAACTAGATACAAGAACATCAGATACCAACAAGGATTTTTGCGCACTGAGGAAGCGATTCTGGCTCAACAAAGACGTCTCCATAAAAGCTAAATATGCAGTTTACCGTGCCATTGTTTTCTCAACCTTCCTGTAAGGTGCCGAAGACTTTATATATGATGCGTTACTTGCACAAAATACTGTCAGCATATCCCAAATAAATTCATCCGGGAGAAATCTAAACGCGTTGGCATGTACGATTTGCTTACCCAACGCAACCGAAGATAGGCTGGCTGCTTGAACAGACTTAAGGACAAGCAGACTGCCAAAATAGATCCTGTTCTCTCAACTTAGAGAAGGATCATGCACAACAAGCAGACTGAATCTCAGGTATAAGGGCATCATCAAAAGAAACCTGGGGGTCATGAAGATCCCTGTCGACAAATGGCCATAACTGTCCAAAAATTGGATTTTGAAAATCCATTAAATTTTATTTCATCATTTACATTTTATTTACATTTACATCATTTACACACTTTTCCGCTTCAAATTCTCTCTCTCTCTCTCTCTTTCTCTCTCTCTCTCTCTCTGTCTATATATATATAGAGAGAGAGATGAGGAGTTAATAAAACTGTTATTTTTGACATGAACATCGCAGTTACTTATTTCTTGTATTTCTATTTCTCTCAGTATTATTAGAGCCTTCTTCTTATATTATATGAACATCGACTCCAAAAATGATGTTCATAATGCCGTTCTCATTAATTGTCTCAAATTGGTCCCTGCATTTAACATACTTTAAAGAATACATCTAACAATTTGCTCCCACGCCGAGGGAAAAAAAAGGACAGACACTATTCGATTTCCCTGAAAAAAGTCTGTAATTTCAGCCTGGAAAGAAAAAAATGAAGCACATTTACAAACCCAAAAATTAATGTAAAGTATTTTTTCCCAGAACATTGAAAATGTCTTGAAAGTAGTACACAAATATTTAACTTCTTAACTCTTCCGTAAAATCCAACTCCGAAAGAGATGGTAAATACTAGGCATGAGGATTAATACGTTTCCACTAGTTAAGATTCTCTAGACCTTTTTTTTTCCATTACGATGAAGATCAAAAGCGTGCTCTAGTTTAATGATGTAAAGTCCTTTGTTGCGATCGTTTTCTTTCTGGAAAGACTTACTTCTTCTACGGCGCAATCATCAGTGCAAGGTTGTGGGGATGGACAGACAGTTTCATATGCAGTAACTCTTCCCTCTTCACACACAAAATTCTGTCCAAGGGAGTTACTATAGTCTGGCACCGGTATCATCAACGGTGTCAGACTGTCTGAGGTACTATAGGTTTCGATTAAAGGTCTTTTGAATGTGTCCGTGGTGTAATGGTTATCGTCGTTGAAAATGAGATACGGTGATACAAGTTCAAATCCTGGACGAGGCTGATTGCATTTCGCGAAGCACTAATACCCTTAGGAAAGGTATGAATCCTCCTTTTCTTTCTCTAGCAATGGGTAAATAGTAGGGTAGACGGGGTTCTTAAGCCTGGGCTAGGCAGCCAGTCTGGGAGAAGGAAAACTCTGAATCCAAACCTGTTAAACCCTGCATAAAAATTGACCCTGTGTCACATCCTACCCTTACGGAGGGAAAGGTAAATATATAAAAGGTTTTTCCCCAAATCATTTCCTGTCACAACAAAGCTGTAGCTTAAATTCAACGTTGTCCATCTTGCAGGTTTCCAAGATAGCCTAATAGTCCAGTCTGCTCTGCAATATTCCCTATGGGTGTGGACAGAAAATATGGCTTTGTACATTTCCGGAGGGTATTAATGTAAAGTGAAGACAAGTTGGAATTTCGACTCGGCTTGCTGATTCTATTTTCCGCGCTATTAAGTCACCGCAGCCACAAACAGAAGAAAATACGTGGTGCCTTCAATAGGTTTCCAGACTTTTTTTTTATATAGGCCTTTAAAATTGTTGTAGACTCTTGAAAATTCAGTATGTTATTGGTATACATCTTATGAGTTGACTGACCAATTTTTATGATTCCTGATTCAAATAAACAGCTACAGCAGCAATTGGAATACACTCTACTAAAGCCTAATTGTCACAGCTGGTAAATTTCAAAAATGCAATCTGGACGTGAGGACACTTTAGAAGAATGATATGCAATAAGATTCTGTTTTAAACTTGGGTGAAAATGCCAGAGAAACGTATGGAATGCTTCAGACTGCTTTTCGAGCATCTTGCATGAATCGAGCATCAGTTTTTGAGTGCCATTCAAGGAAGGCAGGGAGTCTGTGAAGGATGATGAGAGGTGTGGGAGGAGTAAGGAAGTCAATACACCACAGTTGATTGGCCAAAGGGTTGGGTTAGGGTTACTATGTTGAGGTTTTAAGGGAGTTCAGGAAGAGATTCGGTCGGAAGAGGCCAGCACTCTTTCAAATCGGGTCAGTGGCATTTCCACCAGGACAATGCACCAGTCCATAACTCCATCCTTGTCACAGACTATTTAACCTAGATGGGTATCAAGACAGTTCCTCACCCTCTCTATAGTCCAGACCTTACTCCCTGTGACTTTTGCTTGTTCCCTAAGCTCAAGGAAAAACTTAGAGGCTGTCGTTATGAGAGAATTGAGGAGATGAAAGAGGCTGTGACGAAGGTC
The DNA here is from genome assembly GCA_963585895.1 of Sepioteuthis lessoniana. NCBI lineage: Eukaryota > Metazoa > Mollusca > Cephalopoda > Myopsida > Loliginidae > Sepioteuthis > Sepioteuthis lessoniana. The sequence continues at coordinate 56,758,447 of OY757922.1, forward strand.
ATTGACACGCTCACACAAGAGGACTTCAATGGGGCCTTCCAGAAGTTGTTGTAACGGTACAACAAGTGCATTGCAACCGGATTACTTGGAAGGGGACTAGAGTTTCATGTGTGTACTATTAATAAAAGTGCCCATACGAAAAAAGTCTGGGAACTTATTTAATGATCCTCGTAGCTCTGATTACTTTTCTCAGCTTGTTGACCGATTGATTTTCACCGCAATTCAACTTATCTAGAATTATATTATGCCTTGATGTTTATCGTGTTTATTGTACATTCATATTTACATTTTTTGTGTATTTGTTTCTTAAAAGATTTTTTGCACACAGTCCTATCGAATACAAATAATTTTTAAACAGTTCTTCTAAAGATGCCATCTACGGAGATGGGACCCTAACATCTACAACCAATTTTAATAAAAAAAGATCGGCTAATTATACCAAAGAGCACTCTGCACTTTACAGATATACAGAACTGGGGTCTCACTATAATATGCAGTTTAATATCGTACCCGAGACACCCGAGACACCCCTTGAAGAGTGTCTTACTCCTCTGAAGAGGATACACTTAGTATATTCTAAGGCTTGCTGACAGGGCATTACTTGAAATTTATCTAATTTACCATAAGATCAGAGGCATACTTATCGTTGTTGGAAACGTAATCGTTGACATGAGCTCAAATTCTGGACGAGGCTGTTTACATTTTATTTTGTACAAAGGTGAAAGGTATGAATCCATCTGTCCTCCCACCTTTCCTTGATACGATTTAATACAACATAAGACTACCTACTTTATCCTTAATTAGCCAATATATGTAGAAGAAGGAAAACTTTGAATTCAAATCAGTTTTACTTCACCTAAAAATTGACCTTGTGTCACATCTTGCCTGTGGAAGAGATGTTGGGTAAATCCATACAATAATCCAATACGCCTTTCTCAAAGTTTTGATCTGAAACACTGGAGTTATCGAATTTCGAAAAGGAATTATCTTCAACCAGTCTACATGCAGCATAAGCTAATATGAGATAACTCTGAAATTACACATTACAAACCCATTCGCGTATTGTACGATCGTCCAGTTAAGCATTGAAAGAAGAGGAGAACCACTGACCTACGTTCAGATCGATCCAAGTCATTAGAAATGTTTCTTGGAGCGATAAGACGGGAAATGGAAGAAAACATTATCATCAAAAGGTGTCAGATATAGAAGCAAATAATAATAAAAAATAAACACGCTAAAATTATCCCATGAACAGCAAGGCGTTGTGAATAACGATTCCGGAGTGAGAGCATGGCTTTTTCAAAACATCTAAATGGTATAGAGTATATCAATTCAGAAAATTATATATCCATTTTGCAAGAGACACATTTTCCAATATTTCATGGTGATTATTTTGATGACAGAACATCGCCTGCTTTTCTTGGACAATGAAGGTCAATATAAAAAATATAATAATAATAATAATAAAATTAATAACAATAATAATAATAATAATAATAGTGAGTCCGAAAACATTATTAAGTAATATAAATGGCCAAGTCAGTCTTCTGGAAAGAATCTTGTAAATATCTTGGATCAGAAAATACAGAAACTGTCCAGAAACCATTCAAAAGATTATGCTGTAGCTAAACAACAACAACGCTTTTTTCCTCTATAATAAAGTAAATATTATGTAATCGTAATAACATATATATGACCTGAGTATAATTTGAAAATTTACGGCAAATTTAATTGCTGTAGCAAAAATCTAGTTTGTCGGGGAAGGGACTTACAAAACACGAACTCTCTCTCCTTGCAGAGAGTTAATATCCCCACTTAAAAAGAGATGTTTTGGGTATGACACTAAACTGCGTTTAATATAGAAGGGCCTGTGCTGGAGATATGAGAAGTGGAGAATACCCCTTCTTTGCCATGACTCTCAGGTTTCTTCTATACCAGAGTTATCAGTTGATTATTCAACGCTTCTCTTATAGCATATAAACTTAAAAAATTATTCTAAAAATTTTCTCAAATGATTTTTCTTTACAAAATCTTTTCTTATTACGATGACTTCAGGTTGTAACTAGTTAAAAACAAACAGAATATAAATAAGGCAAAAGAAATATGCCTATTTGTCAAATCACTTTTGTTTATTTAGCTGATATACTTTGTATGTATGTTTATAAAAGATGGTTGTTGTGTATGTCACTGTGTGATGGGAAAAGTATGTTTATAAGCTTATTTGCAAGAAAAAGTAACTAATTATCGGCAGTAGGCAAAGAAATATGAACTGTAGCATATCTACGATGTTGATAAAAGAAAGCTTTTCTTTCGTGAAAAAATAATTCAGTATTGTTGGAATTAAATAGATTCTTTGAGGAACAGAGTGATAGATTTTCACCCTAGAGAAATAACGACGAAAGTTTTTTTTTTGTAGAAATAGAATTAAATCTATGAGCTACTAAAGTTTAATCTATTTTATAGCTTTATTTATATGATTTAGATAGACTTAAATTTAGATAAAAACTCAGTTGAGTTATTTATTATTCTAATTGGTTAAAAAAAGTATTTTTGAGCATAAGAGGAGAGAAAAGATTTCTTTAATTACATTGAGTTTTGATCAATTGAAATTTGCGAGTAATTTCAAAGATCATCTGCGATTTCAAATTTAAAAAAGGGCGACGTTCCAAACGAATGAGATGATTGCTCGATAAATTTAGAAATACAGATACAAGAATAATAGCTTCTCCAGCCGATTTTTGCACAAAAATTAACAGTTTTTTGCCTTAAAACTCATTTGGTTTCCCCTTCCCCCGAATGTATATATATATATATATATATATATATATATATATATATATATATATATATATATATATCCACTGATGTTCATCAGGAGCAGTGCTGGGACCTTTGAATTTTATGGTTTCAATTAACAAATATATATTTCATATAATATTTTTGAAAAATTGATTAGAAATCACATTAAATTCTGTAGGGAAGATATGAATTTTGATCAACATGGTTTCGGCGATGGTAAATCAGCATTATCTAATATTTTGGAAAGCACTGATACTATAAAGGAATATTTGATAGAAGAGGATGATGGGGACAATATATATTTAGATTTTAGGAAAGAATTTGATACGGTATCTCATTATCATTTACTACTAATGAAACACTTTGGTATTTACATATTTTAACAGATAGAAATTTAAAAGTAAAAATGAGCAATGATTATTCTGAAACACTCATAATACCTCAGGGATCAGTACTGGGGACGTTGTTGTTTTTAATATTCATAAATAATTAGTCAAATGATATAAAATCAGAAATAGAATTGCTAACAGTATTAAACTACTTCTTAAACCATAATCAAAAGAAATATCTGAGATAGATTTGAATAAATTGTCATAATGGGAAGATCTTTGGAAATCTATAAGAAAAATATAAAGTACTGCATATTGGATCCAAAAATTTTTAAGTTGAATATGAATTAAGTGTTACTTATTGACCTTTGACAACTGGTTAGTGTGGATTTCGTAAATAGAATATGCACCAATGTCTTAAGGTAAACAAGGGATGGTGGAAATGCAAAGTGAATTGCACCGGAAGGAAAATGTGTAAGCTTCCAGAATATGTATAATGACATGGACAGTCAGTCAGAAGTCAGCAGAGTAGACAAGTCGTGTCAGTTGGGGGTTAGCTTGGGATGGGACAGAGGACTCTCGAGTAAAGAACCGGCTCTGAATCACGCTCTCGTTAAAGAAGCAAGAAGTAGGGCCCTAAATATATGGATTGCAACGTGGGTTAAGAAGATATGGTGTTAATGATAGCAGACTCCCCCCCTCTCTCTCTCTTTCTGTCTCTCACACACGCACACACAACCATCACGACATTTCGAATAAAAGAGTTTATATTCTATAAACAAGTGTTGATGTTACTTGTTCCCCTGGCAAAAAACACTTAGATGATTTGGAGCGCGGTGACTTGCAGTTTTTTTAAATGTTTTTTTTTTTTTTTAAATAAGACATAGATTGATTTCAAATCTAAGTTATCCACTGGACGATCGAAAGAAAAGCGGTCGACAAAAGAAAAGAAAGAGAAAAAAAAAAGGGAGAAATGGAGAAAGAAAAAAATTGTGAGATATGAAAAGAACGAACGAAACACGAAAACTGAAGTACACCGCATAAAAGAAAGAAAAAAAGGACACAGAGATAGAGAGAGAGAAGAAGAAGAAGAAGAAGAAGAAGAAGAAGAAGAAGAAGAAGAAGAAGAAGAAGAAGAAGAAGAAGAAGAAGAAAACAAAAAAAAACCGACCAGACTTAGTGATTGTCAACAACAAAAAAGTACTTGTTGAAATGTGGATTTTGCTATCCCAGCAGACCACAGAGTAAAATTAAAGGAAGGCGTGAAGAGAGATAAATACTTGAACCGTGCTAGCGAACTGAAAAAAACTATTAAACATGAAAATGACGGTGATACCAATTGTAATCAGTGCGCTCGTTACAGTCACCAAAGGATTGGTACAAGGATAGGAAAACTAGGAAATAAGAACACGAGTAGAGACCACCCAAACGACAGCACTGTTAAGATCGGCCAGAACGTTGAGAAGAGTCCCGGAGACTTGGGAAGACGTGCTGTCAATCAAACCATCAGCTGATACTGGTGTGAAAAACTCAACGGAGTAAAATAATAATAATAATAATAATGACAAACAAAACAACAGCAAAAACTAAGAAATAGAAATATGAAGAAAAAACAACTGTTTTGATATTTCAAGCGACAAATTGGCGAAATCTTACTCGAGAAGACCTGGGCATGGCTACAAAATGTAAGACTTAAGAGTGAAATTCAACCTCTTTTATCAACAATGCAAAATAACGCAATAAAGACCAATTATATTAAATCTAAAATCGATAATACGCAACAGATTAACAAGTGTAGATTAGGTGGTGATAAAGAAAACAGGGAGGAAGGGGACTTGCCAGCATCGAAGACACCGTTGACGCATCCATACCACGGCTCGAAGACTACATAGAAAAACACGAACGAGGACTAATTACAACCATCAGAGTCGTTACGGACAACACGATAAACAAAAGAATGACAACAACTAGGAAACAAAAATGGGAAGAAAAACAACTCTTTGGCCGCTTTAAGCGTCTAATAAACAACATCTCACACCAGAAAACCTGGACCTGGCTAAGAAAAGGAAACCTTAAGAGAGAAACGGAATCCCTCCTAATAGCAGCACAGGACAACGCCATAAGAACGAATCATATCAAAGCGAGAATAGATAAGACGCAACAAAACAGTAAAGGTAGGCTATGCGGTGACAGAGACGAAACGATCAATCACATTATAAGCGAATGCAGTAAATTAGCACAGAAGGAGTACAAGGCGAGACACGACTGGGTCAGCAAGGTAATCCACTGGGAAATGTGCAGGAAATTTCAATTCGACCATACAAACAAATGGTATATGCACAACCCGGCGCCTGTCCTAGAAAATGACTCGCATAAACTCCTATGTGACTTTAACATACAAACGGATCACCTAATCCCGGCCAGAAGACCAGACCTCATAATAATCAACAAAAGAAAGAGAATCTGCAAAATTGTTGACTTTGCTGTCCCGGTGGACCAGAGAATAAATCTGGAGGAAAGTGAAAAGAAGGATAAGTACCTCGACCTTGCTAGAGAATTGAAAAAACTGTGGAACATGAAAGTAACGATTGTGCCAATTGTGATTGGTGCGTTAGGCACAGTAACTAAAGGATTATTAAAGGGCCTGGGGGACTTGGAAGTTAGCGGACGGGTAGAGACTATCCAAACGACAGCATTGCTGAGGACGGCCAGAATACTGAGACGAGTCCTGGAGACTTGAGGAAACTAGCTGTCACTCAAACTCCAGTGAAAAACCATCAGCTAATACTGATGTGAAAAACTCTAGAGGAGTAAATAATAATAATAATAATGACGTCCCAGAAAGTAAAAAGAAAGACAAGAACTTAAAACTTTATTGGGAACTAAGAAAGCTGTAGAACATGAGGGTATCGGTAATGACAATTGTAATTGGCATGTTTGGGACGGTCCCCGATTTTTGGAAAGGGTTCTGGGATAGAGGAAAATAGGAGAACGAGTCGAGTCCATCCAAACTACAGCATTTTGCGATTGGCCAGAATACTGAGAAGCTTGGAGACCCAAGGAGACTTGCTATCACTCAGCCTCCAATGAAAGACCACTCTGACGAGAAAGACTCGTTAGAATATAAAAATAATTAACTCCTTAGTAAGCAATTAAAGCTCGAAGAAACTATTCTTAATATAAATAATTTACAGATGTATGATATCAAGTATTTATTAAATAATTTACGCACAGTTGTATGGTTTCAAGTATTTATTATTATTATTATTATTATTATTATTATTATTATTATTGTTATTATTATTATTATTATTTTACTCTTTTAAGAGTTTTTCACACCAGGGTTAGCTTATGATTTTCCACGAGTTTGAGTGACTGCAAGTGTCGTCAAGTTTCCAGGACTCTTCTCAGTATTCTGGCCGATCTCAATATTGTAGTTTGGATTGTCTGCACTCGTCCTCTTATTTTCAAGTCCTCCAGTCTCTTTATCAATCATTCGGTAACTGTACCAAGAGCACCAATCGCAGTTGGTATCACCGTCACTTTCATGTTCCACAGTTTTTTCAATTCCCTAGCAAGGTCCATGTACTTATCTTTCTTTTTGCTTTCTTTCAATTAAGACAACAATTCTGCAAGTTCGCTTTTTTATTGACAATTTTTAGGTCTGTTCGTTTAGCCGAAATTAAATGATCCGTTTGTATCTCAAAATCCCAGAGAAGTTTGTCCGTCTCGTTCTACAGGGCAGATTCTGGGTTGTGCATATACCATTTGTTCGTATGGTCAAATTAAAATTTTTTGAACAATTCTCAGTGAATCACCTTACTCACCCAGTCGTTTAATAATAATGATAATAATAATATGACCAAGTAATTATTTCTATTTATGAATTGTCCTTTTAGCGCACAGTTATATAATTTTAAGTAACTCTTAATAATCCTTCTGAAATAATTATAGCTTCAGATAACTATTCCTTATAGGAATAATTTACAATTATTTGGTATCAAATATTGAAAACGAATACGAATTATTTTTAAACACATCTCGAGTGATTTTTCTTCGTGATCGTGTAAGTCAGTTGAAGTTTAAGCAGGGTTAAAACAAGAAAAGAAAAAGAAATTTGCGTTGTTTTGTTTCTCGGAACAAAGTAGCGTATTTTTCCTTTTCTATATAACGTCTTTTTCTTGTCTTTCGTTCAATGTTCTACTTTTGCCGTGATAAATTATTCTAAGATCAAACAAATCAGCCCTACACATTTCGCATAAGGACTTATCCAAGACAACATACAACTAAAGTTGGTTTTCCATGTTATTCAGACTACCTCCGATGATCATTTTGAAAGTATTCTTCCGTTGTTGATATTCGATTTAGAATAAGAATCTGATGTAATATTGGAATTCATTGTTAAGTAATTACAATTCATGGTGAGATGTAATAGAGTTACCAGTAAAAAGTTTATGAGCCATAATATAGTAATCTTGTTTTAATTTTATTTCCAAGTGGATGTCCTGTGGATACAAGTTTGGTTGTTAATACGTGAGATCGGAAAGGTAATCGGCTCATAAATCTGATTTTCTTTATCTTTTACATTTACCTAATTGAAATTGGCTATCCGAGCTGAAAGTCCATCATGAAGTAAAGTTATCTTTTGCCGTTATTTAATCCACTGTACAAAAAAAGTTTTACACAGGTTGAATAAATGTAAAAAATACACGAATTTAACTGGTTTGGTTGCCAATTGGTATTTATAAAGTTTTTCTTATCATAGTCAGAAGTTACAAATGTAAGACACCAAGTGAGGATCACACTCGTTACAGTATGGTCTGCGAGACTAACTTGCTACTATAAGACTATCACAAAGTATCTTGTTTAAGCCTCGTACTTACTGTTACTTATTGCTCAGTAAGACACGGGAGATACCATCTTCTTTCAATAGTTGTCTTCGTTTTTGCTTCACTGAATATAGCCGTTCACATACTTGAACTCGATAATGGTCGGACTTATGCTGTCTTTTAATAGATTCCTATAAAAAAAACTTCCTGGTGTCGCAGAAAGCAGATATTTTCCGTATTTTCAAAGTGCACGAGGCTTAGATCTATAAAGATCTAAAAAACTCAGGTGATGCCTGATACACAGATATGGAATTATTGAAAGCAAGAAAGAAGTAGACATATTCGCTAGAGCTATTTATCAATCAAACGATAAGGTTAAAACAAACTTGATTAATGTTTGTAATGACCCATCTGAGAACTTAAGATAAATAATAGTTGAGGAAATATCCGGCAAAAATATAATCATATAATCAAACATTATAATATCTTTATTTCAGAGAATTGGTAATGGCTTTTATTGGAACTTCAGACAATATTTAAATACAGTTTCGAAATTCGAGAAATATCAGTTTTTCATTTGGCCAGCTTTTTAAAGCTGCCTACAAGAATTTAATAAATCATTGCATAATCCAGGCCAGTATCAAATTCAAAGCTTCAAGATGTAATAAAAATATCGAAATTGAAGCATCAAATCCAAAAATTTTAATATTCAGATGAAACTGAGTGCATAGCTAACAAATTATTTGATAAGGGATGATGTCTCGAGTTCAAGATGAAGTCGAAACGAGTCAGTTGCAATTCTAGATTTTTGATCAGATTAACTTAATCATTATAATTTCACAAGAGATATAACAGTTTTTAGGAAATGTCCTTTTATTAATTTGGAATTAATTACAATATCGATAAAGACCGCAAAAAATTGCATATAAGCGCACGCTTTCGCGCCTGTGTGTATGAGCATGTTTTTGTAAGCATGTGAGTCTGTAAGCGAGGTTTTGTAAGCATGTCTGTGTGTAAGCGAGGTTTTGTAAGCATGTTTCTTTTTATTTTTAGCACAATAGCATTTAAATGCAACTCGTCTCATCAACCGAAAAAGACATCGACACACGACTAACGAAAGCATGGACAGCTATCGACAGGCTCTCGATCATATGGAAATCAAACCTGACCGATAAAATGAAACGCAGTTTCTTCCAGGCAGCAGTTGTGTCGATACTACTATATGGATGCACTACATGGACGCTAACTAAACGGCTGAAGAAGAAACTAGAAGGCAATTACACAAGAATGTTGAGAGCAATATTGAACAAGTCCTGGCGTCAACACCCCACAAAACACCAACTATACGGCCACTTGCCTCCCATCACGAAAACTATACAAGTTACACGAACCAGACACGCAGGGACTGCTGGAGAAGCAAGTACGAATTCATCAGTGATGTACTCCTATGGACCCCCGGATATAGCCAAGCAAAAGCAGGACGACCAGCTCGAACATACATACAGCAGCTATGTGAGGATACGGGATGTAACCCTGAAGACCTGCCAAAAGCGATGAATGATAGGGAGAAGTGGTGAGAGATGGTCAGGGATATCCGTGCTGGCGGTACGACATGATTATTATTATTATTATTATTATTATAATATAAATTCTATAAAAGGAATTTCCGTAGTATAATGGCAAACGTACTGAACTGCGATCACGAAGTAAGCGTGTTCGAATTCTAGACTCGATATTACCTTCACTTTCGGACTTGAAAAAAGCATGAATCCCCTTATCTTCCCATCTATGGCTTAATTAGTCCCACTACTGTTCTTCTAAAAGAATGGTTTTGGCGTTAAATAACCCACAAAGGTTTGTATGGTATTAAACAAAGAAACCCAATCACATTCTATAAATAAGTGGGGTTTCAGCATCGACTTTAATGTCCATCCATAAAGAAAGTTTATTTAAAAGCAAAAGAAAGAAGTAAGCAAAATGGATTTTATATGGATTAAAAACTAAGAGATAACTAAAGAGATTATTTAAAACAAAAAACAACAAAAAGAAACGTAAAATTATCCACTTTGCTATTTTCAAAGCATTCAGCATGTGACGAAAGCGTTGGATCATCGAGATAAAAGGATTTCTTTTCCGAAAGTTCTTAGCAGTTACAAAAAAAAAGATAGATAAATAAAAAGAACCTTCAGCAATGTGTTGTACACGCCGACATAGCTGTTGATGATATTAATGATATTGAGCCCATCAGATGAAGTAAAATAATGTGGTAGAGTTGAACGGGTTTCCTAGGAGAAATAATCTTATGAAACAATTTCATTTCAGGAAGATCTTGTTTCCATAGTCGCCAATGACAATTGCATTAACACTTATAAGATCTATGTATTTCTAATTATACTGAGCAAAAATAAATGTGTAATTAAAAATGTTTACTCGCTGAAATCGAAGCGTCGGAGATGTCTTGCATACACCACACACATACGCACATGCGTGCTCGCACACAACGCATAAACGATACATGTTTGCATAAAGGCACATACGTGTGCGCATACACAAACACACCAGAACACACATAAACACACACGCATACGCAAACACAAACATACATACATACATACAGATAGATACATAAATAGATATGAGAACGCTGAATAATTCATAACTTGACATATTTTCGTGACTTTTCACATAAACTTTATAATGTTCGATTTTGGGGAAAATGGATGAAGAGCAAAGTCATCATCATCATCATCATATCGTGCTGGCAGCACGGATATCCCTGACCCTCTCTCGCCACTCCTCCCTATCGTTCATCGCCCTAGGTAGGTCTTCAGGACAACAACCTGTATCCTCACATAGCTGCTGAATGTACGTTCGTGCTGGTCGTCCTGCTTTTGCGCGGCCATGTGTGGGGATCCATAAGAGTACATCTCTTATGAGTTCATCTCTGCTTCTCCAGCAATGTCCTGCATGTCTGGTTCGTCTAACTTGAATAGTTTTCGTGATAGGGGGCAGGTGGCCGTACAGTTGGTGTCTTGTGGGGTGTTGCTGCCAGGACTTGTTCAGGATTGCACGCAGCATTCTTGTGTAATTGCCATCTAGTTTCTTCTCCAGCCGTTTTGTTAGCGTCCATGTAGTGCATCCATATAGCAGTATCGATGTGACCGCTGCCTGGAAGAAACTGCGTTTCATTTTATCGGTTAGGTCTGATTTCCAAATAGTCGATAGCCTATTGATAGCTGTCCATGCTTTCGTTAACCTCGTTTCGATGTCCTTTTCGGTTGATTCGACGCTGCTTCCTAGGTACGTGAATTTGTCTACTAGTTTAAGAGGGGTTCCTTCTAGAGTGGAGATGTCCCCCGTTTGGTTATAGCACATATATTCCGTTTTGTGTGCATTAACATGGAGGCCTATGCTTGCTGCTGCTCGTTCCAAACTATGCAGAAGTGTTTCGGTTTGGTCAGGTGTATTTGCCAGTATCGCTATGTCATCGGCGTAGTCGGCGTCGGTAATTGTTGTTGCGGGGTATCTTCTGCTTCTTTTCTTCGTCAGTTCGAAGCCATTCTCTTTGATTTTGTCAATCGATGTTCTAAGTACGTAGTCTAGACAAATGATAAAGAGGTACGGAGCCAGCGTGTCCCCTTGTAGTACTCCTGCTACAATGTCGAAGTATTCTGTGTCTCCATCCGGTGATCGTACTTTTACTTTAGTGTTTCTATAGAGAATCGTTATTGCCGCTACGGTTTCTTTAGGTATGCCGTACGCTAGTAGGATTTGTTCCATTTTTCCTCTGTGAATGGAGTCGAAAGCCTTGGTAAAGTCGACAAATATTAATGTCGCTTTTAGGTTCTTTGCCCGTACACCTTCAAGGATTCTGCGGATGGTTAATATTTGTGAGGTCGTGGATCTATTTCTTCGGAAGCCATTTTGGTTTTTTCTAAGTATGTTGTCGATTTTGGGTTCTATTCGGTTTCGTAGTAGGGCATTGTAGATTTTGGCAGCTATGGATGTAAGTGTTATGCCTCGGTAGTTTTTGGCTAATCCGAGGTCCCCCTTTTTAGGGAAGGGGAGTATGCATCCCTTCATCCATCTATCTATCGGATTTTGATTGTATACTGCGTTGCAGTGTCGGAGCAGTATGTCGTCGAATTGTCTTGTCTTCCATACTTCCGGGGGAATTTCGTCCAGCCCTGCAGCTTTCCTATTTTTAATTTTTCTGAGAACCGAGTCGAGTTCTTCTTGTGTGAACGGTCCAAGTTTAATGTCTAATTGTTTGCTAATTATTCTGGTGATTGGTTCATGCGTTATTTTTGGTGGGTTTCCAAGTAAGTTTTCGAAGTGCTGTTTCCACAGTTTTATTCTTTCTTGTTGGTTTGCTGCTTTAAGTTTTGCTTTGGCTGTGTTCTTTCTCCTGCTCACTTCGTTTATTGTTTGCCAGGCAATTCTAGATTGTCTATCTTCCACCGAGTCTCTAATCTTATCTATCTGATTTTGAATGTATTCTGTCTGTTCCTTTATATATATGCCTGCTAATTGATATTGTGCCGTTTTTAGTTTTAAGGCATTTGTGTTTGTTGGGTTTTTTCGATAGTTTTTGGAGGCTGTTTTCACTAGTGCACGTTTTTATCTCACCGCTAAAGTTTCCCATGGGACTCTATATTTAGTTTTAAGTTTTGTTGGAATGTATTTTACTGCTGCCTCGAGGTGTGTATTGACGAAATTTTCGTATTCGTCGTTTGGTGTACTTTTTTCCGTCTTTTCTTGTAGTGTTTCGAATCTGTTTCTTAATTCTAATACGTATTTATCTCTTACATCTTTGTTGTTTAATAGGGCCCAGTCATAGTGTTTGGTGGTCGCTGTTCGTTTGGCGTTTTTTCGTAGGCTTAACCGTATTTTCGCCGTGACTATTCGGTGATCGGTGGACACACCCTCAAAAGAGGAGTATGCCTCGCAGTTCAATGCACTATTCTTCCATTTCTTGTTTATAAGGACGTAGTCTATCTGTGCTTTAGTATTGTTTGCGTACGTGTGTGTCCATAGTTTGCCCTCTCTTTTTTGGTAGATTGTATTGAGGCATGCTAATCTATTTTCTATCATGAAATCTGTTAGATGTTGCCCATTTCTATTTGACATGTGGAGGCTGTATTTGTTGTTTCGGTTTTTCCCGATTTGTGCATTCATGTCTCCGCCAATGACTAACATGTTGTGTTTCGGGATGCTACGCACTAATGAGGATAACTCATCGTAGAAGGTGACTATTTCATTTTCTTCACTAACATTGGTGGGGCTGTAGCATGAGACGATTGTTGCTCTGGGGTTTCCGTTAAATGTAGCTGCCATCATTCTAGGTTGTATTTTCTCAACGCTATTAAGCGTTTTTAGTGCTCTAGGTCCTATAAGCAATCCTACCCCTCCTACTGCGGCGTTGACAGAGTTTTTCCATGCGGATACAGTGGCGAGCCATTGCCAGTTTCGTGATATTTGATATCTTCTGTGTGCGTGTATCTGTGTTCTTGTATGCATATTATGTCTATCTTATGTTCTTCGGCCGATGCGATTAGCTCTGGGAGTTGTCCTATTCTATTTAAGGTTCTTACGTTAAATGTGGCTATTTGTAGTGTTTGCTTGCATTTTAGTAGTTTTGATTGTTTGAGCTCTGTAGCTGATTTTTCGAACACCGAGGCCAGGGCTCCAACCTCAGCAGGACGCGCCCCTTTTTTACCCGCGCGAAGAGCGATGCGGTTTGTGTAAGTGGTTTGAGTGTGGGTCATGGTTATCTTTCGATGGCTGTTTTATCCTCTTCTATAGAAGCCACTCTTATAGAGGAGCAGCAGTAGTTCCCCGATCGAACTGGCGATCCTGAGCGTAAAGTCGTCAAACTCACGTCCAGGACCTGTTTAGGTATTGAGTTTGGTCGTCCATGGGTTTATTCAAATACCTTTACGTACATCATGCTGCTTCCCATGTGTACATATAAAAAAAAAAAAAAAAGATGGGGGGGTAATTTTGGTTTTAAGTTTTAACTTAGTTAAAGTCCAACATTAAGGTACTTTCGTATGACTTTCACTAGTACTGACTTATACTTTTTTTTTGCTGTATTGGGACTTTTCCTGGGTTTTTCATTTTTTTTTTTTTCTACAGTTGGGGACCTAGCAGGCTTCAGGAATTATAGAGCTTTATTTTATTTTATTTATTTTTTTTTTTTCCTTCTCTTGGGGGGGGGCTGTGGTAGCATTAGGCGTTCTAGGCTTTTTCTTTTAAACTACTGTTAGGGCTTTCTTTACGAATTTTTAAACTATTCGATAGAAGATATTCAAAAACATTCTGCCTTGTTCGCTGACATGTGGATAGGCTAATATCAAATTGGCTTTATAGTAGAGTAAGCGTGCCTTTACATTTAAAACGCATAGTTTAAGCATTATTTCACAAACAAAATACAGCATAACATTTTGTAAAATTCAGCATTTTAAATTGATAGGACTTAAGACATACTGACCAATATTGACATATTTCTTCCACTTGGCTCCTGAGTTCAAATGCTGCTTCTTCGTTTAGACTTTTATCTAGTACTGAAATTTTAGGTAGCTTTGGGGACGGTCTACTGGGGTGGAGGGGAGAATTCGTTTTTTTTTTTTGTTTTTTTTTCTTTTCCTTTTTCCCATTCTCTTGGGGGGGGAAGGAAGGAAATTATGTTGAAAAATAAATAGTTTTTATTACAAACAATTTTTAATGTAAAATACAGATTTTCATAAGTCTTTACGTTCAAAGAAAGACTGATTATTGCAGCCAATAACGGCAATATGACCAGGTAAAAATTTGGGTGAAACGGGAAAAGATCTAGAATACACCGACTTCATCTCAGCAGAGGGGTAAAACCTCCCTCCAATGAGTGTCCTAGATATGACACTAAACAATCTGATGACGAGGCTCCAGTAATGCTGGCGCTTTAGAAAATGCGGAGTACCCCCGTCATTGCCATTGTTCCCAGGTCTACTCTGGCACACGGTGACTGGGTTCTATCTATGGGTCAAATACAACTGATTGTTTTTGGTCTGGTTTCTTTGTTTTAATGGCATATCAACCTTCGTGGGTTATCTAATGCCAAAGCCATACTTCCAGAAGAGCAGCAATGATGTTATTTAACCCATAGCTGGGAAGATAAGGGGGTTCATACCTTTCCCAAGGGTGAACTTAATAGCGCGACTCGAGACAACTGATTGTAAGTTAAACCGAACGCAAACAAATGACTTATGCTAAATTGAATTGTTTGAAATGGAACTATTTGGTCATTTAACTTTGTAAACGAATAACTGATGTTTAATTGAATTGTAATTGATTTGTAACCATTTAACTGTGTGCAAAAAATGAGTTCAGGCTCGTTTGAAAACGTTATTAGCGAAAGGGGTTTACAAATCATATGTATTTAATATATATGTATAAAGAGGAGTTGGTATTAAATAACCTAAAATGATTGATATGCTATAAAATTAAACCAAACCAAACCAAAAACATCAATAAAAAATCTAGAAAACAAAAATGGGAAGGAAAACAACTGGATGGATACTTCAAGCGACAAGCTAAGTAAATTGAACACAAGATGACTTGGACATTGCTAGGGCATGGAAACCTCAAGAGATAAACGGAATATCTTTTGATATCAACTCAAAATAATGCCATAAAAACAATTACGTCAAAAAATAACACAGAAAAAACGAGGGTTATGTGATGACAGGATGAAACAGTTGATTATATGATTAGCGAATGCTGGTATAAACAGGATACAAGACTTTGCGCGAACTGTGAAAAACTCACAAAGTGTAAAATAATAATAATGATAATAATAATTGAGCAAAAAATTGAATTTTCACCTTACTACCAAATGGTACAAGTACAAATCAGAATTTGTCCTTGAAAATGAGACGCAGAACATTCTCTGTGATTTTGAGACACAAACAGATAATTTAATCCCAGCCAAAAGATCAGATCTTATATCAATCAACAACAACATCGACAAAAAAAGAGAACTTGTCGTTTTGTGGATTTTGCTGTTCCAGTGAACCACAGAATGGAAATAATAGAAAATGAAAAGATAGACAAGTACTTGGACTTTGCCAGAGAACTAAAAAACTCAGAAAAATGCTGGCGACAATGATACCAGTTGTAGTTAGTGCACTTGAAACAGTCCCTAAAATCTTGGAAAAAGGATTGGAACACTTGGGAATCGGTGGAAGAATACAGCTCTGTTGACATCGGCCAAAATACTGAGAAGATTTCTGGAGATCTGAGGCGACTTGCTGTCACTCAGAATACAGTGAAAGCTGGTGGGAAAAACTCTCAAGGAGTATAAAACAACTGTATGAACATTTTAAGCGACAAACAAGTGACATATCACTCAAGTAAACTTGGACGTAGCAACAAAAAAAAAAAAAAAAAAAGAAGGGAAACCTTAAGAGAGAAACTGAATCTTTTCTTATGGCAGCACAAAACAACGACATGAGGATTGACAATGCCAATGCAAAAATAGGCAAGAGACAACAAAATAGCACATGTATGTTATGTAGTGACAGAGATCAAACGATCAATCCCATCATAAGCGAATGCAGTAAGCCAGCACAAAAAGAATATAAGACTAGACACGACTTAATTGGGCGACTGGGAATTGTGCAAGAAATTAAAATTTGACGATACGAGCAGATGGTATATGCACAACCCAGAATCTGTCCAGGAGAATGAGACGGACACACTACAAACTACTACATTATTGAGAACGACCAGAATACCGAGAAGAGTTCTGGAAACTTGAGGAGACCTGCTGTCACTAAAACTCCGGTAAAAAACCATCAGCTAACGTTGATGTGAAAAACTCTCAAGGAGTACATGATAATAATCTCTTGGAATAGTCACTTCGAATGTAGAAAAGAGAACTGGATGAGATGAAGATCTGCGGAAGGATTGAGACCGTCTAGACCACACAGCTATTGACATTGCCAAGAATACTAACAGAAACGTACTGGGTGTGTTAAAACGAATCAGTTCACCTCCCTACCACCAATTTCTGGGAGTTGTAAGGTTAGATTTATGGCTTGGTGTCCCAAAAGAGGAATATCGTCGGAATTGAATTATTTTTGGAACTGCATCTCCCGGAATGCTTGCTACCAGCAGTACCCAATTTAAACGATCTTGTATCCTATTCAAGCTGTTTGTGGCGTTGGATAAATGCTCACTATTGAGAAGAGTCCTGGAAAGAACTGAGGCGACTTGCTTTCACTTGGACTCCAGCCATTAGTTAGTACCAGTATAAAAATCTGCAAAGGGTAAAATGTAGTCGAGTAAGCTTCGGAATTAAAGGTCTGTAAAAATTAAAATGTTTTAATGGACCCTGATAAAAGGAATCAAACCCTGAGAGGAAAGAAAAAAAAGTAAAGTCAGACAAATAAAAAGTAAGAAACGTTGAGAAGATAAATTGCTGTGATCATAAAAACAGGTGCAGATCAAAATGAACTAATGTTTCTTCTTTGATTTTATTAATTTTTTTAGTTCCTCCTTCTATACGCAGCTGTAACCTTTCTATTCGTGTTTTTGTGAGCGTATTTCACGGTGCATAACGGGTACTTTTCAAAGCAATTTATTTCGGAACTGGGGAAACAAAAGCTCCATACCTGCAAAAATAAAAATCGATACTCATTGATTTTTTTAAAATAAAAAAGATGCTAAAAATGAGCAAAAAAAAAAAAGAAACAAAGAAAAGTATCAGGTCAAATTCGAGGTTAACAGTTGTTTGGTTCTCTTAAAAATTGGTCTCCGAGAAGAACTACGAGAAGTGTTTGGTCCTTTCGTCTGGCACAAGGACAATCAATAGAAATCAAATATTCTTGGTTGGAAAGTTTGTCTGTGAGCTGACTTTTTAAACCATTAAACTACATGGCATATCTATCTATCTATCTATCTATCTTAGTCTGTTAGAATATAAATAATGACATAAATTGACATACATTGACACAAACGTCATCACACTGTCAATCTATCTATCTATCTATCATAGTTTGTTCATATCTCTCTCACTCTCTCTGTCTCTCTTTCTCTCTCTCTCTCTCTCTCTCAATATGTATATATATATATAGATTGATTGTGATATATATATATATATATATATATAGAGAGAGAGAGAGAGAGAGAAATAGACAAATAGACTTATGAGCAGACTGATATCTGTCTGTCTGTCTCTCTCTCTTCTAGTAAGACACTTTTTCAGAGATCAAGTGACAGCAAGTCTGCTCAATTTTCCTGCACTCTACTTAGTATTTCCGCTGATATTTAGGAATTTGTATTTATTGAGTTTTCACGTCTGCGGCTTCTCGTATTTTTATTGAAGAGCAAGTCTTCTTAATAACCTAGTTGTTTTCTCAGTATTCTAGCTTTATAATTACTATCATCTGAGTAGTTTCAATTATTCCTGACTGTAAAGCTCTTTAGAACTCTCCCAAGTTTCCCTAAAAGTATGATCTGAGTACCCGAATATATATATATATATATATATATATATATATATATATATAGATAGATAGATAGATAGATATAATTCTATTCATAATTTTTCTATTTCACTTTGTCATCTGTCTATCTTATATTGAAATTTTAAAAGATATTGCTGAAATCGAAGAAATCGAAAAATGCAATCAAAAGAACGTTAGGATTGAGTACAACTCTTTATGTGTATGTGTGTGTATGTGTGTGTGTGTTTGTTTAGATTATATTTGCGTATTATTGTGTGTGGTCGTATACGTGATATTTAGTATGTGTGTGTATGAAAATACATGCGCTTCCATGCTATTAGATATCTGTATTTATAAACTGATATATATTTACTTATTATATATATATATATATATATATATATGTGTGTGTGTGTGTGTGTGTGTGTGTGTGTGTGTGTGTGTGTGTGTGTGTGTGTAAATGGATTGATAGGAACAGGACTAAGATAGATAAATAGGTAGATAGATATGAACAGATTGGTTGGTTAGCAGTTTTGCTTTATGGCGTATTAACCCTTTTTGGCTCATTTAACGCCGAATTAAATTTCGAACACTTCAGTTTAGTATAAGTATAGTTTTTGTTTACAAACAGTTAAATGTCAAAACAGGTCTATTTCAAACAAATCAGTTTAGCATAAGTGCACAGTTTAGTTCTATTTGACCCATAGATAGGACCCTATCAGGTGCTACCCCTTCAGGCCAGAGTGGACTTGAGAACGATAGCAATGAAGGAGTACTCCGCATTCCCAAAGCTCCAGCATTACTGGAAATTCACCATCAGATTGTTTAGTGTCATATCCAGTTTTTTTTCGGGAGGGGGACTTACCTTTCTGCAGAGAAGCAGTCGGTGTATTCTACAGCCCCAACCAACAAGGCCAGATATGAAGAGACCTCTCTTTATATATGTGTGTGTTTATGCCTGTTCAAATCTATTTATCTAGGTATCTATCGATCAATCACTCAGTCTAAATTTATTTCTCTCAGTCCTGTTCCTATCAATCCATTTATCTCAGGGTTTCTTAGCAGTTCGACCCCTAGCCGTGACGTAGGGATTTTAAGTGCATACAAGGAAGGAGAGAATTGTCTGTCTCGTATAACGATAACTAAATGAGTGCATAAGAGCTATAAAAGAATACCCCTTTCCTGCGAATCGCAAATAAAATACAAAAAGGTAGGAAAGAAATTTCGATCTGTTTCATAGTTTAAAGCATTTCTAAGTATGACTTGAACAATTCCTGAAAGTTTGGTTGAAATTAGCCAAAAATGATTCTACGGACTGACATTTAGTGAATTATAAGATTATGCAATGATTACTAAGACGAGTGTCCTTATCTTGGTTTTTGTTATTGTCAGATTTCATTCGTTGCACCCTCTAGTCTTTTTCAGACGTTTTTCATTGTTATTAAACTTCTGGGAATTTCGAATCGAATCCTTTATTCAATCAACAGGAGGAAGTTGTTCTCATTCACATTGCCCATGTGTAGAAGGCATATCTTATCAGTTTCATTCTTCTAGTTCATTCATCTCTGAGGATACGTCTTGAATCTTCCATCGAACAGGAGTTTATGGCTTTTCATTTATTTCCCGACAAAAGGATTAAACTCTCGACTGCGGCAAAATTAAATACACTTTCAAATCTTATATCCCCTACACTATTATTTCTAATGATACTACGACCGAAACGTCATGACTTAAAAAATAGTTATGATGAGGACACAAATTCAAATACATTAGGAAGCAATATTATAGATTACTTTGTATACAAACTTATTGGATATTCAAAGATTATAGAAGAGTACAACAGCCGAAACTCTTTTTTTAAATAAAAACCAAAATGAGTTTTTTGCGTGCAGCAGTTAATAGTATAGATTACTTGGTATACAAACTTATATGGCATCTGAGGATAATTGAAGATGGCTAGTTTGTTGGTTGGTTTTTATTGCACATCAACCATTGTAGGTTATTTAATGCTAAATTCTGTTTTTGCATATATTAAATCTTATATTTCTAAACGAATAATTTAGAGATAACATTTTAAACAAGCAAGAGCTCATTTGTTAGCCCACGATTAGATGGTTTCAACTATTGCAATGTAATAATAACAATTTAATATCAGTCATTTGTTTGCACACATTTAAATAGATAATATGATATATAAGAGATTAACATTTAAAAAAGGACAATGAACATATTTGTTTGCTTACAGTTAGACAGTTTTGAGTATTCTAATTATTCAATATCTCTTCTAGATTAAGGCTGGCAACTATGTGGTCTGTGTCACTATCCATTCCGCTGTTTATTCATTATATATTCTTATAGGTGATTTTGTTCTTGATAGTGAGGGGACTGTTTCGAATTTAGTTGAGGGCAGTTTGGATGCGCTTAATGGTCTTTCATTGTTCACGTTGGTGTTCATTTCTAATTTCCCAGAAAGACCAAATGGAGGTTGTGGTTTTTGTTTAAGTTGTTACGTTTTTTTGGGTGGGGGGAGACACATGTTTTTTAGTTTATCTTGGACGGTTTTTGGAGGACGGATTGGTGACTTATTTTGTTGGAGGAAATTTTGCACTTTTAGGAGGAGTAATTCGCATTGGAATTGTAGATCCTATGTGTATTTTTGCTTGGACAACATCATTGGGTTTCACTTTATTTTTAACTTGTTGAGTCAGTACTTAGTAAAATTCGGCTGAGTGAAGTTTTTTCAGGTGCTCCTGAAACCTTGGCCAATCTTTCGGTTCCAACTAAATCAATTTCTCCACGAGTTCTTTTCTGTAGACATCGCAAGATCTTGTGTAAGCCGAATGATCTTGTTGGCAGTTTGCACATCTAATTTCCTTCAATCAATCTTTCTTCGGGTTTTTTTCATCGGACTCGGCACATGTCTGTCGTCCACTACAGGTTTCCCTGTGGTGTCCATATTTTTGCCATTTGAAGCACCTCAGGGGTGCTGGGACATACTTTTCAACTTTCTCAATGCAATACCTGATCTTCTTTCCTTGGGAGTATGGGGCTGATTAAATGTCAGGAAGTGTTGGTCTGGATTCGTTCTTCGCCTTTTCAAATGGACATTCTTATTATGTTTGTAAGTTTCTGTTCTCCCAGTGTTGCTGCCGTCTCTTCTTCTGTAGCCATCGCCAACTCCCGACCCTTGATAACTCCCTAGGAAGTATTAAGTCTTCGTGCTGCATTTTTGTATGAAAAGTCTTTTAATATGTTTTCTGCCTTCCTCCGGCTGTCCACCTCGACAAGAAAGTTTCCGTTCCTTGTTTATCTTATGTTTTGTGGGGTTAGCCCTTGTTGCAATAAATTTTTCAAAGAGGAAAAGGTATAACTTAGCCAGGCAGAACTCTTCCAAAGACTCAGCAGTAGTCAAATTCTTACGCTCTCAACGCAATTGACCCTAAGCTATGCCTTCTTGCACCTAAAAGATAAGAGTAGGGAATTCGTTGCAAACGCAGATTGAAAAGTACGGCCGGGATAAAACATATAGATCCTAGGGCTTGACACGACAAGCTGATTTATCGGATCGGGCCGGTCTGACCACCTGTCTCACCCTGTAAGGGCCAAAGTGGTGTGTTGCAAGTGACTTGACTACTCGGTTGTCGGGCCAAGTACTGCTCAACCACCAGGTTACCGTCATTAAGCATCACGGATCGTCACCCTCAGCCAACATGTGGCCTCGTTGGTGGGGGTAACCCTCTGTAGAGCTGCATTCGGCGTATTCCACACCCCTAGCTGAGAGGATGGGATGATTAAAACAACCGAAATGTGACTAAAAGAACAACGAAAATTAGGATATTAGTCTGGGCACATCAGATAATATTATATTTTCATTGGCATACAAACTTTTATGACATCTGAAGATGACAGAAGGGTAACGCGACCGACTGAAACGTTTTGACTCTAATAACAACCTAGACGAGTTTAAATATGAGGAGAATCAGTTCCAATAATTGATCAATAACCTGAAAAGCGAAAGTACTGACATTGAAAGATCGATAGAGAAAATTGATATTAATCATCATGATCACTTAATGACAATTCTGACGTTAATTATCGAATGAAATTTCATCATGTGATTGATAAAATAAAGTTGAATTTGGTAAAATATGAGTGATGATGTTTTAATTAAGGCTTATTATTAAGAAAAGTTTATGTTTCTTGAGCAACCGAAAATTTAAATATTTTCAGTCAAATTAAAAAAAAATATTAATAAAGTTTTTTGTGAATCCGGCATTTATTTCTAATAGAAATAAGATGGATGCTGAATCACAACACTTATGAAATCCTTTCAAGTTCCTGTCTCCGAAATTTTAATTGGGATAATTTCATTATTATTTTAACGATACTTCCATTAACTTTAATGAATTAGAATCATTTTCTCTTTCTTTATCTCTCTCTCTCTCTCTCTCTCTCTATATATATATATATATATATATATATATATATATATATATATATATAATCTATGTGTGTGTGTACAGTGTGTGCATGAGAATGGAGAATGGAATTTAAATAAAAATAAATGTATATGATGAATTTACTACAAATGAATAGCGGGATTACGCGGTGGCGACATCTATCTATCTATCTATCTATCTATCTATCTATCTATCTATCTATCCCAGTCTGTTCCTATCGATTAAAATAAACTCACTCACTTTCTTAAATTAAAGCTTATTTTGTTCATGTTCTTGTGAAATCTATTTTGTTCTGATTTAATAACTGTAAACATCTAACTTTATAGTTATATACAAATATATTTTATAGCCACAAAAAACTTTAGCCATAAAATTTTACGTTTAAAAATCTATTCAGTTTCAATATAAAAAATTTAAAAACTTTATTGACATTGTCATGTACACTTAAGATGACAAATATAAGAACAATGTTAAAAAGACTTCAGGACGACACTAATTCGCAAATATTCAGTTTAAGGAATTCCGGTTACAAAATATTTTATCAAAACTGAACGGGACAAAACATTCACATTATATCATCACATATAATAAGTAGAACAACAATATTAGTCTATTTTTAGAGTTTCAAAACGTTTTCATTTGTGTTTGAAAATGCTTATATGACAAAGAGCGAAAAGTTAGATTATAAAAGTTTTAACTCCAATTTCAGGTTTTCATGTCCTATTTCATACTGCTTTACGGGAGATTATATATACATTATAAAAAGAAAGAGGCAAATGAGAAAAATTCATTAGATAAAGAGCTTGACGTCACCACTGCAAAGTAGGTTTACAACCCCACAAAATATTAAATAAGGAACACGAAGTAGGTTGCTCTAAGTTTCAAGTTGTGTGTACAAGTATCACACAGAAAAGTGCAATTGACTTTGTGTATACGGTATCCTAACTTAGATATATATGCTCTAACTCCGATACATATATATATATATATATATATATATATATATATATATATATAGAGAGAGAGAGAGAGAGAGGTGCCTAATTCTTATGAAGATATTTACAAAATACTCGGGAGGGTTAAAAGTTTAGCAATATTTTAAACTACAAGGATGAGTAGAAAGTGTTTCTGATTTTCACTGATGATTTTTGGTAACTTGTATTTCCATGTATTATCTTTAATTTTATACAGTTTGTTGTCTAATCGTTGCTGAACTTTATTTTCATGCATAACATGTAGACCTTAATTGCTTTTTTTAATTTTACATCTTTGATTATGAGTCGTTAAACAATTGCAATTAGAGTCATTTTACACACCCAGTGAAAAAAAAGACCGAGTTGAAGGGTAGTGACAAAAGAAATTAATGATATGGAATGCTAAGGCTCACCATGTCAACGAACGTGTGAAACAAAACTGGTTCAGACATTCTAACGAATGAAAGATGATGGCTGAACAAGCAGTTGTATATGTTTGTCAGAATTTGATGCTTCATAAAGTACCATCAATCGATATATCCATAAGTTCAGCCTAGTGAATAGATGCTGAAATAATTGAAATACTAATTGCAAAAAAGCTTGAAATTGCAAAAGTTTTGACTGACCCAAGTAGCTCTGAATTAATTTGGCATATTTTTAAATATACAATTTTCTTATGTTATAACAAGATTGATTTTCTCAGAGCACATTGTGAAAACATCCTTGCGCCCGGATTTAATATTCTCCAATAAACTAAAAAAAAATGTAATGTGGGAATTAACGGTCCTTTGGGAAGAGCATATTGAGGAGGCCCACGAAAGAAAAAAGTTGAAATATGACGATTTACTGGAGCAATGTCGAAGTATTGGTTGAAAGGCTTCGGGCCTACCTATAGAGGTAGGCGCAAGAGGTTTTATTGCAAGATCAGTTTCTCTATCAGACATTGGCGTGGTCGGGACCAAAAAAAAAGTAAATCAATTAAATCAATATCCAATACAGCCAACAGACAGCAAAATGGCAATGGATAAAATGCAGTAGCACATGGGAGAAGGAAAACTAAAATCATTTGAGGTACGATTTTTAAAAAAAATTCTGTAGGTTTTTTTTTTGCATACTTGTTAAACGACTTATTTAGATCATTTTCAGAATATTTGCTTTTAGAAGTGTACATTTTTCTTAGACGCTCCATCATATTTCATCCGAACACTGATACATATTGTGTGTACGTATATATATATATATATATGTAAATATGGATACATGTATTATTTTATTTTTTTGCCAGGGCCATGAATATAAGAGGAGGAGTTTTAGCTTGAGTCTGTATATGGTGTTTTTATTTCGGTCCATTTTGAAAAGATAAAATTTAAAAAAATGAATGACTGAACTTATCGCTGGATCCTGCTTGTGCCAAAGGGAAAAAAAGAAAAGTGTCATAGCCGCTGGTTAAAACACCCGCCCAGCAAACTGGTTGGCTAAAGCGTTAACCAATCAAATGCTGGAAACCCAGGGTCTACTATGTCAAGTCTCTTTAAAAAGCAAGCGGAACTAATAGCGTTTTTAATTTTTTGGCTTATGGACTGGGTATGATCAACCCGAGTGGGGTCCATCTGGCGAAGTGGGTATTATGTGGAAAGACCTGAAACTCTAATAAGACCCAGCTAAAAGACATGACTGATGACGTTACCCATCGCCTTTTTATGACCAAACAAGCGTATTTCTTACATCTTTTGGAATTTACTGCCAGGATGCTAACAGCAAATCATTAAAATGCTATAACTTAATTTATTTGACTGCTGATTTTATTTACAATTCTGAAGGGGTAGTTTTTCTATCTTTATTGTAAATTTGCATTTCCTCTTATGCATTTCCTAAGTACATAATCGATTGGCATCATTGCTATAACAATTAGTTGTGGAGAGAATGAGTCTTTCTGGAAGAAGCCTTTTTGGATTTTAACCTCTGCCAGATTTTATCCTGTTGTTAATTCGACTTTCCAGCTTTTTATAGCTTTCGTTATGTAGTTTATAATTTTTTCGGATATTTTATACATTTTTGGACATTCTATTATCCAAGTTTATGGGCCCAGATGATAGTTTTTTGGGTTTTTTTGTATTCAATCTTTCCTATGGCTACATTTTTACGTTTCGTTTTAAGCTCCGTGAGTATGTGCTGATCTATATATAGTAGTTCATTTGTTCCATTGGTTCCCTTGGGACATCCTTTCTGTTCTTCTAGAAAAAATCCGTCGCATACGTGCACGTAATATAGTTCTTCCTTTATCTATGTTGTTAGGATGATCTACATCATAAGTAAACACGTTGTCTGTCAATAGTTACTGGGGATTATTAATTCGAGGTGGGGTCATTCTGGATCAGGGTAGTTTTCTTATTCTTCATCCATTCGGGTAGGCTTGTTTCTTACAGGCATTTCCTCATTTGCAGAGCCAATCTACTGTGGATTTAAACTAATTATTTAAACCAGAATCCATGGCCTGATGTTTTCCAATTTGGCACTTTCTTTGGTGTTCTTCTTAGGAATTCCAAGTGTATGTTGGCTAGAAGGGGCTTTTTCAAGTCCTTTTATTATTATTATTATTATTATTATTATTATTATTATTATTATTATTATTATTATTATTATTTTACTCTTTGCGTTTATACATAGTTGTCCAGTATGACGTTATTTTGTTCTGCTATTAGAAGAGAGTCAGTTTTTTTCCTAAAGGTTCCCTCTCTTAAACATATCCAAATCTCAGTTTGTTGCTTGAAATATCCATACAGTTGTTTTTCTTCCCATTCCTCTTTCCCTTGTTATTGTCGTTCTGTTGATCTTTATATTGTTTGTGCTGTTTCTGATCTTTGTAATTAGTCTTTCTTTGCTGTTTTTAATGTAGTCTTTGAGTCATCGTATTGATGCATCCACGCTATCTTCAATGCTGGTGAGTCTCCTTTTTCCTTTTCTTTTAACCTCTGCCAGATTTTTTCCTGCTGTTAATTCGACTATATTGTATCTCGGGTGTAAAGTATTGTGCATCGTCATTAGCTTTCTTGTTCTCGGGCCCATTTGTTTGAATTCTTCCTTCATTCATTTCAAGAATGGTCTCAAGTAGAAAGAGGACAGTTCAGGTGTTCATCCCATTGATGATATTTCGACCGAAGAGTTGGTTCGTTTGAGAAACTCTTTTTAAATCTTTTCTTTCATCTCCACGAAGTGAGCAGAAGGAAGAGTACTGCGAGAGCTAAACTGAAAGCTACTAGCCGAGAAGAACGAATACATCTGTGGAAACAACATTTCCAGAATTTACTCGGAAAAACTCCGAAGGTTACGGACGAACCAGTTACGAAAATTATTCGTTATTAACTAGACACCAAACTAGGACAGTGTACAAATGAATAACTCGTCTCAGGGCTAATATATATATATATATATATAAACTAGAAAAGCTGCAGAGATTGATGAAATACCATTAGAAGTAGGGAAGACAAGGGAATTCGATGACATACTACTCTGATACTGTAACGCCGTATATAGCCAGAATACAATAGACAGGTGGACAAAAAGATACATCCTCCCTTTGCCCAAGAAGGATGACCTTGGAGTAGTCAAGAACTGCCGGGGTATAACCCTTACATCCATAGCGGCCAAGATATGCAATGCTCTTCTATGCAACCTCATAGAACCTAAAATTGAGAAAATACTTAGGAAGAACCAAAATAGCTTTCGGAGAAATCGATCCACGACATCACAAATTTTGATTATCCGTCGAATACTAGGTGATCGTGCAAAATGCCTCGATGCAACATTATTCATCAACTTCTCCAAGGCATTTGATTCCATACAAAGAGGGAAGATGGAGCAAATACTTCTAACCTACGACCTCCCCCCAAAAAACCATCACAGCCATGAACGGAAGTGAAAGTTCGCTCACTAGATGGACACACAGACTACTTCAGCATTGTAGCAGGTGTGCTGCAAGGAGATACATTAGCTCCATACCTGTTTATTATCTGCCTAGAAAATATGTTTAAGAGTCTTTTGATTTAATGAAAGAAAACGCAAAGGAAATAAGCAGAAGATACACTGCACAAACTATTATGGACGCAGACTACATCGATGACATATCGCTTTGATCAAACATAGCCGAATGTTTGCTACATAGCCTGGCACGAGCAGCAGATGTCATAGGCCTCCATATCAACGAAAACAAAACAGAGATGACATCTCCACAATAAAAGGGTGGTCCTCTGAAACTAGTAGACAAGTTCACCTACTTCGGAAGTAGTGTCTCATCAACCGAGAATTACATCAACACGCGACTAACAAAGGCATGGACAGCTATCGATAGACTATCGGTTATATTGAAGTCAGACCTGACAGATAAAATAAAACGCAGATTTTTTCCAAGCAACGGTCGTGTCGATACTGCTATACGGATGCACCTCATGGACCCTAACTAAACTCATAGAGAAAAAGCTTAATAGCAATTACATTAGAATGATGCAAGTCCTGGAGGCAACACTCTACAAAGCAGTAACTGTACAGGCACCTACCACCCATCATGAAAACTATTTAAATTAGACGAACCAGACTTGCGGTATACTGCTGGAGAAGTAGGGACACATTTATTAGTGATGTACTCCTGTGGACCCCTTCATACAGACTAGCAATGGTTGGACGACCAGCTAGAACCTATATGCGGCAGCTCTTTACCGATACATGATGTAGCCTGGATGTCCTGCCGGGCGCGATGGATGATAGAGACGGATGGCGAGAGAGGGTCAGGGAGATCCACACTAGCAGCACGAAATGAGGATGATGAGTTTTCACGTGGTTTTGTTTGAATTTATTTTCGTGGTTGCATTTGATTTGGTTTGGTTTTATGGCATATCAACCTTTGTAGGTTATTTAACGCCAAATCCATTTTTATGTAAATAATCAGTTCTATTTAAAACAATTCGGTTTAGCATGAGTACACAGTTTAATTGTCAAAAACATTTCTATTTCAAACTATTCAGTTATATATAACAATTCATTTTTGTGTAAGTACAGTTTCAGTGTCAAAAATAGTTCAATTTAAAACAATTCAGTTTAGCAAAAGCAAACAGTTTAAATGTAAGTACAGTTTAATTGTAAAAAACATTTTTACTTCGAGCTATTCAATTTAGTCAAGCAATTCTACTTCAGGTAATTCAGTTTTGTAAAAGTACAGATTTTGTTTACACACAGTTAAATGTCAGAACAGTTCTATGTTAAACAATTTAGTTTAGTGTAAATACAGTTTCAATGTCAAAAAAAAAAAACAGTTGCAGTTACATGGAACAATTCAGTTAAGTGTAAATTCAGTTTTAATGTGGAAAAACAGTTCTTTTTCAAACAATTCAGTTAAGCACAAGCATGCAGTTCAAATGTAAGTACGGTTTAATTGCCAAAAACATTTCTATTTTAAGCTATTCAATTTACTCAAACAATTCAGTTTAGCATACGTATGCCGTTAGTTCTATTTAACCAATAGATAGGGCCCTATCAGGTGCTACCACTCCGGGCCAGAGTGGACCTGGGAGCAATGGCAATGAAGGGGTACTCCACATTCTCCAAAGCTCCAGCACTACTGGAACCTCACCATCAGATTGTTTAGTGTCATATCTGGACACTCGTTAGGGGGGGTATTACCTCTCTGCAGAGGTGCAGTCAGTGTATTCTACAGCCCCAGCCGACTGGGCAATACACAGAGTTAAATGTCAAACAGTATTTTTCAAATAATTCAGTTCAGCATAAGTACACAGTTTAGACTTTAAAACAGTTCTATTCTGAGCAATTCAGTTCAGCACAAGTAAGCAGTTCCAATGTCAAAATAGTTCTATTTTAAACAATTCAGTTTAGTATAATTACGCAGTTTAAATGCAAAAATCAGTATAGTGAAAGAAGCACAATTTAGTTCTATTTAACCTATAGATAGGGCCCTTATCAGGTGCTACCACTCCGGGCCAGAGTGGACCAGGGAGCGATGACAATGAAGGGGTACTCCGCATTCCCCAAAGCTCCAGCATTGCTGGAGCCTCACCATCAGATTGTTTAGTGTCATATCCAGGACACTCGTTGGGGGGTTCTTACCCCTCTGCAGAGAAGCAGTCGGTGTATTCTACAGCCCCAGTCGACTGGGCAAGGTTGCATTTGGATATGAGTTCTGAGTGGCGTTTGTTTAGAAGTATCTCTTGTCCTACTAAGATAATTATGTTTCGTCTACTAAGCAAAGATTACAGTATTTGCCGTAAGTTAATATATATATATATATATATATATATATATATATATATATATATATATATATATATATAAGTTATTATATATAAAAGTTACATTTGTGTGTGTGTCTTATATACCTTACCTATGAACAGTAATGGGTATGTCTCATTCCTCATAATTACGTTGGACACTATTTTGAGGGTAATGAAACATACTAACTAGTCACCACGAGCAGTGGTAACCTTCCTCACGCCGCTTGTGAGTATTGTATTTTGTTTCATGCCCAACCTCCGTTTTGGTTATTTCTGATTCGGTGACCTTTTCTTGGGTTATTACATTCAGCGACGAAGGATTTTGGCCGAACTCAAATGTTCACTAGTACAACTTTTTGGTGAACATGGATTTCGACAGAACAGAACTCACGTAAATGTTTAGGAAAACGATATTCTACGAATGAAGATATCGGCAAAACTCACGTAAAATTCCCCAAGACTACATTAGCGAAGGAAGATCGAAAAATGACCAAAGCTACCAAGCATTTTTTAGCTACAAGGATTTTCTAGAGATTACGAGAATATTAACCAAGTGGTCCGAAATACAATATTCAGAAAAATACGAAATATTATTTCAACTACAATGAACTGGAAACGTAACGAAAGGTACGTGAAATAGGAAGTTGTATTTTTCAATTGACAAAAATCATGTATTGTTGAGTGGGTTTCTCGGTGTAAAGGTGTTACGTTGGAAGTTAAATTAGTAGGGAGATTTAAAGCGTTTTTGAGAGACAGTTATGTAAAAAAAAATAATATACTTTTGTGAAACGTTCGTTCACATAAAGTACAAAGTGGAGGATTTTAAAATAGCTTTACTGGAAATATTGAAACAAGGTAAACAATGGAATAAATACAAACAAAGACTCAAAAAATTCGAAGAGTTGTTTGTTGAACAACAACGGAAAATATTAACGAGTAACAAGAACGAAGATTCAGGTGTTTTTAACAGGACCCAATCGAAAATGCTGAATTTAATTATATGCCTGAAGAGAGGGTAACATTTTCGTCGTATTTCCGTTGATATGAAGAACTTTATAAAACGGACCGTTCAAACTGGTCCATCCACAAAAAGGTCAGCCTTTTGTAAAGAAAACTAGGCGCAGTAGAACACACAAAGTTCGTAAATTACATATTACCAAAAAAAAAAAAAAAAAAAATTGTGACTTAACGTTTAAAGAAACGGTTACTTTACTTTCTGAAGTGTTCAGCCCAAAGACGTCGTTGCTCCATAAAAGATGGAAATGCGTAAACTTAATAAAAAAGCAAGATGAAAATTTCTCAACGTTCGCTAGCATTGCAAACGATCGGTGTAAGGGGTTCAAACTGGCATAATTAAGCCTTGATAATTCTAAATATCTGATATTTGTTCGACAAAAGACGCTGAAATTAGAAGGGGTTTAAATAAACTTGAAAAGGAACCCAATCAGATTTTGCAAAACCTAGCAGAAGACAGTCAGAAGTTTATAAATGTTCGACAAGACGCTAAAAGGTATTGAAGTAAGCAGTGTGTCGCACATTTAAAAAATGCGCCAAGAAAATAAAGTAAAGAAGAAAAAATATTACTCCTAACCCCTGTTACGTATGTGGAGAACTATATTTTTATTTTGATTATCAATACAAAAATAATGTTTTCGTTGCAAAAAAAGGAAAACTCACCGTAAGACAAAAATTAAAAAGCGAGAGAATAATTACGTTAAAGTTACAAATGTGGATGAATCTGCCGGAATATTTGGAAATTTGTGCTGGTAAAAATCCTAAACAAAAATATTAAATACAGACATAGAAATTATGTTATATTATATTATATATAGAAATCGAATGCTTGGTAAAGTCATGTAAAGGCTGTGCTTTGGCAGCTAAAGCATCACCAATGAATTTCAACCCATGGCCAGAAATTGACCGCCCATGGTCACGTTTGCGTTTTGACTTTGCTGGTCCACTTAATGGCTCCTATAATTTGATCGTTGTAGACATTTTTCTAAGTGGCCAGATATATTGAGATGCAAGAATACAACTATGGGAGTAGTAATTAGGTTTCTACTTGAAATGTTCAAGAGGTTCGGGGTTCAGGTTCCACTATTTCGCCACCCAATTTACATAAAAAGAATTCATGGAATTATGTAAAATGTTTGTGGTGGTGCACATAACAATTGCCCCTTACCACCCTAAAAGCAACGGACGAGAAGAACGGTTCGTAGATACCTTCAAGAGGACCCTAAAAAATCCAACGGTGGGTCCACGGAGGCAGCATCGCAACAGTTTCTCACACCAAATAGAAAAGCACCTTGGGCCATGACAAGAAATTAAGTTTGAGCTAAAAATAAAATCGGTCCTTGATAAGCTTATATCCAATGAGAAAAAAGTCGAACATACGGTACAAAAAACTGGAGATAAATTTTACAAAGTGGGTGAAATGTTTTTTTGCCGAATGTATCAGACGGGAAAAGATATTGGGAGGTTGGTACTATCGTCAAAAAAATCGGTTGGATGATATATTAGTCAAAGGACCGAAAATGGTGCACAAAAGGTTCTTAAATCAAACAAAAATAGTCATACAGATAAAGAGACCAGTAGATGTTAAACCTATGGAAGTTCTTTTTGGCACATTTGATCTGCCCATTACTTGAAAAGCTCCTGTGGCAAAATTGCCAAAAAAAAAGACAAAGGGGAAAAGGGATACAGAGAGAATCTACATTAATCTGAAAAGGATATTGACTCAGCAGAGTAAATCTAAAAAAAGGGGTGTTATATATACAAACTATGAACATTAATGACTATGTCCCATTCCTCATAAATATGTTGCTAAGTAGTCACCACAAGCAATGGTTACCTTCTTCACGCCGCTGGCGAGTATTGTATTTTGCTTGTTATAAAGATTTCCATTTAATTTCCAACCTCCGTTTTGGTTATTTCTCATTCTGTAACCTTTTGTTTGGTTACCACACACACACACACACACACACACACACACACACACACACACACACACACACACACACACACACACACACATATATACTTTTTAGATATATTATAAATGAATAATAACATGAAATTGTAATTTAAAGTTCATCATAAATCTCCTAATAAAAAATGACCATATTTATTTTTGTTCCCATCATAATACCAGAATAAACAGTGAAAGTTTTTATATTAGAACTCTTAGGATTTCCAACCACTTCAAATTTTAAAATGACGAACTTGACTATGAAAGATTCTTCCACACACCTTCAATATCATAAATCTGTTATGCAACCCGCTGAAATAAAAGCTTTTAAAATTCAATTTAAAATACATATCTATATTATTTTATCCAATAATTCAACCGCTTACATTAACAAAAACACTTCAACTACCTTCGAATCAAAACACTTACAAACTCTTTAAAAATGATTAAGAATATAATCAGTAATAAGAATAAAAAAGTAATCATATATAATCTGATGCGAACATATCCTTTATCCAGGGCTTAAGATGTAATAGAAATATGTGAGTGAAATTTCACGATCAATCAAAAATGAATATATTAACTCAAGAGAAACAAAGACTGGCGACGACAAAAATGCTTTAGTAAAATATATTTTTTGAAAGTAATCACAAATTTTACTTTAAAGATACCAAAATGTTTTTAAATATACATAATAAAGAACACAGAACGATCATTGAATCTGATATTATTTCTAATTATGACAAAATGAAACAAAGACCCAGTTTTTATCGTATAGTAAATATTTTGGAAAATTAATGTAAAAAGTTTCGATTATTAACTCAAATTCGATTTCTTCAATTATTTATATTTTTCTCCCTTTTGAATGTTTTTCGGTGATATTTCCAATCGTAACTCTTCTTAAATTATAAGCAGCAACAAAAATTCTTAAAATTACAAATAAGTTTCTAAAAAAATTCTTAAAATCTAATACGTTATGCATTAAAATAAATTCCGAACACTAATTACGTGACAAAGATTTGAACCAGAAGAGAAATAGAATGATAAGATTTTTTCATATTTTCATTTCATTTTTAGAATTCAACATAATTTAGAAGATACAACATCACTTGTCAACATTCCCCTGATGATGATGGTTTGATATATGGTTTTTAACGTTGGCTGAAAATTCAACTATAAAATATTTATTAAAAATTAGATTGTGTGTATATATATATAATTTAATATCTATGCTTGACTCATCACAGACGTACCCTATCGGTAGGTCATTGAGGACACTGATTGTAGCCCTCTTACTCTCTACTTCCATACTCCTGGGTAGTATGGAGTACCTTTTCATTGCCATTACTCGCAGGTCCACTTTGACCCGGAGTGGTAGTACTTGTTAGAGTTCCATTAATGGATCAAATAAACCAGTTTGAGATGAAGTTTTTACCCGTTTCAAATGTTTACTTTTTTTAATACCAGATATAATTGAAAACCATAATTGTTAAACTGTGTCTGGCATGAAGCAACCAAACAACCAACCAACCGACCATCGTATTCGTGAACACATAAACCATGTGAAGAGTAACATCGTACTGAGTTGAAATTATTCCATTTTCACAAGCCATGTAAATGTAAAGCTATCTCCCATAGGAGATCCAATCAAGAATTACTAGGTAATCTCATTGCTCTAGTCACTGACATGAATAATACAGCAGGTGCCTGTTGTGTTTTTTTTTTCTTTTGACTAGCACACAAATCTTTGGTGATTCATGAGGATCAGCTGAAAAGTTCATCATTTGAAGAACATACTCTCATTGAATGGGACTAAATGATGTTTATTTTTTAGCATAGTTCCACTTGCAGCCCACACACTTCTTCTATCGGTGTTGAAGTCCTTGGATCCTTTTGATAAAAGATCATCAACAGCAAATATTAACTTTTTAGCCAATGAAATTTTCATCCAACCTACATACAGCTAATGCAGTTACGAAGTACTGAGCAGGCTCTGTGCAGCGGGTACCTGTTGAAATTTACTAAATTTACTACAGTTAGCTTGAAGGCCAAAAGCATATGCAGTGAGATTCGAACTTATTAGCAGTGGTTTTGTTAACCATTACACTAAACAGGGTTGCCATAGTTCGATTAAAGTAAATTATCAGATACATGGATAAATGCATGTTTGAAAATGAAGGCTGTATTAATCCTTCTCCTAAACTGGTCATCTAACTAAAGGACCCGGTCTGGCCTACTATTTACATACACGCTGCAAGGGAACCGGTCAATTCATGGCTTTCCCGAGGATATTAACACTAAGTGAAACGCAGACTGGATAGTCTAGGATTTGAACTTGGGTCGCTGATTCCATTTCCTCACGAAGATAACTATGCCTCCGATATATAAACAAATATCGTCATCATCACATTGCACTGACAGCACTGAGTTCACTGACTCTCTCTCTCTCTCCCTCCATCTGTTTCAATCACCCATCACTCTTCATAGGTCTTCTAGACTGCATTCAGGGCACACACAGATAATATATGAGCGTCTTTGCTGATCGGCCTGTTCTAGTGCCTCCATAAGAGAACATCAATTCTCCATCCCTGTATGTCTTCTTCGTTTTACTTGTATAGTTTGTAAGATGGGAATTAAGTCGCCGTTCAGCAGCTCTTTTGTGGAGTGTTCCTTCCGGATTTGTTCAAAATAGCAAGTAGCAACCTTGTGTAGTTGCTATCAAGTATTTTCTCCTTGCGTTTTCAAGCGTCCAGGTGGTGCATCCATACAGCATTGGACAGCCACAGCTGGAAGAAATTTCGCTTTGTGTTATCAGAGAGATCAAATTACCAATTTATTGATAATCTGTCAATATTAGTCCACGCCTTCGCTAGGCATACATTGACATCACTTTCAGTAGATGAGATATTACAGCCGAGGAACAAATGACATGGTTTGTTCTTGTTTAAAGCAGATGAACTCAGTTTTATTTGAGTTTACATCTAGGCTAATGTTTCTGGATGCTTTCTCTCAACAGGTGTATTTGAAGCCCTAAATCATTTGAGTTGTTAGCGTATGTCGTAGTTTCTGCTAGATATCGTCTGCTTTTTGTCTTTTTTAGTGTAAAACCATTTTCTTTTATTGAATCTATTGACATCGGAAGTGAGTAGTCTTAGCAGATTATAAACGGATATGGTACGAAGGTATCTTTTTGCGAGACTCCTGTTACAATGATGAAGAAGTCGGTGTTGCCATCAAGTGAGTGAATCATTCCTTTCGTGTTTTTGTAGAGCATTATTATATCAGAGACAGTTTTTATCGGGAGAACACATGCTTGCAGTACTAATCATACCTTGTCTCTTTGTATGGAACCTAATGTTTTGGAGAAATCTACGAACGATAGTGTTGCCTCAATATTTTTGGCACCTACTTCTTCGATGATTCGACGGATTTGTGTGTGGGTGTGTGAGTATTTAGGCCACAAATTTTCTTGTATACGTATTTTATTATAATTGACATACAAGGATCTGATGTCGATTTTTTTTTTTTTTTGCCTTTTCTAGTAAGCAAGTGAATTATCGTAACCAGATGAAAGCAGTGTAAACATTTTCCGAAATCTCAAATGTTATAATACCTGTACATGTTCTTTCAACCATCGTGATCATTGTCAAGAATGTTCTGGAGTTAAGGGTAATTCTTGAGCTCAGTGAATTTTTTGAAGAGACGCTTTCATCACATACAGGTGACGTCATGTTTGTATACCTAGTTTGTGTTTGTGCTGGCCTAAATGTGTAGAAATCCCAGATCAAGATCACGTGACTGAATCTTTGAGGCTATTGGACTACGCACCTATGTTAGATGCATTCAAGTATTCCTGCTCCTTAGCTCAAAGAGAATTATCTTACTGTTGTTTGTTTTATTTGTTGGCTGAGCGTAGACGCGGGCAACCCGAAGGCTCCTTTTTCAATAGCTACTACAATGAGGTATTGGGTAGGATGCTACTCCTTTTTCTAGATTGTTCCACTTGTCCTTGATCTGTATCTTATAATGCGAGGAGACATTAAGCACTATTTTTTTAGTGTTTGGTATGACTCCGGTACTACACTTTCTATTCTTCTTGACTGTTAACAAAGTCTTGTACTTTCACATGCATGTGATACAATGCCTCACAAAATGATGGACGCTTTTGAAAATTTTATCTGGATATCTACTCCAACTTAGCATGCGCATAACGTATCCAGATCAATGTCACTATATTTTGTTAATCGATATCTGATTCAGTTTGGGAAAGCAAAAACGAAAACAAAAGAAAACAAAACAAAAAACAATCCTATTCTTAATCCTATTCGCCAAAAACGTATGGTTTTGTGGAATCTTATACATATAAAGGGTAAGGCAGAAGTAATGGGATATCCGGGAACAATAATACAGAATGTAACGCCTTTATTGACAGAATGAAACTGTCTTTAAGATATCTGCACGTCTCACTTTTATTTTATTTTGTAAAATACTTGTGGCAATGAAAGTACGCTATTTACTTGTATGATGTCCATTACAAGAGATGTAAATAAAATCCCATTACCAATTGTATAAACATTTTTTCCTGTATAGTATTATTAACCTTTCAAATATATCAGTTCAAACCACTACATACATTTCAACAATTATAAAAAGTGACTTAAATTGTATTTATTCGTATTAATCATTCGTAACAGATATCATTGACAGATTGAAGTATTCTTTAAAACATCTGCCTGGCTCATTTTTATCTTTTATTCTATATTCTCATAATAAAAACCAGCTATTTGTTTTCATGATCTTGATCTTCAAAGTTTTACATCTTCATCTAACTTAGCCGAAAAGTTTAATGAAACGAAAGTAATCCTGTCAACTATTGTGTTTTAATAAATCTTAAATTAAAAAAAATATCAGCATCGTTACGTACACTGGGCATGATAGATATAAGGACAGTTTCAAAAAGACTTCATAACGACACTAAATCAAAAATTTTCAATTTAAGAAATTTCAATTACAAAATATTTATATGTTTTTATGTTTATATTATTGATTTTCTTATTAGATTTATCCCATCCTGTATGTCCATTTCATCGATCGAATTTAATGTGAATTATTCTATAAAACATATGAAACTTATTTCCTGTCTAAAAACATTTTGCAAAGATTTCATAAGACAAATACATTTACATGCAAGAAAAATTTCTCTTGAGTTTTAAGGATGTTGTAGTGTCCGTTCAAGTTCTTTCATAGAGAGACATTCAGTCGCTTGCTCTGCGTGAATCTTGCTTTATTCGTTTTGCTCTGAGGCCTGTCAATGAATGAATGTGCCTTTGCTTGTGTTCTTATGGGAATGCTAGTTAACTGTTGATGTCCTGTCGACTTCGTTGGTACATTGGTAGATTTGTTGGTAATACGTATCGTTGGGCAGATTGTCGACTGCTCCCTTCCATTGTTTGATTAGGTCTGCCGCAGTATTAATGGCTGCCGTATTCTGTTGCGAAAGGCTTCAATAGTTGTTTAAATTGTAACCAAGCAGGCTCAGTCAGACCAAAATTCAGACTTTTGACCTTTAAATTACGTGGTTTGTTTACAGCTAAATACGCGTGGGGTGGTTTTTCCTTCAAAATTGGTGCCTGGATGCCAGTCCTAATACTGGTAAAAAGGTTTATTTTTATCTAATTTATTTATTTTTCTTTCTTAAGGGCACGGCAAGAGTCCCTTTGTTTTTTTTTACAATGAATCAATTCAGTGCAATAAGGAAATAGCGTTATCAAAATTCAATTACCTAAGTTTGCAAAATTAAGACAACTAAAAAGTATTTCAATTTTAAGTTTTGATATGTTTAGGCAATTATAAAGACAATAAAAATACACTGATGATATTCCCATCATGTCAGATTTTAATTTTAAAAAATCGTAAAAGAAATGTTATGGAAATATATCAAATAATTTCAATGAGTTTACATTATATCGTTGTACATCACATTTCCAATATATTTCCATGATATCTATATTAAGTAATTCTTCTTCTTCTTCTTTTTCTTGACATTGGAATATTCTTTACTTTTTGTAAAATGCTTTCACAATAAAAAAAGACACTACTCATTTGTACGATGTTGATCACAGGTTTTTTATATTGATCAAACTTAACCGGCATATTCGCTGAAATTGTTTAAAAAACATCTTAGTAACAATTGTATGAAAATGCTTCGTTTGAATTTTATTGACTTCTTATTTCTACCCCAGTTCTACATGCATATATGTATTTATGCATGTGTGTATGTGCTATTAAACACACACACGCACACACATGGTGTATAAGTCTTATGAAAAAGCCATGGCACCTCTTCTTGGAACTCCAGAATCAAAACTGGAGAAAGAAGCTTCTTCATAAAACCTTCACTGACTTGAAGGTATCTTTTGGCGGTAAAACCCACAGTTTGCATAGTCACCCGTTATTTTGCGATATATTTCACTGGACTGTAGCTACGTAGAACCAGAGAGTGGTGTAAGTGTCGTACAAACATACGCCACCATAATCCAGCTACGTATATATGTCTTACTACCTTATCATCTTATATTTTTCAAATGGCAAAGGGAAAAAGGTGATATGGGTAGACTGAACCGATTGAAAGCCGAGAGTCAGAGGAGGAAACAGCCTCATCGTAACGTCGCTACAAGTTTTCATAGAAACTGTTTCGGCGAAAACTTTTGTGTCTGTACTAACAAAGTAAGAAGAGCACTGAACACCCATCTGTGCCCTGGAAAGTTCTACAAAAAGTGCACTAAAATTGCCTCTCAGTATTTTTGATAGACAGTTTACAGCAGCTGACAGTGGTTTGTTAAATCCAGGAACGAAACAATTGAAAGAAACTGATTATGTGCAAACTAGCGAATTTCACTAAACATTGCGTGCAGGAATGTAAGAACCTTATTGGATATAGGAAATAAAAGGCTTGAGAGAAGGACAACTTTCGTAACAAAAGAACTTCAACGCCTTAATATAGATATAGCTACACTCTCTGAAACACGGAATAAGGAAACTTCATCTGGCTTTACATTCTTCTGGATTGGAAAACCGGGTGAGAATGGAGATATGGCGTGGTAGGATTTGCTATTAAGACTAAATTGACAGAAAGTTTTGAACAACCACATAGTATCAATAATAGGATCAGGAATCTTGCTATTTATCCTCGGGTGAATATGAATCTATATTTTCTGTTTATTCAGGAACCCTTCAAAGTAGTGATGATTCAATTTTATCCTTTTATGCTTCTTTTCGTGAAGCCAATGCTTTTCAATTTAAGAAAAATTGAAAGTCCCCAGTGATTTTAATTATGAAATTTGGAATGGTCTTGGTCAGCGTGGGATTGAAAAGGAGAATAAGGATGAATTACACTTACTTCAATAATGCTCTGAATAATAATAATGCACTTTCTTTCGTCAGGAGTTGAAACATAATTCAACCAGGCAGGGTCATGTGATACACTTTGTGTTGACTCGTAAATCAGATATGGGAGATATGTGTAGTCTTCATTGGCTAAAAAGTACTGAGTGTGATCAAGACCGCAAACTGGTACGGGATAAATTCAAGTTTAAGATTCGAAAGAAAGTTCGCTGCAATGGTCTAAAAACCTTAAAGAGTATTGCTGTGTCAAGATTAAGTCAACCACATATTAAGATTTTATATCAATAATAAATTTAGCAATCTTCAATTTGATGGTACGTGAGAGAGTTTTAAAGACCAGGTTTATAACTTGGGTGTAGGTTTGGATTTTAAAGAGCTAAAGCAAAATGATAAGTTTGATAGCAATGACATTTTAGAAGTAACTCTGTTGGTTCTAAGAGTAAAAGTCAATCATTATCGAGACATCTTGCAAAACATAAATCTACGCTTCAGCGGAAATTGAAAAGACTAAAATGAGTGATAGTCAAATATTTTTAGAAGCATAAACTGCTTCAGATTAAAAAAACAACATTTATAGCATTTTAAAAAAGGTGCTGGGGCTACGGTCACCATACACTACTACAATCAAAAGATGGCGCAGACATTTTCGAAATCTTTAGAATAAATCATGCTGTGATGGAAAGAAAACTTCACCGGCCTTTTCTTTAACACTTCAGAGAAATGCTGACCCAAATGGATAACCTACCTACATACGATGAAATTGTTTCAGCATTGAATCAAACTGTAAATGCATACTCGCAGAACTTCTAAAATTGGTAGGAACTTTGTGTCAAATGCTATTTTTGATCTAATACCTGATTGAGCGTGAAAGGCTTGCATGCCTCAAGATAGAATTGATGGGATATTAGTATTCATTCATAAAGAGAAAGGAAGTAAGTCTGTGTGTGATAACGTTAGAGGTATTATTCTTCTTGAATCGATTGGAAAGGTGTTCTCGAGTCTCTTAATCGTTTGATGGAAAATATTTGTCCTTAAATTCTTCTTGAGATTCAATCAAGTTTTAGGTCAGGAAGGGATACAACAGATTTATTTTGTGCAAGGCCGCTCCGAGTAGGGTATATAAGTCCATCTACCTCTCTCGCAGATATTTGTCCATTTGATATAGGCTTTCGACACAGTAAATAGGGAAGTTTTGTGATTGATTATGATCAAGCTAGGCTGTCCTCCAATCATTTAAAAAATGTTCAAAGAACTTCATCGAAACAAGAAAACTGGAGTGGCTTTCAATGGAGAGCTTTCAGAAGCTATAACAGTCTACAATGAAGCTAACCAGGGTGATATATTGGCATCAACCCTAATTACAATATATTTTGCAACAATCCTTGTCTATATTTTTCATGACTATGATAGGAGGGTAAATTTAAGATTTCAGACATCTGAACGAGTTTTTAATCTTACTCTTTTTTATTGTAAATCCCAAATCTTAAGTATCCTCATCAGAGAACTGCTATATGCTGATGATGTCGACTTTGTGGCTTACTCCTTGATAGACATGCAGGTTATCATGAATACGTTTTCAGCTACTCGTGTGAAATTTGAGTTGACAATAAGTTTAAAGAAAAAAGTAAAGCATACTCTAGCTTTTGCCGAAATATATGCTGCACCAGAAATAGTTGTTAATGAACTGTTGAAGACACATTTATCTATTTGGGAAGTGTTTAATCAGCGGATGGAAACTTAACCTTTGAAATTCTTTGGAGAATTCAGAAAGCTAGCGTAGCATTTGGCTTGGATTTCGTTTGACAAAGGTATAAAGAATACACAAAGGTTAATGTTTACCAGACAACCTTATTGTACTCAACCTTATTGTTTCAACAACCTTATTGTACTCCTCGTAAACATGGATGACATATTGGAAGCATATTAACATGCTCGAGAGATTTCATCTGAGATGTTTGAGAGGAATCCTTAAGATTCGTTAAAATGAGGCTGGACAG
Organism: Sepioteuthis lessoniana; assembly: GCA_963585895.1. NCBI lineage: Eukaryota > Metazoa > Mollusca > Cephalopoda > Myopsida > Loliginidae > Sepioteuthis > Sepioteuthis lessoniana. The sequence continues at coordinate 56,800,975 of OY757922.1, forward strand.
AATACTGAAATTTTGAAGAAATATTAAATCAAAGGTTGTTTGATAGAATATTAGATAACCAAGAATGAAATATATTAAGTAAGGTACTTTCGCAGCATAATCAATGATAAACCATCTAAAAACTTCTTTTATGGTAAACTCGCAAATGGAAAACGTCCCAAATATAAGCCCATAAAAATATAAGGATTGTCTTTAGAGAAAATCTGAGGTTTACGAAAATAAATGTAAAAAATAGGAAGAAAAACGCTTAAACGAAAATAATCGACGCCGAATCATAAAGAATGGTTGAACTGAGATCGAAAAGAGGAAAATACATCATAAAGAACTGAAGCGTGATTTTCGTAAGAAATATTCATTTGTGAAAGTGTCAGGGGGATTCGAGAAGAGGGAAAGTGAATTCTGCCATTGTCATCTCTTATCAAAGGCTGAGTATGTTTACCATGTCAAATCCCATTGAAAATAAAAAACGAAAGAACTTATAAACTTTGGTTATCACCTCGTCCTCATGGTAGGTCATGTGCTGTCTGTGATAAAATGCGCAAATCAAGTTTTGGATTAAAAAGACACATTCCAAATCATAGAATAAATGCATGCATATATGTATGTATGTATATATGTACGTAAGTAAATGAATGTATAAGTTTGTATTCATAAACGCATATATGTATGAATGTATGTATATATGCATGTATATATGTATGTGGATATTCACTCATGAATGTATGTATATATGCATGTTTGCATGTATGTGAACACATACAAATAGATAAGTATATGTAGGCACATATGTATTAACGTATGCTTAAATATATTTAAGAATATATAGATGTCTGGTTATGGATGTATGCATATTAGTATGTGTATGAATACATTGTATTTATATATATGTGTATATGCATGTATAAGACGCACGCAGATATGTAATATACGTATGCATATATATATGAATGTGTAAGCATGTATATATAACTATGTATACGTACTCATATTTATGTGGGATGCATGTATGTATGTATATATATATATATGTGTGTGAGTGTGTGTGTGTATGGATAGCTTCGTATGAATATCTCTGAAAGTAGAGGGATATCAATGTGTATATCTGCATGTATGCATGTACGTACGTATATATATATATATATATATATATATATATATATATATATATATATATATATATATATGTGCATAAATGTATGTATATGTTTAAGCATATGTATATGAATATTTATGTATTGTGTACGTACTAATGTATTTGTATGTCTGTATGTATGCCTGTATGTATATGCTTGCATATGCCTGTATATGTATGTATACATGTATATACTATATATTTTCGTTTATAAATAAATATGTATGAATGCATGAATATTTGTACATGTATGTATTAATACATATGTAAACATGCATGCATATATGTATGTATAGGTATGCAGATATGCATATATATATATATATATATATATGCATGCGTGTATGTATATATTGTGTGGGAAATATGTTAAAGGTAACGATTAATAACATTTAAAATTTAAAAAAAAGTCCTGACTCATCAAAGTTAGCTGAATATTATTTACCCTTTCAAAATACATGTGGATCTTTTCACAATGTGGTTGTTTAATATCCATACCGGTGGATAACTTAAGTAAAGCCACGAATAGCTAAAAAGGAAATTTCGAAAGCAAATATTTTTTCCCTATAAGTTAATACTTTCCAACCCTAAAAGGATGCAATTGAAGATTTTTATCGCACACTTATAAATGTTTTGTAGAACCAGTGAGTAAAAAATAAAAGGTAGAGAAATGAAATAAGAAAGTGAAATAAGAAAGTGACTAGCAAAAAGGAAACACAGACGGAAATAATGATAGAAGATTCAATAGAAAAGCATAATACCCAGCCATAAACAAGTGCATCTCCGTGGAGGAACGTTTGTTGTAACACTTATAGTTGTAGAAAATAAATTCGGTAAGCCAAATTCAAATAATGGACAAAGCTGCATTTCACTATTGTCTTTAAGAAAGGCATGAATCCATCTTTTAAATAATATAGCAAACTGAGCTCTTCGGTCTTAGTAAAGCAATCGGTAAAGGAAAAAAAATGTTTGTATTAAGTCAGATGTACTTGAAAGTTGACCTCTGTACAGGTTAGGTAATACATATTATAATTTTTTTCCTGAAAAAGAGATTTGCTCTGAAGACAAAGTAAAGTTGGCGACCGTAATCGAGGGTGACCGAAGACACCCTTTTCATTAGGTACTACACCTAGGTGTAAGGGAGAGTACCACTCCATTCCCTGGATTTCTCCACTTTACCCTTGATCCGTACCTCATAATGCTGTCTGTTAAGTAGGGTGGAATCAAGTACCATTTTTTGAGTTTTTGATATGACTCGACCTTGGATTGAACTCCAGTCTCCCGGACCATTGGTGAACACTCCACTCAATTGATCTCAAAAGCTCATTAAATTGATTGCATAAAAATCGGATCGAAAGAACTAAAGTATTGGGAATTGTCTTTTTTTCGGATTATCCGGAAAACCAAAACAAAAACAAAAACGGAAATAATTAGAAAATCTGCTACTTTTCTGCGTTGTTCATTTCTATTTAGAACATCCATCTAAAAAAAAGTTTGTTCAGAAAATAATGTAATAGATATACTTCACTTTTTAGCCCTGCTGGGAGTATCTTGTGGTTGGACTATCAAAGTTACGCTACTCAGAGCTTTATTGCTTTGATTGACCGTTCTCACTTTATTTGGATGGAAACAAGTTGAACTAGTGATCACGTTTCTACCCCATCTGACAAGGAACACAATTTGTCTAATCATCTCGCATTCCACTGAATGACGAAAATAATTGAGTAGAATGAAGTTTTCTCTATTGTTTCTTTTATTTATTTTATAATAAGGCTTTGTCAGACAATATATTTGGCCTTTATTTTGAAATAATATGCTTAAATTGAGCTTTTGCAAGGTAATCAGCAGTCGTAGTTTAGAGGATAAAACAACTCTTACAGATAACCCCCATTAATCGAGGTAAAAATTCGATCCTTAGTTGGAGCTTATCATTTTGTTCTCCTTCCTAATTTCCGGTTCTTAACCGCATTTTATACATTTTTTGATTAAAGCTGTCATCATCCGTATCTATAAAAACGCAACATCTATTTATCAGTAAGCGAGAAAAATTAAATACATAAATAAAAACGCCAGAAAATTCAAACAATATATATATATATATATATGTGTGTGTGTGTGTGTGTGTGTGTATGTGTGTGTGTGTGTAATGATTCCATCACTTCTCTCTGAAGTTATGGATAAATAATTGGCAACCGGTCTAGGACAACGAAGAACTGAATTCAAACCTGAAGAATCTGTAGTACATAGGTGCACTATTCTTCGGTTACCAGCTCATCCTAAAAGTGTAGACATGAGCACACAAGTCAAAACTGTCTATTGGGTGCCAGAATTGTGCATATAAGTCTTTTTTTACGTCACCACCCGAGTTCACTGAACAGAGATAGCTAGTTCTCCCATCTTTATGCACAGAAATATTTTTATGACTTTGTAGAAATAAAAAAACTTATGTGATATCAAATTTAATAAATGTATATCTTTATACACGAGACACTTTTTAGAGGACATAAAAGTGGAAGTTTACATTATCTACTTTTTGAATTAGTTCTTTATTTTTGTTTTGGAGCAAACAGTTGATATCTGTAATGAAGATTTAAAGAATTCAAGAGAATTTCGAGGTGTTTTATTTTCACGTGCTTATACAAGAAATACTGTGTCAAAAGGACTATTAAATTTCAGATAGGCTTTGTAAATGAATAAACGTTTGAAATAATATACACACACACACACACACATACATATATATATGTGTGTGTGTGTGTGTGTGTGTGTGTGTGTGTGGTTTCATGCCATCTTCTTAAGAAAAATCGCAATATTCAGATGTGGTCAGCCTTTTCGATTTCATCGAGAAGGATTTAGCTATACAACTGTTGGTGGGTATATCTTTAAGAGGTAATTATATTACATCTCCTCGACACTCTACAACAGAGAAGCAAGGCATTGTTTTTGAGAAAAATGAGAGCTCATATATTCACAGTATTAAAATGAATGAGTTTTCTAAATGTATTTTTAAAAACAAAAAAGGGCTCAATACCACTCGGCAAGGCTGAATAAAACGTGAAATAAATGAGGTTTACTAACCCCTCCTTGGCTTCTTTATTACTTAGAATTTTATGCAAGCTTCTTTAGCGGGGAACATTTCAATATTCTGATGTGGCTTTATATATATATATATATATATATATATATATATATATATATATATATATATATATAAGATATGCTAATAAGAAAAGTACTTTTAAAATTCTTCAATGCCAGAGAAAGTATAAAGTCTACAAGTATAAGAATTATAAACCCTAATAGTTCGTTACTTGAATTTTCATGTAGTATGCACAATCATTCACGCATATGTAGTCCGTAGTCGAGGGTGACCCGAAGGCTCCCTTTTCATTAGCTACTACACCAAGGTGTTGAGGAGGGCGCTATTCCATTCCATAGATTGCTCCACTTTACCCTTGATCCTTACCTTATAATGCTGTGTGTTAAACAAGGCGGCATCAAGTACTATTTCTTGAGTCTTTTGGTACGACTCGACCTGGGATTGAAATCCGGTCTCCAGGACCATGACGAACACTCTGCTCATTAGGCCAATAGAAAACGTAATTCCTGATGTTTAACAACGCCTCATCTAAAAAAAAAAAAATTAAAAAATGACTTTTTTTTTCTTTTTTTTTGTTGTTGTTGAAGGAAATACATTCGGAGATGGAAGAAGAACAAGAAATCCTTCGTATTTGAACAACGATTCGTGTACATACCAGTTAACATGAAAATATTTCGGTAGGGTATTTTATTTATTACTTTTAAAGCTAATGTTATAAACAATATAACATTTGTTTTTTTCTTTATACATTTAATAATTAGAATCTGCATTTGTTTTGGTAAAATCTAACATCTGTTTAAAGTGTAGATGTTCGTACATCTGAAAAAAAAAGAAAGCTATTTTGTAATTAAAAGAGAAAGAGTTCATGTTAAATTGGATAAACATCAAAATAGCTACAATACACAATGCAAGAAAGTATAAATAGTAGCTCAATTGTTGTTAGTGATTAAAATGATACTGAAAAATGATACAATTATTTGTCAATGATAAATGTGATAATGCAGTAAAAATGGAATTACAACCAACACTTATTAAAATGGCTAAGTTTTTAAAAAGTTTTCTGTCCATAAAAAAGAAAAATTATTTTGAGCCACATATAAGGATTTTAAATCCCTAAAAATATACTGGGGAGTTGTGATTCACCCAAGAAGAAGCAAAACATCGTTTCTTTCATGACTTTCTAACAGACGGAGTTGAAAGAGAATATCTCTTTATAAAATGTTTACCAACTGTCCTAAATTTTCTGTTTTCTTTGATTTTCTTTTAATTAGTATGAATCTTGTAATAATTTTATCTGTATTATTAATAACACTGTGAAAACTTTATTGGTTGACAAGCAACGAATAAAGTATATGCTTGAACCTGTCGTTCGTATGAGTCACATGCGGAATGGGACGTGGTTTATTTATATATCGATAAAAAAGAAAGAAATTGAAAGAAAAAAAAAAAGAGATGTCTATCTTTCAATCCTCTTCACAGGATACCCCCATCCTCATTAAGACCTTACAGTCATTTCCCTACTTCATCTGTAGAATATATTCGGGCATTTTGTGTAGTTTTGAAGAAATTAAAATCATTAATCAATTTCTCTCCCGACAACACGACTTAAAATAATCGATTTTACTTTCAGCTGAACATTTTTAATAAAAGAGTATTGGATGAAAAGAAAATATTAAACTTAAAATTAAAAACAGAATCACTTAAGGCTTTGTTGAAATGCCACTCGAAGACATCAATTCCCAGTTTCTCAGATTCATACTATTCGTCGAATCATTGAAGGAATATATGCAAAAAAACTTGAGGCAACACTCTTGTTTGTAGATTTTCTAAGTCATTCCATTTCATATACTGAGGCAAGATGGAGCAAATATTTCTAACTTGTGAATATCCAACAGAAACTAATGCTTTTAAGGACACGAAGACATTGTTCATTCACTTGATTGTGACATTGTCACTGGAGACTTGCAAAGTGATAATTTGGCATCATTTATCTTCATAATCTGCTTAGATTACGTACTATGAAAATCAATAGATCCAATGAAACAAAACGATCACACACTTAAAAAAAAAACAACAAAAAACTATCAAACTATAACCAGCGGAAACTATTACAAATGCAGACTACGCAGATGACCTTTCATTTCTCGCAAATGCGTCTCCTCAAGCCGAATCTCTATGGGGTGGCTAGGAGGAAGTAGCCAACGGTATTGGTCTGTACATGGCCTTGGATAAAACAGTATTCATGCTTTAAGTAAGATTACACCATCCCTTCATAAAATGGCAAGAATGGAAAATCAGTTGACCAGTTCATATACCCCGGCAGCAACATCTCATTGACCGAAAATGACGTCAACATACGTATAGTCAAATCATAAGCTGCTATTGATAGGTTATCAATAGTATGGAAATCGAAATAAAATGGAAATTCTTCAAAATTGTAGCCGTGTCAGTACAACCACATGGCGAGACGGTTGGAAAAGAAAAGCAAGATGGGAATTATCCAAAATCGGAACTTCAGCCAGATGTTTGGAAAAGAAAAGCAAGATGGGAATTATCCAAATTTAGAACTCCAGCAAGACGTAGGGAAAAGAAGGACAAGATGGGAATTACACAAAATTGGAACTCCAGCGAGACATTTGGAAAAGGAGAGCAAGATGGGTATTACCCAAAATTAGAACTCCTGCAAGACGTTTGGAAAAGAAGAGTAAGATGGGAATTACCCACAATTAGAACTCCAACAAGACGTTTGGAAAAGAAGAGCAAGATGGAAATTACCCAAAATTAGAACTCCAGCGAGACGTTTGGAAAAGAAGTATAAGTTTGGAATTACCTAAATTCAGAACTCCGGCAAGATGTTTGGAAAAAAGGGCAAGGTGGCAATTAACCAAAGATAGGACTCCGACAAGACGTTTTGAAAAGAAGAGTAAGATGGGAATTACCCAGAATTAGAACTCCAGCGAGACGTTTGGAAAAGAAAAGCAAGTTGGGAATTACACAAAATTATACCTCCAGCGAGATGTTTGGAAAAGGAGAGCAAGATTGGAATAACCCAAAATTAGAAATCCAGCGAGACGATTGGAAAAGCAAAGCAAGATGGGAATTACCCAAAGTTGCTGCATATTGTTTTAAATAGATCCAGGAAGCAACTTTCTACAAAACAACAGCTATTTGGCTGTTGGCTATCTCGCATCTCACAAATCACCCATATAAGACGGACAAGACATACTGGGCACTGGTGAAGAAATAAGGAGAAACTCATGAGCGATGTTCTCTGATGGAATTCCATATATGAACAAATTAATGCTGGCCGACCAGGAAAAGTATATATTCATTAGCTTTGTGTGGACACAAGATGCTGTTTAGAGGATTTACTAAGAGTGATGGCTGATAAGGACGAATGGCCAAGGAATCTATGTCATAAACACGATTTGATGATAATAATAATGCTTAGGGAAAATGAAAATAATCATTTTAAAGTGAACGTTTTGCAATTCAACAATAAAGAAGGCAGGGCACTAAAAGCGGAAGGACTTTTTCCATAAAATTATAAATAAGTAGAATGTTATTTTCTGTAGTCTTATTTATTCGATTAATAATTTGTTCAATTGATGTGGTTTTGTAAATATGGAAATAAGCAATATATATATATATATATATATATATATATTAGTGAAGGGGAAAATGGTAATAAAAACTTTTTTCCTTGATCAGAAAAACACTCAAATACTAGTTAGTTGAATTGGATAAAGTAAAGATAAATTGTTTTCTCTCCAGCACATGTCGATTTCATGTTTAAAAGCTTCAGGTATGTAGAAAAACACAGTTTTCAGATAAAACTGACGAGTAGAATGGACTAATGAATACTTTATATTCTTTGCACAATGCCAAAAGTTGCGTCGTAGCGGAAGTAGAGAGGAAAATGTTGTACAAAAAATACCTAACACTATTACAAAATATATAGAAAAATAGTTATAAATTCGTCCCAGGATCTGTTGAAGGACTTGCTAATTACACTAATTTGCTGAACTGGAACAGAAGAATGGCACTATTTATGGAATTTTCAGTAATTTTATTTCCGTAAAGAAGCAAATCTTATTATACTGAAGGCGAAATAGCGTTATGAAATATCAGTAGGAGACAAATTTCAAAGTGGGTAGAAAAAGAAAGACCTTTCAATATTACCAAATGTTATATCAATATCTATCTATCTATCTATCTATCTAAGGAAATGAAAGTGGTGTAATGTTTATCGTAGGAAATGGACACGAAGACCCCAGTTCAAATCCTAAACGTGGCTGTTTGCATGTCACTTAGCGCTAATACTCTTCGGAAAGGTATGAATCCAACAATTCTCCCTATAGCGATAGGTAAATAGTAAAGCAGGCTGAGCTCTTTAACGTTGATATAGCAATCAGTCTAGGAGAAGGAACACTCTGAATTCAAACTTGTTAAACATAGCTTAAAAAATAATCGTGTGTCGCATCCTGTCTTTGCAGTAGAACTGGGTATATATATATATATATATATATATATATATATATATATATATATATATAAGATTAAAAATATATATGTATATATAAGATTAAAAATAAGAATGCCGTTTTAACGGCATTCTTATTTTTAATCTTCGGTGGTTGTTTCTGATACCACTGTATAGTTTCTTCGGTTAGTTTAATATTATTCAAGTTCTTTTCAAAAACAATGAACTTTATGCAAGTTACATTTGAATTGCTTTGCGATTAAGTTGCATTGAAAGCACCGGTTCCTCCTTAAATCACGGGTATTAAGCATCGATGAGCCTGTTCAGTACTTAGATGGGTGACCACTTTTATTACAGCACGTACTGAGGCCAACGTACTAGCAAAACTTAGGAATTAACCCCCACCCACTAAAATTACATTTGATTTGCTTTTTGAAAATTAATGCCTAGATTTTGCTGTTTTCATTTAATTCAATTGCTTTTTTTTTGGTAAACATATTTTTTGAAAATTAATTTTCTATCACTTATTCTTTTAGGCTGAAATGTTTTCCAGCTATGAAACGGAGACTGATCATGTCTTGAATAAAATGATTAAATTATTATTACTATTTTTTCTTTCTTGATTCATAAATGAAATTTTTCATTTTGTAAACGTTGTAAAGAAAATAGCGTCCTTTACATTTGTATGAAGTGAAAAAATTCAAAGAACGGCGTGGTAGAAATGGACAGTATCTAAGAAAAACGGCCACCTTTTGCCACGACAGAATTTCTTTCTTTTTTTATTTGGACTGATGACGTCAAACCTGATATGGTGAAGCCATTTGCAGCATTTAAATATATGAACCTGATACACATAATCATTGCGCATGCTCTTACAAACAAGGAAATTGATTCAATGTAACAAAAGTTTTTTTTACATATGATTAGAGATTTCTAGAGTCACGTATGGATTGACATTTCAGTCAAGTATCAGAATGTTGCATCTGTGCCGTCTGTCAAAGATCAAAGTGTTGCTTCCAGATAGTTTTGACCAGGATCAGTGTAGCATCTGTGCGCACTGTCTAAGATTAAAGTGTCACTTCCAGGTATTTAAACATCTGTGAACTTGAGTCTAGGATCAGAACAGAGCAATTTAGCCGTTGGACTGGGATCAAAGTAGTAGTTATCCATCTTTCTCGGCCTTGTTCTTGTCTTATGGCAGCATTCAACAGAGAATGAAAGGGGTGAGGTCCAAAGAATTTCGGCCCTGGGGTATCAGGTTTCTATTGCAAAAAGGAAAGAGAGCCGGTGTCATTTAATGATTCCGTGACACTTGTAGCGGTGTCTAGCCAAACATTGTTCTTCGTCAAAACGTACATGCCTGCCTCGCATGCAAATCCCACGATTATTTCAAAAGCTATGAGATATGAAGACGAAAACAGTTAATATTTCGAATGCGTAATACTTAGAACACTCACTACACACACACACACACACACATAAAAAACTGTCACCCAGTGCCAATGACTGTGTCTTCGGTATCCTAACTTAGATCTGCATCTGTTCATGTTATATTTTAAAATATATGCATCATGTTATATTTATAAACATATTAATAAAATTGCATTATATATATATATATATATATATATATATATATATATATATATATATATATATATATATATATATATATATATATATATATATATATATAAATCTTTGTTGTAGGTCCAAAGAGAGAATAAAAATGGTTTAAACTTGTTAGGTCCACTAAGAGATTTGCATTTTTTTAATTTGTTTATTTTGTTCTTACATACGTGTATGTTTCCAGCTAGGCGGTTTGAAATTTACTGGTAACTTTTTTCCTAATAATTTTTGTCGGTGTATATATACACATATCTATCTATCTATCTATCTATCTATCTATCTATCTATCTGTTTCCAGCTCGTTTTCGTCAGAGAACACGTCTGGTTTTTAAATGTATAGGATTTACTTTAATTATATAACGTATTTTGCATCGTTTATTATTGCATTTGGTAACTCCTTGTGTTGTGTTTTCTCAAAATGTAGAAGAGGTGAGTATTCTTATAAGATTTTTTGGTTGTCTCTGGCTTTTAATGATTTTTGTTGTGTTTCGTATTCCTTTGATTTTGTCCTTGTTTTTAAGTTATTGATTTTTCATTATTTCTGTGAATAGTTCTGGATTATTTTTTTGTAGGTTGCGAATTGTTAGTGAAATCCAAAAGCACTCCAACACACACACACACACACACACACACACCAAAAATATATCAAATATCAAAGAAGGGTAAAGTAGACTAAGGTAACAAACTCTACGAAAAAGAGGGGAAGAACTCTATATAAACCCATAACCAATTGAAAATCATTCAAACTGCAAACACAAGTAAGTTCAAGTCTCATTGAGAACCCCATTAACAAGGCCTTGTACCATATATATTCTCTGACGAAAGCAACAAGCTGGAAACACACACGCATGTAAGAACAAAATAAATGAATTAAAAAATTAAAAATCTCTTCGTATATATATTGTCACGTGATAGCTCACGGAGACGAAGAGGTAAGACTGATACTATCCTCCCGTATTGAATTAGAGTATCAAGCAGTCAAAAAGTGACCGTTAAGAGAGAATGTGGGTCACAGAGGAGATAGACCAGATGTTCATACTTAGTGACCTCAGGTCGCCGAACATCGGAAGGGGAAAGAGAGAGAAGCCAAATGATTGGCTGGGACCCCAAAACGGAAGTGGGGTTCCTTTCCCCTCAGCGGAAGTAAAGGACAAAAAAAGTCAGTTTTTTGAGCAAGGCTCGTGGCAGACGGACCATAGCAATTTTACTCCGGGCTAAAGACAAAAGATTAACTGAGACACGAGGGACTCCAAAATCCTTCAAGCCAGTACTAAAAACAGAACAAAGTCTATTAGCCCGTGAAAGAAGAAAAATTCTCCAGTGGAACCCCGTCCAAAATAAGATAAGTAACTTTGGGACATTTTCCCTTTACACAGAAAGTTGCACCGACTATGATTTGGTGAAAGCAGCGGTTCTAAAAAGCTTCGAGTTGGTTCCAGAAGCTTATAGACAGAAATTCCGAACACAAAGAAAAACTGAAAACCAGTCTTATGTGGAATTTCTGCAGGAAAAGGAGAACGCGCTGGATAAGTGGTGTGACTCTAAGAGGATAGACGGAGACGCTGAGAAACTCCGGCAGCTAATATTAGCTGAAGAATTCTTAAACTGTGTGCCAGAAGAAGTCAGGGTTCACCTAAGTGAAAGAAGAACTGACGTGACTTATGAAATGGCCGCACTAGCAGACGAATACATCCTCACACACCGAAAAACGAAGGAAAAAACCTTCACGGGAAATAGAGTGAAGTTTAAAGCTGAGTTAAGCCCCGAAGGAAGACCCAAGGAAGAAAATAGAAGGACCTTCCAAAGTAGCAGCAGAACAGTGGTCTGCTACAAATGTGGAAAGGCTGGTCACATAGCCATAAGGTGTCAGCTTGGAAAAGGTCCTGAAAGAAACCAGACCCAGCCGAGAAAACCTCAAGGAGCTGTAACAACACCTAGAGGGAACCAGTCCTATCGACCCTGGACGAAAAAAGGGATGATAAGAGGCCCACATGGAGGGCCAGTGAAAGTCTCAATTTTACGAGATACCGGAGCATCTCAGTCGTTACTTCTACGAAATAAATTACCTAAAGGGGTAATTGAAGCAACACGTGAGACTGTGATGATAGAGGGTATCGGCGGAAAGAGGGTAAAAATACCGCTACGTAAAATAACCCTAAAGTCCCAGTGGAAAAATGGACCAATTAAAGTTGGTGTGGTAGACAAACTACCTATGAGAGGAATCTCCCTCATACTGGGAAATGAGATAGAAACAAAAGGGTGTCACCCGAAAAAGCCGGCGAGAATGAACGCTAAACATGGAAAGAAGATGGCGAAAATGAGCGCCAAAAATGAAGAAAAAAAGATGGCGAGAATGAACGCCCAGCATGGAGACAAGATGGCGGCTGAGCCACGTGGGCGGCACAAACGACATAGTCGCTCGCAGAGTGAGAAAGTGGAAAGGAAAGAAGTGAACCTTCCACACCTCAATAAACAGAAAGAGAAAAGGACCAGTCGTCAGAGAAAAGATGAAGGTCCAACGAATAAGGGGGATAAATTCCCTAATACTTATCGAGAGGATAAGAGAAAATTAAGAGGACCCTCACACAGGGCTAAGAAAGAATTTAAGAAGGGCGACGAAGTCCTGCTACTCTCCGCAAATAAAGGATCACACTGTGGTGGACAATATATAGGTCCCTACGTAATCTCACAGAGGATAGACAAGAGGACATATAGGATTGATACCCACGAGGGAAAGAAGCAGACACAAGTGTGTCATGCAAACAAATTAAAGAGATATGTCCGTCAAGAAGGCCCACCTCGAAAAATTAAGAACTCGGAAATGCCGAATATATTTGAGGAGAAATTAAGCCAGTTGTCTGTTTCAGAGAGAGAGAACTTAGAGAAATTAATAAAAAAATACCCAGGCTTATTTCTCTAACGCCCCACGAAAATGTAGTAGCAGAATATTCTTTTCATAGTTGTTGAGAGAAAGAAAGAGAGAGAGAGAAAAACTAAAGGAAATGAGGAATTCTCGTCCCCAATGTTGAAATATGAGATGGACGAGAAAGAGGTTCGTCAACAAGTGACGAATAGGGGAAAGAGAGAAAAGAAAAGGAAGTTTTCTCCCCAAAGCTTGACAATTAAAATTATAAAGTCGTCAAAAGTGACGAAGAAAGAAAGAAAGAAAGAAAGATTTACCTCCTCAAGGTTTGAAACATGATACGGCCAAAAGCCGAGAGAGAAAAAGAAAGAAAGGAAAACAAGATTAAAGGAAAAGAAAAGGAGAGAGAGAGAGAGAGAAAGAAAGAGAAGAGAAATTGTTTTCCCCTATAGTGAAAATTAGGAAGGACGAAAAAAGGAAAAGGAAAGAATTCGTTAAAGCGTGAAGAAGAAAGGGGATAAAAGAAAAGTAAAGTGAAAAAAAAAGAGTGAAATGAATTGCCTTTTTTTTTCTATGGTATTTCTAATCATCCCCTTCCTTCTCTTAAGCGGGGAGGTGTCACGTGATAGCTCACGGAGACGAAGAGGTAAGACTGATACTATCCTCCCGTATTGAATTAGAGTATCAAGCAGTCAAAAAGTGACCGTTAAGAGAGAATGTGAGTCACAGAGGAGATAGACCAGATGTTCATACTTAGTGACCTCAGGTCGCCGGACATCGGAAGGGGAAAGAGAGAGAAGCCAAATGATTGGCTGGGACCCCAAAACGGAAGTGGGGTTCCCTTCCCCTCAGCGGAAGTAAAGGACAAAAAAAGTCAGTTTTTTGAGCAAGGCTCGTGGCAGACGGACCATAGCCATTTTATTCCGGGCTAAAGACAAAAGATTAACTGAGACACGAGGGACTCCAAAATCCTTCAAGCCAGTACTAAAAACAGAACAAAGTCTATTAGCCCGTGAAAGAAGAAAAATTCTCCAGTGGAACCCCGTCCAAAATAAGATAAGTAACTTTGGGACATTTTTCCTTTACACCCAAATTTCGTTTACCACTCTCTCTCTCTCAATTTGAAAAAGGATAAAAGCCAAGAAAAGACATTCATATTCATGGACAATCCAATTATATGTTTTGACACTTTGAACGTATATATATATAACCGTAGTAAAGAACCTATATATTTTCATTTTACCATGTGGTCTATGTTGTTATTTCATGCTTTCCTTTCAGCTTCTATTCGCCTTATATTATCTTGCTTAGAACTGTCCTATTAATTCCTAAAGTATCACACGGGAAACCGGAGTTGCCGACTACCACAATATTAATATTATTACGACTAAAACCTATAGGCTCAACTCTTCCATTATCTCGGGGAAGGAAGAAAGCTGCCTGGTGGATGTGTGATAGTGTGAAATTTGGAACCCCTTGCCAGCGGCGGTCAGTCTGGTCCTAAATTATTCCCTCACGTAATATGCCAGTTCTTATCTGCCTGAGAGAAGAACTCTGAACAGGACTTATTTCTGTAGGGGATCAAGGGCCAACCTGCCCCGTCTTCACACGTGCGAAAATAAAGTCCCGTTTTGGGATTTTAGTCAATTTGCCGTCACAATATATATATAACACCGGACATTGGCCTAGCGGTTAGAGTGTTCGCCAATGGCCCGGGATACCTGCGTTCAATCCCAGGTCGAGTCATACCAAAGACTTTAAAAATGGTACTTGATGCCTCCTTGCTTAACACTCAGCATAATAAGGCCCGGATCAAGGGTAAAGTGGAGCAATCCAGGGAAAGGAGTAGCGCCCTCCCCTACACCTTGGTGTAGTAGCTATCGAAAAGGGAGCCTTCGGGTCACCCTCGACTATGGTCGCCAACTTTACTTTATATATATAACACATTCACACACAAAGAAATATTAACTATAAGTGAAATTGGAAACCACTACAACACACACACACAACGTGTGTATATATATATATATATATATATATATATAGAGAGAGAGAGAGAATTATAAGTCATTTTTCTTAAAAACTAATCATACCAGGTTTTTATTATTTCTAGTGGGATATAATAGACTCAAAAATGATATAATTGAGAATCATTTATAACCGAAACTAACAGCATTGAGACTCTAAACAAAACAATAAATAATAAGAAAAATAAATGAATAAAAAAAGAATTTGTAGCAGTCTAAAAAATTAATCAAACTTCTCTTGTATATCTATACAATTTCAGTTTCACAAACATGTTGCTATTTTTTTTTTTTTTCGTTAGAAGAAAATATAACTTCTTTAAAAAGTACTTAGCCCATATTTATGACCGATACGTTATATATATATATATATATAAGGAGAGAGAGAGAGAGAGAGAGAGAGAGAGAGAGAGGAAGATCAACTGGATTGTTATCAAAACTGTCATTAGAATAATGTTTATTTCTGTTTTTGTTTAAGTTCCTTTCTAATAATACCCCTTCCAGTTACATTATCGAAATGTCTGTACTCATAAAGGGGACAATTATATCTAATTTTGTTCGCTACCGTGACCGTTCTTCGATTCAATCCATTCAACATTGGTAATAAATAAAATAACATCACAATCAGAAGGAATTAAAAAATTGCGGAGAAACAAATTATTAATAAGTAAAAGTTGATGAAATTTGTTTCTGTATTGGAGTAAAGTAGAGTACAGCGAACTAAAATTGGATCGATCGACCTATCTATATGAGTCTGTTGATTATTTATCTATCTATGAACAGAAATTAGTTGTTAAACTATAATTAGGAAAATAATTAAAACGTCACTAATTTACCGATTCTAACGCACGAGTATACGCATGAAGGCGCACACACTGACAGACACAGAGACACATCTATGTACATTGAAAGTTTTTCAATATCAGAAGCGAACCGTCTTAACTTTTTCAAAACATTTCTTTTTAAAATTATATAATTATATTACAATGCAAAATGATCAACTCCCTATTAATTATATAATTTTAAAGAATTTATTTTTAGACATTTTAGACGGCATGTTTTGAATAGTGAATCATTATTCAAATTCTTAATTATATATACGTGAGTCCGTATAGGTATGTGTCTGTGCGTGAGCACATATAACTTTAAGAATATGATTAATTTACTTTTACATTTTATAAAAAATGATTTGATCAGTACTTAGCAAGAACAACTGATTGATTTTTTTGTACGTCATGAAATTCTATCCGCGATGCTTTTCTCCAAATATCCTTGAGTCTTGTTAGCCACCTCTCTAGAATCTATATATCAATAATTGTGTTTGTTTCTCTGTCTTCTATTGGCAACGAAACATTTTTATATACCGCTACCAAATTTTGTATACCTATTTTTGGCGTCAGGGAAAAGAATTAACTTTGAAAAATGTTCTTTGTAGGAAAAGAAGGGAATCTCATATAAAGGAAGTCTTTAACAATAAAGAATAATCATTTAAATTTTGAAAATTCAAAAGAAAAAATATAACGAATTAGATGTCATTAAAATTAGTCACTTTTAATTACACCAAACTATTAGATCTTTAAAGGGGAAATGTAAAATAATTACATAGCATTATTGCTTTGTTAGGACTTACAAACCAGAAAAAAATGCGTAAATCAAGAACTCTCTTAAGTATTAATCACTGAAAGTAAAATTTAATTTCCTCCTAAACTTCAAAAATTTTGTCAACAGACAATATTAACTTTATAAAATTATATAAAGTCACTTTCCTTGCTTTGATAATTTATAATAATAATAACTTGCGATAGTTTAATTTGGAAGATCCTTTTTTCCTTTTAACAAAAATTGTCAAATAATAAGTTACGCTTCAAGTTTTGACCTTGTAGCCTACGTAGATGGGTACTTCAGCGTGTGACCATATATATACTGAAAGGACATTCCCAAAAAGAAGAAGAAGAAGAAGAAAATAATTCAGGTTTTTCGTTTTAATTCTTTTCATGAAATTG
Organism: Sepioteuthis lessoniana; assembly: GCA_963585895.1. Taxonomy (NCBI): domain Eukaryota; kingdom Metazoa; phylum Mollusca; class Cephalopoda; order Myopsida; family Loliginidae; genus Sepioteuthis; species Sepioteuthis lessoniana. The sequence continues at coordinate 56,818,209 of OY757922.1, forward strand.
ACAAGCAAATTCGAAAATCGATATCAACCTAGTTGTTTTTGTTTTACCAGAAAGAATGATCAGAAAAAAACCCTAAAGCTAAAACAAAAAAGACTGAAAAACATAGACGTTAATTGAGGAATTTTAGTGCAAGCTAGAATTTAAATCAATTTAACAGGTGTGATCAAAAAGTTCAGTGCTCTATGGGATAATCGACCCATTTTGATAATTGATATTTTCAGACAAATCCCAATTCTATTACACAGAAACATGGTATTTAAAAATCTCGAATAATAATTCCGTCATATATTTTTGCAAAATATTTACTTTCTATAAACAGTTGCTGTTGTTTTTTTTATCACATGCACACTCCTGTTAGGTACTTTTATGATGAAGTCAGTAAAACAGTTACAATTAAACACACACACACACACACACACACACACACACACACACACATATATATATATATATATATATATATATATATATATGCTTGTGTATGTACGTCACACTTTCGAGTTGCGTTGTCAAAGTTTTAGGATACAGGAAATAAATGGAAAGAAGACCAAGATCATAGAATTGTAAAAAATCCGATAACACATCAATAAGAAAGGCAAAGTATATTTTAGATCAATATCTATCTATCTGTCTATCATTTCTGCTTCTATCTCCCTATCTATCAATCTATATCACACACACACACACACACGCACACACACACACACATATATATATATATATAACACAAGGGACACGTACATGACTGAAACATTTTTTATAAACCCTAACATAGATGTTTTATTAAAACATTTACTGAAAAGTTAATTTGGCTGAAATCAATAAAACATACTTTTTGGCGGACCCATTTTTCTAAGGATAACACAGTTACTTTTTACTTGAAAACCTTGACAAGTAGACTAGTCGATTAAGAAATCTCGTTAAAAAAAACCCTTTTAACGAGATTTTCTTACTCGACTGTAAAAATTTATCGTGTGCTGCTTTGTATCATTTGTAGGAATATTTTACTGTTTTATATGATCTGGGGACATTATAATGCTTGCAATATCTCTGCTTTAAAGCCTTATTAGGACATTGCTAATTATAGTGCCACTGTGACACCTCAGGAGAAAGCTCTTAAAAAGAATCACTCAACCAATTGCATCTGAGAGAGTTTCAAATAACAGAAAAGCCGTTGAGCATTTGAACGCTTAAATTTGATTTAATCAAAACCCCTAAAAATCAAAAGATGTCTTCGCTGCTTTCTAATGGCTCACTGATTTCAGCGTCTCTTGGATATTTTCAGATTGCCAAATTAATTATCAACTGATTCTTGAAATAAAATCTTGTGATTTACTTCATCAAACCGTAAAATTAATCAATTAGTTAATAAAATCGAATGGATTTTTCTCGATTAACTAACCTGGTTTGTTTTAGCTTGTCACCACGGAATTTCGTTAAAATGATTTAAAGAAAATTTTTGGTCTCTATTGTAGAGAAAACTGGTTTTTCCAGCTTGCTGTTCGTATGGAGTCGGGAATTTAAATATGAGGCAAATAACAACAGCGAAAAAGAGGGATTCAAAATAGGAAAAAATAAATAAATAAATAAAATATACAAGATGAAACGTTAAAAAAAAAATGAAGAAAAAAAGATAAGAGAAACGAAAAAGAACAAAGGAAATACAATGTAAAAAAACAATAGCTTCTGAAAAGCAGAGAGAGAGAGAGAGAGAGAGAGAGAGAGATAGAGAGAGAGAGAAGGTTGATTTCATTTGGGTTATAATAGATTACTATTCTATTCTCAAAATGCGGAGTTAAAATCGTAGAGGTTTCTGATTGCTTTTCTTTTCACGCTAAGGATGAATAGTAGAGCAGACTTTGCTAAGTTAATTGTTCTAGTAGAAGAAAAAATCTGAATTGAAAACCTGACGAATATTGTTGAGAGAATCTGTGTCACAGAGGTGCACACATTTTTTTTTGTCATCAGCTCATCACTATAAACAAATCATATGTGGAGTTCATTCGCAACGCTTTGGCTTAGTTAATCGTTAATGTCGATCGGCAAACATTATAGGTAATTTAAAGAAAATAAGATAGACTTCAGAAAAGCAATGGAAAGAGAAAAGGAAAAGGATAATGTGAATGAAAAATATTATGAATCTAAATAGTGATCAAACTTTATCGGCTAATTGTTGTCTTCGCGTCATAGGAAAGTTCCAGCGGTTTTGAAGTCCAATTAAAAGGATGTCTCAAAAAGGTCCAAATTTAAAAAGTACTTGAATGTATCCAGCCTCGTTGGAGGAGGGATCCTTGTTAAGTTATTGTTTGCTTGTTTGTTTATTTGGGTTTATGGCATATCAACCTTTGTAGGTTATTTAATGCCAAATCCATTTTCATACAAATAAACAGTTCTATTTCAAACAATTCAGTTTAGCATAAGTATAGTTTAATTGTCAAAAACATTTCGGTTTCAAGCTATTCAGTTTAGTCAAACAGTTCCAAGTGAAAAAATTCAGTTTAGAATAAGTATAGTTTTTGTCAAAATCAGTTCGATTTCAAACAATTCAATTTAGCGTAAGTACAGTTTCAATGAAAAATAAGTTCTATTTCAAGCAATTCACTTTAGCAGTCGGTGTATTCTACAGCCCAAGCCGATTAGGCAAGTTGAGTTGTTGTTTGATTTTAACAGCATGTCAATCCGTTACGGGTTATTATATGCCTAGAGGTTTGGGAATCGTGTCATTTGTAATAACTTAGTAAAAGCAAACCTAGCAAGCAACTTGATCCCTTGAGTCAGCCAAAAAAAAAACAAAAAAAACGAAAACTTAGTAAATAACATAAGTACAACCCTAGGATTAAAATCTTATTTTCTTTTAATTGCCCTGTCGACTGGGGCTGTAGAATACACTGACTGCACCTCTGTAGAGAGGTAAAACACCCCAATGTGTGTCCAGGATATGACACAAAACAGTCTGATGGTGAGGTCCCAGTAATGCTGGGGCCTTGGGAAATATGGAGCACCTCTTCATTGCCATTGCTCTCAGGTCCACTCTGGCCCGGCGTGGTAGCACCTAATTGGGCCCTATCTATTGGGTTAAATAGAATTAACGGCATACTTATGCTAAACTGAATTGTTTGATAAACTGAATTATTTGAAATTGAACTGGTTTTTGTCATTGAAACTGTACTTAGACTAAACTGAATTGTTATATATAACTGCTTGAATAAACTGAATAGTTTGAAATAGAAATGTTTTTGACAAACTGTGTACTCATACTAAACTGAATTGTTTGAAATAGAACTGATTATTTACATAAAAATGGATTTGGCATTAAAAAACCTACAAAGGTCGATAAACCATAAAAGCAAACCAAACCAAACCAAACTTATTTTCTTTTAAACGAACAAAACCAGAATTTTTTTACTCAATAGTTTCTCTTTTATTTTTATTTTTTCTCTCAACTTATTTCTATCAATATTTGCTTTTAAATATTTATGATTGAAAAAAACAAAACAAAAAAAAAACATCAGTCGTTCCGCCATATTTGATGAATATATAATTGATACTTACATCTTCCTTGATTACTTTTCTGCAGTATGGAGATCAAAAGTGTAATAATGCATATTGGTGTTTTTGCGCCTCAATTAATTTTCAAACTTTATATGAACATTTTAACAGATACATATCATATTCAAATGTATTCAAATCTTAAAACAAGAAAGAAAATCAAATTTAGTTTTTAAATATTCTTACTACGTAGGAAGAAAAATTCTTTTTTGAGTTGGGATGTACTTATTTTTAAATACTATACACATTCTATGATTATAGAGTTTCAATATGGTAGAATTTAATCATAATACTTAGTGATATCTATTTTTATTGTATAATATTCTTCTGAAAATAATACATTTTGGTACCTTTGATTAAAAAGAAAATTAACTTTTATTAAGGAGGTGGTTGAGTAATTACTAATCAACGATACCTTCATCATCGTCATCATTATCATTATCTTCATCTAGTTGTTCCAGAAAAGGAAGGTGATAACTTACATTATACATATAATAGCCATATTCGGCCAGTAATATGGTTGTATTCACATTTTCTGCTTCTTTTTTTTAAACAAATCCTACCTGTGATATCATGTTTATACAAATACGTAACTTAACAAATGAACTTGGGGAAAATTGAGAATTGATTTAATTTCTCTTCTTAGTCGTAAAGATTAAACGATCTTTTGTGTCATTATCAACTAATGGATTGGAATAAACCAAGTACACCTGGTCCTTCTTTAACAACTACATCATTTACTTACCAAGATCACACTCTAGTCACCAATAGATGGGGAGAGACTAAGAGAAATAGATAGATAGATAGATAGATAGAGAGAGAGAGAGAGAGAGAGAGAGATAGGGAGTGGGGTGAAAAGAAGGCATCGTGCCACGTATATAATATGTTTTTTCTATTTCTTATTCAATTATGACTTTCTATAAAAGCCCTGATTCGCTCTAATTTAATTGTATAAAATTGTAATACGTTTGACGAAAATTATTTTCTTCCTCTGATGAGATATTCTGGATATTTCAAGGTAAGCAAATTGACAAATTGACAAACCGAAATAAAAACGTCTTTTTAAAAGTACATTTCCATTTTGAAAATGAACAGTTACGCAAAAACACTAACCTTTTGATCTCTCAACTACAGAAAAGTAATCAAAGAAGTTGTGGAAATGATAAAGTTTTTAAAGAAATAAGTTAGGAAGGAAAGCAAAAATCTTACCAAATTAAAAATGTAATTAAAATAACGTGTTTATAAAATTTAGTTTCATCTGCTTACCGATATTTCTTTGCGTTATCTCCGAAGATGTTCAAGAAAAATATTTTATTCTAACAAATATAAATTGATTTACATTTTACGACAATAATTATCTTTTTCAGAAGGAAATTTAACTTCAGTGATGATTTTAATCATTTTAGAATTTATTTCGGGAAATGTAGATTAAAAACTGAACTGAAAACAGGAGTTCAGTTTTAAACTTGACCTAATGTGCGCATCCTGACAACTTTGAGAATATGCTCACATATACAAATATAGAGAAACAGTTATGAAAACATACTTCTGGAGATATACGCACACATATGCGGTCAAACACGCATTATATATATATATATATATATATATATATATAGTCATTATATATATATATATATATATATATATATATATATATATATATATATATATATATACAAACACATATATATAGGCATTATATATATATATATATAGTCACAAAAATTATTTCGTGAGTCAGGAACTAACCTACTTCAGTTTCGCCTAAGCGGCTCATCAGGGTACCTGATCCTGACAATCAATTGCGTATCTGTTGATTTTTTTCAATTGGTGTGACAAGGTTGGCCTTTTCTTTTTTTTCCAATATGTATTTTTTCCCCTAGACAGTGATTCGTTGTATATTTTTATCTTCAAATTACTGGCGGTTTTTCCCCCTAACCGTAAGTGCTATTATTTAGTAAGTTATTTAATATATATATATATATATATATATATATATATATATATATATATATATATATATATATATATATATATATATATAAAACCAGTGGGTACGTATATTGTTAGTCGGGCCAACTTCACCCTTCCAAGCCCGGTCGCACAGATGACAAGCAAATCCGATGAACACTCATATGTCTTATTAGATGAACACTCATATGTCTTATTAGATCCACATATTAGATCTCATATGACAAGTTCGTTTCTTCAAACAAAATCACTGCAGTTATTACAACCATATTCAGGCTGAAAAGTACCTGGAACCGACATTACTACCCTTTTCCAAAGTTCTCAATTCATGATGGAGTGAGTTCGATTCTCAGTCATTCGAATGTTTTGTAGATCATTTTTTTCCAAACTGACCGACTTATCTGCTACCAGTATATATATATATATATAGTCGTAAATGTGACAAGTAAGGAAGAAAACCTACATAGACAGCGTTAGCAATAAATAAGCATATCCTTTACATTTTTTAATAAAACTTTATTTTTCTTCTAAATCACAGATTGATATCTCATTGAAATCATACAATCAAACTGGATATAATTAGGTATTATATATTAGTATATATATATATATATATATATATATATATATATATATATATACATATATATAATCAATCTCTGAATATACCATCACACACAAAAACTTGATCTAATCATCATACATATTCACAAACGCAGGATGGGTTGAATAACATCTGCTATAGTTCCCCCATAAAGACTACCATTGGGATAACAACAAGAAGGTAAGAAACCTTATTTTAATCACCACAAATTACCCTAGAAATGATATTAATACAGTAAAAACATTTTTAAGCAACACAGGCCGAACAAAAAGAACAGTCTAAGTAACATACTGAACAAAACTAGCAACATAAAATCCCAAACAATCAATCTATCAACATATGAATTAAACAAAAGTCATATTCACTTATTAAAACTAGGTGTAACATTTTCTCAATCCCAAAAGTAATTTAAGAGAATTAAAAAGAGAAATCCAGGAATTAGAGAAAAATACAGACGACTCCCTAGTAAAACATAAACCCAAATTCTTCCCGGATAAATGTAATAACAGGGATATAAACATATTCTTCGAAAAGCTCTGACACTTTAACTTACAAGAAAAAAACAAATACACGTCCCAACCTCTTACCTAAAAAATAAGCATCAAAATATACAGGAAAACAAGGACAAAATTATAAAATAAGTAGGCAAAAGAAGCGCAGTAGACTTTTAAAATAAAAAAAATATTACAGATCAAAAATCCAGGAAATACTAAGAGATGAAACTAACTATGAACATACAAACACAGACAATAATGTCAAATGAAAATTACAAAATTCTGCACGATACACAATTAGACATTATTTAAAAACAGTAAAAGTCTTCTTAATTAACTTCATTCCAAAATGTAGTAATTTTGACGGATTACCAAAAACCCGAGGAAATTAAAGTAGCCGTAGAAACATAAAAATTTGTATGTATAGAAATTCTAAATCCCAGAGAGATCAAATTTATACCCATCGTACACCCCCAACTGACTCAGTAAACTGATAGATATTCTACTACAACCATTAGGTACAAACAGTACATTAGAAATGACATCCTCTTTTTAAACTCCACACTACAAAATATTTATTCTAATACTCTGTTAGTTACACTTGACGTTACAAATCTATATAGTAATAATCCAGGTGAATTCGGAAAACAGGCCATCTCATTTTAGATTGAAAAATACCCTGAAACATTACACCCAAGATTTAACAAAAATTATCACTGATGGTATAGAAAAAATCCTAAATAGTTTCTCTTTAAAATTCGTCGACAAAAATTGAAAATCCAAACCCAAGGAACAGCTGTGGAAAATAAAATAACACCAACATAAGCCACCCAACCTTGACGTACTTAGAGGAAAATCGATATGAAATTATAGGGGAAAATGCAGCAACAACAAGTTAAAGATATTATTAGATCATGGAAAAGATACCTTGATAACTGTTTCATAATTTGGAAATTCTCATACAGCAATATTAATGATTTAGATAACCTACTCCAAAACCTATACTTTAAAATAATAATTACCACAGAATACAATTTTAAAGAGCTACAATTTTCAGACATCCTCATTATAAAACAAATGGCCAAATTATCATAGATATTTACTACAAACACTCAGATACCCCAAAATACCTCCATTTCAAGAGCCATCATCTAAAAGTCGCATCAAATCCCCCCTTGCACCCTAGCACGTAGGATCTGTACTTTAGTTTCCAACAAAATCCTCCGACAAGTCCACTTCGAAAAATTACGTGTAACCCTCCACCGGTGTGGATATCCCGCAATACAAATAAAGAAAGGAATCAAAATGGAAGAAAAATGATATTAGCAGAACTACAAACTCCTCCCAAAACAACGAATAACAACCCTAAGCATATATCTCAACATATTATAAAAACAACCCAGTGCTATTCATAGAAATATCAACTTAAAAACAATGAATTAAGAATATATTAGATACAACAAAATCATTAAAAAAAACGAAAACCAATCAACTTGAAACGCACATTTTAGGAAAAAACAATGCACAGAGTCTAAAAATGCAAAAATAAAAGATGTGAAATATGTAATAGAATGATGGAAGGAAAATTCTATACCTTCGGAAACCTCAAAATATCAATTATAACAAACAGAAATTTAAGCTTCAATTCATAAAATGTAGTCTACAAACTCAAATGCAGAGAATGCAATGAAATGTAAATAGGCTGCAAGCGAGCCCTGAGCAAAAGAGTCGTTTTACATAAAAGCAACATTAAATACTCAGAAAATTTCATGCATCAAAACACCATTATAAATGCAGCATGGGAAACTTTAAAACAATACCAATATACCCGAGCAATGACTACTTACTCCAAATAAAAGAAAAAACTCCAGAGATTTAAACCAACATTAAACAGCACCCTACTACTACTACTACTACTACCAATACTACTACTACTACTACAACCACACACACACACACACACACACACACACACACATACACACACACACACACATATATATATATATATATATATATATACCGACTAGCTTAAAAACAAATCTTTGTCGAGGGAGAAATTCATTCTCTCACACGTTAAATTCACCAAATGGCCTTGGAAATATATGTGTATGTGAGTGTATGTACACATAAGTGTACAAACATATAAACGTATGCGTGCACGGACATATATACAGAGAATACATTGATATATTCATATACAAACAAAATTAAAATATCTACATTTGGTTGAGGTAAAAAAAGGGAAAGGACAAAGTGGGCCTTAATAAAATGACCAAGACTCTTCGCGGACAATGATTATCAATACCAAATACGTCGACACAAAATTGGGAAGAACAAAATCTAAACAACCCATCAAAACAATCTTTACTATAAAAAAACAAACTTATCACTTTCAGAATTCAAATGCCTGAAAGAGACTGAAATGTCCGAAACACATGTAGCACATAAGTCTATGAAATGATAATAATTAACAACAAGCAACTAAATGCCAAAGATTAAATCATTTACGAACCTGTTCATTTTTGCGTTTCTCTCGTTGGACCAACAACAACAATAACAACAACAATATATATATATATATATATATATATATATATATATATATATATATATATATATATATATATAGTGCTGCTAATAGTTATTTGAACAAGAAAGCGATTTGCTTCTTTTCGTTTTAAGAATAAAAAATAGATCCATTTAAGAAAAAGTTCAGTCAACATTATAGGATTTTCTTGTGGTATATGTATTGCATATCTTGTGGTGCAATTTTTTGTTGTATATAAGATTATATACAAATTTAATACAACGCCTAAAAAGGTAGTGGAGACGCTGGTTCACTTTACAAGTTCTGTTTACTGTACAAGAATATACTATGATAAATTTTTCACCATAAAGTAAAATCTTTTCAGAAAATCTTTCGCACTACAGTCACCAAAATGTACCAAGCACTTAATGAGTGTTTAAAATAAACATAAATTTACATAAATTGTGAGGTGGGGCGAATGACTGAAATTTCTATGCATAAGAAAAAGAAGTCCCCAACGAAATGCGAATTTATATATATATATATATATATATATATACATCATCAAGTGTTGTTGATACCATAGAGTTCTCTCACACACTCTCTCTTTTTCTCGCAATCCATCCCTATCTGCCACCGCTCTTGGTAGCTCTCTTATACTAAACTCGGTGTCCACACAGCAACCATATGTAAATACTAGCTGGTTAGCCAGAACAAGCATGTCCATGTGTTTAGAAGAGAACGTCCTTTATATGTGTTCGTCTTTACTTCTCCACTTGTGCCTCACTTATCTTGATCGTCTTGCTGGGATAATTTGTGAGATGACCTGCCAGCTGCTGTTTTGTGTTTTTTGCCACGTACAACTTGTTCATAACAGCACGTTGCATTCTTGTTTACTTCTCATCAAGCTTTTTCTCCATGCGTTTCAGTAATGTTCCTCTGGTGCATCCATTCAGTAGTACTGATACAGCAGCAGCTTGAAAGAAATCCCGTTTTATTTCATCAGAGAAATAAGATTTCCTTTTGATCGATAACCTGTCAATAGCTGTCCTCGCCTTTCCCATGAGTACATTAACATTGCTTTCAGTAGATGAGATAATACTCCAGAAAAAAAAAACTTCTCGCACTTCCTGAGGACTCGAATTGCAATCATCTTATGAGGATAGGAAGGGGAAACAAACGAAAAATAGTGGGTCCTAAAAACAAATGGACTAATGATCCTATATACTCTTGCCAAGTTAAAATCGATTTTTCTGAAAAAAAAAAAGGGAGAGGGGTAAAAAACGTAGTTTCACTGACCTGGTATAGGCTGTCTTTTTTTCGAAGGACCCCAAATCCTTTTTACACCCGTAAGATAAAAAAAAATTAAGGTCAGTCCTTTTTACTCGACATAAACACATGACAATTGCTCACTTTTCATCCAAAGAATTCCAAAGAAGAGAGTCTTCATCTCTAAGATTTCATTTTGATTTTAAACCAGTTTCTTTTGCGAAAAGGTTTCGCTTTCGTTAAATCCTTTGTCGGATAATCCAAATTACGACTTCCATAATGCCAAAAAAGAAAAAGAACACAGCGACAGAACTACATTGCTACACCCAACATGAAAACCAGGAAGCCTTCAAGAATCTTAAACAACAGCCACACAACCGGGGAGTAAAAGAAACGTGTACTCGTCAGGTGAGTGACGTTTTGTCGTTGTTAAGGCACCTCATCCCGGGACCGCACGGCCACGATAAGCGACTCTTATCCTTCGTCACACGAAGCTCCTCAATTGTAATCTCGAACAGGCCCTCCACGCATCAACATTTGATGTAATATCTAACGCGAGAACAGTGTCTGAGAACAGTCTTTACCCAAGAGAAGACTTTCAGTGCATGCCGACATTTGAGAGAGGAGCACTTGTTTCTTGCCAACAGGAAAATCTTCCAATCATCCAAATGCACACTTCTCAAGGTCGGAAAGGCCACCTTAGCGTTTTTCTTCCAGAATCCACCGCTTGCATCATATTGTGAGCCAAGCCGACCGGAGAGACTTAGGCGTTAAATGTGTCGGCGTGTCTCCACATTCAGTACACTTTTGCCGCCTTCGTATTGGTGAAGGTAGCAAATTTGACCAACCAATGAAGTCTATTTTTCCCAGCAGGAGATAAGAAATGAACCAGACGCCAAGTATCTTTCACAGTCCGTCAATCTAACTGGTGGGGCTTGAAAAGGTACATTTCCACGAACCCAACCGTATACTCACCGACTAGTAACAGTTGATTTAATTTGCGAACTCTCCCTCATACCTTTCGATTTTTTTGTTGACTTCCCTAACCTGGACGTTGCTCGTTACAAGCATACTAACATCCTCAGCTGAATACGTGGCCGTGCTGGTAGTAACAGTTAACGTCATTCAACGTAGGATTGGGTTAGCCCACAACTACTTGAGACGGGTACTTCTTGTTATGTATGAAGGCCAGATTCACCTTAGCGATGGAAGTTTCTAAACTATTTCCTGCCTAATCTCGATTCTAAAGCTGTTTGTGAATTCGTCTATTTAGTTTGAAACATCTAAATAATTGGCAACAAAAGATTTGATTTTAATCTTAAGCTTATCCCACTAACTATTCCCAATTGCTGCACCCATCAGTTTACACTTTATTATTTGTTCAATCAAGCTCGTAAAATTCTTCTTATCCAACAACAATGCGTCGAATTTCCTGTAACAATGCAATGAACTTAGATTTGTTTAATTTTATTTTATTGTATCCCAAACAAATCTGGAGTCAGAATAATCAAAACACTGAAAACTTGGACACCTAATAAATCTTTGTCAACTCAGATAACAAAAATTCAGTCGATATAACTTGAATGTTGAACTGAGGCACCTCTACTGGTCTATGCCCATTGTATCCTTCTGAGATACTCCTTTTAGAATTGTCGACAAACTTACGGAAGTGTTATGCATCTAAATTGTTTGTAATCTGTTTTGCTCCTCGCGTCTATCTACGGATGAAGTTTCTTGGTAAATCTGGCAGCAGTGGAAGTGGTGCTGTTTGTGGAGTCTGCGGCTTCAGGGTAGGAAGCTGAAGGGCAAACATCTTCCAACCAGGATGTGAAAGAGAGGGTCTGTTTGGGAAACGATGCGATAGAGTGAGAAGAGAAAACAGAATTTCTCATTGTAGCTTAAGTGAAACGAATTAGTTTATACATTACTAAAAGTTTCATATACAGCTTCAAAATGGAGAGGATTTTGATCAAAGATTGACATTAATACAACAATTTCTTTAAAAATCGGATAGATGTTATCATCTTTATTAGTTGTTTTGACGGCATGTCAACTCGTATTGGGTTATTTTATGCCGTGTAATGGCAATGAAAGGGCACTAAACACTACCCTGAACTCTAGAACTGCAGCATCACCACCATTCATTCCCAGGACACACCCTTTTTTTGAGTGGAGATGCCCCATCGATGCGGTGGCGTTTTTGTTCTATTATTACTAATTTTAAATATGAATTTATTAATTTTGATTGTAGATGTTAAAATTATTATAATTTTATAGAGTCACCTTTTTTAAACCCAATATAGATTTGCTTTTACTCTTTTATCATTGCAATTTTACTTATAATGTGATGAAGTGGAGGAGAAGCAGATTCTATTTATGGGTCCCATTGTGAAGCTCAGTAGCAACAGTCTAATCTTAGGAAAAAGAATCGAGAAGTGATATTTCCATCGTAAAAAATACGCTCCGATTCAACATTCTGATTTTAGACCGAATAACCAATTCATAAATAAATAATACCGTCAGCTTGAAGAGACAACTGCGTGCATATATTTACCCAACCCTTCCGCCACAAACAGGATCTGAGACTAGGTCAATACTCAAGTAGAGTATAGCTAGTTTGAATTCAGAGTTTTCTTTCTCCGAGAGTGGTTGCCTTACCAAGACTAAAGAACCCAATCAGTCTTAATATCTACCTATAGCTGGGTGGGAAAGGAAGGGAGTTTATGCCTTACCAAAGAGCATTAACGCTAGGTGAAACGCAAACAGCCCTGTCCAGGTTTTGAACTCGGGTCATCAATTCCATTTCCCATGACAATAACCGTTACATTATTGGAAATGTTCTAGTAATTATTTAGAATGGTGGAAAGAGAACAAAATAATTGAATTATTAATAATCCAAACTAGAACACCAGGTCTAATCATTGGAGAGTGGATAGTACTGTTTCAGAAGCTCACAAAATTGTAATGAATATGAAAATAATGCATTTATATATATATATATATATATATATATATATATATATATATATATACAGAGAGCGAGCGAGAGAGAGAGAGAGAAAGAGAGAGAGAGAGAGAGAGAGAGAAAGAGAGAACTGAAAAAATGTGAAACGAAGATCATACATTTGGGAACGCTTAGAAGACTCCTGAAGAGCATTACAGTTGGGAAGAATTGAAAATTTGAAGAACTGAATCCACCCTGATGATAGCAATAATAAAATCTGCTAGAAAATTGAAAATAGTGCAAGGATATTGGGAAAACTTTCTATCACTTAATCTCCCATGTAAGTTTCGAGATGCCGCTGATGTGAAAACTCAATAAAAATAAATTTTTAAAATTTTGGGAATTAAAAAATTGAGAAGAAATTAAAACTATCCAACTGACAGATGAAATAGCGAACATAGTGCTGGACAACTGAGAAAAGTTGCTGTCACTTGATCTCAAAAGAAAGAGTGACTTAAAAAAAATAACGAATTGCTTTAACATTTCTAGAAACATAACTTTGAGCACATACATGAAATTTAGAAAGTCCATTTAAAATGACATTAAACCGTTGTTCATCGCCCTTTTATCCCCTGAATTCATTTAACGATTCGACTAATGAAATATGACAAGAAATTGAAAGGGTTTTCATCGATTGTAAAAAGAATAACAAATAAATATTAAACTGTAAATGAAATGTGATATTTTTCCTCAATGAAAGCACCTCGAAGTAATACGATAGAAGATTGAAAGTAGAAATATCTTGCACACGACTCTCATAATTTTGGAAAGATTAGAATAAAGCTATTCGTCCGTCGCCGTCGGGTCAATAATTTGGCGTCCGGCTTTTTTCAAACCATTCAGACACTGACTGCTCTGAAAATGAGTAACCTAAGCAACGATAACACGACTGGACGACTGCCACAAGAATTAAGCCAATAGGCAATCGGATTGGCAAGACAGACAGACAGACGGACAGACGGACGGAAAGAAAGAAAGAAAGAATGATTGTAAGGATGGGACTAAGACAGAAAACTAATATGAAAAAAAAAAACAACATAAGTCATGCGAAGAAAGAAGAAAGAAAAGAAGAGAAAAGTCTAAAAATGCAAAAATGAAAGTAAGCAAAGAGAAATTAGGAGAAGAGGTGTGAAGAAAGAAATTAAATAGAGTGAAAGGCTGAAATAAAGTTACGAGAATAGAAGATAGAAGATAGGAGAAAAAAACATAGCAAAGAAAGAAGGCACAAGAAAAAAAAAATTGAGTTGATATAAGTAAAAAAGGGAAAAAATCTGGAAAGAAAGAAAGAAAGAAAGAAATGTCTAAGAGTGAAAGCAAGAAAAAAATATGAAAAACAAAAACAGGAAATGGAGAAAATGGAAGAGAGAAAACACTGGTTTAACTGAGCAAAAAAGAAAGCAAAGGAGAGAAAAGACTAAAAACACGAATAAAATTAAGAAAGATAAGTAAAAGCATAAGAAAAAAAATAGAAGAAAGGAAACACTAAAGCAAAGAAAGAAAGAAAACAAATGAAGGGGAAAAACTAAGAATGGAGTTGTGAAAGTAAAAATAAAGAAAGAAAAAGAAATACGAATACATATTGATCTAACCAAAAAGAAAGAAAAAGGAAAGAAAATAATGTTATTGGAAGATAAAAAAGAATAAAGAGTAAACAAGCAAAGAAAAAAAAAAAGAAAAAAAAGAAAAGCATTGTATGTAGAAGAAAACTAAAAGAAAAACAGTGATCAAATGAACGAATGAAAGAAACAAGGAAGAAGTTAAATAAAGTAAGTAGGAAGGATAGAATAAAGAAAGATTAGAAAAAGAGACTTAGGCGGTGAAAGTCGCGAAATGAAATCGATCATTAATCGATAACAATCACTTTTCTTGCCAATTATCGCTGAAGTTCGAATCTGATTTTGTATGACAGAAATGGAGCCTTACCTTAAACTGACCTCTGGTTAAGCCATCAAAATATTGATTTAATCAACTAAACCAAGCTTAATCTAACCCAAAGACAGAGACATGGGGCACCTAGTGAAAATCGAACTCATTAGCGATGATCTGGCAGCCGATTTTGTTTAATATTACAGAGCAGTATGCATCCTAAATATTGTTGTCGCTTCTGCGTTAAATTGAACTGACCTATTAAAAAATCTATATACCCACACTCATACATAAAAAATATCTGTCTACAGAGGAGACATTGTCAACAAAACGCGGGTATCGCAGGTTATACAACAAAATAATGTTTATCAATTGGTATTGATGATAATTAGTGAACCAAGCCGAGGCTTTGTGAATTAACTATTCAGTTGATTAGTTTATAGTGGTGAAGTAGTGCCCAGAACCAACCACACTTTTTGGGTGAGCTGATAGCTGAAGAATGGAGCACCGATATGCCACAAATTTTCGGCTCCTAAACTAGATACCCTAACAAGACAAGAGATCTGAGTCTGTCATACTATCTTACCAATAGTTGGAGGGAGGAGATCGACGCATGCGTTTTCTTTTCTCTCTCTCTCTCTCTCTCTCACACACACACACACACAGATATATGTGTATATATATTAAAGATAAGCAAAAGTGTTAAGACAAATGATGATATTGTATTAGAGTTATTTATTTTTTCATTGTTCTCAACTAGTTTCAACCTTAGAAGAAAAGTTTTTGTGAATGTTTTTAAAACTCTTTTTAGAAAAGTTGATATGCTCTAGAGAAGCGACAAAAAATGAGCCGGTGATGTTGGATTAAAATTATTTTTCGGTATCCAAGTGTCATCCCCTAAACTTTACATGATTTCTGCTATCGTAGATTCCTGGCACTGAGCTCTCTTTTTCAGAGATATGTTAAGCTTAGGCAGAGTGTATTTTCAACCTAGCTGAGATGGCTTGGTTAAGTATTTATTTAGTTTGGTGGTATTTTATGGCATATCAGCTCTGGTGATTTATTTCATGTCAAATATACGTGGTGCATTCAATAAGTTTCCAGGCATTGTACAGGTATTTAAAATTGTCAAATACACTTGAAAATTCAATATGTTATTGCTATACATCTTATGAGATGATTGACCAATTTTTATGATTTCAGCTTCAAATCAACAGCTACATCAGCAATTGGAATACACCCTACTAAATCCTGATTGTCACTGCTGGTGCATTTCAAAAATGCAATCTGGACGTGAGGACACTTTAGAAGAACGATATGCTATAAAATTCTGTTTTAAACTTGGAAAACGTATGGAAAACGTCTGGAATGCTTCAGACTACTTTTGGAGTATCTTGCATGAATCGAGCATCAGTTTTTCAGTGGCATAAGAGATTCAAGGAAGGCACGGAGTCTGTGATGGATGATGAGAGGTGTGGAGGAGTAAGGAAGTCAATACACCTGAGTTGATTGGCCAAAGGGTTAGGGTTAGGGTTACTATGTTGAGCTTTTAAGGGAGTTCAGGAAGAGATTCGGTAGGAAGATGCCAGCACTCTTCAAATCGACTCAGTGGCATTTCCACCAGGACAATGCTCCAGTCCATAACTTCATTCTTGTCACAAACTATTTGACCAAGATGGGCATCAAGATAGTTCCTCACCCTCCCTATTGTCCAGACCTTGCTCCCTGTGACTTTTGCTTATTCCCTAAGCTTAGAGACTGTCGTTATAAGACAACTGATTTGATGAAAGAGGCTGTGACGACGGTCATTGACACGCTCACACAAGAGGACTTCCATGGGGCCTTGAAGAAGTTGTTGGAACGGTAGAACAAGTGCATTGCAGCCGGAGGAGATTACTTTGAAAGGGAATGTATGTGTTTTGTAAGCGAATAGTTTGGAGGCAACACTATTTTTAAACGAGCCAGGGTTCATTTTTTTGGTCACAGTTAAATCATTTGTATCCTATATTAATAATTCTATTTAATAATTGATCATTTCTTTGTCCACAGTTAAATGATGTCAAGTATTGCTTTTCAACACAAATTATTATATTTAGTATTAATCATTTGTTTGCACACAGTTTAAATGGTTTCAAGTATAGCAATCTCAGCACAAATGAGTCACAGCCACTGCTTTCTAACATCTTGATGATATAATAGGGTTGGGTATTTTTTTGCCTCAATAACAATTTAAAGAATATATTAGGAACAAATAATATTGGTGCTAGGGTTTGACAGGACTAGACTATTGATCAGATCGGGATCTCTGACCGCCCGTCTACAGCAGTAAGGGTCAAAATAGATTGTTTACGGATCACGTGATCACTTTGCTAACCAAGTCTTGGATGGCTCAGCCACTGAGATCCCATCCTCAATGTTTATTTATATATGTGCGCACGTGCGTGTGTGTGTTACAGCCTGACTTAGATAATGGCAGCGATAGAAAGATAATTAACAGATTAACATTGACAGAAATAAGAAAGAATATATATATATATATATATATATATATATATATATATATATATATATATATATATATATATATCACTTTCTTCTTATTAATTTCCTTTTACATTTAATAAAAATACGGATGTTTCTTTTATATAAAAATTGTCCAAACTTATCTTCCCAAGAAAAGTAAATACCCGGAAATTAGTTTTGAAAGTAATTAAAAATTTGTTTGTGCTCCTCATTGAAACATGCTGATTGAAAAATCTTCTTTCACCCCTCCCATATATATATATATATATATATATATATATATATATATATATATATATACCGTCTAACATATAATTAATGGAGTCCTTGCAACGAAGATTCTAACATACTGGACTGTGAAATCATAGTAAGCTAGTTCTAACTTTAGTTGCGCTATTACACTCACTTTTGGACTAATACTCATGAGAAAGGTATGAATCCTTCTATTCCTTCCAACTATGGGGTAAACACTTCAACTGCCGTACTTCTACAAGAAGGTCGATATTACATAAAACGAAGAAACTACAGCAAATTTATGTACATACACATATACACATACAAACATATATATATATATATATTCACACACACACACACACACACACACACACACACACACACACACACACATACATATATATATATATATATAGTAGACGATAGGCTTTGGTTAGCCACCTTATTATGATATTAATCCTTTCCATTTACGAAGGACTAATTAGAATTACAGTTATCTCTGTCATATCTAGAATATTTAATTTATCAAGATCTTAGTCCTCTGGTTTATTAAAATTCCCGTTGTTGTTAATTGGTCAGCCATTTAAGAACCAAACAAACTCACTGCTGCCTGACTTCCCTAATCAAGCGGAAATCGATTTTTTTCTCAAAGATCTGAAGATGGTTATGTCGGGTAATAGATAATTGAAAAAAAGCCGCCCGGTGTGAATGCGTTATCATATTATTAAATATTTGATCGAAGATTACTTTATCTCTAAATCAGAGAGCCTAGTCGGCTAGGGATGAAGAATACAACGAATGCATCTCTACAGAGTGACCTGATATGACACTAAACAGTCTGATGATGAGGCTCTAGTAATGCAGGAGATTTCGGGAATGCGGAGAACTCTTTCATGGTCCGGAGTGGTAACACCTGATAGGGTCCTATCTATGGCTCATATAGAATCGTCTGAGATTTTAACTGAGTACAAAAAATGATTTATTTTTAAATTGAATTGTTTGAAATAGAACTGTTTGATCAGTTAACTGTGTTTAAAGAAATGACTGCTATTTAATTGAGTTGTTAGTAATACATAACAATACTTGGAAACATTTATTTCAATTAACTTATGATAAATTGAATTGTTTGAAATAGAACTGTTTGATCCTTTGTATCTATTTGTATCCACAAAATGCGTTTACAAATTATATATTTAATATACATGCAAATGCAGGATTTGGCACTAAATAAACAACCATGGTATGCAAATGAGACACCTGAATAAATAGAGAAAACCTCGGACACTTAGTACCGGGAATCACGAGGCTTGACACGCGATTTCCAAAGCACAACAATTGCGTCGCTGATAGGATATCTGACCACACTCTATGATCCTGAGTATGTGGAAACGTAGATAAGATGTTTTGTGGCGCTGGCCAGGGTAAAGAAAGTAAGAAACAGACGAAGCGAAGGGGAAAAATGAAATTACTGACATGTTCCTCACAACAACTGGGTGCGAAGCAATCCAGAAAGTTTCAACGATGGCATACCGAAGAAACCTAGAAGAGCTGACTTTCAAAGAAATTGGTGACGTAATAAAAAGGAATATCAGACCAAAGAAAAGGTTATTTCGAAAAGAACAAAGTTTCTGGACACAAGACAGCACTTCGATGAGTCTATTGTACAATTTGTACAGCAATTGAAAAAAGAGCTAGATATAGCGAAAGACTTTGCACCAGTGAAATGACCACAGAAGATGAATTGATCATGCTACGCTTGATAGAAGGAATGCCCGACCCGGCTTTTAAACATAAGTTATTGGAAATACTTCAAAGTGTTAATTTAACATGTATAGAGTTCATGCAGCAACTTGAATTAATAAAAAAGTATAACCAACAACCGAAAGATGGAGAAATTTACAACACAAACAAATACGTAATTCTATACAAATACTTGTGACGAACGACATGTCAAGAAAAAAATAATTGCCCAGCCTTCGGTAAGACATGCTCCATTTGCAAAAGAAAAAAATTATGCCCCGAAGGTGTGCAGATACAAAAAAAAAGTTGAGGAACTTAAAAACACGCAAGTGGATAGTGGGGGAGCTGAAATTTTCACGCTAAACACACAAACAAAAACTAGAGAAAAGGTAAAAATAAATGGAAATACTTCCACATGAAAGTAGATACTGGCTCTGACATAACATTTATTCCAGTGAATTTTTGGCAGGATTTAGAAAAGCAGAGACTTTAAAAGTTAACCTTGTAACAAGAACAATTCGATTGTACCATAATCAAAATATTAGGCATATTTGAAAGTATGTTTGAAACTAAGAATCACTTTGAGATTATACCTATTACAGTCGTGGCATGTACTAAAGACCATGGCTTGCTAGGTATAGATGTATTAAAAGTTGA
Source organism: Sepioteuthis lessoniana (assembly GCA_963585895.1). Classification (NCBI taxonomy): domain Eukaryota; kingdom Metazoa; phylum Mollusca; class Cephalopoda; order Myopsida; family Loliginidae; genus Sepioteuthis; species Sepioteuthis lessoniana. Next base: position 56,838,656 of record OY757922.1, read on the forward strand.
CACATCGAAATTAGTAAATTCTATGGAGTCGGAAGAACAAGAAATAAGATTACTTAAGGGTTATAAAGCAAGTATTTTCTTGAAAGAGAACTACCATCCAAGATATATCCAAGTAAGACGAATACCCATACACATTTTACCTATTGTAGTGTCAAAAGTAAAAAAAATGATTCAGCAGGGTATTTTGGAAAAGGTCCATCATGAGGGAAAGGTCAATCATGGGGGAAAAGTCAATCATGGACGAAGTCACTGGGCGTCTCTAGTAGTCCCCATTAAAAAGACTGATGGGGATATTAGAATATGCGGTGACTACAAAGTTGGTGTCAACCACTAATTATGTTCGGATTCGTTTCCCTTGCCGAGTATCGAAACCGCCAGTTACAAACTAGCAAATATGAAACACTTTGCGAAAATCGATTTCAAGTCGGCATATCACCAGATCGAAATAGACGACAAATTTACAGAAATTACCACACTGAACACAGCCATGGGATTATTGAAATGATTCTCGCTTACCCCTTGGAATTAAAACTGCAAGTCATATTTTTCAAAGAGTCATCGAGAAAATCTTCTTAGGAAAAATGGACAATATAATAGTATATCAGGACGAAGTATGCCCGAGAGGAATTAAAGAGTAAAACAGAACAAGTCCTACGGAGATTAAAACAGGCAGGTATAACAATCAATCGAGAAAAATGTAAATTATATTGTGAAAAAATATCTTATCTAGGATATCAAATATTTAGAGAAGGAATTTCTCCTGACGAAAGGCTAACCAACAAAATTGTGAAAATTTAAAAATTGGAATCTTTCTTGGGATTAATTTCTTCAGCAGATATGTTCCTAGATATAGTGACCTTATTGAACCATTTGTTGAAATGCGTAAAAAATGTAGAATTTACATAGACGCAGAAGCAAAATAAGGCTTTTATTTTATTATTTTAACATTGAAAAGGAAGCATTAGCCATAGTTTGGAGTATGGAGAGGGCACAGAATTTTTTGTTGGGCAAAAAGTTCCTCTTAAAATCAAACCACAAGCCCTTGGAATTCTTATTCAATCTGAGGAAGGAGTTACCCAGAATTTTAAGGTGGGCTATCAAAATCCTGGCATTTGATTTTGACATTATATAAGTTAAGGAAAACACTATCCCACATGATCCAGGCTAAGTAGAGAGGAACATTCGAAGGAGAGAATTATACAATGGGTGGAGATGGACGTACTATCACGCAAAACACTCAGCAGAGAAACCCAACAAGACCCGATCCTAAGCAGAATAATTGAACGCATAAGAAAGAATATATAGAGTAACTGTACAATAGCGGAGAGACCTTTCAAAGAATTGCAACATAAGTTAACGGTAGAGGGAGGCATTATATATAATGCAGACGGAATAGTACCACCCCAAATGTTAAGGAGGGACATAATTAAAAGAGAGCACTACGATATTCATGGCGGAGTCACTGCGACGCAAAGAAGATTGAGATTAAAGGCTTGATGGCCGGGTTATTGTAAAGATGTTGAGGAACTCATAAGAAGATGTCCTAAATGTACGGAGATCAAAACATTTAAACAAACCAAAATACATACATGGCCCAAAGAAGGGGACCATGTACAAGAGTCCATATAGACTATGCACATTTCCAAGACATAGGTTTATATTTGATCTTAGTAGATTCCTTCTTGGGTTGGCCAGAAATAATAAAGGTAAAAGAGAGGAAAGCTAAGACAAATATTGAGAACAATATTTTCAAGAAATGGACTGCCTAACACCATTGTCACGGACAACAGATCGGAGTTCTGCGATGAAAGTTTAATGTCGTGGTTAAGGAAAATAGGGTGCATGCCATACAAAACACCCCCATACCACCCTCTGTCAAACAGCATATCAGAAAGGATGGTCCAAACTGTAAAAATGGGTTTAAAAGCGTTTTCACTTTTCCACCAGAATATCGAGGCATACATCCCTAAATTATTCTGAAGTTATCGAATGGTTCCTCCTGCGGATAGAACGCAAAGCCCATCAGCATCAATGTATAGACAAATTAGAGCCCCAATAACCATGTCATTTGCCAAAAGAAATAAGGAGGCAAAGCAAGAGAGAGCGAAGTTTATTCTAAAAAAAAAACAACACACAGAACACAGCTGTACTAGAAAAAAAGTGCCGCCAATATTTGCTCATGCTGACCACTTTAGAACAAGGTTCGAGCCTGAGTATGTAGAAATGCCCTAGGAGGAACGCGATGAAACTAAGGAAGAGGAAATGTAAACAGAAGAAAACGTGGAGGAAAGCGGGAAGTGACAGATCAAAAAAGGGTGTCACATTTCGCAGGTTCAGGCAGGTGTTGCATGGTATGTAAATGAGACACCTGAATAAATAGAGCAAACCTTGAGCACTTAGTACCGGGAAATCACGAGACTTGACACGCGATTTCCAAGTCACAGAGGTTTTATTTGCCATAAAACCCAACCCAACTCTAAATCAGAGCATTTTAAGTTCATTGCTTCAATAAGAAATTTTTTTATAATTCGCATTGTTCCACGCATTTGTATCATAAAGTCAGATTCACTACAAATCTATCTTTTCAACATAACGTTAGAATGGATAATCACACTTTTTTATAAAAAAAACTGTGCAAATACAAAAGGTACATAATCGCAGCTCACTCCCACAAATGTCTTTCTAAAAATGCATTGAGAAGATAAAACCCAAATGCACCATAGAATCATACAAACTTAGGCATCATATTTTTCCACGCCACATACAATAATAATCATCTAAAGCCCTTCTAAACCACGAAGACGCAGCACTATTTCACGAAGACAACCGACTGTCCCTCGAACTACACAAGCATCACAACTTCACGAACAGAATCTCCCAAAATCTCATACAAACATCGGATGATGAAAAATTTTAAACATACTCACTCTCCCGCCTCCAGGACGAAAGCAAATGGAAACACATTAGACGCTCTAACCAACTTTCAATTCACCACCACCGAAATGGAAGTCCTCAGCCTAGGACTAAGATTTGCAACTGGCATATACATCACCACCAACACCATACTTGACAGCAACCGAAACTGCGACATCGACTTTTCCAAAGGTTTCATCCAAGGGATCATCCTCACTGCTATCTCACAACTAAATGAAGCATCACTCCCCAAAAAGCACAAAACCCGAACATCATCATCTCTGCCGCTGACAAAAGTGGTGGCGTTGTAATCATGTACAAACAAGGGTACGGTGACAAAATTAATTCATTTCTTGAAGATACGAACACCTATGAGATATCTAACCAAAGCATCATCAATAAAAAAACATTACCTGCTTCAAAAAGTTTTCAAAAACTCACAAAGAGCAAGAAAAAAAACCTGGACACCCCTCATCGAACACCACCCAACAATCCCACTTTATATGGCCTACCCAAAACCCACAAACCAGACACCACCTACGACCAACTATTTCCAGCATCAGTAGCACTACCCACAAAAAAGTTAGGGTCATAGATAAAGTATTAACCCCTCTATTCAGCACAATCAGCACCTCACACATCAAAAACTCCGGAAACTTACTTGATAAAATCAAGGACATAAACATACAAAACAAAACTATAAAAAGTTTAGACATAACTTCTCTCTACAAGAACATACTCGTAAAGAGGCCTCAACCTTCTTGCTACTCACTTCAGAAAAATTAAATTAGACTCACCTCTACCCATAAACACCATAGTCAACACCTGCAAATGCATAAAAAAACATGACCTATTTCAAATTTAACAACAAATTCTACAAACAAAAATATGGCCTCCCCATGGGAAATTTGCTTAGCGGAGTATTAACCTGTCTATTTCTAGAATTTTTAGAATCCGGCCTTTTTAAATACAGACTACCAAGCAACACCACATATTTCAGATCTATCGCCGATATACTTATTTTCCTACCCCAAAACATCAAAATTGAAGAGATCACAGAATAATTAAACAATATTGAACCCACCATCAACTTCACCTGAAAAAAATCTAATAACACGATACCTTTCCTGGACATCCTCAAAACAGTTTAACTTTTTAAGTCCACCACAAACCAACAAACAAAAACAATTACATACATTTCTACTTCCACAACCACAACAAAATCAAAACAGGCCTCATAATAGTCTTTTACCTAAGAGCACTCAGAATATGTAGCTCCCAATACCTTAATGAAGAATTCGAATACATCGAAAATTCCCTCAAAAGTTTTTCATAATAAATGCTAGAAAAAAAGCTCTTGAGATACTCTCATCAAATAAACCATAGAAAACCAACCCCACTATACCCATCATCCGTAACCGATCTCTCTACCCACTTACACACAGATACTCCATCCAATAAAAAGTTTGCAACAAACATTACATCGGCGAAACTCAACATAATCTAGAAAAAATAATTTACGAGCACAAACGATCAATGAAAACAAATGATGATCGAAAAGCCCATTTCTCTCACATGTTAGAGCTTAAACACATTCAATGTTTCCCAAGTCATCCAAATCAAACTGCAAAAAATCCCCAAGACAACCAGAATCTGTAGTCATTTCCAAAATAAACCATATAAAACAACGTCCAGGTTTTACCAAATCTCATACCTGGTGAACATCAAAGTAAACGAAACAAAATAAAAATAAAAACGGATAGGAGAAAAACATTTTTTCACTCTGTGCCACCATACTTTTGAGAATCCTTTCCTTTTCCTTTCCCTATCACTTTACCTATATTGTGGTGTCTAGATTGTAATTGAGGTGAGGATGGGCTCTCACCTCAATTACAACCAAGACACCACAATATAGACAATTTTCTGCGACATCACATTATAGTCGACATATTTCCATAAAGCAAGTTATGCCAAAACCCCTTTTCCCCCAAACCCCTCCCTACTTTTTTCTTATCAGCCCCCTAGAATTTATCTCCACTTTCAAAACAAAAAATCTTTAATGAAATCAGATACATTTGACTTTAAATTCCTCCCAGCTTTCCTGCTACAACTATACTCTCTCTACCATCTAATAATTTCTCCTCACATGCTATTAAATAGAAAAACTCAGGAAACAGTCTCTGTCTGAAGAAATTAGAGATGAAATAAAGCTTAACGAAATATCACACATCTAAATTTGAGTTAAGTGTTTGATTCATCCAACTTTCCATGCATTTCTATATATATATGTATATATATGATTAAACTTTATTTAGAAAAAAGGTTTCATTTACTCTAGAGAAGACATATGAAATATGAAATTTATTGTTATGAAACAATGGAAATGATATCCTCGTAAAAGAACAGTTGTGGTACCTTTTAACCCCCAGCTGGGGGTAAAGGGTTTCATACTTTTTAAAAGTGCATTTGTGTTTACTCTTACCTATTTAATGTATACATAACGGGAAAAGTAAAGATTAGGTTTTAAAAGATATTTCAATTTCGTAGATATACGAGAATCATTAAATAAGTTTCCGGACTTTTTTCGTATGGGCACTTTTATTGATAGAACATATATGCAACTCTAGTCCCCTTCGAAGTTATCTCCTCCGGCTGCAATGCACTTGTTCTACCGTTCCAACAACTTCTTCAAGGCCCCATGGAAGTCCTCTTGTGTGAGCGTGTTAATGACTGCCGTCACAGCCTCTTTAATCTCCTCAAATGTCTCATAACGACAGCTTCTGGGCTTACAGAATAAGCAAAAGTAGAAGTAGTTTTTGGAAATTTTTTCCATTCTTCACTGATTACACGTTCTAATTCCTGAAAGATTTTGGTAACCCGTGATGTATTGAACTTACTATTTTTGCCATAGATTTTCGATTGGATTCAGGTAAGAACTCGTTGAAACCCTTGACAGAACGGTAATCTTCTTTTTCTGAAGCCTCACAGTTACTTGTTTAGACATATGTTTAGGGTCATTATCTCGCTGGAAAGTAAATTGCAGACCTAGATCAAGATTTTGCGCTGACAGTTGTAGATTTTATCCAGAAATTTGATGTAGTCTTCCAATTTCATTATTCCTCTTATTGCAATTAATTTGTCTTGGCCCCCTTGAGCTAAAATAACTCCAAAACATCATCGAGCCGCCTCCATGTTTTAAAATCGGCATTGTATTCTTTGGGGGGAAAACCTTACCTTTCTTGTGCCAAAGCGTCTGTATATCATTATGTCCCAAAAGCTCAATTTTTCTTTCATCATTCCATAGTACTTGTTTCTAAAAGCAATTTTCTTTGTCCAAGAACGTTTTGGCAAAATTAAACTGAGTAACAATTAGACATGGTTTGTAAAGAGGGGTTCGTCGTGGTTGCTTTCCATACAATCCATTTCTATTTAAACAACCTCGTATTGTGCGAGTACTTACGCTGATACCCGACGTATCCAATCATTTGGCGACGTCTTTCAAAATAACTCTTGGGTTTATATTAACTTCGAGACAGTTTTCGAGCAGTTCTCGGTAACAATTTTGGTTTTCTTTCACGCCCAGTCAAATTCCAAATCATGCCAAACTGTTTAAACTTCTTTTTAACGGACTGTATCTAAATATAGGGATAGCTAACCGGTCTGAGATGGCACTGTAACTATTTCTCGACTTGCAGAAGTTAATTATTATCTGACTCAAGTTAACACAAAGCTCCTTTATATTTCCAATTGTGTTGTTAACTTAAGAATAACAATGGTGACACTCTGTGTACCACCTGATATTTTTTGCTGGAATTATCACGAATATTCTAATGAATAGATAGACTAAAATGGTTCACCGATAAAATGATTATGTAAATTACTTATACATACACAAATCAATCAATTTAAGACAAAAATTTTCAACTGTATGAATTATTTTGTCTATTTCCTATTTTGAATAATTCGCCTGTTAAATTTGTTGCATTTAACTTGTTCTAGAAATTGAATTTTATATTACTTCCTTTGTACTTATTAACATTTAAAAAAACCTGACATCATACTGGCATTATATTCTGGGAAATAGATAAAAATATTCAAAATTGATGGGTGTTCGAATACTTTCGTCGTTGAATATATATATATATATATATATATTTGTGTGTGTGTGTGTGTGTGTGTGTTTACTTTAGAAGAAAAATCCAGTCTTCAGATTTGTCACTTTTTGATATGTTGCTTTGGCTCTCAGACAGCAGACTAGATTAACAGGATTAAGTATGACTTGTAGGCACCTACCTAAGAGTGATTTCTCGCAATTCTGTTACGGTCGTTATTAGTTTAGCGTATTTAGTCTGTGTTAGAAGCTTAAGTATTGCGTTTAAGTTCGTGACTTCTGTAAGTAAGTATCAACAAAGCGATATATCTTATTTCTTACCGCTTATGTAAACTATAATATTACGAATTAGAATTTATCAAATGCATCAGATCATTCATTCACGCGAATTACGAGATACGATGTGTATTGAAAAAGTATCAAGACTTGATCTGTATCTACAAAGAGAAATGAACGATAAAAGAAATGTTGATTTTTTCTTTGGAATATCACCCTTGGCATTCAATATACTAATTCTGACGAATTTTTCATTAGTCTGAGGCTTGCAATTTAATGAGTTGATAGCACCATCTTAATTAAAACACGTGAACTCTTTTTTATCTGTGTTTATGGAGAGATGAATGTCTATTGCTGCCTGCTCCAGGATATGCTGCCGAGATTCGACTTGAACAGGTGTTTTTGCAAGAAGCACATGATTAACTGTGTAATCTACATCAGAAATACTTTTTGTTGGACATCGTCTGCGTTTTGCTTTTAACCACTTTCTTTCATTGGATCAACAGACATTTGTAGTACTTAATCTTGGCAGTTTATGAATAGAAATGGTACCAATGTATCTATTTGCAAGTATCTCCTTGCTTCAATATCAAAGAAATCAGTGTCACCAACGGGTGAGTGAACTATTGCTTTCGTGTCTTTATAGAGCCGCATTAAAGCATTAACAGTTTCTTTGGGAATATCATATCCTAGAGGTATATTCTAAATATTTCTTCTGTGTATGGAATTAAATACCTTCGAGAAATCTATATACATAAATGTTGCCTCGAGATTTTTTCCCTCGAAATGATTCGACGAATAGTCAGCATTTGAGAAGTTGAGAATCGATTTCTTCAAAAACCATTCTGATTTTTCCTAAGAACTTGCTCAACTTTTATCAAAATTTATACCAAGAACACAAACTTGGTTAAGAGTCTAAAAGGATACAAAAATAATGCCACAATGTCAAATCAATAAAGAAAAAGAATGATAAGTATACCATGGATTCTGAAAGACGTCTTTGTCAAAGAGTCAATAGAAGTAATTGTCCAAAAATCTTATGGCAGAAATATAACCAAACAAGACATTCACAAAAACGTTTTTCCCCTGGGTAAGAAAATGTAATCAAAAGAATAAGCAGGGTAAATAAGAAAATTTGTTGTAAGAAACAGTATTGTACATAATTCATGGAAGAGAAATGGAAGCTTTGATTGTGGATGAACAGTTTCCTTCTTAAAAACGAAGACTTTTGAGGAATTAGTGCTGGATACTCAAAGATTGAGATTTTCAGATCTAGTCGTGACACACGCTAATGGATAGTAAATGGTATAAAGCAGTATGATGCAAGTGCTTATTGAAATAGGGGCGATTAAAACCTGGTCAAAGCCATATATAGCGCCAAACTTCGGTTGGGCGATGATAGTGGGCGAGAATTAGGCTAAAAAACAAGCCCAGATAAATTTTAATCTGAACAAATTGAAAGTAAAGGGTTGGAAATGCCACTTAGTAACAACGATAAATTTACTTTATGGAAGATGCTAAGTTCCTCCTCCTTAGCACAGCTATTTCCTACACCGCTACGTTAGTCTCTTCAAAAGAGAAGAGCGTAATATTGTACCAAATGATCCCAACAGAGGAAGTCCTTCTCGAAAATAAAACGGTGGTTTTAGTAGACTATGATAAACAGGAATGGTATAAACCAAATACCAGTTATGGTAGTTAATTTGTATAATGCAACTGTAAAGGTGCTTTGTTACAAAATCGAAGAACAATTCGAAATAAGATACTCTTTCTTGCCTTTAATCAATGCTTCAGTTTGATACTGGACATGACATATCTATGACAACTTATAACAACAACAAAAAAAAATTCTTGAATTTTCTTTTCAATCAATTCCCAACGTATTAGGACAATTAAAGTGAATTTGTCTAAGGGAGAAGTTCAATGAAACTAAAAAGGTAGGTTATGAAGAAAGACAAGAAATGGGTTCTCTTACATAGACTATTGCTATTAGCTTAGTTATTTCTATGATCATACTGCTGTTCATTTTCGTACAAGATGGAGGCAAATGTCATTGATCTACGGGAACTGACACAGAGTGACCAAGTGGAAATAGAGTCTGTTGGTAAGAAACAAGCACGATAGTCACCAGCCGAACTGAAGGAACCTTTATGGTTGCCACAAATAAAAGTATCTCCTGTTTAATGAACTATGACTCAAAAACAAAAATCGTTAAAAGAAAAAAGTGAAAATTATCAATGGCGATCTTTTTTTGAAATTGCTTTTAATATTGTGTTCCTTCTCAATATAGTTTATCTTTGTACAATTTATTTTTCCTTGAATCTCTTGTTATTTACCTATTAAATGAGTAGCACGATGAATGGAGGGGGAATATAACACATCAATGATTTCTACTTGTGTTGTCATAGATCATCTCTATTACTGCTTCTCCATTATTTTTACTTCTGATTCGTTTTAGTCATTTTTTCGCTAAAAATATCTATTTATTTGAGTTGAAAAAATAATTTGATAAAGCATTCATTTTACTAATTTTAACAAAAGTAAGTCGTTATACACAGAAAATCAGAAAAGACGGTATTGTCCATGGTCAGGAATTAGAGAAAGCGTTATCGGCAGAATAATGATATTTAGTTTGTCATAAATGCGTTATATAGAAGGCTACATCTAGTAAAGGGCCGGTAGCAATGCAGTTGGTGTCATTGACAGGCGGTGGGCATGTGGTGACCTAAATTACTAATGCCCAAAAATTATTGAAAAACCTTTTAGCTGGAAACTTAATGTTATCAAATAATTAGCTAATTAGCTGTTATTACTGTTAATAGGACTCAATTATTATTTCTTTCTGATCAGAAAACAGAGAAAATGTACCAGTATAAATCAATCAGTAAATGGTTTCAGCTTTTATAAAAATATTTACCAACAAAGCATAAAAACATGTTTACAAAAGAAAAAAAGAAAGAATAAAAAACCCAAAAAACAAAAACAAAAATGAGACATAGAGGAACAATAATTTTGATAATATTTGAAAGTTTTATTTAACGATTTTTTCATCTCTATTGTCTTCGCTCTCCTGAATTATTTATACGCGTTTCAGGGAATATGATGAAAATAGCATTGTAGAATTAAGGAACAACATTAAAACATCTACTTCTAGTTCTGAAAAATAGTTTATAAATTAAAATGTAAATTAATTGTTTAACTGCTTTACAGGCTATCAAATAACAGGTCACAACATTCTACAGACATTCTCAAATGTATTAAAGATAACAAAATTAAATATAAGATTGCAATATTTTATTGGCAATAACGATGTAAGGAATACACAAACAAAATTCTGACCGCCCGGGTTTATGGACTTTTATCTAGTGGTACAAATACCGGCTGCTTGAGTCCAAAGGGTTAAGAAAATCAAACAAGCAATAATTCTTGAAAAATACGTTTGACAATATAATTCTGCACCATCTTTTCACAATACAATTATGTATTCTAGAAGTTAGCACAAATAAAGAATTTCTGAAAGTTTTTAATTCGACAACCTTAAACACCATAAAAAGACGGAAGGAAGATATCTGAACTGTGATATACTGTGAAATTTCTAAATAACTCTAATTTCTTTCTTTCAAAATATCTTTATACACTTGACAATAAAAAAGCTCTATGATTAAATATTTCCTCCTATTTACGACATTTTAATATCTTTAGAGATACTAGTTTCTAGGTCGGATAAGTGATCACATGTTTGGTATACCTTTTCTTCCAACAAATATGTACATTTTGAGAATCTTAATAAATAATAATGGAATCTGAGTAAGAAGTGTAGTCGCTAATTATCTAGTTATTAGGCATCACTGACACGTTCCTTGCTAAATATTTTATTAATAACTGCAGCTGAATAGTAATTTAAGCTACTACATGTCCGTCTCCTATCAAAGACTCCGCTTGCATGACTCATCATCATCAATATCATGAATGCGTGCTGATAACATGGATTCCTTTGACTCTCTCTCTCTCCCCCCCCTCTCTCTCTCTCTCTCTTCATCCCAATGACGATTGATTATTTCTAATTAAATTGTTCTGTTCACCAAGTATAAATAATTGATTTATCCTAAAGATGAAAATTAACTCTTTCGTACTGAAATAACGGTGTATTTACCCAACCCCTCCGCCTCCGTCAGAGTGTGACCTAAAATCAATTTTTAAACGGGGTACAACTTGCTTGAATTTTAAGTTTTCATTCTCTTCAACTGATTGTTGTACTAGGACTAAAAGACTTAGTTTGCTCTTCTATTTACCTATAGTCGGGAAAGAATAGATGGATTCTGACTCATGAAACGCAAACAGCCTCGCCCAGGTGTTGAACTCGGGTCACCGATTCTATTTCCTGTGGCAGTTATCGTTACCACTGGATACGAATGTCTTGGTTACCGAACACATCTCTCAAAGCATTACTATCTTTACATGACAATCTAAAAGCGTGAACTTGTGCCAGACTAAGCTGAAATAAGTAAGTCAAGGGTTTTGTCTTGATCCAGATTTATTGGCCCTTTAAGAATGCAAAAAAAAATCATGCAGTGAACAGAATTCATTAATGGCTTGAATAATGACAAATTTTTCCGATTAAAACGGTTGCTTAAAAACTGTGAATTTATTAAGAAATGCAAATAAGCGAATTGAAACACGTCATTAAAACTGTCGAGTCGATTAAGTGTGTGCTCAATAACTAAGTTAATAATAAAATCAATAATCGCCATTTCTACCATTTAAGGCACTCCACGTTATTAATTACTACTTTACACGAGCTGTTAAAAATTATTTGAAAGTAGCATTGCACTTGTATTTTAGAAAATGAAATGCTAATATATATATATATATATATATATATATATATGTGTGTGTGTGTGTGTGTGTGTGTGTGTATAATTGTTTGTTTTTTTGTAGTAAAACAAAAGAATTCATCAATATATTTTCTTTTTTCTAGTTAAGTAAATAGCATTAAACAGTTTGTGTGAGGTTCAGTTCTTTTTGTCAGATTCTTTTTGTGAGTAGTGACAGGTGAAGGTAAAAAACAACTGTTTTTTTGCTTGTCTTGAGATTCTTTTCATTTATGAGAAACACCAACAAAATGCCAGAGATTGGTAGAATAGGTACTTATCAACTTTCTACTGCTGATTCGCGATCAAACTCATGTATCGATATTCCAATAATCTAGGCAAGTAGTCCCCCCCAAATTTAAATGTATGGATTGTTTCATGTCTTTGTGACGTTGTTTCTTTTTATTCTTATTGTTTTCACCCTCGGCTATTCTAATCAACGCCGGTTACATTTTAATGATTATTATTGGAGACAAAGTAACAACAAGTCTCCATGGATCTCTAGAATTTTCCTCAGTATTTTTTGGACTTAAACTCTATTGTTATCTTGTTTACTTCCGAATTCGAATCCCTCTAAGTATTTTTGGTATAAATATTGCCAAAGAAAATGTTTAGTTTTTAAAAGTAGCTTTCATTTCTGATTTACACTCCCGTCCAGTAAAAAGAAATACAAAGGGCAAAAGAAATTCTATGAAATAGCCTTTCAACCACAAAAGAAACTTTTCCCAATATTCAGCTGTCTGAAAATAAATCGAACAGTGTAGGGAGGTTTTTGGGTGGCCGAGGATACCGGACGCTTTAATTGCAATCGGTAAGAATTGTCTCTGGGTTGAATGATTCTAATGACATGGTTGTTTAATGCCATGAGGTGAGAGAATCACGTGCTTATACTTACATTTTTTGAGAATTTTTTGAGTCTTCTTTTCGAGAATAGATTTTGGTTTGCGCTTATCACCTTAATCAGCATGGCCATAGTTAAGTCTCTTGCACATGTTTCCCGATAGTCTTGCTTAATCTTACATTCCGATTTATTGCATTCGCTTGTTATGTGATTAACTATTTCATATCTTTCATCACTTAGCTTCTATATGTTATTCTGTGTATTATCAATTTTTGCTTTGACATAAGTCCTTGCGGCGTTATTTTGTGCCACTATTAACAGAGATTCATTTTCTTTCTTTATATATCAGTTTCGTTGTCATGTTCATGTCATCGCATGTGCAATTTAATTGGTTTGTCGCAAGAAATATCCATATTGCTGTTTTTATTCTAATGGAACATAAGACATTGATTCTTAGACACTGATGCCAGGGGTGTGTGATCTCTCGTGAAAATAGCGTTTATGCACACCCACGGTTTTGGAATGTGCCATAAGGTAAGATTAACTTGAAGTGATCCGCAAGAAGCATATCTCTCGAAGGGCGGACATAGAAATTGATCCCTTCCATCCGAATCTTTAGAGACAACCTGGAAGAGATGCAAGGTGAGTGATCTCTCGCGAAAATTTCTCGCATATATTATTCAGTAAGTCATTTATAATACCGTAATCATGTCATTTCTCATGAATTCTTTGCCAGGTCCGTTGTGGAAGGGGTGATACGCAACAATATTTGACCGAATTAATTGAAGAATCCATTTATTTCGTACTACTGAATATTAACAAGAAGTTAAGAACTTGTCATCTCCTGAGTTTTGCCATTCCACAGAGTGAAAGTAAAAGAAAGCGAAAAAGTAAAATACCTGGAACTTGCCAGAGAGTTGAATAAAATATAGAACATAAAAGTGACAGTGATACCCATTGTAGTTGGAGAACTTGGAACAGTCCATAAAAAATTAAAAAAATAGAATAGCTTAGCTGAATATCGGAGAAAAATTCGAGACCATTCACATCACCGTACAGCTTAAATCGATTTGAATTCTCAGAAGAGTGCTGGAGATTGCCGGTAACACAAACTTCAGGGAAAAACCACAACAACTGGTATAAAACACTCGCGAGGAATAAAAACTCACAGGGAGTATAATAATGTAGAAGAATCACAGATAATCTTTTATTGTATATATGAAATAAGCTTTGGAGTAAAAATGTTCAACTTTTGACACACCGTAATACTTTTCATAGAGGCCTCAGTAATTTGTTTAACACGGTAAATGTCTTATTTTTCATACGCAGAAATTATGTATTTTTTCATGTTAAGCAAAGATATTCATGCTGCACTGAAACCCAGACTGAGATATACATTATCGCTCATATATATATATATATATATATATATATATATATATATATATATATATATATATATATATATTTGTGTGTGTGTGTGTGTGTGTGTGTGTTAATTCATTTTTGTAAAAAAAAGTACAAAAATGGAAGAACGAATCAATTTTTTAAAAACGAAAGTCTCCTATGAGTCTGAATTTTTTGGATGATGGTTGATGGCATATCATCTAGAGTATTCGGCCAATTGTCCACATCATTATTGTTATATACACAACGTTTCGGTTGATGTGTGCGAATTCGACAATGAAGACTATCGAGTTTTACCAGAATGTTCACGAGTTCATCAAGAAACACCTGAAGAAGTCTGAAACGTCGTGGATATAGCAATAACGATGAGAACTATAGTCAGATAATATAAAGAAATTTAAGAAATTTATGAAAAGAAGTTTAAGTGTGAAGCAACGTAAACCCGGATCGAATGAATAAAGAAATCAGCCTTAAAATTCATTTATTTTCGAGCGCTTTCCTCCTGCTACTTTCAAAAACAGTACAATTCGTTTTTATCGGATTTAAACAAGGTTGATTTTCATCGTCTCAAGCCATTTAAAAGGTGATCTGAATTAGCTTTTCGGTGTATTTGCATTAGTACTATTTAAACAAAGTCATCTGTTGAAGCGTTAGTTGACGTTGGGCAACAGTTACGATTCAACTGAACATGGTGTTGGCTAGTGTGACGCTAAATGACGTCACACAGCAATTATGAAAGAGAAAGAAAGAAAGAAAGAGAAAGAGAAAGTGTGTGTGTGTGTGTGTGTGTGTGTGTGTTTGCGACATAAATAAGTAAACACCCACGCAATTTTATATAAAGTTAATTTTCTTCGAAACTAAAGATACCAGGATTTAATTATTTCTAGTGGAACAGTTTACAATCAAAACAAATGCAAACTCTGCAACCAAAAATATAAATATATAGCCGCCCTAAAATAATTACACGTTTAACATGTACAACTCCTGGGAAAGATAAGGACTAGCCGCTATTAGAAAACGTTTCTTCCGTTATTTCTAATCAATAAAAAATAAATTAAGCACAAATATAAGACAAAAGATATTTCATTTGATAGCTATATTTTTTTAAACATACATGAAATCAATTAAAGTAATTTATTTTTATTAATAATCGAGATTTTTTTCAATATAATATAGATGAATGAATTATTAAATCATTTAATCATAAAGAAAAAAAGTTATAAGAGTCGAAAATCTATATTTCTGCCAAGAGGTCTGGTTTTTTAATTTTCATTTTTGGTTCGAGAAATACAACGCTGAAGAGGTGCTCTGGGTGTAACGGTTATCCTCATCGGAAATGGACTCGGCAACCCGAGTTCAAATCTTGGAAGAGGCTGATAGCATTTACCAAATCGTAATTGCCCTTGAGAAAAGTATGCATCTGACTATTCCTCCTCCAGCTATGTATAAATAGTAGGGCAAATGGGGCTTTATAACCTTGGTATGGCAACTGGTCTAGGAGAAAAAAAACTCAGAATTCTAACCTCCACTTAGAAATTTACCTTGTCTCGCATCCAACCAGCGTGGAGATGTTGGGTGAATACATACAATACTGCAGAGTTTGTTAAATAAAACTAATATTCTGTTTAATTACATAATATTTAACTCGAAATATCTTTGGTTTAGAAGGAAATTAATTCTTATTTAGAACTAATTGATAATTTTTTATTGTCGATATCGAATAATTGTTTGATAAATCTATGGACGCCTCGTTGTAGACCTGATGAAGAGTGTTGTATTAGTTAGTTGATGCATTTTAGCAACAATAAGAAATAAGACTAACAGTGAGTTCAAACATTCGATCACCTTTTCTATCTCTAAACCTGGGTGAAATTAATGTGACATACCCGGAACATTTTTTCAACTGATTTAGAAAATAAATTGTAGAAAACCAATAGAAAAACAGAGGAAGAAAACCTAGTGGTATCAAAATTTATGGCTCAGAGTATCATTATTTTTTCTGGTAAAAGGGAAATTGTGTAAGAAAAAAGGTTTAAAGTGTTCGATGAAATTGTAACAGAAAAGGTTTAAAGCCTAAAATGTTAACACATGATCCTACGTTACTTGTTCTGTTACTCCAAACTTTATGGATTACCACAAGCATCAGACGAAGAAAAATAACACACACACACACACACACACACACACACACACACACACACACACACACACACACACACGCGTGCGCATCTATCTAAATCTGATTTAATGTTCTTTCTTTCTTTCTTTCTTTCTCAGATATCTTTATCGATCTCTAATGCTTGTTAGCTTGCTAGCTAGCTACATACTATACTCGTCAAATGTAAATATTAATATTGAAAAAAGTTATGGTAGAATATGATAAGTGACTCATTAGCCTGTCTATTCATATCCATCTCTCCACATAATACACCTTGTAATTTTATATATATATATATATATATATATATATATATATATATATATAGTTAGTTAGTTAGTTAGTTAGTTACTGTCCATGTCACTAGGTTCATACAGTACTATTAAAGGAAATAATATTCGAAGGAAGCTAAGAAGGGAATCTCGTACTAAAATGAAATAAATGTTTATATTTACCCGAGGAGAGTGTAAAAAATAACTTAATGGTTAATGGATAAAAAATACAAAAAATAAAGAAAATCCATAGCGGGGATGTCTTACAATGGTATGTACTTACCCAATCCCTCTGCCACGGGCAGAATGTGACAAAAGGTCAATTTTTAAGTAAAGCTGGTTCGGATTTACAGGTTTTCTTCACCTTGACTGGTCTACCCAACTATTTACCCATTGCTTGGGGTGGATGAGAGAACAGATGGATTCATGCCTTTCTAAAGTGCATTAGTACAAAGTGAAACGTTAGCAGCCTCATCCAAGGCATTAACTCGGATAGCCAATTCCATTTCTAATGAATCGCTATATATATTATGTTACTGTTAATGTCATCAGGTTCATACATTACTATTAAAGAAAATAAAATTCAAAGAAAGAGATTAGTGGAGCTAAGAAGTGACCTGAGGAGTCTATAATGCGAAGTGTGTAAAAAATAACTTATGGCTTAATGGAACGAAAGAATGCAAAACCAGTCAAAAAAAAAAATACCGTCAATTTTTTGCAATTTGAGCGATTCTCCCTACTCTTTCTAAGATAGAGATGAAGTTAAAAATAAATCAAGTCATTCATATGAAACATATACGGGAACAATGAAAAGCAATTTTACAAAGGAAATTGATAACAAAATGAACTGAATGACAGAATCTAGATCTGTATAGATCCGATATTTGTTATGTTACTGTAAGAGGTAAAAATGGAACACGTTTATGATATTTCTGTTTGCAAAAAGAAAAAAAAAAGCGTTAAAATGAGATCAAAGTAATTTTCAATCCAATTTTCAACCTAATGAGTGAAGACAGTTTGCACTCTTCCGATCCTTATATTTTCTCGAGGGAGATAACTATAAAATGATTACACTTCATTCATTCATTCATTCATTTTCTATCAAAATATAATCACCCTATCCACGGAGATTGGAAAACACTGACTGTATCCTCTGCAGAAGAGTATGATCTCACCCAAAAAGGGGTCTACTGGATATTACATTAGACAGCATTTGATGGTGAGGCTTCATTTCTAGATATCAGGGAAGTGGAGAGTATGCCTTGCCATTACTTCCAGGTCTACTCTGATTTGAAATGGTAGTAAATTTTTGGGTCCTATCTCCATAGGATCTGTTTAAAAATTACTTGTATTCGATGGGACTGTATGCAAATAATTTTTAATGAAGCTAATACATACAAAAGTCAATATGAATGAAGAATGTGCACGATTCCCTTACCTCAAGACATGAAATAACCCTATATGGGTTGGCACACTGTTAAAACCAATCAACAGGCCGAGTAAAATAATCATACCGATTTACTTCTGTTTGTGGATGGGTGGATGACTTAACTGTGTGGAAAATGCAATCCGAGTTGAAATTCCAACTCTAATCTCAACCTGTGTTCGCTGGAAAGGCATAGAACCATATTTTTGACCATGTCTATAAGGAATATAGCAGAACAGATGTGACTATTTGTCTTTCTTGGCAACCAGTCGAATAGAATGACACTAACCTAGAAAATAAACTAATTTCCAATCAAATTTTCAACTTAATAATCATAGTGAAGGGTGTTTCGTCTGTACTTCTCGAATATTATATTTTATCAAGGGAAATAAATGGTGAATTATGATGATACGGTACTCCTTATGCATCTATCTATTTTCAATTATGATATAAATTTTATAAATACGATTTGATTCGACATCGAGTTTAATGGCTGCTAAAGGCGGCCTTTCAGTGTAAAGAAAGTGACAAGAAAACTGAAACTCAAGGTAAATCCAAATCCAGACAGAAATAATGGTGAAAGGTTCAATCTATAAAAGAAAAAGCAATATTCCTTATAGCTATGTTGGGCATCAATTCAGTGAATAATTTACTTTCCATACTTCTAATTACTTCTAATACTTTCCTTACTTCTAATTGCTTCTTATTGCTACACCGCTTATCACGTAGATCGTTTCTTCGTTCTTTAACCAGTATTTCTCAAACCATGTTTTCAGTTTTTCTATGATGGGATGAAAATCAACACAGACGCATTTTGATATTCTATTTTTCTTTTTATAACTTTCATCTTACCATCTTCTTACTCTTAAACCTGAAGTCAGTGATCAGAGCAGAGATGCAATTCTCGGCTAATCACATCAACAATTTCTGACTGACTGGAATTAATTTTTTTGACGTATAGAAACAGCTGATCACATGTTTTTAATTTCTTCCGAATCAAAGAAAACAGGATCTTATTATTTCTAACAGAACATTATACACTCAACATAGATATTACTTGGTATTGTTTATTACCAAGTTCGATCGCAATGAAACTCTGTAACCAAGAAAAAATTAAGTTTGGTTAAAAAAAATACGCACTATATAGAATGAATATACCTATAAAATAGAATAAATATGTTTATTATATAGAATGAATATACCTATAATATAGAATGAACATATCAATAATGTAGAATGAATATACCTATAAAATAGAATGAAATTAACATTTTGCATAGGGGTTTACTTATTTTTGACTGCAATAAAATCTTAAATTTTCTTTCATAGTTTTAATGGTATAGCGTTTGGTGATAAATACTCATCGATAATATCGTTTTAATTGTATAATGTTCCACTAGAAATAATAAAATCTTGGTATTTTTATTTTTGAAGAATCTCTTATGTTTAAAATAAATGTAATGAGAGCTTTTATTCACTCTCCAAACTTCATTTTTTGTAAATAATAACTTTCGCACCACAGAAAGCGTCCTTCAATAGAAAAAGGTTAAAATAATGAGAAAATATAGGAAAATATGAAGAAAATGCAGCAGAAAAAGAGAAATAATTTGGCAATTAGAACCTGAATCCAAGAATGAGTAGATGTTAATTATTAATATTAGCTTAATCAGGAACAGGGACAAAAGTATATGGCACTCAGTGAGAATAGCAAAAGATTTAGGTACAAGACCGCTAATACAGAGCGCCTGGTAGGGGTCGAATTCAGTATTCAGTAAATTTACAAGAAGTCTTTTATTGCACCTCGGTTCGTTACCTTAAAAAGGATAATTTTGATTTGGGGCAAGATAACAGATATGAACCCCTAGAAATGAATGGACGAGTAAAGTTGATCGAAAAACCAAAATAAAAGAAATGTTCCAATGAGAGAGATAAACGGCTCAAAGATAAATTAGAAAGTTATATAAAGACCTGTTTGACAGATAGATAGATAGATAGATTTCCAAGTTGAATCAAAGGAATTTTGTATCAAGAAAGAAAGATACATTATTTCTATTATTTTAACGGTAAATTAGAAAATGATATATATATATATATATATATATATATATATATATATATATATAGAGAGAGAGAGAGAGAGAGAGAGATCAAATGTTACAAGAGATGAACAGATAAAAGGTAACCTAGAAAGTTATAGATCGAAAAATTAGCCATAGATTATAGAGAACAACTGATTTATAAAGAGAGTGTGAAAAAATATTCAAGAATTGTTTTTTAAAAATAGAATTAAAAACAACGTTAACCGAAGGGACATTGTTAAGAAAATATCTTTATCTTCGAACGTTTGAGACGGTCACTTGAATTATTTCAAGGAAGAAAAATATTTTTCTCAAACGAGGCGGTGTAATCATTGTATTTTGATTTATTTTTTCTGATTTTCTCCTGTTTGTTGATTTTCTAACAATGCTTTGGCTTGTCTGACCTTATAGGTTGAGAAAGTGTGAAAATTACATTCTTGTTTATTTATAATGGTATCGTTTTGTGCGTGTGTGTTTTCACAACTTTTTCTCTACTCTCTCAGAAATGAGAGGAAAAGGAATATATATAACTACAGAGGCGTAATAATAATAATAATAATAATAATAATAGTTGGGCAGAATACTCTAGATTTAATATCAACCAAAGATTTTCTGACCAAACTACAATGATACTAAAGAAAGGCTGGTTTTCTAAGTTTGAGATCTTGGCAAGAGAAGAGTCTTAAAAATACTAAGATAGAGTCAAACAATACAAATAAAATAGAACCTCCCGAAATAACAAAAAAATATCTACAAACAACTAGAAGGGTAATGCAAGGGGAAATGCCAATAACCGGATGCAAATTAGGCAAAACTATTCTGGACTAAAATATGGCAACGGAAAGAACATACCAGAAAGGCGGAATGGATAAAAAAGATGGAGAAAGAATTACAAAGACTTGAAAAAGGCTCTTAGATGACAATACACCTGGAACTGCTCAGCGCAACGCTAAAAAGTAGCGAATTAGAAAACATAATTCCATGAGGGCATATATGGATTTTGATTTAAAAATTCACATCTGCACATGACATTTGAGTAGATGCTTAGAAAAAGCAAACATACCCGAATGGATGACTAAAGGAAAGACCACCCAAATCCAGAAAGACCCCTAAAATGAACCGCCCCGAACAACTATATACCGATAACGTACCTAACTATAATGTGGAAAATACAGCACAGAGGGAAGATTTATTACTCAAAAATAAGCTGTGGACTGTTTTCGGAAGAACAGGACGGATGCTACAAAGGAGCAAGAGAAACAGGTGATCTATACAGTGATTAACACATCCACCAGGAGAGCAAAACGAGAAGGAAAAATGAAGGTATCTGTGATTTGACAACAGAATGCCTACGATATTATCCCGAAAAGCTGGATTATGGAGTGTCTAGGAATTTACAAGGTATCTAACATAGTCATAATGCTCATCACGGAAGTCATAAAAAACTAGTGAGCGAAATTGACCGCAGGAAGGAAAACTTTTGCTGAGGAGAAAATCCAGCGAAGTATCTTCCAAGGAGATGCACTTTCACCAGAACTATTTGTAATTGCAATGATGCCACTCAATCACATACTCACAAAATGCATAAAAGGCTATAAATGTTCTCACTCACAAGAAAGAAAAAAAAACGACCACCTAATGTACATGGACGATATCAAATTGCTTGCAAAAAATGAATGGAAAAATGTGCAATGCTAATAACGGGAAACAGAAAAAGGGAAATAACTGAAGGAATTGAACAGCCAAATCAAGAAAGAATCAGAACGTTTGCGAAAAAGAAAGCTTTCAAGTTCTTGGGAAAATGGAAACGGACACCATCAAACAAGTAGAGATGAAATAAAAAATAAAAAAGAGTATCTCAAATGAATGAGAATATTTCTCAAACCCAAGCTCTACAGTAGGAATCTCGTCAAGGAGATAAACACCTGGACTATCCTCGTTGGTAGATACTCTGGATAATTCTTGAAATGCAAGAGGGAAGAACAAATGGACCTGAGAATTAGAAAGCTAATGACAATGCACAAGGCTTTACAACCGAGAAATGATATAGACAGACTATATGAGTCGTGAAAAGGAGGAAGAAGACTCGCCCTCATTAAAGATAGTGTCGATGAATCTATACAAGGACGTCAAGACTACGTAAAAAAAGGAGAAAAAGACTAATTATAGCCACCAGAAACATAACAGGAAGCTTAAAGATCAACATAATAATAAAAGTTAGGAAAAAGAAATGGGAAGAAAAACAACTGTTTAGATAATTCAAGCACTCAACTAACAGCATCTCACACGAGAAGACCTGGATATGGCTAAGAAAGGGAAAACGTAAAAGAGAAACTGAATCTCTTCAAATAGCAGTACAAAACAAAGCCATAAGGGCAAACTATAGTCAAGCAAAAATTAGATAAGACGCAACGGAATTGATAGTGTAGTTTAGTTGGTGATAAAGTCGAAACGATCAATCACATAATAACTGAAAGCAGCAAACGAGTGCAAAAAAGAATATAAGACGAGACACGACAGGGTGGGCAA
Organism: Sepioteuthis lessoniana; assembly: GCA_963585895.1. Classification (NCBI taxonomy): domain Eukaryota; kingdom Metazoa; phylum Mollusca; class Cephalopoda; order Myopsida; family Loliginidae; genus Sepioteuthis; species Sepioteuthis lessoniana. The sequence goes on from OY757922.1 coordinate 56,861,538, forward strand.
GGTGATCCACTGGGAATTGTGCAAGAAATTTAAATTTGACCATTCTACCAAATGGTATATACACAAACCAGAATCTATCCTGGTGAATGAGATGCACGAAATTCTCTTGGATTTTTAGATACAAACAAATCACCTAATCCCAGCCAGAAGACCAGACCTTGTTATAGTTATCAAAAGAGGAGAACCTGCCGAATAGTGGACAACAGAATAAAAATGAAAACGAAAAGAGAGAGAGAGACAAGTCCTTGACCTTGCCAGAGAACTAAAAAAGTTACGGAACACGAACATGACGGTATTACCGATTGTAATTAGTGCGTTCGGAACGATCCTAAAAGACTTGATAAAGAAGCTGAAAGTTTTGGAAATCGAAGAACGAGTAGAGACCATCCAAATAACAGCGGATTGGCCAGAATAACGAGAAAACTCCCGAAGACTTAAGGTCTCTTGCTGTCACTGAAGTGAAAGACTATCTGCTAACACCGGAGAAAAACGGTTAAGGAATAATAATAATAATAATACTAATAAAGATAATAATGATAATTATTATTATTATTAAAATTATTATCACTATTCACTCATTAGAGCTTTTCACATCAGCGTTAGCCGGTGGTTCTTCACCGGAGACCGAGTGACAGCAAGTCCCCTCAAGTCTCCTAGACTCCTCTCAGTATTCTGGCCGTTCTCAATAATGCTGTCGTTTGGATGGTCTCCACCCGTCCGCCAACCCAACTCCTCCAGTCCCTTTAGTAATCCTTTAGTTACTGTTCCAAACACACCAATTACAATTGGTATAATTGTCACCTGCATGTTCCACAGTTTTTTCAAATCCCTAGCAAGGTCGAGGTACATATCCTTTTTTTCACATTCTTTCAGTTTTATTCTTTGGTCAGCTGGGACAGCAAAGTTGACTGTTTAGCACGTTCTCTTTTTTTGTTGATTATTATTAAGTCTGGTCTTCTGGCCGAGATTAGGTAATCCGTGTGTATGTCGAAGTCCCATAGGAGTTTATGTGTGTCATTTTCTATAAGAGGTGCTGGGTTGTGCATATACCATTTGTTTGTATGGTCAAATTTAGATTTCTTGCACATCTCCCCGTGGATCACTTTGCCGACCCAATCATGTCTAGTCTTATATTCCTTCTGCGCTAATTTGCTGCATTCGCTCATAATGTGATTCATGATTTAATCTGTCACCACATAGCCTCCATATGCTATTTCGCTGAGTCTGATCTATTCTCGCTTTGATATGATTGGTTCTTACGGCGTTGTCTTGTGTTGCTATTAGGAGAGATTCTGTTTTTCTTTTAAAGTTTCCTTTTCTTAGCCTTGTCCTGGTTTTGTCGTGTGGAATGTTGTTTATCAGTCGTTTAAACCACCCATAGAGTTGTTTTCCTTCCCATTTTTGTTTCCTAGTAATTGCCATTCTGTTATCCATCGTGTTATCAGTATCGTTTCTGGTGGCTATAATGAGTCCTCCTTCGTGTTTTTGTATATAGTCTTCGAGTCGTTGTATCGATACGTCAACGCTGTCTTCAATGCTGACAAGTCCTCTTCCTCCCTCTTTTCTTGAAACATATAGTCTGTCAACGTCGTCTCTGGGATGTAAAGCCTTATGCATTGTTATTAGTTTTCCTGTTCTTTGGTCCATTTGTTTAAGTTCGTCTCTGGTCCACTTGAGAAAGGGCCCGGAATATCTAACGAGTGGTACAGCTTAGGTATTTATTCCTTTGATAAGGTTTCGGCTCGAGAGTTTTGTCTTGAGCAGTTTTCTAGTTCTCCTGAGATATTCTTTTTGAATTTTGTCTTTCATTTCCACTTGTTTGATGGTGTCAGCCTCCAAGATGCCCAAGTATTTGCAGGTTTCGTTTTCTGTGAGAGTTTTAATCTTATACTGGTTTGGTAGTTCCATTCCGTCAGTTAGCTGCCGTTTGCCACTTTTCATTACAAGCATTGCACACTTTTTTATGCCAAATTCCATTCCTATGTCCCAACCGTATATCCTAACTGTGTGTATTACGGTTTCCCGTTCTTTTTCATTTTTTGCAAATAGTTTGATGTCATCCATGTACATTAAATGATTAACTTTTTCCTGTGATCTACTAAGTTTGAATCCAGCGGTGCATTTTCTGAGTATGTGGTTAAGCGGCATCATGGCAATTATGAATAGTAACGGTGATAGAGCATCTCCTTGGAAAATACCTCCTTGGTATTAGCTTCAGCTAATCTTCCTCCTTCTGCTGTCAATTCCACTCTCCAGGTTTTCATGGTTTCGTCGATGAAGTTTATGACTTCATCTGATATTTTGTAAATTTTGAGGCTGTTTATCATCCAGCTATGCGGAACTATATCATATGCCTTCTTGTAGTCAATCCAGGCCATAGCTAGATTTTTCCGTCAGGTTTTGCTCTCATTTGAAATGTGTTGATCTATGTAAAGTAATTCTGCTGTGCCTCTAGATCCTTTGCAGCATCCTTTCTGTTCGCCAGGGAACAATCTGCGGCTTGTTAGCGAGTGGTAAATCTCTTCCTTTATTTGTGCTGTTAATATTTTCCACATCATTGGTAAGCAAGTTATGGGTCTGTAGTTGTTTAGGGCGGTTCCTTTGTTTGGGTCCTTTTGTATCAATGTCGTCCTTCCTTTGGTCATCTACTCGGGTATGTGTGCTGTTTGTAGGCATTTATTCATTTCTATTGCTAGTCTATCGTGAATGGAGGTGAACTTCTTGAAACAGAAACCATGTATTCCATCATGGCTTAGCGTTTTCCATTTTGATACCTTTTTATGAGTCGTTTTGAGTAAATCAGCGTGTATTTCAGCTTTTGGGTCTTCTTCGTGTTCTAGTTCTCTTGTGATAGGGTTTATCCATTCAGCCTTTTCATTATGTTTTTAGGTTGCCATATTTTAGTCCAGAACCGTTGGGTTTCTTTTGCATCCGGTTGTTGGTATGTTTTATTGTCATCTCCTTCCAATCCTATTTACCAACCCCTCCGCTCAGGCAGGATATGACACAAGGTCAATTTTTAAGCGGGGTTTAACAGGTTTGAATTCAGAGTTTTCCTTCTCCTAGACTAGTTGCCTGACCAAGGCTGAAGAACCTAGTCTGTCCTACTATTTACCCATAGTTGGAGGGAGAATAATTGGATTCATACCTTTCCCAAGAGTATTAGAGCTATGTGAAATGCAATCAGTCTCGTCCAGGATTTGAACTCGTGTCGCCGTGTTCATTTCCTACGACGATAACAATTACACCACGGTCATCTCCTTCCAATAGTTGATAGAATTTTCTTTCATTGTTTTGGAATGTCCTATTTAGTCTGAATTGTTTTACCCTTTGTCGATATCTCTTTAATCTTCCTTCTTTTGACAGTACTTTCTGGTATATTTCCTCAAGTTGTATTGTGAGTTTTTCCTGTGTTGTCTTTTCTTTCCTGATCCTATTTATTTCAGCGTTTTTCTTTTGTTTAGTCAGTTTTAGCTGTTTTCGTAGGATTTTTATCTGAGTTTCTAGTCGAAATTCCCATCCTGGTTTTGACTTTTCTTTCGTGATTTTTGAGGAGATCCCAATTTTCTCGAAAACTAATTTCGCTCCAGCATAAATTAGTTCATTTAATTCGGTTATGTTATTCGTTGATATACATGTCAGTACTTGATTCACTTTCTTTGTCTCTGCTTCAACTATTCTCCATTCAATGTTTCTTAATGATGGTAAAGTGGTCTTTTCCACTATTATTATTATTATTATTATTATAAAGGAAAAGTCCAAGTACTTGGGAATTTGGGAAGCGGACAGCATCAAACAACCTGAGATGAAAGAAAAGATAAGAATCTCAGAAGAACGAGAAAACCTCTTGAAACCAAACTCTGCAGCAGAAACATCATCACATAAATAACCTCGTTGGAAGGTTTTCGGTACCTTTCTAAAAGGACAAGGAAGAAAGTCAGACAAATGAACTAAAGGACAAAAAAGTTGACTGCAGAATGCTTTACATACAAGAGATGACATAGATAGAATTATGTGTCAAGAAAAAGAGGAAGAGAATTGTGTAGATGTAACAATTCAAGGACTTGCGAAATACATTAAAATAGAATAGAAAGACTAATCACGGCAGCCAGTAACAGCATAAGAACGCACAACAAAACAAAACTAGGAAACAAAAATGGGAAGAGAAACGACTCTATGTATATTTCAAGCAACAAAATGGCAAGACGAGAAGACCTGGACAGGACTAAGTAAACAAAACCTCAAGAGAGAAACTGAATCTCTTTTAATAGCAGCACAAAATAATGCCATACGAACCAATTATATAAAAGCCAAAATCGTTAATATGGAGTAGAATATAGAATGTAGGTTATGTGGCGACAGAGATGAAACAGTTAATCACATAATATGCAGGTACAGTAAAATTGCTCAAAGGAGTACAAGACTATGCACGACTGTGTAAAAAATTTGATCCACTGGGAATTATGCAAGACATTAAAGTTTGACCATACTAACAAATGTTGTATGTAACAATCAGAATTCGTCCAAGAGAATGAGATATTGAGATACCAATAAATCAAAAAGTTCCTACCAGAAGACCAGACCTAGTGTTAACTTAAAAAACATGTTTGCCGTCAAGTGGATTTTGCTGCGTGAAATTAAAAGAAAGCAAAAAGATAGACAAAAACTTGGACCGTGCCAGAGAAGTAAAAAAATCTTTGGAACATGAGGGTAACGGTGATACCTATTGGGATTGGTACCTATGATATCGTCTTCATAAACTAGGAAAAGAGACCGGAAAGACTCAGAGAAAGAATGGGATTTTGCAATGCGAATGGTTCACCCAATTCCTGAGAAATCGCGATGAAGGTGTACTTCACTATTCTCAGTTCTCCACAATTGGAGCCTCACCATAAAAAAACAGTTTCGTGTCCTACCTAGGACATTTGTTTTTGAATCGTAAGATAGACTGTGTTATTTAACCTTAGTATGGCAACCAGTCTAAGAAGAACTCTTAATTCAAACCAGATCTACTCCATGAAAATATTGACCTTGCGTTGTATCCTACTCGTGGGGAAAATTTAGGTAAATATATACCGTTCTGCTGGGGATACAGAATTGAACCCCCCCCCCGACAGGATGGATAAAAATAAGCATTGCTTATGATAATATGAAGATTTTTCCACACTCTGAATAGTTTGCATGAAATGATATAAATGTAACAGATGTTGTGTCAGTGGAAGACGTTTTTAGGTGACTGTGGCATCTTTAAATTGTCATAGTGATTTCCATGTATTTTTCATTCTTCACCAGCGAATTGACATGTGATAAAAACTCTTAACGCGATTATCTTTCTTTTCACTTGAACCTCCTCTGATGCTACGAGCTGCATAGAAAGGATTCACATCCTTTAGACGATTTAAGCATCTTACGTTGAAACAGATTTTCAGGTCAGCACATCTTATTAAATCAAAGACCAACACGACAGTTTCTAAAGAAGGTTTTAATATTTTACTTACTTAAGCATGCAACTGCAAACTTCCTTGGACGGTGTGTACAAAATCTGACGAAGGCTAACTATGCTCAATTGATTGAATGATTGATTTTAAAGGCCTATCAACCCGTCTAAGGTTATTTTATGACAAGCACTTTGGGAATGGTGCTCATTATATTTTCATTTTCACAATTTTTGTGTAGTTGAGTTTTTAAGAAATTTTTTGGCACATAGTTATATAATAACTAGAATTCTGATCAAATGAAAATAATTTGCACATAGGTGCATACTTTCAAGAATTCCCATTTAATACTTATAAATATATTGTTTCAAGTATTAATTTCTACTAAATAAAAATCATTTTTTGCCCACAGTTATACAGTTTCACGAAACTAATAATAATAATCCTAAGTAGATAAATTAAGCTTCAATTATGATTCTTAATACAAATAATTTACATCTCTATGGTATCAAGCATTCGTATCTAATAATAATAATTTCAAAACAGATATATTTAACCCAAAGGTGGGAGCCTTTGAGTGTTTTAACTAGGGCACCCATTTTGTTGGAGAGGTGTCTTATCCCTTTTCAAGGCATACATTCAGCATATTCTTAGCCCCATCATTAATATCATATTGGCTTGTGTATTTCACGAGTATAGAATTTCTCTACACTCAATATATTTTCGAGTATGAACAAAATATTAAGTTTATCTAAACTTTTGATAAATATCAATGACATATACAACGTGGGTTCAAACGGTCTAGAGATTAAAGCTGTATTTACCAAAAATAATTCACAATGAAGGAAACGTTAATTTTCTTCAAAATCGTCCCCTTATTATTTAACACACTCATCCCAGCGTGTATTATATTAGTCAAAGCACCTCTCAAACTGTCCTGTGAAGCTGTGCCGTCGTAGTTCTTTCAATGATCTCCGTGGTCTCAAGTCTTCCCGTTGAGATGGAATCTCAGTTTAAGAAAGAAGAAAAACATGTACGGAATTGGTGAGTACGGAGGCAACTACTTTTTCACCAAAAACTGTCGTCAAGAAATTATGGAGGTTGGCTTTATATATTTTTTCTTTCACCAAAAACTGTTGTCAAGACATTTTGGAGGTTGACTTGATATATATTTTTTCAAACTGTCACTGACTCGTCTAAGAAGTAGTTTAGACATCTAAACATCATTGCTTTATTATATAAGTTTCTCAGCTATGCACACAACTGCATTCAAATTTTAAAATCTAAAAAATACTTTCAACTCGATGAATATTTATCATTCATCGTATTAATAAATAAATAAAAAAAATGCTATCCACTTAATCACTTTTTAACGGTGAGTTTTGTTATTTTATTTTTCTGCGAAAAAAACATTAGGATATCTCATTCTAAAGTGAGATGGACAATTTTAATTAGTCTTTCAATAAGACCCCACTTGATGCTTTAGGAGGCTCTGAGGAACATTAAGGCCGCATATTTCCCACGTCTAGTACAAAATTTTAAAAATTTTTTTCCTACTTACGCAGTTGATTTTGACTAAGTCTAATATGATGTGAAATTAAATGTGGTGAAATGAGGTAAATAAGAGATTCTTGTCCAGAATAACATGCCGAGAAAATGTCTATGGTTATATACAAAACAATATATAGATATGTAATACTTACATTCACTATTCTTATACGAGTATTTTTTTAGTCATTTTCTACAATTTTCCTTTTTTCCTCCTCTTTTTGTGATGAAGAGTCACAATTAAATTACAAAAGTTATATATCAGCATTTAGTTGTAAATCACCATCTTAGTAGTTGGTGGAGGGAAAGCAAAGAAAGAAATATAATGGATGAATAAAATTGAAGTTGAAAATTTTTTAATATAACCGTTGAATAAAAAACAACAAACAAAAATGAAGGAAATCGCTGAAACTTACTCTTATCTATACGGTAAATATAAGCATGTATATACCCAATCTATTAGTTTGGGACAGAATGCGACACAAGGTAAATCGTTCAGTGTAGAACAATTGGTTGGAATTCAGAGTTTTTTCTTCTACACTGGTTACCACACGAAAGCTAAAGAGGATACAGTTTGCTCTACTACAAAGATTAGCTGAAAAGTTCATAGGTTGAAAGGTTCATGATATCTGCTGTTGAGGACTTTTTTGGTCAATGGGATTCAAGCACTGCAACACCGATTGATGAAGCGTGTGGACAGCAAAGAGGATTCTGTTGAAAAATAGATCTCATTTGGTTTCATTCAATCAGAGTATCTTGGTAAATATATAGACCTTTCTTCCAACCCTCGTATTTATCCATTGTTGGAGGGAAGATGGATTTCTGCTATTCTCAAGAAAATAAGCGCGAAGTGAAACATAAACGACCACATAAAGGATTTGAATTTGAGTCAATGAAACTTGATCTTATCTGCATGGGGAAGATAAAAATTACATTCCAAATTAAATATTCTGGAGAAGTACCGAAGAAGATTGTGTTAAGTTTATTATCTGTTGTACTCCTCCTCCTACAAGTGTTTATAGACCCAGGCAGGGAAGGTCTTTTGGGAATGGGTTGTAGAGAGCAGTCTCCTTCGACATTGGTTTTATGTTGGGGTGAAGAGCAAAACAAAACAAAAAAAACAACAAAAAACCCAACAAAAACAAAAAAGAAACTAGGCAAACTTGATCATAAGACCGGGGTAAGTTTTTTATTTTGCACTTGCATGCGAGCATGCAATGCACTTACGTGAAACTGACCATGAATTGTATATTACAACTGAGAGAGTGTAGTTAAATACTGCTTGTTGAAAAAATAAATCAGCATTCGAAATTCTGGCTTTTATTTTGACGTGAACACAGATCCTGATCAGAGGCACAAAAATACAACATTTTAATATAAAAGGTCTGAATAATTGACACATCGTTTCTGAATATTTTTTAATCCTAAAAGAAATCAATAAAAATATTTTTAAGTAATCCTTCTCGTTTGGATCAAGATTTTTCTGTTCCCAATGATTAATTGCTAAGTTTTGAGTTTCTTCCATTGATAAGGAAAGAGTTTATTTTCAAAAATGTTTATTATACAAAACTAGTTTTCCCCCCATTAAGCTACAAACTTACTGATAGACTGAATGATTGATTGTTTGGTTCATTCATTTGAACGGTTTGTCAATCTATCGAGGGTTATTTTATCTTAGAAGTGAAGAATCACGTTCATTATACATTTTTATTTACATTTTTTGAGTAGTTGTTTCTTCGGAGGTTTTTGTAGTTTCACAGTAATATGATATTATGTATCTCTATGTAATGCAAATATTTTGCACACAGTTATATGCTTTCAAGTATTCCTCTCTAATATTAATCATTATTGAGTTTCGATTAATCATTTCTATCTAATACCAATGTATACACAATTATATAGTTTTACGTAACTATTTGATTATAATCCTTTTTTACACACATTCATTTTCAATATAAATAATTTACAGTTTCTTGAAATCAAGTATTGCAATCAAATACTAATAAAATTGAAACAGATCTTTTTGACCAAAGAGGTACTCTCACCCCAGATCAGAGTGGACCAGAATTATGGTAATAAAGGAGTACTCTACATTTCCTCGAGCTTCATAACTGGAGTTTCATCTTCAAAATGCAGTTTAGAGTTCAACTCCGGATACCTGTTTTTGGGGAGGGGTCTTATCCTTCTGCAGGGAATACAATCTGCTTATTCTAAACCTTGTCGACAGGACGAATAAAAATAAAAGGTAGAATAATTACATGAAGATTTCTTTATTCTAAACATTATTTTATTGTGAAAAGCTTGCATGAAATAAAAGAAATATAACATTTACTGTGTCAGTGGAAGACATTTTTGGTAATTGTGGCATCTTTAGATTGTCTAAGCGATGCAAGGAATCTCGCACCTCTGTAACTATTTCATTCTTACTCAGCGAATTGACAAGTGATAAAACCTGTTAACATGATTAACTCTCTCTTCACTTTAACATCGGCTGATGCTACGAGCGTCTAAAAAGGATTCTTATCCTACTGAAGATTTATGCATTTATATTGCAACCGATTCTCTCGTCAACACATCTCATTAAATCAAAGATCGACAGTACAGGCGAACTTATTGATGTGTCTATATATATTTTTACTCTTAACATACCTGCTATTAATTTTTATTGTGTTTAATCCAACCCTTCTTTTTCGCACGTATCTTAACCCTGAGTAAGAAAATTATAGATTAAGGTCTAACGCTGTTAACATTATAATCTTAGCAAGAATTTAAATCAACAAAAGAATAAGTAATAATTTTTCTATGTGTTACAACGTAATTCTTGAAAATAAATTAAACTCTAATTCTACTTGTCACGTTATTTCCATCCACAATTTCAATAAACAAAGCATAAACATAAAGATTGGACTCATTTAAATATGCACATTAACTATTGAATTTTCTTCCAACTTGGAAATGTAATTAAAATTTGAAAGAAAAGATTTTTTTTTTTTTGCTAAAAAGCTTTAACTTTTAAATTTTCTTCCAACTTTGAATATAATTGAGTTTTGAAGGAAAAAACTGTTTTTGCTAGAAAGATAATAGCCCAGATTTTTGTCTAAAGTAAAATCAAAACAAACTTTCATTAATTAAAATAGAATTGGACGGTTTTAAAGTTAATGTTGACTTTTCTTGGCAATAAATCATTACACCATATTTGATGACATGTTATTTAAGATGATTTGAACTTAAACACTGTAATTATAAATCTTAGAAAACTAACGGAAGTGTCAGATGAAGATGTCTTGACGCAAAAGTTTCAGCATGACTCAAATAGACATTCAAAACTTTGTGCACTTCTTTTTGTTAAGAAAAGAAAAATGTAAAATAAATTTCAACTCCCCCAGAGCTTTTTTAGCGTATCATTATTCAAATGTGACGCGTAATGTTTCTTTAAGTCGAGTGACGACAAACAATATAATTGTTGTTGATAGAGGTGCATCATGTTCACTAGTATAGAGATTAATGGTTGTTTTGTTTGTTTGTTTATTTGTTGGGTTGGTTGGTTTATTGGTTTATTGGTTGGTTGCTTGCTTATTATATGCCGAAGTCAGTTTAACACCAGTACAGAACTGTATCTTCACAATTGTTTTAAATAGGTAAACCATACTTATATACAATATCAATGATTTAAAATCCATAATATTAATTTAGTTCGACATCATTTTAAGAAAGTAAGCACTTCATAGTTACAATATCAATGTTTTAAGAGTCAATATGTAAATGTAGTTAAAATCTTTTAAACCGGTAAATATTTTATATTTTTTAGCAAGAATTGAAATAAACACAAGGATAAGTAATAATTTTCTTTGTGCTCCTACATAATTCATGAAAATAAATTAAACTCGAATCCTGCTTGTCACATTATTTCCATCCACAATTTCAATAAACAAAGTATGAATAAAGATTGGACTAATTTAGATATACACATAAACTTTTAAATTTTCTTCCAACCTGGAAATCTAACTAAAATTTGAAGAAAAAAGTTTTTGTTTTTTGTTGGTTTTTTTTTCTAGAAAGCTTTAACCTTTGAATTTTCGACCAACTCTGAAATATAATAGAAATTTGAAGATAAAATATATATGCTTCAAGTTTATAATCATTTTAAACAGGAAAATGTTTCATACTTTATCGCCAGTTGGTTTAGAATACGCTGACTGTATTTCCTACTGAGAGGTAAGAGGAGTGTCCCGAATATGATACTAAACTACATCTGATGAGACTTCAGTTCTTGATCTCTATGGACTCTAGAGTTTCCCTTTATTGTCATTTACCCCCAGTTCCACGATGTTCTAGAGTGGTAGCACCCGTTAGTGAATCACCCGTTAGTGAAGCACCCGTTATGAATCAATTAGATTATTCAATTATTCATGCAAAATGTTAATATTTAGAATAACATTTTGAAGTTATAATTGCTTACCAAAGATTATTATAATTAGAAAATTGAAGCCACATAATTTCTTAAAATATTTAGAACAACACAAATGTGTACACATTATTATGATTAAATAGAAATAATTCAAAAAGTATGACAGTCTGCAAGCAAATTATTACGAAATATTGTGAATTAGAAATATGTACTTGAAACCATATAACTGTGTGAATAGATAACCAAAGAAAGGTTGACATAACATAAAACCAGCCAAACAATCAACCAGCTTCATACTTAGTTGCAATACCAATATTTTATGTGTAATAGTATTAATATAGTTCAAATTCATTTAAAACTTCAAGCAGATCGATTTTATCCCGCTGTCAACAGGATTTACCATACGCTGATCGACCGTTAAGATTGTCTAATTTTCTGAGATTAGAAGTTGTTATGTACACGTTACGCACTAATATTTGTTGTAATAATAATCCGAAAGTTTTGGTCATACTCTCCGATCGTTTCACATATATCTTGTTGGAGTTGGTCAATTGCAGGCACTATTGAACCGAACCATTCATTCAATCTGCATGGTTAGACTATTTACATTTATGCTCTTCATATTTTCGAATTTCTCGTATCACTTAATTCACCTAAGTTATTAAATCCTTTCTTTCTAAAGATTTTTATTTTTCTTTCTTTATTTACTATTTCTTCTTCCGTGAAGATTTTCTTTTTTTTCTTCCTTAGTATCTCTTTCCTTTATCCACTTTTTTCTTTTTATTCTTTCGCTTTTGATTCTTTTTTGTCTTTCCCTCTTTTTGTCTTCTTGTCATTCATTTTTTCTTTTTGTTTTCATTCTTTAGATACAAGGTCTCAAGAAGGAACAAAATTATTTGAAATTAAAGGAATAAAAAACTCTTTCTTTCTTTCTTTCTTTCTTTCTTTAGTTTTACCATTTTTACTTTTTATTTTTGTTTTCGCTCCTCTTTTTGCCCATTCTTTCTCACTTCCTTTTCCTCTTTAACATGCATTGTTTCATTAATTTACTTCTCTCCTATAGATACTCGATAAAAAAGAAAAAGAAAAAATGACAGGTAAGCAAAAAAAAAAAAAAAAAAAAAAAAAACTAAGCAAAGAAACAAAGATAAAGAAAAAAGAACTAAATAAATAATAACAATGTAAACAGAAATGAATAATCAGAAAAAAAGAACGACAAAATCAAATCATGTCAGAAAAAAGATTTGACACAACAACCAATGACAAACTACAAAAGCCGAAATTGACAAGAATTGGAAAGAAAAAGATAATGAGAATCATTAGGAAGACGACAGGGACAACTCAACGTTTAAAGTGTTAGCAGCTATGACAAATGAAATAGAATTGTGATGGGTGAGTTAATGCTAAAGACCAACATCCTACACATTATTTACAGATTGCTATTTTGTTAAATTGGCAAAGGCAGACGGATTATTTGTATTTAAGCCGATACAAGGAGGAAGTGTTATGTCCTGCGCGCTGACAAGATAAATTCAATAATTCGAGTGTCTGTGCAAACGCTGTCAATCGAATAAGAAATGACGTTCAAGTGGGCAAAGTAACCTTTCCATATTTGCTGTTAACCTCGTATCCGCTTGCTAATGACTGACAACTGCTTCAATTGTTAAAACAAAGTTATTATTATTATTATTATTATTATTAGTTTTCACACCAGTTTAAAGTGCTGGGTTTTCACTGAAGTATGTGACAATAAGTCTCCAGGACTCTTCTGGGTATTTTAGCTGATCTTAACAGTGTTATGATGTGGCTGATCTCGGTTCTTCCTCCAATCACCTGTTCATCTGCTCTGAGGACTCCAACTACGATTGGTATCACAGTCGTTTTTATAATTCACTGATTTTTCTTCTTTCTTGCAAGGTCCAGCAATATTCATAACTTTCTGTTTTCTTTTATATTCACTCTACCGTCCCATGAAACGGGGAAAATATTCCAAAAGACAAGTTTTTTTTGTTAAAAAAAACAAACTTGTCTTTTGGGATAATATTCTGGCTGGAATAAGGAGATACATTTGTACCTTAGAGAGATAGAGAATTTTATGCGTCTCATTTTCTTGGGTAGGATTTTAATTTGTGCATATATCATATGTCAGTATATTCAAATTTTAATCTCTTGCGCAATTCCCAGTGGATCTCCTTTTCTAGCCAGTCAATTGTATTTGGTTTTGTATTTCTTTAGTACTAATTTGCAGCATTCGTTTATTTTGGGATGAACATTTTCATCTATGTCACTGTATTTGCGTTTCTTCTGCGTGTTATCAATTTTTGCTTTGATATATTTAATTCTTATAGCATTATTTTGTCCTGCAATTAACAGATTGTCAGTTTATCTTTGTTAACCATGACTCGGTCATCTTGAGTGAAATTTCCTGAAGTAATCATCCAGCGGTTTTTCTCTCCCCATTTTTGTTTCCTAGATTTATTCCATTGTTATTTTTTTGTCATTGCGGTTAGCGGTTGCTGTAATCAGTATTTTTCGGTTCGTTTTGTATATTTCTCGTCACTCTGAATTGTTGCGTTTAAGTGAATCTCGGTGAGTCTGCTACTTCCTTCTTCTCATGATAGTCTACGTCATTCTTTGAGTCAAAGCTTTCTGCATCATCATTACTTTCCTTGTTATTTCGTGCATTTTCTGAGTTCTCCTCTCGTCCATTTTAAGAAGAGTCCAGAGTATCTTACCAGGGAGACAACCCAGCTATTTAATTCTTTGATCAGGTTTCTGCTTCAGATTTTGGTTTCTCGAAGATGTCTTGTTTTTCTGAGGTACTACTTTTTTACTCTAAATTTCCGTTTGTTTGATGGTGTCTGCATCTAATATTCTCAGATATTTGGAATTTTCTTTTTTTAAGTTTTCTGATGCTTTCCTTATTAGGTAGTTCTATTTCTTCCGTTGTTTCTCTTTTTTTTTTTATAAACAATCCTAAATTCCATTCTAATATTCTAATATTCTGGCTGTAGATTTTAAATAGTTTGTATAAAGGTTTATAGTTGTTTTTTTTTCTTCAGTTTTGGCAAATATCTTAATATCATCCATTTACATGTGGTTTATCTTTTCCTATGGATTTGTAATTTTTTTGTCTTCTGTGAATTTTCTTAGAATTCAATTTAGTGGTATGATTCTTATAACAAATAGTAATTCTGAAAATGAGTCTCTTTGGAAGACGACTCTTTGGATTTTTAAGTTCTTCTTGGATCAATTCCATTCCCTAGTTCTCCATAGCTTTCGTGATGAAGTTCTTATATTTTAAACATTTTTAGAAATTCTATTATCTAAGTTTGTAGGATCTTCTGATGTGACTTTTTGTAGTCGACTAAATCCATGGCTACATTTACCCGCACTATTATCATTTTACTCCTTTGGGAAGTTTTCATGTTGGTTTCTCAGTGAAGCTGGAGAGACAGCAAGTTTCCTCAAGTTTCTCGGACTCTTCTTAGTATTCTGGCCGATCTCAACAATGTTGTTTAGATTGTCTCTTCTTGTACTCTGATTTCCTTTAACAATCGTTTGGGTATCGCTCCAAGTACACCAACCATAAATGGTATTACAGTCACCTTCATGTTCCATAGCTTCTTCAGCTCTAGATATTAATCCCTCTTTTCACCTTCTTTTAAGTCTACTCTGTGGGCTGTAGAGACAAGAAAAACCACTATTCGGCAGGCTCTCTTTTTTGTTGACTCTCACTAGGTTTGATCGTCAGGCCGAGATTAGGTGATCCGTTTGTATCTTTAAATTATTACTATTTACTACTCATTAGAGTTTATCACATCAGCGTAAGCTGATGGTCTTTCACTGGAGTTTGAGTGAGAGCAAGTCTCCTCAAGTCTCCCGGACTCTTCTCAGTATTCTGGCCGTTTTCAATAATGGTGTTGTTTGGATGGTCTCCACTCGGTCGCCAACTTCTAAATCTTCTAAACCCTTTAATAATCCCTTAGTTACCGTGCTAAAGGCACCAATCACAATTGGTATAATTGTCACCTTCATGTTCCATAGTTTTTTCAATTCTCTAGCAAGGTCAAGGTACTTATCTCTCTTTTCACATTCTTTCAGTTTTATTCTGTGGTCTGCCAGGACAGCAAAGTCGACAATTTTGCAGATTTCCTTTTTTTTTTTTTTTGTAGATTATTATAAGATCTGGTCTTCGAGCCGAGATTAGGTGATCCGTTTGTATATCAAAGTCCCACAGGAGTTTGTGAGTGTCATTTTCTAGGACAGGTGCTAGGTTGTGCATATACCATTTGTTGGCATGGTCAAATTTAAGTCTCTTGCACATTTCCCACTGGATCACCTTGTCCACCCAGTCATGTCTAGCCTTGTACTCCTTCTGTGCCAATTTGCTGCATTCGCTTATTATGTGGTTGATGGTTTCATCTCTGTCACCGCATAGTCTGCACTTGCTATTTTGTTGCGTCTTATCTATCCTCGCTTTGATATGATTGGTTCTTATGGCGCTATTTTGTATCTCTCTCAATTATTCTTCATTTATTAGCACGTGGATGAAGTTTACAAGATTTTGGTAACGTAAGGCACAATTTGGCAGCTCCTGATGGTTTTGTATATATATATATATGTGTGTGTGTGTGTGTGTGTATGTGTGTGTGTGTGTGTGTGTGTGTGTGAGAGAGAGAGAGAGAGAGAGAGAGAGACAGACAGACAGAGAAACACAGACAGAGAAACACAGACAAAGAGACAGACAGACAGATGAAGTGAGAAAGAGTATAAATTGTATAAATAAAACAAAATAAATTAAACAAAATAAATTGTATAAATGAAATAGATGCCCTAAATTTCTGAAAATAATATTTTAATGATTTATTGCTGATGATAATATTTTTGTAAACGTAATTTTCAACATTGGGTTGTATGAATAACATAAGAAATATATGAAATTGTTTTTTGATTTAAACAATAGAAAATCTTGAATACTTATTAATTGTTATTGATATTAATCGACTGCCTTTATATTTCACTATGTTAAACTGTATCAATATGATATCATGAGAATTCATGGAAATGTTTATCTGCATGTTAGATAGTATCAAATTTGATATAATTTTAAAAAATAGCGCAATAGTTATTTACGATTCTAATGCTGTAGCAGTCTTTCATCTGAAACGAGTGGGCATGGTGGATAGTGGTTAAATCGGATATATGTCACGATAAGTCGTCACATAGAGAGCTGGAGTGCTGAGAATTAATTTCTTAAACACGTTCGCTTGTTCACCCGTACCATAGAAGCTTGTGTGCGTGAATATGGAAGTTAAGTTTCACTAAGCTTACTTCACTTAGACCCCCACCTGGACGTGACGCATGTTAAATCCTAAGAAAGGATTTCGGTAAGTAGATACAACAGCGTAATACAGCGCTCCTCTAATCTCGTTAGCCCTTCATTCAGGGTAAATTAATAGAACTGGATATTAAAGTAAGTGTACATTTCTTTCAATATCAAAAGAAAGTTTTCTTGAATTAAAAAAGATAAGTTTTATATTTGTCTGACGAAGGAGTATCTGATAATAAAATTTAAAAAGTGAAATGTATTAATTTCGTTAAGTTAGGTATTCGTAGAATAAAGAAATTTGAATAAAATTTGAGACAAAAAAAAAGAAAAAAGAAACAAAAACCAATATATATATAGACAGAAAAATAGAGGAAACCACCCCAAAATAAGTACACTCGTAGGATTTTTTATGCTAATTTTTTTGTAAAGCAAAGATACTCGTATTCATATTTTCTAGTAGAATTTTAGGAAATAAAATGGATTTTATTGGGCATTATTTATCACCAGACTATTCAAAAGGAAGCAAGATCACATAACTAAATTATCACTTTTTTCACTTTTTTGTTTTGTTTTCTTAGATTTTAAAAATTCAATTTGCTTCATTTTTGTTTGGTTTTTGTGTTGTTTTTTGATTATGTAAAGTTAGAAACAGAAATAGAAATCGAGAATAATTTATCGGTGAACAGAATTTATTGTCGTAGGAAATGAACACAGTAACCTAAGTTCAAATCCTGGACGAGGCTGTTCACAATTCACATAGTGCTAATACTTGTAGGAAAGATATGAATCCAACTATTCCACCTCAAGTTGTGGGTAAATAGTAGGACAAACTGGGTTTTTTAATCTTGGTATGGCATCTAGTCTAGGAGAAAGAAAACTGAATTCAAACCTGTTAAATTCCGCTTAAATAAACCTTGTATTGAATCCTGCACGTGCAGAACGGTTGGTATATATATATATATATATATATATATATATATATATATATATATATATATATATAATGTTACTTATATACTTTATATAAACTAGATTAATACACACCTTGCAAGTTTTTCAAACCAGTTCTGACAGGAAGTTTTCACTGAAATTTAATCGAAAAAAAGTTTCTTCTTTCTTATTTTTCATTCTTTCTTTTACTCCTTTCTTTTTTCTTTTTATTTATTTTTCGCTTAGTATTGTTCTTTTTCTTTTTTACCTCATTTTTCTTCTTTTTCATTCTTTCTGTTTCCGCTTCCCCTATTTTTCTCCTTCATTTATTCGTCAAATTCTTCTATTTCTGCTTCTTTTTCTCTTTTTTCTTCTTCATTTTTTCTTTTTCATTCCTTCGTTGTTTCTTTTCTTCCTCTTCTCCCTGTTATTCTTTGCTACGTATTTTTCTTTTTCTGTTTCTTTTTCTCTTTTTTATTAATTTCTTCTTCTTTTGATTTTTCATTTTCTGCTTTTCCTCTTCTTTTATCGTTCAGGATGCATCAATGACTTGCGCAGTTTAGCGTCCATATTTAATTGACTCTTGCAGAGCAGTTTGTCATTACGATTTGCCAAACACTCCATTATTGATACATTCAGCACGTTGACTAATTGTCCTTGTTCATCAGGCAGATTTCTGAAGACACATAAATTTCCAAGACTTTTAGAATCTTTAAATCCCTAAGAATTTTCTCACTAAGTTAAATTCCTAACTGTCTCATATCTCTCTATCCCTCTCCCTCTCCCTCTCCCTCTCTCTCTCTCTCTCTCTCTCACACACACTCACACACACATATTTCATATCTTGATAACTATTTGTTGAAAAATTAGTTGAGAGCTAAATTCAATAAGAATCCAATGTGGTCTAAACACATTAACAATGGCTTACGACACAGAAACTCCAAACATCGTTTTATAATTGGGGATACATCAGTTACAAGGTACAGCATTTACTGAGGTTCAAATTCACTAACAATGACCACTTGAGTTGGAACCACAAATAATGTTCTTAGACAGGAATTAGAAAAAATATTAAGGAAAATTAATGTTTAAGATCTGAAAAGAGATTAACCTAAAAAATGAGTGTTGTAGTTTTCCTAGTTACGTATTTCCTGCTGGCTCTAATGGTTGACCCCATGTGATAAATGCTGAATTTCAGGGTAGCCAAGACCTTCTCATTTGAAAGACCGACATTACAAGCAATTCTTAGCCACATATCTTATGACAATCTAGTAAGTACCGAGGATAAAATCCTGTAAATTTTTATTTCTCTAAATGATAAAACGAAAAAAATATTTGGTTATGAATAGCAGCTGTTGCTTTTTAAAATTTATTTCATGCCAACAGATGCCAATAGAAAATTTAGTTTCAATTAAGATATTTGAATAAAGAAATAAAGGTTTTCTTTGGGAAATTAGGAGAATAACGTTCCAAAATAAATTAGTTCGGCTCCAGAGTGTCTTTCGTTTAACAGGGTGAAGGCTGGATTTATTCCCTGAGGCACTCTAAAAGTGAGATGTTGACCCTGAGCTATAAAGACCTCTATAAAGATTTGGTTACCGACCTTTTGTAACATACCAGCATCACGTATTTTCTTAGGCTTTCTCCAAAGTCTGATAAAAAGTATAATAATCGAATCTTCAAATTGTTTGAATTTTAAAACTTACTATTTAAATGAAGACATGCGCACAACTGAGCAACTTATATAATATAGAATCCTATAGTTCATTTTTTTTTTTTTGCTTAGCAGTCTTGATACCTTTTAATAAAAAGGTAGTGGCAAAATACAGGATTGCGCAAGTATAGTACCTGTCATACTTGCCAAACCTTTTTCTGGTTTCCTAAACTGAAAATTCATCTCAGTTTTCATATTTTACGACATGGAGAACATTAAAAGAAATGCTATCGCACAACTCCTCTCCAAATCAAAGCAGGAGTTTGAGCAATGCTTCGGCAAATGGAAAACTTTTTGAAGTAAGTCTTTTGAATACCAAGAAGAATGTACATTGTTCATGTTTGGCTTGATAAATGCAACTTCAGTCTATTATTTTTTACAGTACTCGTATTGGCACAAATCAACAGAAAGACAAGAATAAGGAATCAGTAATTATAACGAAAGCAGATAAAAGTCTTCTGATAGACACACTGAACACGAACGGTGAATCTTCGAGGATTGTTCTATTTGTATGTATTCAAAAATGTTGTTAAGAGACTATGATTTTTTATTTAATAAATTACTGATATCAATCAAGTCGTCTGGCTGAAACGTTTTCGGAGAAAGGTAAGGAAAATAATGAATCAAACTTACTGCTTTTCCTTTCGGGCATATATTATCACGAAGAAATAAATACCATTGGATTGTTCATTGGAAACATAACATCGCTAAAATGATAAATACTTGAGAGAAAAAATTGCTAATTGATTACTCTTGTAACATTAATTGAATAAACTATAACTTATTTAAATCATCTCTTTTCGGATCTATCTATCTATCTATCTATCTGCTAGCAGATTTGCCCAGCGTTGTCCGGGAGTCAAATATGTTAAACATAACAAATGAATTTATGTATTTACAATTTATAACACAAACGTAGCCATATAATGAATTTTCTTAACGTTGGGCAATGCAAATAACACATCCTTATTCGATAGATTTCTCAGCAATGCAGTTTTGTTTATTTACCCATTATCAATACGAAACCTAACAATGTCTGGTAAGCGGACCATAGGGACAAGAAATGAACTCGAAGGTCAATTTTATTGACTCCACATGTTTCGTCATGAAATGTTACTCATACTGATACGTCTAGAGATGTTCTAACTGTTAATTTATTGATTACTATAGATGATAAATAAACAAACTTACATTTTTTGTCAAAGAAACTGTCATAAATAATTCATATAATCCTGAGTTTCATCGGAGTTGAAGTTACGCTATCACAATATTTGAAATTAATGAAAATGCTGTTTTTAACAGTGATTTCCAAATAAAAGATCGGTCTTTCCCACCTTACCAATTTAAAAAATGTATGGTCAAAGAGACTGTCTTAAAAGTATTTCCTGAAATTTTGAGTTTTATAAAATGTTTAGATATCACAATCACAATATTTTAATTTAATGGAAACGTTAGCATGCTGTTTGTAATTAAATAATAATCCCTTTTTGCATAGCCAATTACAAAAACCATGATTAATTCAGCTTGATTTTTATTTAATGGCATATCAACCATTATGGGTTATTAAGTGCCAAAGCCATTTTTGTAGAAGAATAGTAGAGGTAACTGAGGAAGTAAGGACGTTCATACATTTCTCTGGATAATTAGTTAAAAAGTGAACGTAACAGCCTGACTGGAGTTCGAAATTGTTTAGAGTGTTGCAGTTTAGTGCGTTGGACACTACGCTACCAGGAATCCCCAAACCAAAATTGCCTCAAATATATATCCTCTCATCTTGACTTTTCTTTCAAATGTTGACATTTCACGATCATAGTAATTCACTTTAATGGAATCACTATTATTTTAACAGGGATTTTACTATTAAATGATAAGTCAGTTCTGCATTGCAAATTTCAAAATTCAAGATTTCTTGAAATTTGTTTAGATTAAACAAATATTAAGATTAAACAATATTAAGATTCATCAAAATTCTGAAATGTCAGAATTATAATATTTCAATTTCATGAAAACACGGTAGTTTTAACTGGGATTTTACTATTAGATAACGTGTAAATTGCCGATTTCAAAATTCAAAATTATCACAAATAGATTTACTGTGGTTTTGGGCTTCATTAAAATGTTGAAATTTCACACTCTTTCAATTTAATGAATATACTCTTATTTTAAAAGAAGTTGACAATTAACTGATTATTCCTTTCTGAATCGAATTTATAATGAAATATTGTCCACAAAAGTGCCAAAAATATGTAAATTTCATATTAATTGTAGTTTCATCGGAATGTTGAAATTTCACAATAACAATATTTAGTATTAAAACTGTTACTTTTGCAAAGATTTTACGATTAAATTCGAAGTCTTTTGGGCACATCAAATTAAAATAATGTACAGTCTAAGAAACTGCCATAAATGTATTTCTTGTTATCTTGAGTTTCATCAAAATTTCAAAACTTCTCACTCACAATATTTATTTAAAACCCTTTTGAAAGTGATTTTACAATTAAATAAAAGTCAATTTTGCATCGCCATGTTCAAAATGCAATCACTGTTATTTTATCATCAGTTTTTAAATGAAACAACAATTCATTTTTGCAATGCTAATTTCAAAAATGTAGAGTCCATGAAAATACAACAAAAATATTTTGTATCATCATCAATTTTATCAAAATCTTGAAAGTTCACAATCATAATATTTGAATTTAACTAAAACAATGTGACTTTATCAGGGATTTCCTAATTATTCTTATTTCATTCCTTAATTGCCAATTTTGAATGTTTAAACCAAGAAATTGACACTGAAGCACTAAACATCTTGAATATTGAAACTTTTTAGAATCTAATTTCAGAATAAGAAAAGTGTTGTCAATTTAAAAAATGACATAAAACAAACAGTATAATTTGTGCATTTTTTTCTTATAAGTGAAACAATTAAAACAAACAATGAAAGCTATTACAGTATAGTATCTTAGTACTTCTGTATATACTATAATCTTTGTTTTTCGTGACAGTGCACAAAAAAAGACTTCCAACTCTTGAGCAACCTACATATAATTGTCAATAAGAAAAAAACGGTCTCCTTCAAAATGCAATCCCACAACAGTGTTTGATCTTGTGACTTATTAATAGATATAGCAAAGCTAATTTGAATGAAAAATTGCAGTTTCTCCTACTAAAATGGTATTACTGATGGTGTCAAGGGAATTATTTTTGGAAATAAAAACATTTCTATTGCCACAATTTGTAATAATAACGGCTTCAATAATTTATGACATTGGTCTAAACCTCAATTCTGGCATCATTGCAAAGTTATGGCTGATCCAAATTTCATAGCAACAATTTTGGAGGCCCAACTTTTAGTTCAAGTCTATTTTGTAATAGTCATTGCGGTTCTAATGAATCTAGAAACTCAGTTGGGTAATTGATCTCCTTTTGATGAACAACAGTGTCAAAATTTTTATGAATAAGAGAATTCGTTACAATAAGCTGCAGAAGATAATAATGCACTTCATTTACTATGGAATTTTTGGGTGCCTGCACAAATTTTTCACATAATCACTTGTAATTCTTGGAATATTAGGAAATACCGATAATTCCAAGTGTTGAACTGATGTAACCAATGTTTTTATTTGATCTGGATTAAATCTACCATTAGTATTAAGTGGTACGTTTCTTTCGCCAAGATGCGACAGATTTTGGTCAAACTGGTGTAATAGATGATCTCTAGAAAGCATGGCTTTCGAATTTGTAGAAAGAATCAATGTTGAAACATCCTGTCATAAGTGGAATGATTTCATACTATTAAGGATCTTATCAGCTTTTGTGCTTTGTGGATAGGTCAATATACATTTTCCAATATACAAATTTTTTCTTTTTTCAAATAATATTGAATATTCTTATACGTTATTTTATAAGTGTTAAATGTCAAATGATTGAATAAAAATCAACATATGAATATTATTTCTTATGAAAGAAAAAATCTAGAATTAAAATCTAAAATTCTGGTAATTATGAGGTTATTCATAGTACATAAATTTAAATTGTCTTTAATGACAGTTAATAATAGCAACAAAAAAAAACTAAATGTCTTCTGTAAAAATTTGAAATGAACATGCATAATGAAAAAAATATGATGTTTTTTGTGCGTCTAACTTTTTCTTTTTAACTGAGGAAAAAATATCTTTTATAATCTGAGAAAAATTATCGTCCCAGCAATTCGATAAATAAATTCGAAAAAAGATGTGCTATTCCTTTTTTTTATAAGTGTTAAAATTATTTAAATTTTATAAATGATAAAATAATTTTTTAAAAGAATAAATTTCAAAAACAAAAAAAGTCTTGAGCAGAAATTTAAACAAATCAGTAGTCAGACCTTTAATCATCGATTATTTCATTTAAAATTTTAGAATTGTTAAATAGGTTCATACAAAAACACACTCATGCTGGATGCATCGTTTTAAAGATACCTTCAAAAGCAATAAAATATATTGTTTCTTTAAAAAAATGTTAAATGCCCTCAAAAGCAATTAAAGATGGGGTTTCTTTTAAAAGATATTTTTCTTTTAAAATGCCCTCAAAAGCAATAAAAGATGGGGTTTCTTTTAAAAGATATTTTTCTTTTAAAATGCCCTCAAAAGCAATAAAAGATGGGGTTTCTTTTAAAAGATATTTTTCTTTGAAAAATGCATTCAAAAGTAATAAAACATATTGTTTCTTTTAAAAGACATTTTAAATGTCCCCAAAAGCAATAATAGATAGGGTTTCTTTTAAAAGATATTTTTTCTTTTAAAAATGCTTGAGGGCATTTTTAAAAGAAAAAATATCTTTTAAAAGAAACCCTATCTATTATTGCTTTTGGGGACATTTAAAAATAAAAGATATTGCTTCTTTTAAAAGTTTTTTTCTTTTAAAATGACTTCAAAAGCAATAAAAGATGGGGTTTCTTTTAAAATACATTTTCCTCAAAACTCAGAAGGCATCGTTTTTTTATTGCTTTCTTTTTATGCACACCACTTAATCATTTTGTAAATTTGACTTTCTCAGTGAAGGTGCAAGTAAATGAAGTTTACATATTTTAATGACAATTCCAGGGAAAATTAGATTCTTTTGTACATTTTTTTTATAACGGTTTTTCTATTTTGGTCGTACGGATGCCTTATTTTTGAAGTTCAAAAAAACGGTAAAATAAGTAACAATTTTCTTTTCTTGACATTTTAGAGGTTTAAAATTGACATTCAAAGATTAAGTTCTCCCACTCACTGCAGGTGATTCGAGTATTGTTAATTGATGTAAAAATAAATTTGACTGATTAAATAAAAAAGTATTCTATCTGAATAATACTTTTTGGCGTTTATATTTTTACTTTTTGTTTTTTTTTGTATGGCTTTTCATTGGAAGATATTCTTTACGGAAGTTCGTAAGAGAACCAATATAAGAACGTCGCTTTAGTGAGACAAACCTTTCCGGAAATTCATCAACATAAAAACATGGATTATTACGCTTTAGATCCTCCATACTTTAGAAGAAAAGCGTCGTGGAATGTGAGTTATAAATCATAACATTGCTGATAAAATTGCGTGTTTTTTGTATATGCCTAATTATTTATGAATATTACGCATTTTGTGAGGTTTTAATCATTTAATTCATTATTTATTGCGAAGAATGTTTTTAGTAATCATTTCATAAAAATGTATATTTATAAAGACGCAGAATTTTTTTTTACGAAGAAAAACACAAATATTTTTCTACAAAGAATAATTGTGTTAATAAATCAAATTAAATTGATATTAATCTTTTTATTTATTTCAAAAAATTATTTTGAATCTTTCATAGAAATTTATGTTATGTAATATTTAGTTTCGGATTTCTGGAACGAAACGAAATTTAGTTTTTGCATGTTTCGCATCCAAAGTTCGATAAATTGATTTTACTCACTCCAGATGAATTAGTGGGTAAATATGAATTCAATCATAAATTTCATAGTGAAAATTAATCTTATAAAAATATTCTTTGTATTATATTCATTTCTATAGCACACAAAGAAAGAAACAAACAAACTTCCTCTTTTGCTGATATCAAATCTCTGTGTATGTTTACTTGTTATAGAATGATTAGGAAAACTGGTTATTTTATTATACACTTCTCTATGATAAGGTATTTATTTTCCTGGTTATGAAAGTGTAAATGTTTTTTAATTGATTCGACTGCCGGGAGCTGAGTTCTGGAAATATTTGCAATCCCTCGCTAAATGTTTAATGGCAGCATGAAGTAAGTGGTTTACGCTGGTATGCTGCGAGGCTTGTATAAAGGAAAGAAGAGTGTGTCATCTAATTTGTGTGTCATCTAATTTAGAGTGTGTCATCTAATTTGTTTTTAACTAGGATCCCTTGGTCTAGAAGAATAGACCGAAGGGATCCATAAACTAGATGGCTCTCCTCATAATGGTTGATGCTGCTACTCTATTCAGGAACGGACGTCTTAACGTCCGTTCCCGTTGAGGATTTCTGACCAAGAGAGAGATTCGCGGGCTCTTTTCAATTTTTGGTGCTGCTAGGAAATATGGTTCGGGCTGAATAGGACAATCATCCTGATTGGGTGAAAATGTTCGGCGACTTTAACGGTCAAATTAAATTACGCGCCAAACAAAAATTCAATTTTCTTTCTGCTACAAATGTTAGACCTTACATTTCAAGTTATATCTTCTTTATATATAAATTTTTGTTTTATAACGTGTATAGACAATAGTTTTGTGTATAACTTTTATAAGAAAATTATTTTTTTAAAGTTCTTCCAATCCGCTGACTGCTCCTCTGGTCGGATATATCTTCGAATAACACGGTTAATTCGTTATCTGTCTACGTTGTGTGTTTTTGGATCCAGACAATTCATCAATCGCTAATCGGAGTCAACGAATGAGAAAGTAAAAAAAAAAAGTCGACGCTAACAGTGGACCAACATGGTTTTAAAATAATTATGATATTAAGTAAAAAATATCTTTACAATTGTACAAGAATCCACCCTTTTCTGAGGTGACGGGAGTTAAGTTAGAGACCTGGTTAACAAAGTAAGAGTAAGTCGATTCTTTGAATAAATTTAGGTTTTTCTATTTGCGCTCTGTACAGCCTGACGTAAGGCAATCTCAATGGCGGTTATATTTGCTTTCTCTCAATCCTTGGGATTATTACGCAATGTTGTTATATGACAGGCTTTCTTCACTTTCTATACCCAGGGTAGTCTGGTAGATTATGTGAAATCTAGTTGTCTCCTTTTGCTACTGACGAGTTATTTCGAGCTTTCTCTGCCTCTCTCTAATTGTCGTGTTTTCTCGAGTCAGTTCACTTTTTGTACACCTTCGGTAGTCTGGTACAAGATCAGGTCTCAAAGCAAAGAGCAATTTACATAGCCAACTCACATTCTCTCCGTAGGACTTTTTCTTTTCAATTATTTCAGAATATTGCAATAAGATAGACCTTCTCGCTTTCTATACCTAGAGTAGTCTGAGAGAAGGTCAACACGTGAAATCTAGCAGTTGCCTTCTACTCGTCCTCTGATCTCTTTGCAATTGTCATGTTTCCTTTGTTCACTTCGCGTTCGCTAAATCCAGAGCAGTCTGGTAAAAGGCCCCTCGAGATATCATATTATCCCGATTCTATGCACAAGGGCATTTCTCGGTCGCTCTGCACTGGTCTCGATTTCTCTTCATTTCTTTATCTACATGAGTCTGGCACAAAGGCATCTCTAGACATCACATTATCTCAGTCAGAGCCCAGAACGAAGCAAATCTAATAGTCACTTCGTGCTCTATTCGCAAGTCTGCTTTGAAGAAATCGCTTGTATTTTATATACATCTGTCATCGGAAGGGTGGTGGTGGGTGATGCTAAAAATATCAGTCTTCTCATTTGGTTTCCAACAATCAATTCCGCCTCCCACTGTGTGTCACACCCATCATATCCACTTTACTCTTACTTTTGCCCAAAAGAGACGGTCCATACTAAATTTGGAATTATTACAATTTTATGTTTACGTGACATAATAGTAACTGTTCATTCATAACGATAAGAGAATTGAATTAAAATTTTCCAAACTTGAATCTTTTAAAAAATTTGCTGTTTCCCGAATTTTTCGTTCTCATGGCGCTGATAGACAAGCGCTGGCCAGCAGGTCAAATCTTTGGCTGATTTTCTGCCTACTAGAACTTTTAGACAAAACAATCCTATCGTCATTTTTCAATATGTATTTTCTCCGTCGTTTTCTTTCTCGTGAAAACAACATATTTCCGATTTATTCCTTCGGAAATCGATTTTCGTTAATCTTCACTCTTTACAATGTACTGAATTTATTTTTCTAAAATCCACTGCAGT
This sequence comes from Sepioteuthis lessoniana, assembly GCA_963585895.1. Lineage (NCBI taxonomy): Eukaryota > Metazoa > Mollusca > Cephalopoda > Myopsida > Loliginidae > Sepioteuthis > Sepioteuthis lessoniana. The sequence goes on from OY757922.1 coordinate 56,889,260, forward strand.
TAATTCTTATTTTTATGGTCAATAAATTTTTTCGACTCACCTATTGGGTTACACTCTGAATGAAAGATGATGAAATTAAGTCTTTTAAGATAAGTGTAAAATACTGAATATTCAGATAATGAGGGAAATTTTCATTAGTAAGCTTAGCTAAGTTTGACACTAAGTCAGAAGAGTGAGGCCCAAAGAGAGAATCCGACTCGTTAACAACGATCCGCTTGGTTTAGCTTGTTATACATTAACCTAACAAGTTACCCAAGAACCAAAATGTAAATTGTCCTTTATTAAGCTTAGCTAAGTTTGGCACAAAGTCACAAGTGTGAGGTACCCAGTGAAAATCATACTCACTAGGAATAACCAGCTGGTTTAGCTTACGAATTCTCCTTCCAAATGAGCATAACTTAAATTTGGCAGATTGAACTTTGAAAAAAGGTTTTGCAAAACTTGCTTATTATCGATTACACTACAATGTGGTACGTTAACTGTACACCAGGCTGCAATTATAGAGCAATATGCAGGTTTGGATTGCTTAAACATAATACTAAGTCGAGGTACCCTTAAACCTAAACGTAGCTTAGATTTGGAAAAAAAAATAAACGGACACTAAAGGCACCTAATGAGGATCGAACCCACTACTCTGTAATAATTGGACTAGTGGGCGCTTAGTGTAGCGGTTATCGTCGTAGGAAATGGCATCAGTGATCAGAGTTCAAATCCAGAATTAAGTTGTTTGCGCTTCACTCCGCGCAAATGCCCTTAGAAAAGGTATTAATTCTTCTATACTCCCTCCAGCGATGGGGAAATAGCTTGACAGACTAAGTTCTCCAGATATTGTCACTTTTCATGGTCAAAACCTACACCTCTTTTGAAGGCATTTTGTTTGCATGAAATATGCCATCATACAACACAATCTTAGAACAAATTTCGAGAAATCATCGCCAACCAGAAAATTTATCCACAGTTGGAACAATAAATCAAAACTCCATAACCAAATATAGTAATATGTTGCAGAGGCAAAATAGGTTTGTCCCTTTCTATTTATATTCGTGTATGTTCAGAAGAGCACTAGGCAACGTTATTTTTGGCACCAGCTGAATAGTTGGATACCTGAAAAGGACGACATAATTTAACGTGTCTGGCAAGATAAGTACTTGAAACATTGGGAAAAATAAGGGCTGTTATTATTCTTTTTCTTTAATCGTTATGTTTAGTGGATATTGAAGGCTTTATATCATTAGAAATTATAGGCTTATAGAGTCTGTTTCTCTCTTTTCTATTAAGAGGCGCGCCAACAAAACCTTTTGACAATTTGCTTCTTTGAATGGTCAAAGAGAGTGTAAAGTGCTCGAGGCAAAAATAACTGCGTAAATTGTGACGTAATTGATTAAATAGAAAAGAGGAGGAAATGTGTGTTGTCTTTCTGCATCAGTTCTTGACAATTCGTCGTAGAGACTCGAAAGAATAAATGGTAAAAGAGTCCGGAAACGTATGATTGAATTTTATCTCCTCAGAAGAAACTAAGACGAAACGTTTCAAATCCTATATGAAATGATGCCAACAATGCTTCTGTCATTGAGAACTGAAAACAAAAGGAGAGAGAAACATAATGGTACACATTACCAGTATTTCATAAAAAGTTAATTTTCTTCTGAACCAAAGATTCCAGGATTTGGTTTATTTGCACACACACACACACACATATATATATTCACACACGTATGCGCGTGCGTAGATACAGACACACACTCACACATACACACACACACACACACATATATATATTGATCTGATTCTATATATCTATCACTGTCTGGCTATTTATATTTCTGTCCGAATATGTTCAAGTAAAATTTCATAGAGTGTGAATGTAGCTTTACGTTTATTCAAACAAAGACCCTTCCCATCCCCCTCTGAATTTAAGTTTCACATTCTTTTCTCTTTTACACAGTTTTGAACTTGGCGAAGTGGCTAACATGCTGTACTGCAACATTGTTGTAAGCGAGTTCGAACAGCAATGGCGCTATTACGGTCACTTTCGAACTAATACACTCGGGTAAAGTACGAATCCCTTTTATCCCTCCAACCATGGGTTAAACAATGCAATTGCTGTTTTACTATGATTTTGGCATTAAGTAACCAACAACCTATACACAAAAAAACACAATCAAACCAAACCAGTTTCGAACATTATTCACCGTCAAACGAAAACGTACAAGAGGCGTATATATTTATCATTTTCATTGAGGGGAAATATGAAAATAATTACAAATAGACGTAAAAGTAACTTGATCTATCCGTTTGCCACCCCCACAATATATATATATATATATATATATATATATATATATTCTGGGAATTAAATGATGAATAAGAATTAGTAATTCTAATATCTACGTACATGTCATCCTCCGAAATAGCAGAGAAAAGACTTTCAACATTCGCTTAATGAGTGCTGTTCAAATTTGTAGAAACTTTGGGGACAGCTTTATATATATATATATATATATATATATATATATATATATATATATATATATATATATATATATATATATATATAACAGTGTATGCTTGCGTGTACATAACATTCCTATCTTAATGGATGATTTTTAGATACATCTAAACAAGAAGACTTTAATTAAAAATGCATTCCTCTTAGATTATGCTTTTTCAAAGAGGTACATTAACGAAAACCTGTTGCCAAAAATACGTATCATTTAAACCCTATGACCTCGTTCAGCTACTTAAAATGAATTTGATACAACGAAATGTCTCTAGAAAAGGGAATAATGCCTAAAGAAAGCAAGTTAATTAATAGATTAAAAATCAATGAATAGATAGATAGATAGATAGATAGATCTAAGTTAGCTAACGTAGACAGAGTCACTGATACTTGTTGACTTTCAGTTTCTCGCCTTTATTATCATCAAAGAACTCTTATCTAAGTTACTTTTAGATCTACCTATACTCTCTACCCGATTGTGAACACACTTTATTTATAAATATAGCAGAGAGAGAGAGAGAGAGAGAGAGAGAGAGAGAGAGAGAGAGAGAGAAAGAAGTATATATAGATGCTCACGGAGAGAGACAGCGACAGAGAGAGGGAGGGAGAGAGAAGTGATAGAGAGAGAAGATTGAAGCTTTAAATTTGTCAATTTGAAAATTGAAAAGAACGTTTGAATAAAGATTTACATGCACCTAAACTATTTATACAATAAATGTATGTTATTCAGACGTCTAAACAAAGTCTAAACGACTGAATACAAATTACTATGCTTTTAATCCACAGTATTGATACTTTTAAAGAGCAGCTTTAGGTGAAAATTTTTTATTTTGTTTCTTTCGATGAAAATTCAACTAATGGATAGGATTTCAGAATTTGGAGGACATTAAAATACGATGACGCAGTTTTGCACCAAGACAAATGACGAGTTTCAAAAGTGCTTAAACCAAAGTAAAGTTCGATGGAATGGGTGGAATGCTAAGATATCCATTTTAAAGAAATAATTCAATGCTTCTTTGTCTTGGTAAATAGTGATTCAGATTCGATACCCTTTGAAAATACCTCATATATATATTTAATATAACATAGCGTAGACACAAAGTTAACAGTGATGTGTTCATCAAGCCCAGGGTTGTTTTTCAGTTATTGTTATTGTCTTTTTATACGTTGGGTACTGGTTCTCGGGAGTCTGGTCATCATGCTCCTCAAATTTTGTAGGTTTTACTTTCCTTGAAAGTAAAGCTGATCTTGTCTGTGATTAATTTCGGATAAGTCTTAATTATTTATGTAGCTATATTATGTGACCCTTGTGTTATTTATGTGGCTATATTGTGTGACTCTTGTGTCCTTTATGTGGTTATATTGTGGGACCCTTGTGTTATTTATGTGTCTGTATCTTGTGACCTTTGTGTCATTCACGTAACTATATTGTGTGACCCCAGTGTCTTTTATGTTGTTATATTGTGTGACTCCAGTGTCATTTATGTGGCTATATTGTGTGACCCTTGTGTCCTTTATGTGGCTATATTGTGTGACATCAATATCATTTATGTGTCTATATTGTGTGACCCCAGTGTCATTTATGTGTCTATATTGTGTGACCCCAGTGTTATTTATGTGTATATTGTGTGACCCCAGTGTCATTTATGTGTCTATATTGTGTGACCCCAGTGTCATTTATGTGGCTATATTGTGTGACCCCAGTGTCATTTATGTGTCTATATTGTGTGACCCCATTGTCATTTATGTGGCTATATTGTGTGACCCCAGTGTCATTTATGTGTCTATATTGTGTGACCCCAGTGTCATTTATGTGTCTATATTGTGTGACCCCAGTGTCATTTATGTGGCTATATTGTGTGACCGTTGTGATTTGTTTATTCATCTACTCTACTATGTTTGATTTACTGTTGACTAGTTTTTATCATTGGTGTTTCTATTAAGTTTTTACTTATTAATTTCCTAACTTTGCTAACATTTGCTTAGTTTTATATATTTATCATTTATCCTCTTAATCTGATAACTTATTATATTTCATATTTTATTTGTATATTTTGGTATTTTTCTTATCTGTGCGTTATTCATTTATTTATTTATTTATCTATTTATATATTCATTCATCTTTTTTTTCCTTTTCTTTCTTGCTTTATTTTCTTCCATTTTTTGTTTATTTATTTATTTTATTTTATTTATCTATTTATTTATTTCATTTTGATAAAAAAATTTTATATATTCATTTATTTATCTTTAGTCTTTGGGGTCGTTAGTCGTTGATTACTTAGTAGAAATATGTTTTGATGTCTGCTGTTAAATATGACTTCTGATCGTTTATATAAGAGTTTGTTTTGCTTATTATGTCTAGTTTTTTTTTTTAAGGCGAATGTTGCGGTGTTTTGAAGTGTTGTTGTAAGCTTATGCTATTTTTCTTAATTTCTTGGTTAATGCCGGTGTTTTTTGGTTTGATTTTTGAGGTCGTAAATGTGTCTCAAAAGAATTGGGCTATGTTCTCATTTTTATTGTTGAATTATGTTTTTTGTGTGTCGCGCTAATTCTCTTCCTTCTAAGTTTCAAGGGGCATTCTGTAACACCTATTTATTTTTTTTTCTATGTTTTCTTTAAACTTTCCGCTTAGGGTACATTCGTGTTTTATTTTTCAGTTGTGGGTGTTTTGCTTGTCTGTTTTATGTTATAGATTTTCTTATTGTGCTTATTTATTGCTTGTGGTTTGTTTTCAGTACTACTGTGGATAAGTTTTAGTTTATTCAAAGGGAATATTTTGTGTAGTTTGTTTGATAGAGGAAGTATTTGTTTATAAGTTTACGCATAATTTTATTATTGTATAGCGAGTTGAACCAAATAATCTTTCTGTTTCAGCTTTTTTTTTATTCAACTAGGCGTGTATTTATTTTTAGCCTGTAAAACCACTGATTTTAGCGTTGTTTCACTGTCTTCTTTAGCTTCGTTTAATGAATTGACTAATTATCTGTGAATGATGGATTGTGGGATTTTTTGATTATGGTAAATGGGTGGTTAGTTGGATGAAGGTGATGTGTGTGTAAACTGGGGTGTCATTATGTTTTTTGATTGGTCAATACGTTCAGTCTTTTTTTTTTGTTAGATGTTACATCTATTTCGTTTAGGTTGTTTTTTCATATCTTTGTTGAATTCAATTTGTTTGAATGTTTTTATGACCTGTTTTCGAATTTAATCCGTTGCAGTTTCTCAGAATTATTAGTCCGTTGTCTTTTTATCGGAAATTTAAAACATAAATGACACGCCTGTGTCATTTATGTTTTAAATTTCCGATAATTTTGTAAATATTTTTGTTCTTGTAACCTCACAAATCTCGGCACCATCATAACTACTTCTGGTTACATCGAATTTGCCCTTATCTATCCATGCAATTTCGCCATCAAATGTTTTTGATTTTTTGCTGGTTCGATTATTCTTGATTACTCGTTTGTTATGTTAATATATTGTTTGTTAAAGTTAAGGTCTTATATAATAGTTTCTGTGATTGAGAGATAGAAATTTTTGATATCTAGTTGTAAAATACGCAGTTTTGTTTTTGCTTTATACCATTCTAGAGCTGATCTAGTATTTTTCCATTGGTTTATTCCTGTTATATCTATTGGTTCGGAATAAATTTCTTCTAATAAAATTTTACTTATTTTCCCTAGCCCAGATTTTGGGGGATTTATTTGTCGATTTGTTAGGTTATTTTTAGTTTTTTTTAAGATCTTTTAGTGTTATGAATGTTTGGTTTTTTCTTAGTGGTTTATGCGACTATCGGTGTTTAGTTTGCTCGCTAATTCTCTTCCTTCTAGGTTTATGCTTACTTCTTCATTACTTGGTGCTTTTCTGTTTTCATTGTTTTCTCTGAGTAACTTATTGTGTTGTTTAAATTCAAATTGGAATGAGTATAGGTTGATGAAGAATTTTGTTTTTTATTAAGTTAGTGCGGTCCTTTTCGAAATTATCTATTTCGTATATTTGTGGTGGGCACTTGTTTTGAATTCAAAGTTTTCTTTTTGTGTCATAAGTATTATTATTGGGAAGGTTATTTTTGTTTCACTTCCCATTTCTTCACTGGCAAAGTCATGAACTGATATTTCCGCTCCCATTTATGGATAAATATTTCGGTTTTCGTGTGGCACCCAGTCTCGGACAGGGAAAACTCTTAAATCAAACCAGCTGTACTCTGCTTAAAACAACTGACTTTTCATCATATTTTGTCTGTAGTGGACAGTTTGGGTAAATATATATCCATGATTGAGAAGAGAGAAGAGATGGAGGACATTAAAGCGAAATGTACCTTGGGTTAGTGTGTCCAATTCCGAAGACAAAACCGTTACTCCATGGGCTTCCACAAAAGAATTAAAATTAACTATATCCTTAAAAGATTGTTGGGCTTTACTTATTTATAGACTTATTTGTTGGCGACAATGTGAACAGAAATTTACTCGTAAATTATGTGATCTTTGAATGGAGTAGATAATGAATAATAGAAAGTCGAGAGCCAATAGGAGGGGATAGATAATGTTCAGATAACTTTTGTTGCTGTCAGTCTATGCCGTACGGTAAACGTGATACAACTTACAATGTCTCTGATGCCAGAAGTTCCGAAGACCAGTATTAATTAATGAATGTTCAGAAAACGGCACGTCAAGTGTCGAGAGATTAATAATTATCCCTGCAGAGACAAGCACATCATAGAATGATAAATGTTCAATTGCTTTCTCAGTGGAATTTCTATTCGAACAATATAATATTTATTTTAGGTTTATCGCTTTTAAGCGTTTGATTTGATAAATGATCTAATTATTGCAGAAAAGGCAAGAGCAGGATAAACCGAGACATTAACATTTACGTGGTTGAATTTGTTAAGTTCCTACCATTGTAGCATTGTAAGCAAATGAGCACGAACAGATAGGTTATAAAAAACCAGCCGGCTGAAGAAAGACGAGTTGGCAGAGTTCAACATCTCTTCCAGGGAACAAGGTGTTATAAGATATGCTTGGTCTAGCACTCAATACGGGTCATGTCGAGGTCTCCATATAAGCGGTTGCAGGGATGGCCATGTCAACTACTCAAGACAAGAGTGGGAGTGAAGGGTTCTATGAGTCCACTATATATATATATATATATACATCATGGATTTTGTAATTCAGCCTTTTTAGTGGCAAAAGTACGACAAAAACGAGGAGCGAATCAATGATACAAAAAGAAACGGTTCCTAAAGAGAGGAAGAAGCTAGTTTGCACGTGGTATCCGTTATCCATTTCCTCTGACTTCTGTGACCTCAGGAACTGAATGTAGAGAATGCAATGGAGTCCTAATGTTTAAGATGTTTTGGTTTCTTCCTTCCTCACCTGGAGATTAACCATCAGCCAGATAGCAGTCCTCGATGATTTCGCTATATCATTTGAAGTAGGTTAGATTAGACTTTTAGAAAATCCGAATCAGATGTGATGATTAACAAGTTCGTCTCGCAGATCCATTGCCAGTAAGTTCAATCCCCACTAGCTGACTCATTTTTGTCTAGTGTCAAATGTTAGCTTCGCTGAGATTTTAGGACATATGATCAAGTCATACTTAAAGCACAGATTACCTTCAGATTACCGAAGTTAATAAACAACGAGTCTACTCATTATGTTCTTAAGTGAGTGGCCACATGATAAAGAACATAATGTGCCATAAGCTGCCTGGGTCTTGTGTGCTGACAAAACAAAGTTTTTAAGAATTTTAAGAATTACGGTCAACTTGCCTTTAAAATTTGCAGAAGTACAAAACAGTTTTTGCGGTCGTAAATGGTGTGAGAGACTAGGAACAGTTTTTATCTCGTTGATTTTCCCGAGTGAGTACCCGAAAGGGACTCTACATATTTGCAAAGGATAGAAAATTAAAACAAATGAATTTTCGGTACTCACCATTAAAAGTAAAAATCTGCATAGTAAATTTTGATATTTATTATTTTTGTTATCCCTTAGAATTTATCATTTTTGACATAGAACGCGTGTTTGGGCAAGGAAGAGCATTTTAAGATATTTTTAACAATCATTGTATATGGTATCATATCATATATATTACTACTCCTGAAAAAAATTATGGAAGGATGTCTTATGTTGCACTGATGGTCAAGTAATTACCAGATCGTAAGCGACGTTCTCCTATGGATTTCTAGCCATGGACACACCAGTGGAAGCGAACAGCAAAAACTTACATGCATAAGCTCTTTGAGAACATTGGATGCCCTCTAGAGGACATGCCAAGGGCGATGACCGATACGGACGGATGACGAGAAAAGGTCAAGGGAATTCGTGCTGTCAACACATATTGATGGTGATGGTGATAATGATGATTAAAAGAGATACACTTTTTCGCTTGAAGTTTTTCCTTTTTCCTTCTTGGAAGTTTTTCTTACCAATGCCTGTTGATGATCTTTTACTGGAGTCTAAGTAACGGGAAGTCTCTCGGACGCTTCTGAGTAATTTAGCCGTTCTTAATGCTGGATGATCTTGATTCTTCCACTGATTTTCAATTCTTCCAGTATTTTTTTGAGTCTTTGGGGAAAGTTCTAAGTTCATCAATAACAATTAGGACCTCTGGCAAGATCCAAGTATTTGTTTATCTTTTCGCTTTTTAAAAATTTTCACTCTATTGTTCGCCGGGACGACAAAATACACTAGAATATAAGTTCTTTTTTTCTGGTAAATTAACTCCGGACATTGGCGTAATGGTTAGAGTGTTTGCCAACATCTCGGGAGACCTGGGTTCAATCCCAGGTCGAGACTCAAAAAATAGTGCTTGATGCTACCTTGCTTAACACTCAGCATTATAAGGTAAGAATCAAGGGTAAAGTGGAGTAACCCAGGGAAAGGAGTAGCGCCCCCTTACACCTTGGTGTAGTAGTTATCGAAAAGGTAGCCTTCGGGTCACCCTCGACAACGGTCACCAACTTTACTTTTACTTACTTGGCTTTCTAGTCACTATTAGGTGTTCCATCTCTATCTCAGAATTCCAAAGAATGCGTCTATTTCTCCAGGACGGATTCGATAAATGCCAGTGGATCACCTTTTTCCCCCTGTTGCATCTAATCGTATTCTCCCTTTGCGCTAGTTTGCTTCACTCGCTTATTATGTGATAAATTGTTTCGTCTCTATCACCACATAATCTATATTTGCTATTCCGTTGCGAATTATCGATTTTCGCCTTTATATAATTGGTCCTTAAGGCGTTGTTTTCTGCTGCTATTAGAGAAAACTCAGTTTCTCTCATAAGATTTCCTTTTCGTACCCTTTTTCATGTCTTCTTGTGTTTGATTTCGCCAGTTTGTCGCTTCAAATACCCATACAGCTGTTTTTATTCCCATTTATGTTTCTTAGTATTGTTCTGTTTGTTAGTGTTGTTACTGGCTGCTGTTATTAGTCTTTCTTTGCTCCAAGTAATCTTCAATACTGGCAAGTTCTCTTTCTGCTACTTTTCTTGGCATATTCAGCCAGTCAATCTCATCTTTCGCATGTAAGGCCTTATACATTGCCATCAACTTTATTGTCCTCTGGTCCATTTGTCGATTTGTCTGTGTTCTCCTCTTGTCCATTTTAAGAATGGTCCCATGTATCATACAAGTTGTCCATCTTAATGTTTATTCCTTTGATGAGATTTCTGCTGTAGAGCTAGGATCGAGAAGTTTTTACATTTGTCTAAGGTACTTTTTCGTATTTTCCCTTCTTCTCCGTTTTTGAAGTTGTCCATTCCAATATTGCCAAATATTTATTATTTGCCTTTCCTCCAAGCGTTCTGATTTTTTCTTGATTTGGCAGTTCTATTCCTTACATTATTTGTCTTTTTCCTCTTTTCATTATATTGGCTGTATATTCTTATTGTTTGTATCAGAGTCTCCAATTCTTTTTTATTTTTTTTTGCAAACAGCTTGATGTAATCTACGTACATAAGGTGATTTATCCGTTCTTGTGATCTTGTAAAATTGTTTCCCCAGTACACTTCATAAGTATGTAATTGAGTGCCTTCATAGCTACTGCAAATAGAAATGGCAACAGCGAATTTCTCTGGAAGATGCCTCTTTGGATTTTTATTTCAGCTAAAGTCCCCCCCCCCTGTGGTCAATTCTACTGTCCATTTTTTTTTCGACTTCCGTGATGAACTTTATGACTTTGCAAGATATCTTGCACATTCTTTGACAGTCTCTTATTCAGCTTTCCCGGATCATATCGTAGACATTTTGTTGTCAATTTATGCCATGACTACATTTTCTGCTTCACTTGGCTCTCTTGAGGATATCCTGATCAACGTACTGTAAGTCACCAGTTCCTCTGTGGGCATTCTTTCTGTTCTATAGGAAACCGTCTGTGGATTACTAGCGAGTAATAAATCTTCTCTCTAATCTGTGCTGTTAGGATTTCTCACATCATCGGTAGACACGTTATCGGTCTACAATTGCTGGGGAGGGCTCCTTTTTGGGTCCTTCTGGATCCGGGTAGTATTCCCCCTCAACCATCTATTCGGGTATATTTGCTTCTTCTAGACATCTATTCAATTGTAGAGCCAGTCTGTCGTGGATGGAGGTGAATTTTTAAACCAGAATCCATGGATGCTATTATCATCTGGAGTTCTCCAATTCTATATTTTTAGGGAGTTGTTCTAAATGATTCCAGGTGTATGTCCACCTCAGGGGCTTTTCAAGTCTTTGTAATTCTTTTTCTACGTTATTTATCTATTCGGGTTTTCTGTTTTATTGTTTCAGTACCCATATTTCGCACCAAAATAGTTTTGCTTCCTTTACATCCGATTGTTGATTCGTCTTCGTAAATTCTCCAGCAACTTGTTGGTCGAAATTTCTTTCGTTGTTTTGGAATGTCATATTTTATTTTTATTGCTTTATCCTGTTTCAGTATATTTTGAGTTTTCCTTCTTTAACAATATCTTTTGATTATCTCTTCAAGTTGTATTTTTAAATTTGTCCCCTGTTTTGCTTTGGTCTTTTCATCCCAACATTTAATCGTGTGTTTTCCTTTCTCAGCACTTTTGCTTGTCGCAATAGCCTAACCTGTCCTTCTTGCCCAATTTTCCATACATTTTTTTATATTCCTGTTTGGGTTCCTGGGGGAAACACCGGTTTTATCACAACTTAGTTTTGCTCCTGCATAATTTAGCTCGTTTAGTTCAGTGATATTGCTCGTTGGTAAGGGTATCTTGTTCATATTCTTCCCTATTTACTTGTTAACATAATTCTAGTATCCCAGAGTCAAAAAACCACCCTTTCTTTAATATCTGTCTAGCTTTGTCAGAAACTTATTGACTTATATTAAATCTAGCATATTCTGCCCTAATTTCTATCGTCCTTTACCTACTTTGTGTAGGATTGATCTTAAAATGACTATGATGTACATGATTATTTTTTCCCGTTCATTTTTCCCGTTTGTGTGTCTGATTTAAGATAGTTGCTTTGGTTGGTGTATGCATACTTGAAATTAGCATTCACAGGGTGCAACTGGGTTCCCCATGTTGGCTATCAAGGGAGAACCTACTGATCATGATGCTCAGACCTGTTGCCCCATGTTGACTTAGGTTTGCATTAATCATCTTCATGATTATATTGTGGTTGTACCAGATCCAGGAGTTGTTTATAAGAGGAGATTTAAACAGGTCTCAAAAAACACATGGTCCTAAATTTACTAAGTTTTAACTTTGTAATATTCCGACGGTCACCTTTAAAAAAAAAAAACTTGCTCATTTTATAACTTCATTCATTTCTTAAACTTTTACATGACTACTCTTTAGTTGTTTAAACCCAAGCAAATTGTCAATGCCGGATATTTGCTCAGCGTTTCAAGTATGCTAAGTCCTTTGCACAGTCCCTATCAACCACTTTTTGTTTATCGGCTTTTTGTCAGAAGAATTACAGTCACGTGACTTTGGAATAGGAAGATAACACTACTAGTACTATATGTTCATTTTGACACCTTTTTACCTCCTTTCTCCTCCTACTCCCAACTACACACACACACACATATATATATATATATATATAGAACTTAAATTAAAAATTAAAAAGTCAAACATTAAATATCACATCGATAATATATAGATATTTTGGAAATATTTACAAACAAGCAATGATTTTCAGCATATCATATCATTAATCAAACGTTATCATAAGTAAAACGTTCCCACTTCAAATGCCTTTTTTGTTTTCTGACTTAATATATCATTATTATATTACTCTTTTGAGAGTCTTTAACACCAGCGTTAACTGATTATTTCTCACTGGAGTTTATATGACAACAAGTCTCTTCAAGTCTCCAGGACTCTTCTCAGTATTCTGGTCGATTTTAATAATACTGTTGTCTGGATGGTCTCGACTTGTTCTCTTATTTTCAAGTTTTCCAGTCCCTTTACCAATCCTTTGGGGATTGTTCCAAGTCCATCAATTGCAATTGGTATCAACGTACTTCATATTCCATAGTTTTTTTTAGTTCAAAGTCCAAATGTTAATCTTTCTTTTCGTTTTCTTTTAATTTTACTCTGTTGTCTGCTAAGACGGCAAAGTCCTCAATTCCGCCAGTTCTCTTTTCTTTATTTCTTTGGTTGAGTATCACTGGGTCTAGTCGTCTGGCCAACATTAGACGACCTGTTTGCATCTAAAAATCCCATTTTCTGCGTCTCATTCTTCAGGACGGATTCTGGGTTGTGCATAAACCACTTGATGTATGGTCAATTTATTATTATTATTATTAGTAGTAGTAGTAGTATTATCATTTTTTTTCCAGAATTTATTTCGTAGAGGTACATAAAAGTATTTAACACAATCAAGAAGGATATTATATCTTTCAATTTTTTATTGATTTTTTGTATATGTTAAAAAAAATTAAGAAACAGTGTGCAAGTGTATTGAACATGGAGAATAGAACATTTGGAATAGTATGCATATTTCACGGTTCTAGCTTAATCCTTTCTTGGTCATACTGAGAACTTTTCAGTACCCTCTTATATGGATGATACTTGATTTGTTTTTTGTAAGTAAGCTAGAAAAAAATCAAATGGTTCAAAATGGATACTCCTCTTCACTCTATTTAATTTTAGTACCGATACTTACCAACCTGACATTTATCACAGATATATGTCAAAATATTTAAACAGTCAACTAAATATATATTTATTTGTAATCAATTAAGGCAACTTACGTTGACTTAGTATCGGAACTTTCCAAATAAACATATGATGTCAAAGTGTTTTTTACTTCATGAAAAAAAATAGATGCTGGAAAACTGATTTAACGATGATATCGCTCAGTGGTGGGGTTTAGATATTCTGACAGTATCTCCCGCAGAAGGGCAGGTCTCTCCCTCCAAAAAAAAATGAATAAAAAGAAGTGTCCTAGGTATGACCATGACGAGACTTCCGTGCCGGGAAACTAGTGAGTGTAGATCCCTCTTTCATTACCATTACTCCATGGTCCAGTAGCAGTACGTTTTAAGATGTCATCTATGAATTAATGCGCACAAAAAATCTTTTGAAATAACTGCATAAAAATGTGAATATAACTGTACAAAAAAAAAACGCGATTCCCTAACCTAAAAAGCGTGAAATGCACATAAACGAATTAACATGCTGTCAAACTCAATCAATCAATCATTGATTTAGCCATATATTTATGCGGGAAACTAGGAAATATACCAAATGTCATATATTAATTTAATGTTTATGAAGTGAACAATGATCTGATGTATCCCATAGCCTCGTCACCAGGATGAGATTCCAAGTAATACCTCTTCATGGTATCTGTAAGAATAATAGGAATTATTTAACGGTTTTCATCTTTTTTCCAAGTAACATGCAACAGGTTGTGCGGAGTTAAATGGCAATAGTAGCACGAAACAATCCCTGATCTGATTTGATCCCACTGAAAACAATTATCTTATATGAATTTTGCGTAATTTTTTTTGTTAAATTCAAAAAGGAAAACGGTTTTTATCCTCCACGGACCGATTTTTTTTCAAGAAATACGTCTTTGGGGTTTAAATAATGTGATTGATTGATTATAAAGACATTTCAACCTGCTTAGGGTTATTATATGCCTAGAGGTTAGGGAACCGCGTTCATTGTACGTTTATATTTATATTTTTTGTGTAGTTGTTACTTGAGAGGTATTTTTGCTCATAGATCTATCGATTACGAAAATTGTTTTAAATAGATCTATTTGACACAGAGATGGAACTCTAAAAGGTAATATCACTCCAGGTAATAGTGGACCTAAAACTAATGGCAACCTCGGAGTCCTCCACGTTTCCTAGATTTCCAGAACTGGACCCTCTTCTTTAGATGCATTTTAGGACACTACTTTTATGAGGGACTCTTAACACTTAACAAGATATAGTATATTCTAAACTCTGCTGACATGGAATTTTGAACGATAAGCTTTTGTATAATTTTGTAAGATATATATCTATACATTTATTTTTACTGAAACCAAGAAATCTGTACCATTTTTCCAGCAACACTTTTCCATAAAATACTATTGTTTTTCGTAGTTTATTTTACTTTTTAATATTTGACGCGAGTCTTTTCTGTTATATCATGTCTGCGCTGAGAGATGCGCTCGGAGCAGAGGGTTCTGAGAAAAATTTGGACGTGGGGTGAAGCGCGGTCACTGGTGTGCAAATTTGAATCATTTAGACAGAAGGGTTACTGGCAAACAACTTCTAAGCACATTGTCAAAAATATATATACGCCGTGATATACAAACGTGACTGTCCAAGACATTACCCTAGTGTCATTGAAGTAAAACATATATCCTTCGTTCCCATGGTTTTCAAGCAAAGCTTTATATCAGAAGATAAGCTGCCGAAAATTAAACAGAAATTATTATTTTTTTCTACTAAAGCGTCAACTTTTCTTCATTAACCAAACTGAAGCAAATCAGCAACTAACTATACAAAATTTCTAAGTAAAAGTATACATATTTTTGTTGGAATTTTTGGGACGCGGAAATATTATTACACCGTTATTTTTGGTTACTGAATTAAATTTTTTTTCTCCATTACGTACCACTTTTTCTAGAATCATGTTTTTTTAGTGTTAAATTATAGGTTTTAGCATAATTTTGCACTGTGTAGACACATTGAGAAAAGTTTTTGGAAATTTTTTTGGTTTATTTTGAGAAGCTGAATCAAAATGTCAGAACCATTTTTTCTCTATCACATAAATTTCTTTTGCAAAAACATATTTTCTAGTTCTTTCAATTCGAAGTTTTCGTATAGTTTCTCACTTTACAGACGGGTGATTTATTTTAGCAATACTTTAATTTAGTACTTGCTGATATTAAAATCCAGGTTAAAACTAAGATTTCTTAAACTTAATTATGGTTTATTAAGAATATTTAAATAAAAATAAACTGAGACACGAAATAAGAAGCTTGTGGAACATTCAAAAAGCAATTTCCAAGTTCTAAGGTAACATTCAGGATCCATATTATTGAAAAATTGTGATAAATGTGTCAAAAAGTCAAGTTTAAGAAGTTAGACTGTAAGATGGGTCTTAAAATTCACTTTTGGAATTCGGATTTGGAAATTTTTAGTTAAAAATATTGCGGTAATAAACGAAGACCAAAATAAAATATTTCATCAGGATAAGAAGGACATGAAAAGAAGGTTCCACTGAAATTTAGATGCCTGAAAATTAAATGTCAAACTAAAGAGAGAGTTGTTTTATTTAAAATCTTTTGACCACTTCTTTAAGCGTGCGAATGTTGTCTGACTTCTCGCTTTGTGGCAGTCTCATTTTCTCTAATTTCTGACTCACAACCATTTTTAGCTCGTCACTTTCTTTGTTTCCTGACTCAAAGCCATATTATATTGACATCAATTTAAATCATATGACCTAATTAAATTCAATGCTTTATTTGACGTAAAATTGATGCTTTCCTTTGAATACAAGCCACTATGACTGTCTGAGGCAAATCTACCATACACGGGATTCATTCAATAAATTACTGGATTTTGAAAAAAATAAAATATTATTTTCAGATATTTTCCGTAAATGTGAATGGTGTATTATTTGGAATTGGTTCATAGCAAAAATTATTTTAAACATATTTTAAAAACGGCCTCAAATTAGAGAGGGGTCCGAGATTGTAATCAAATTTTTGGTGGCAGGGAAGTGCAAACTATGTGAAATTTACTGAAGAATGTGTGATGTGTATAGAGAAGCATTTTTTAGTCAAAAATATTTAAAATTTTTTTAAAAAGTTTATATGCTAAGTAATATTCAAAATCTTGAAACTAGTTAGAAATAATTGTCTCCAAAAATTGCTACAAAAGATATATGTTGTTTATCAGTTTACAAGTCCAATGGGACATCTTTATCTTGTGACTATGATAACGAAAAAGAAAAAGAAAAAATAGTATATCTGAATTACAACGACTACAATTTTCAGACGCCTCATGTGACAAATATCCGAGCAAAATTCGATTTGTCAAGAACCTAAATAGCACGAGCTTCCCACCCAAATATGCTCAAAATTATTGATCTTCAAAATAATTCATAATGCTATTCTAAAGTACATAATCGTAAATAAAATGAACTTTGTTCCTCTATAACTATGAATCAGCGACATACGATATCTTATTCATAAATAAGGTAAATTACAAATTTTTAATCACCAGAATTTCTTTTGCTTTTAATAAAAATTGCATCTATATATATATATATATATATATATATATATATATATATATATATATATATGTGTGTGTGTGTGTGTGTGTGTGTGTGTGTGTGTGTATAATGTACACAAGAATATTATATTGAATCAATCTTTTAAATGAAGAGTGTCTTCATACCTTGAAAATCTGACCAGGAAAACCTGGTCCTTATTTGAATCTCAATCACTTACGACGATACTGGACGATACTGATTGCATTTCACATAACACTAATACCCTTGGGAAAGGTATGAATCCAATTATTCTCCCTCCAGCTATGGGTAAATAGTAGGACAGACTAGGTTCTTCAGCCTTGGTTAGGCAACTAGTCTAGGAGAAGGAAAACTCTGAATTCAAACCTGTTAAACTCCGCTTAAAAGTTGACCTTGTGTCATATCCTGCCCGAGCGGAGGGGTTGGTAAATAGCATCACTTACGACGATGGAAAACACACAGCAGGCTATCACATCAAACTACTAACTGTCATTTTTTAAGCTTAGCTTAGTCGGGTACAAAAGCACTTTTTTTCGGCACCCTATGATGATCGAATTAACTATCTCTTTTATTTTATATATATACATCGGTCTGTTCATATACACCTAAGCTAGCCCAGTAGAATATGTTAATGGCTTTCTACTCAGGGTAAGACCTGCCTAAATGAGTGTCCTGGACATGGTACTAAACGGCATCTGATGATAAGACTCCAGTTCTGGAACTTTGACGAATGTGGAGAGTCCCTTCATTGCCATTACTCCCAGGTTCACTCTGACGTGGAACGGTAGTTCCTGTTTGGGTCCCATCTATGATTCAAATAAAACTATTTAGTTATTTACTAAACTTGAAAACATTTAACTGTATACAAACAAATGATTAATATTGAATTGAATGATTAGTATTAGATATAAATGCCCGAAAACATTTAAATGTGTGCGTATAGAAATATAAGTGTTTGATAGCAATACTTGACATCATTTAACTGTGTGCAAACTATGCATAGCAAGGCTTAAACTATTTGTTTGTGTGGAGACAAATGAGTTTGGCTGGTTTAAAAATAATGTTACCAACAAACGATTCACTTTCAAATCCTATCTATCTATCTATCTATCTAACTTTTACCGCCTCTCTATCTACCTATTTATCTATCATGCGCTACGTAATCATAAAATACCAGCACTCTTATTTCGATTATGAATGTTTTTTTTTAATTGAGGTACATCCACATTTCCCCTCACCCCTGATCTTGATAATGGCCAGGAGTATAGTCTGGATAATATTTACATTCATTGTGTTCAAATATGCATTCACTTGTAAATAAACAAGAAAGTTAATTAGAAAATAAAAACATTTCCGGTCTGTGGCAGTTAATGAAATCTTTATTCATAAAAACTTTAAAATTAAAAAAAGAATCATCAAATCCTGTCTGAAAAAATATTTGACAATAGTTTTGTCAAAAGAACGGAGGAAATTCAACAACAACAATAGATATGTTATTGAGACACCCACACATATAAGCATATATGTATCTCAACACACACACACACACACACACACACACACACACACACACACACACACACACACACACACACACACACACACACACAAATTCTTTATGGATGCATATGTGTAAGGATTTCTTTTGTTTTTGTTTTTTCTTGTAATTTTTTTCATATCTATCTATCTATCTATCAAACAAATATTAAATCAATATCATTATTTTACGACTTACGAATAACCAGCGTCAGCCATTGGGTCTTCCATGGGAGTCTGAGTGACAGCAAGTCTCTTCAGGTCTCTCCAGGACTCTTCTCAGTATTCCGGCCAATCTCAACAATGCTATGATCTGGATGGTTTCAATTCTTTCTCCGATTTATGATTCTTTCTCTTGTATTGCTGCATAAGGAATGAATATACATGGAGGAAAAATGACTTGATTTTAAAAATATAATTCTCACGCTTTATTCTCGACAAGAAAGACGGACGTGGGGAGACGAATACCACGCTGAATTATCTTCAAGGTCCCACTTAGCACTTCTTCTGCTTCTCAGCTGAGAAGTACTTAAGCGGAGGCCTGCTGTGGATCACTGTTCCAGCGGGCCCACAAGCTGGGTCTGACTCAAAGCTGAGACTCATACTGCTTGTATCTCACGTGGGCACCTGATATATCATTTCATAACACCCACATATTTCTACCCAACCACGTGACTGCTTCCACTTATCTTCATCGGTGCGTTCTCTGCAGAGAATCTCTGATTGACGACTCAGTCCAGGGTCAATATGCAACACTGATTTCCACTTCTTCCAGTCTCTTTTCCGAGCCTTTGGGGGGCGTTCTCTAGCATTTCTCGTATGTTAAGACTTGTGCATAGTCATCAATTTTCTTGTTCTCTGGTCCAGTTGTCTAAGTTTCTCCATCTTAAGAATGGTTGCGAGTATCTTACAAGGGGGATATCCAAGGTGTTTATCCCTTTGATAAGATCTTCTCTTTAAGCGTTTCAGTATTTTCCTGATTATGTAGTTCAATTCCTTTCGCTGATTTTTTTTTTCATCTTTCTTTATAAGCCTGGTGCATTTTCATTGCCAAAATCTGTTCCTATGTATATATTCCTCTTGTCTATATCACGGTTTTTAATTCTTTTTCCTTTTTTGCAAAAGCAGCAGGTTGTACGGAGTTAAATGGCAACAATAGCCCGAGACAATCCCAATGTAATCCCACTGAAAAAACTTATATATGAATTTTGCGTAATTTTGTTTACTGAATTCAAAAAAGAAAACTGTATCCCCACGAACCATTTTTCCCCAAGAAATAATTCTTTGAGGTTTATATTTACATTTTTTGTGTAGTTTTTTTTCTAGCGAGGCGTTTTTGTTTACAGATCCATCGACCACGAAATTTGTTTTAAATACATCTATTTGACACAAAGATGGAACCCTTAAAAGTATGATCCCTTCAGGTTATAGTGGACCTAAAATTAATGCCAAATCTATTTCTGTATCCAAGTAATATATTTCTGTTTACATGAGGGTCTTTAGTTCTTTTTTCTTTTTTGCAAATGCTTTTATAACATCCATGTATATTAGGTGGTTTATCTTTTTTAATGATTTTTTTTTTTAATTTGTAGACCCCTGTGCACTAATTAAGTAATTGGTTGAGTGGAATCATTTCTTTAACGATCAGCTGTGTCGAGGGCGAGTCTCCCAGGAAGATGCCTTCTTAGATTATTACCTCTGCTTGGGTTTTACTTCCGGCTATTAATTCCACCCAAAAGTTTTTCGTAGCGTTAGTGATTAAATTTATTGTTTTGCTCGATATTTTGTAGATTCTCAAACACTATTATCCAAGTTTTCGGAATCATATCACAGGCTTTTTTTAGTCAACCATGCCATGGCTATATTTTTCCGCCTTGTTTTGGCCTCTTTGAGGATGTACTGATCTATGTATCGTTAGGTCCTCTTGTTTTTCAGCAGCACCTTTTCTGTTCTTCCGAAAGTAGTCCACACCATATAAGTGAGTAATAAACATTTACTCTAAAATGTACAGCCTGTATTCTCCACATGATTGGTAAACACGTTATCAATCTATAGTTGCTGGGGGTAGTACCTTTTTGGAGGGTCCTTCTAGATCAGTGTAATTTTTCCTTTTGTTATCCATTTGAGTATGCTTTCTTCTTGCAACACCAGTCTTTTGTGGATAGACGTGAATTTTGTAAACCAGAATCCATGTATAAAATCATGCCCTGATGTTTTCAAATTTAATATTTTCTTTTCCCGATGTATATTCACTTTGGGGATTTTTTCAAGTTCTTCTAATTATTTGTTCATCCGATTGATCCTTTCAGAATTTCTGTGTTCTTTCTGTGCACATATTCTACTCCAAAATAGTCTGGTTGGTATTGTTTGACCCTGTCGCGACATCTTTTGTGTCTCCCTTCTTTAACTCTTTCTGTTTAGATGTGTTTCAGTAATTCATTTTTTCGATCTTTAACTTGACTTATTTCTAGTCTTGATTCCTTATGGATGGTAATGTAATTATTTGTTCACTCATAATTTTGATTAATTCTACATTTTCCTGTCTTTTTTTGTTAATATTGATGTTGTGGTGTTGAGTTCTGTGATGGCTTGGCTTTCAATATATATACGAGTCTCTCATGATAGCTATTAAGGGAGCACCTACCAATTATGACACTCAGATTTTTCATTTGCGTTCTATGTTGATTTGGCTTCGTGTTTATTATTTTTCGTGTGTATTATATTGTGGCGTGACCAGATCCAGCGATTGATTACGATTGGTGCTCATGTTACATATGAGATTTGTTACTCTTCAACGGGCAACATAAAAGGGACAAATAGGTCTTTAAAGTTACTAAGTTTTCAACGGTCCCTTTTCTTAAATTATTGGGATTTAGATTTTAATTAGCAGATTAAATAAGCAATTAAATTTTATGTTAATCGGCTCATGACTGATATTGATGTCTAGACACTTACACCCGAACCATTTTTGGAGATTCTACAATGCCCAACCTTCGCTCAACAAGTTAATCTACTCGGTCCCCTTGTTTTTAAAAATGCAACTTATTTATTTATTTATTTATTTCCTATCTACCGCTACAAGTTAACGGCTTTTTGAAAAAGGTTTCCGTCACGTGGCTTAGGAGACCGCTGCTGCAAGAAAAATGTTTCCACTTCTTATGTTCTTTTACAAATTCTTATAACACGTGTCCTCAAGTCTTCAGCACTCTTCTCAGTATTCCAACCGATATGAGTAATGTTGTAGTTTTTATGGTCTCTGTTCTTCCTCCAACTTCCAACTCTTCCAGTCTCTTATCAAGCCTTTGAAGATCGTTCTGAGTGCGCCAGTTACAATTTGTATAACCGTTTCACAACTTTTTTTTAGCCCTCAGGCAATTATTGTTATTATTATTGTAATATAATTAAATATGGTAATAATTATATTTGTTAATTATTTTATTTGCAGTGATGAATTGTGAGTTTACAAAAATCTTTGAGTGAAAGTGTAAGTCGCTTTGAAAAAGTTGTACGCGTGCATATTCTACAACCGGATGTTAGCTAATGTCAAAATAGTTTGTTTTGTTTTTTTTAACTCGGGGTTGTAGGTCGGATATTAAAAAGATAAACTTACCGTCGGCTGAAGTTATGATGAGATGACATACCACTAAAATTTAATGACAGCTGATTTAGCAGTATCGTGTTTATATAACGTTTTTAGTAATTACGCAAACAACAAATATTGGAAGAATTTATAAAAAGATTTCGGAGATCACAGTTAATTTAGATATTTGGGTCCAGAAACAACAGCCCTTTAAGAACGAAAAACTTGTTCGAGGCGAAGAAAGCTAAATCGGTGTTTTGATCGGTCGCTTCTCATGAATCAGATTTTATTGTTTTTTATGTAACAGTTAATATCTTTCACTCTATCTTTCTCGTTTCGATGAAGATTGCTATGAAATGTGACAGTTAGAAAATAAACTTTCGTATTCGAAACAACAGAGTCGCTTTGTATTTAAGAAATCTAACATTATTCATTTGGGTTTCGTCAGTTAACACTTATTATTATTATTTTACTCATTAGAGTTTTTCACATCAGCGTTTGCTGATGGTTTTTCACTGGAGTCTGAGTGACAGCAAGTCTCCTCAAGTCTCCAGGACTCGTCTCAGGATTCTGGCTGTTCTCAGCAATGTTGTCGTTTGGATAGTCTCTACCCGTCCGTCAACTTCCAAGTCCTCCAGGCCTTTTAATAATCCTTTAGTTGTTGTGCCTAAAGCACCAATCACAATTGGCACAATCGTTACTTTCATGTTCCACAGCTTTTTCAATTCTCTAGCAAGGTCGAGGTACTTATCTTTCTTTTCACTTTCCTTCAGAATTATTCTGTGGTCCGCCGGGATAGCAAAGTCGACAATTTTACAAATTTTCTTTTTTTTTTTGTTGTTGATTATTATGAGGTCTGGTCTTCTGGCCGGGTTCAAATGATCCGTTTGTATGTTAAAGTCCCATATTATCGTTTCTGTTGATTATTTTTGAAGGATTTTTTTTTTTTACTTTTGTTCCTTCAATCTATCAATCAGGAATAAAAATGCGATTCGCGTGAAAAAGCCAAACATGAAGACTTTTGATCCACCTGATCAATTCCAATAATAAGTATATTTTTACTGCAGCCATTGTTAAATGAGATTCTAAACTGCATCGTGAGTGAACACAATGAAAAAGAATTTTAAAATTGACAAATTTAGGAGGAATATAATACAAATGACTTGGCTTTCACCATCTATGCATTTATCCAAACACCCCCACTCACGGGTCAGGAGCGACACAAGGTTAAATTTTAGAAGTTTAACAGTTTTCTTTCTCCTAAGACAGTTACCAGAGCGAGGCTAAAAAAACCAGTCTGCCCTGCTATTTAGATAGAGGGAGAATACTTGGATGTTTCCCTTTTTTAAAGATATTAGCGTGATGTAAAATACAGATAGTCTCATGTAGGTTTGAACTCGGGTCGGTATGTCCATTTCACTGACAAAATAAACAGAAATCAAATCTCTTATTGACATTCTTGATGTTGGAACCACAGCATTTCGACCGATCCATTCTTCAGCCCACATAAGGAGTGAAATTCAAGAGAAAGGTGGAATATTTTTCATCTAAAGGAGAAACACAGTGTCACAAACAAATCAATGGTGCCTTTGACAATCAAGCGAGTAAAATTCTCATGAATTTTAAGTCCTCAACAAAACACCCCTCCTAACACACAATTAACTAAGAAAACAAGAAAACAAATAATGCTAAATCTAAGAAATTACTGTTCTGATAAAACAGGAATATGAAATATTTTGCATGAAATTGAAAGAAAAAAGATAGCAGTTATACCGATCGTAGCTGTAGCTCTTTGAACGGTCACTAAGAACCTAGAAAAAAGACTCTGAGAACTGGACGTTAGAGGAAAAATCGAGAATATGCAAACCACAGAACTACAAAAATAATATCGGGAGCTTTGGAGACCCAAAGAGATTTGCTGACATTCTGACTCCATTGAAAAATCACCAGAGCTCGTGTGAACATTTCGCAAAGGGACAAAGATGAAACGAGTTATCACATAATAAGCAAATGCAGCAAACTAGTACAAAACGTATACCGGATTAGGCACAACTGAGTGAGAAAGGTGACCCACAAAGAATTGTGCAAGAGATTGAAATTTGAACATAATAACATAAGACCCATAAAATTCTCTGGGATGTTGAGATAAAAACAGATCACCTAAAACTGGCAAGAAAATCAGACCTATAGTTTTGCGAAAAGTGAAATTGAAAGAAAGCGAAAAAATAAACAAATTCTTGCATCTTGCTCGGGAGATAAATAAAAACCCTGTAATATGACTATGATACTAATCGTTGTTGGAACTCTTCAAACGTCAGGAAAAGAGACTGGGGGAACTAAAATGCGAGGGAGAAGCGATACCATACAGTCAGCAGCATTGTTAAGATCATGAAGAATACTTAGAAGAGACTTAAAAAAGCCAGAGGAGACTTGTTGTTACTCAGACTCCAGTAAAAAAAAAACAAGTTGGAACTGGTCTTAAAAACTCGCAAATGATAATAATAATAATAATAATAATAATAATAATAATAATAATAATAATAATTATAATAATAATAATAATGCCGTGGAAAATCATCAGCTAACGCTCTCTAAACTCTCAAAAGAGTAAAATAATAATTACAAAATGAATATATGATGCGAAATGTTGCGACAGTTTGGAATTATAGAATAACTCGAAGACTGTAAGCTGACGCCACAAATGCTAAATTGGATCTCGTGAGAAACAATCTATCGAATTTGGCTTGAAAACAGAAAACAAAACCAGGCAAGTAGCTTCTTAGTCTCCGTTGCTTTGATACTCAGAGACTTAGAAGCGTTCACACGAGTATATCAAATCTTAGTTGCTTTCCAGAATACAGACGCAGTCTAGTCTCATATTTTTACCAACCCGACTTCATTTACAAGCCCTCGTTAATGTTACTGTTGTTGTTGTTGCTGTTTCTGTTGTTGTTGTTGTTGTTGTTGTTGTTGTTCTTCTTCTTCTTCTTCTTCTTCTTCTTCTTCTTCTTCTTCTCAAATAAAAAACGGTTTTAGTCTTTCGTTATTGTTTACTATTCTGCTGTTTCTCACGATCAAAAAATTACAAATTTCATCAGAACTCGTCGAACGTATATTAATGTCAATTTTTATTTTATCTTTGCGCCTTTATTCAGGAATTTCCTAAGTGACTGTAGAGATCATCGTTTCATCTATCCTTCTTTCTTTTGATGTTGACGATTCATTCATTCATTCTTTCTTTCTTTCTTTCTTGGTCAGTTGAGTTTTCTTTCTTTTATTATTACTTTCCACAGTTTGATTTTTTCCTGTTATCTCTTTCTTTCTTTTCATGGTGATTTTCTTTTCCTGTTATGTCATTTTCATTTTTTTACTCTTTCTTTCTTTCTTTCTTTCTTTCTTTCTTACAGTTTTTAATTACTTTCTCAATCATTTTTTCTTTAATAATTATTTCTTTTTACTTATTCTTTATTTCTCTTTGTCCTTCACCCATTCTTTCTATCTTTTTTTCTTTCTTTTGCCTCTCTTTTTACTTTCCCTTACATTTACTTGCTAATCTTTTTTACTTTATGTTTTCTTCACTTATTTTTATTCTTTGTTACTTGGTTTGTTTGTTAGTTTTTTTTTGTTTTTTTTCTTTTCCCATTATTTTTTCTTTTTTTTCGTACAGCGATTCTCCCAGCCATTTTTTATCCGAATATTGATTTACTGAACAAGTTGAATTTTTGTCTCTCCTTGCTTTTAAGTAGATTTCTATAATTCTTAAATTATATCCTAGTCCTGAAATTCTAAATGTTACTTATTTTTTATTCATCTTTCTTCATAATGTTTGTTGTATTTTAGTTTATTAAATATAAAAAATAATGCTAAGTCAGGGAATAAAGTTCAAAATCTGATAATTGCATTTTGAGATCACTTCGCAATGATTCCTTTTATATAGGCATGAATCCACTTCTTCCACTAATCAGCTATGGCTAAATAGTAGTGTAGTTGGAGCTTTTAAAAAGCTATCGATTTTGAGGCGTTTAATTGGTCATTTCAGGGATTATTCCTTGTAGTTGGTTAGCATGTTACTCCTGTTGAATGTTACTTAGAAGAGAGGAACCTGAGAAATACCATGAAGCTGAATTACTCGATATGGCACCCATGTACACCAAGAGGTGTTTTTTGATCAACTAAAGTTTCATAGGGTACCTCTTGTTAGTCTCTGTATTTTTTAAGCTTCTGTAATGCTCCAAACAACGTATATTTTAATATTTTCAGGTCTTCTGAAATTTTTTGAGAACTGGCAGTTGGGTTTTCCTCTACTTTCTGTTTTAAAGCATCATCATCGGTAAATAAGATTGGTTAAAATTCAGAGCAACATTTCAACAAAAAATGTTTTCGATAGTACAGCAACAGAGTGTTTCATTTTCTTTCATTTCTCAAATTCTGGGAATACATTCAGTGGCTTTGAGGCCTAGTTTAAAATAATCTATCAAAATTGCTTTATGTAAATAATTGTATCCACCATTAAAACGTCTGAAACAAAAAATACGGCTAAAACAACACATGTAGGTTATGTGGTGATATAGAAACCATCAATCACATAATAAGCAAATGCAGCAAATTAGCACAGAAAGAGCATAAGACTAGACACGACTGGGTAAGCAAAGTGATCCACAGGGAATTGTGCAAGAAATTTCAATTTGACAATACGAACAAATGGTATATGCACAACACAGAATCTTTTGTGAAGAATGAGACGCACAAACTTCTCGTGGATTTTGAGATACAGACGGATCACTTAATCTCAGTCAGACGACCAGACCAGTAATAATTTACAAAAAAGAGATCTTGCAGAATTGTGGACTACAAAGTAAAATTGAAAGAATTGCAAAAAGAGGGATAAGTACCTGGACCTTGCTAGAGAATTGAAAAAACTGTGGAAGATGAAAGTGATGGTTATACCAATTGTAATTAGTGCTCTAGTTACAGTCACCAAAGGAATTTTACAGTGACTGGAGGACTTAGAACTAAAAGGAGGAGTAGAGAGTATACAAATTACAGTATTATTAAGATCGGCTAGAATGCTACGAAGACTTCAGGAGACTTGC